>OX411719.1:28436148-29673648 GCA_948252095.1 Dicycla oo
ATAAGCCATTCTGTAATACGTCTAAACGTGGGTAGCCAATTGGGTAGCAGAATTATAAAACATAGCGCAATGACAATCCACGGCGCTGTTATGTAAAACAACTAGAGGTTTTGTAAAACCGCGTATTCTACAATTCATCTGCGACATAAATGTCCATCTGTATAGCCTATTAAAATCATAACCTTCTTTTGGCTTTACTACTTAATCGTAGAACCAATCAATCCCACGTCCTGCCTTATGTATTTTCCCAGAAGTGATCCGGCTGCGGTTATTATTTTTGCTCAACTAATCGGAATCTAGCATGACCTACATCTCACTCTTCAACGGTAGATCTAAAATTAGTTTACGGAATTTAGGACATAGAGTAAAAAAATAGATTTCTAATTCAGTTAGTTCAAGATTTGTGTATTATTTTACGCAATGGTTACGAACTATTTATTTTCATTGATACAGGTTAGCTCAATTCAGTCAAGCCAGATAAATTCAGTCAGATACTAGATATCAAAATATTTACAAACAAATATTTATTTTTTTCTGTACAAATACTGTGAAAAATGTGCTATACCCAAAAGCAATTTAAAAATATAGCAAACAAATTATTATGAAATAACTTTTTTACATCAATCGTTTGCCAATGTTGTAGAGGATATGTGACAAAGATTCTGATGGAACAGATATCCAATAAAAGTATCAAGGAACCGTCAAATCTATACCGGGTGTCTGAGAAAGTGTGTAGCCAACTTAAAGGAGTGGTACAGACCATCAAACTGAACAATTTTTGCCCGGGAACCAACATCGTAATCGTGAAAAAAAAAATCAGTCGTCCTATACAAATCTTCAATACCTACTTCACTAAATGTATGGGACGACTTTTTTTTCACGGTTACGATATTGATCCCCGGGAAAAAGTTGTTCCGTTTGATGGTCTGTACCACACCCTTTCTCAGACAACCTGTATAAATAAAAGTGAAATGCTGTTCGTTGGTAAGCGCATCACTTGAAAACGGCAGGGCCGATTCGGCTAGGTACTATTTGTTTTAAAATATTAGATTAATAGCCCGAACTAGGTTTTCATAAAATAATAATAATTGAAAAAGGATTATAATAATAATTGAAGAAGGAGGAGAGGAAATAATAATTGGAAAAGGATTTTTTCTATGCGATATTAGTATGAACTATTGTCATTTGGACAGGACTACGTTTGTTGGATCAGTTGGAAATAAAATGTTGTCTAACTGATTTTTCTATGCTATGTCTTCCGTGAACAGCGATCGACCAATTAAGGATTGATTTGGAATGCTGACGACTTCAACGTCAGATGATTTAGTTTGTTTTATAGAAAACAAATCGATTTAATATGAAGAGCTCTATAAACACGAAAAATGGAAATCTTTTTTCGATTTCTTTAACATATTTTTATGTGGTGGGTGAAATTATGCCAAACGGCACTTTTTAATGTCAATAAATCGGATCTAACGCCACCATCTTGTTCTTAGGGTGCCAACGGGACCCTATTACTAAGGCTCCGCTGTCCGTCCGTCTGTCACAGGGCTGTTCCTTTTGAACCGTAGTAGGTAGACACTTAAAAATTTTCACAGATTGCGTAATAATACGCAATCTGTGAAATGACCGTTATAACAACAAATAATAAAAATAAAATAAAGTTAAAAATAAAGGGGATCCTCATACAAGAAACGTGTTTTTATTTACTAAAAAATATTACTTTAAAATATGTAGGTAGTGTTACATTTTGTACGGTGCGGTAATACGAAAACCTACGTGTGCGGGTTCGACTCGCACTTGACCGCTTTTTATTTCAATACATTTCACTTGGAAGGCTAAGTAATAACAGCCGCACGGGTCGATCCATCAGATTAAGCTTACGCTTGCCGGGGTTGGTCCATGGATGGATCCATCTTTACATACCGAGACTCCTCCGTGCTTCGGACAGCACGTTAAGCCGTTGGTCCCGGCTGCCAATCGTGAATCATTAACAGTCGTTACGGGTCGTCAAAAGACCGAATGTCTAACAACCAGTCTTACCAAGGGGTATCGTATTACGTAGTAACTGGGTTGTGGAGGTCAGATAGGCACTCGCTCCATGTAAAATACTGGTATTCAGCTGCATCCGGTTAGACTGGAACATAGTTGGGAAAAGGCTAGGCAGACTGATTTACAAAACTATTGTGCAAATGTTTAGCAACATCGGCACCCTGTTTACATCATTCAAGCGCCAGTAGATCCTTGAAGCAGTGTACAGACGCCAGCAGGTCAAGCTACCCGAAACTGTCAAATTTTCCCAAATCAACCTTGAACCTAATGCTTTAGCGATAAAGTTGAAAATCTATTAAAGGAATTATTAGCTTGATGTGCTGGCGTCTGTACATATTTATTTGTGGTTTCATTTGGTCACAGACATAAAATAGGTACTATTATTTACTAGTATTATCTACAGCCTAAAGTATTAGGCACTCCACAAACATTTAAACCACAAATTATGGATCAAGTGTTTTATGGCACGTCAAAATACCTTATCTATTGTTTTAATTAACGTTTGAATACAGTTCATGGGCTAATGTTTAACAGATAGATTTGTTTTTGTTATACTTTATTAGGTGCACGTGTTTTATGAGGGTGCCTAATACTTGAACTAACTGGAAGGCAGAACTAAAATCAGTCATGCTATTAGGTGTCTTAGGGACGTTTTATCAATTGCACCACTTCATACTGTTTACTTTGCCCTAGTTGAATCTAAACTTAGGTACAGCATTAAATTTTGGGGAACCAATATAACGTGAATGCTGCGTTTGTTATGCAAAAGAGAGCATTGAGAACTATGCTTCGTTTAGATCAAACTGGGAACATTTTATCAAGCTAGGTATTTTAACAGTGCCTTGTCTTTATATTTTAATTCTCCTTACTCATTTACATAAAAATTTAAACAAGCTAGAAACCGAGACTGAGAGAGAATATAGAGTAAAAACTCGGAGAAAAGACCTGCCTACTATCCTCCAAGCAAAACTAAACGTTGTAAAACACTCATCAAGTGTGCAGTCTATAAATATATTTAATAAATTACCTACAGAATTAAAGAATATCCCGAATTTGATTATATTTAGAAATAAGCTGAGGACATTATTAATTAAGAAATGTTATTATTGTATTGACGAATTTTGTAAGGATAAAAAATAATTATTGGTAAATTATTAATTTTAGAATGTAGTGCAATAATTTCATTTATCAATAATAATATCATGACATGTAATAATTAAGAAAATATTGACATTTATGTACCCTTGTTATTTCTTTTTTTTTTTTTTTGTTAAAGTGTATTAATATTTCGACACAAATGTATGTTTGTTTATGAAATAAATAACTAAACTAAACTAAACTTTTGGCCATGGCTGTATATAAATAAAAATCAATTGGCGAATGTATGTACGCACATAACTTCAGAACGATTGCACCTATTTGGGTAATTCTTTTTTTTATGTTTATAATTGTCAGGACAAGGTTTGTATGAAAGAAAATATTAGAAAAGTTGCCGGGAATATTGGAAAATTCGGTAAAACTGGGAGTGCATTTTCTATGGGAATTTTGTATGAATTATTGAAATTTTGACAGGACAACGTTTGTTGATTCAGCTAGTATTCTCTATATCTGAGTCAGATCCGGGCAGTCAGATATATAGAATCAGCCAATGAGGCATGTCCCATTGGTCTCGTGGGGTCCTGGGTTCGATTCCCAGGTCGGAAAAAGTGTTATTGGGGTTTCCATTAGGAATTTCTTATACCCCCGTGCTTCTGGAAGCACAATGAGCCGTTGGCCCTGCGCTTGATCTCTCTGCGGTCGTGTTGGATTGCCGTCCCATCGGACTATGAGTGTGAGCGAAGAGAGTGCACCTGTGTCCGCGCCGAGGTTTCCATGGCCGAAATTCGGTATGGAGGACTGTTATTATTATTTACACTATAATTAATATCATTTACTGTTTATTTAAATTCAATAAAAATACACAGAAAAAAATTTAAACAAACACGCTACTTCTACAAAAAAGGCGCGAATCTTCAAATATTTTTCCTTTAATTTTCTCAACAAGTATCCCCCACTATATTACTAAACCCTATCTACTACCAACCATTTATCATGTACGAACAATAAATTCGTCTTTACAATACATTACTTTTTCTTATCGGCAACACCGATACTGCTGGAGGTAATTGAGATTGCATGATATATCGCCACTAGATCTTATTCGCACCGACTTTCGAAGTTGGTTCAGACTGCTGATAGCCGGCTTGAGATTTTTTGTGGTACATTTTTCATGGATTGAAAAATGTATTGTGGTAATGTTGGTTACGAGTGAAAAATAAAGAAAAGAAAAAAAAAGTATTTATTGAGACTCGCACAGGAAGATCACAAATGACACTTAAAAAAAAACTAAAAAAAGAAACAAAAATAAAAATAAAATTTTAATATATATAGGTATATGTGTATATATATATACAGGTATACACATATACCTATATATATTAAAATTTTATTTAAAAATTTTTTTTTTTCTTCGTGACAATACTTATGGCAAGACTACCTAGTCATGGCATAAGTATTGTCACGAAGAATTTTTTTTTTATATGTGTATATATATACCTAGTCTTGCCATAAATATTGTCACGAAGAAAAAAATTACAAAACATTATTTTCTCTCCAAACCAAAATCACATAATGAAGCGTGATTTTAGAAATTATTCCTAATTATCGGGTGCATGCAAGCAAAGCCGCGAACAACAGCTAACAATATATATGTTACGAGTAATGCTAGAAGATTGAGTAAAGTTCGAATAATCTCGTGCGTTGTGTGGTCACAGTTCTAACCTAACCTAACCTACCTTTCAGCCTACACCTAAATTTAATCATTCTAGCATTACCTGAGTCGACCTGTATTATTTTGTTATTATTCGGAGTTTACCCAAAATGCTTGGGTAAACCTAGGTTTACTCAATCATCTAACATTACCCATAACATATATATTTTTGAAATTTGCTAATTAAGCCCTTTCATTTGGTACACGGCTCATTAAGACAAAATTTATTTTAGTCCATAACTTTATGTCCTGTAGAGGGCGCCATGTTCAATTGAACGTGACGTCACATGGCCACCAGTGGACGATCAAGACGCTTCCAACGATACCTCGATTGTCAAATTTTGATAAGTAGTTTAGAAGCTATGAGGGAACAGATGAATATAAATACATATATACCGGTCAAAATCATAACCCTCCTTTTTGCTTCGCCGTAGTAGGGTAATCCTACTATCCTACTAATCCTACTAATATTATAAATGTGAAAGTTTGTGAGGTTGGATGGATGTCTGTTACTCTTTCACGCAAAAACTACTGAACGGATTTTGTTGAAATCTGGCACAGATAGTTTGGTAGTAGACATGGATTAACACATATGATACTTTTGTCTCCATATTTCTACGGGTTCGAGACCTACGCGGGTAAAACCGCGGGGCGCTGCTAGTAATCCAGCTGATATTATAAATGCGAAAGTTTGTGAGAATGGATGGATGTTTGTTACTCTTTCACGCATAAACTACTGAACTGATTTTGATGAAATTTGGCACACAGATTGTTTATAACCTAGATTAACAATAGGATACTTTTGTTACTAAATTCTTACGGGTTCGAGACTTACGCGGGTGAAACCGAGGGGCGCTACTTGTAATATTATTAATGCGAAAGTTTGTGAGGATGGATGGATGTTTGTTACTCTTTCACGCAAAAACTACTGAATGAATTTTGTTGAAATTTGGCACACATATAGTTTATAACTTGGAATAACACATAGGTTACTTTTTATCCCGATATTCTTACGGGTTCAAGACTTACGCGGGTGAAACCGTGGGGCGTTGCTAGTGAGTTATAAATAAAATAGGTACAAGTAGTAGTAATACTTTTATTTTCAAAACGTTAAATTACAACATTTATCTAGCTAATATTAAGCTGGATATCAGATTTCCTTAGTGAACGGTCGAGCAAAGTAGTCGTTGATGGCTGCTCCTCTGAGCTTATGGCTATTGATTCCGGAGTTCCTCAGCGGTCTGTTCTCTCTGCAACTCTTTTCCTGCTGCACATCAATGAACTGCTTCGGTCTGGTATTGTTGGATACGCAGATGATAGTACAGTTTCAGAGAGATACTTGTCCAGCACAAAAACCAGCGGGGCCGAAGTTCGTTCTATGAGAGAGGCCATGGTAGAGCGGACAGATTTGACCTTAAGCCTTGTCTCCCAGTGGGGTGATGATAATCTGGTCTGTTTTACCGCCACCAAAACACAGGCGTGTCTTTTTACCGCTAAAAGGAGTCGTTTCGCTCAAACTCCTACTTCTCGGGGTTCCTGTAACTGATCGGCTTGAGCTCCTAGGAATGGAGTTGACATCTGGTCTCAACTTCGGCGCCACCATCGAGTACAAAGCCCAAACTGCGGCCAAGAAATTGGGCATCCTAAATAAGGTGAAACGATACTTTACGCCTGGACAGCTTTTAACTCTTTACAAAGCGCAAGTCATTATAGGATCACTCGTGTGTTTGTCTGTCCGTCTGTCACAGCCACTTTGCTCCGAATCTAATGGACCGAGTAGGTTGAAATTTGGTAAACATATGAATATTTGTGACACAAACACGGACGTGTAATGTAAATAAATTAATTTTGAATATGTGGGTCAATTTTGGGGCAAATAAGAAAATAAAATAATAAAAGTTTGCAAACTACCGTGTCACATGTCGAATGAAAGGGCTTACTGTGAGGGTCACAAATAGATTTTTTTTATTAAATAGTTTTAAAGTTATCTAAGAAAATAGATGAAAATTTACCATTCCCTCCTTATCTCCAAAATTACTGAGCCTAAAATTAAAAAAAAAATAGTTCTATAACTATAGATTACAGGAAAATTTAGAAGAAGTCTATGATCTTAAAATAACATAGTAAATCTCTCAATAGTGTGCGTACGAACTTACATTTGCAGTTGGAATGTTTAGTAGAACATTTCTTTCAACTACAATGTTAAGTTTGTTATTGGGATAAATTTATTCCAACCACGGAAACCTCCATTGTACGGGGTCGACACGCACTTGGCCGGATTTTTTTTTAAAGTTTTTTGAAAGATTAATCTTTACCAGAAATCATTTAAACTTAGATATAGTTTAAATGGTTTCTGGTAAAGATTTAAACTTAGATATAGTTTAAATGGTTTCTGGTAAAGATTAATCTTTCAAGTATAGCCCATGCATATTAAACAGTCGGCCAAGCATGGACCCCCTTTTGACGTTTATTGCAACCATCACAGGCAATCCATTAAACATTTACCTACGGGTTAAAAATATTGTATCATCGACTAAGTAGTCGCAGTTGGGCTGAAGAGGCAGAATATTTTAAGAACTTTACCTTAGTATGTCCCAAGGGAAGTACTTAAAAATCTTCCCTATCTGTTACCGTCTTCACCATGGAAATCTATGGGGAAAACCCGTTTCAAAGAGCGAACAGAAATATATGTCGACATAATAACGAAAGAAAATTAGGACGAAGCTATATATATTTATAGCCTACATCGTCTATAAATATGGAAAACTTACTGAATGAACTGAACTAAAAATGAACATGTCTGTTTGTCCTGAGTCTGGGTGTAATTTGCAATAAAAAAAAGTTTGGGATCAGATGACCGTGTGTGAAAATTTCCCAGGATATTATTATTAATTAGAAAAAACTCATCATTCAGTGAGTGTCATGACGTCAGATAATCTATATATTTATATACACACACCGGCAAAATTAGAGGAACATAAAAATTATACATTAGTTTTTGAGATTTAATGTCTTTTATTTATTGTTTTTGCTTCATTTGACATTATTTGTTAATTTTATGTTAGAAAAAAAAAACAAAATTTAGGGTTTATTGGGATTTATTAAAAAATAAACAATAAAATGATCTAAAGTGCAAAATTTTGATGTTTTCTAATGCGTAAAGACAAAGCAAAATTAAAAGAAAAAAGTAAAATAAAAAGAATTAATAGCGCGTGTTGCCTCTTCTTGCCCTTATAAGGGCTTGGATACGTCCTTATGACACCTTCAATCATTTCCTGAGGCAAAGTGTCCCATTCTTCGACCAGCGCCAATTCCAGCTCTTCAACATTAATAGGGGCTGGATTTCTTGCCCGGACCCTTCGTCCAATCATGTCCCAGACATGTTCTATTGGATTCATGTCTGGCGATCGTGCTGGCCAGTCCATCTGGGTTATACCGATCTCATTAAGGTAGTCACACACTATGTGCGCAGTGTGGGGCCGTGCGTTATCCTGCATAAACACAAAATCTGATCCTATGAGTGGGGCAAAAGGCATAACATGGGGCTCTAGGATCTCAGTTATGTAACTGTGTGCAGTCAGAGAACCGCCATCGATGATGACCAGAGCGGTGCGTGCCGTCAAACTTATACCCACATCATAACAGACCCTCCACCGTAAGACGTTGTTTCGGAAAAATTGCTTGATGGTAACGTTCTCCTCGATATTTCCACATCTTCTCCCTTCCGTCGATGAAATTTACACAAAAACGGCTTTCGTCAGAGAATAAAACTTGACTCCACTCATTGGACCAATTTTGATGCTGACGAGCGAACGCTAATCTTGCTACTCGATGGCTCACCTCAAGTTTAGGCGCTTATGCTGGCACGTATGACTTCAAACCAAGTTCATTTAACCTTCTCCTCACTGTTCGTTCACTAACACGTTACGCACTTCATCCAAAAGATTTCGGGTCTGAACAGCCGTTTGACGACGATTTCTCAAAGTTTGCACCCTTATAAAACGGTCGTCTACGGCACTGGTTGCATGATTTCTGCCTTGGCCTCGCCTGCGTACGTAAGATTCTGTCTGTCTGTATCGTTGCACATTACGGTGGATCACGGGTACTGATACAGCGAACGGTCGACTGACTGAACGGTAGGTGTGACCTTCCTTAATCATTGTTACAACCCTGGTGACTTCAGTTGCTGGCAAATCGCAATACAATGTTAAGTCTCAAACGCTTATGAGGGTATAATTTATGTTAGAAGGTTGAAAACTGTCAATAATGCTCTTAATTTTGTATGAAAAAAGGGTAATCATTCAAATAACAGAACCACTTGTCGAAATACCCATATGTTCTTAAAAAAAGGCACTTTTTTGTGTTCCTCTAATTTTGCTTTATCTATGATCAGCTGCCTAGCCTTTCCCAACTATGTTAGGGTCGGTTTTTGTCTAACCGGATGCAGCTGAATACCAGTATTTTACATGGAGTGACTGCCTATCTGACTTCCACAACCCAGTTACTACGTAATAGGATACCCCTTGTTAAGACTGGTTATCAGACTAATATCGATATTATGGTATCGATACATAATATAAATTAAAGTCACTTTCGTGTGTTTCCGTGTAACCGCGTTATTCTACTAACTTTTTGTCGTGGAGTACACCTTCATTAAGACAGTTTATTCCGAACAGTTTAATTCTAACAATACAAAAATATCGAAGTTTTGTCAAGTCGCAAAAACCTTCAAAGCAGCGGGTCGCTAATACTGAATAAATCGAACTAAAAATAATTCATTATGACAGCATGGGCAGCATGAGCAGTGGTAGCCGAGTGGTGATGGCCCTGACTTAAGAGAACCCAGGTTCGAACCCAGACAGGCACTTCACTTTGTGTTAATAATTTCATCACCACTGCTCTCAAAACGGTTAAGGAAAACATCGTGAGGAAACCGGCACACAGTGATTCGTCTAGAACAAGCCGACAGGACAAAAACCATGTCTCAGTTTCCCAGAAATTTTTATTCCTAGTAATAGTTAACACATAGGTAACAACAATCCCAGGAATAATTAGAGTCTACCCTCATTAGTTAATTAGCATTGACAACGAGTGTTTAAGGTAAAGGGTATTTTGTATGCAATTACTTGCAAAAACGTCTCGGTCGTGTTAATTTCTCTCTGTTTTATGGTGCTTTGTATATAAATTTTGTGAAATGGATTTGAATCTTGAGGGTGAGTAGTATATTTTGATACTAAATTAATTGGTATAGAAATTAAATTAATTAAATTACTATTATAAATTGAAAAAAAATATGTATTTAAAAAAACTTGTAATTTTGCCTTTTTTTCAAACTTTAAAGGTCAAAAAGTTACATGTACAAACCTGTACAAATTCTACGCAATATTTTTTATGGTACCTTTAAGTGTGTAGATTCTTTTCATATAAAAATACATTGCGACTTTTTTGCACAACTATTTTTTTTATTTTTTTTTAGGTTGCGTTTATAAAATCTCAAGAAAAATTTTTTTCGAGGAATGGCTAAGACACCCTAAAGACAAACGCAACGAAGAGATATTTCGTTTAGTTTCCCTGCGGAACGATCTAACTGGTGTGACTGAGAGTTCTATACGTGAAATGAAGCTCACTAAATTTGCCAAGAAATTCACAAATTCTGAAGAAGTGGGATAGCTGCGCAAGGAATCGCGACCGTTTCCTAACCAAAAAAAAAACAATAAAGAGTGGCTGGAAGGTCCCGATATTTCATTTGATATCTTCGTTCAGCCTTCAGTACAACCATCGACCTCAACAAGCGTTCCTGCTAGTCCGGGCCGACCACATTTAGATTTCCATGAAGGTAGCACGAAGACCAAACGGCGAAGGATTGATGATTTGTTATCAAACCGAAGCACAGAAGAACTCGTGTATGACGCAGTAGTATCGACAAGGCTATCGGGGCAACGGAATGTAGCTCGGGTTATCAAAGAAGTGACCTGTAGTGATCCTGATAAATGCAGTGAGATTTTGAAAAAAACTGAAAGTGAAGAGGCAATGCCTAGGTGTTTGAGCAATGAAGAAGCATTGGCTTACTATGTAGACGCGAGGTGCACAAGTCACGCTTATAAACAGACACGGAAGTGGAGCATCAAAGCGGGTCACAAGGTATTTCCGTCATATTATAGTGTTATAAAAGCAAAACCAACTTGCCTGCCTCTAGAAGAACAAACTGTTGTGAATGAAACTCGTGTTGAAATCAAATTGCAAGCAGTTTTAGATAAAACTGCTCAGCGTTTGGTAGCAGCACTATATGAAATTTTCAACAGTTTGTCATGTACTTCTTTCACGCTCATTAGCAAATGGGGTTGTGATGGAAGTTCAGGTCATAGCACTTACAAGCAAAAATTTACCGATGGCGACGCTGCTAACACCGATGAGTTTTTGTTTGTATTTTCATTCGTTCCTCTTCGATTACTTGATGAAAAGAACAATATTGTGTGGCAGAACCCTCGTCCATCTTCAACTGTGAATTCTCGGCCAATAAAGTTTATTTTTGCCAAAGAAACCAAAGAGCTTACTGTTTTAGAAACCAACAATGTTTTGGAAGAAATAAACAATTTATTGCCGACAGTTTGCATGTTTCAAGAGAACGAGTTATCTGTCACACATGAATTGCTTTCAACTATGGTTGATGGGAAAGTTCGCAATGCTATGACTGAAACAAAATCTACACAGACATGTTATATTTGTAATGCAACTCCTAAGCTGATGAATGATGAAGGCAGAGAGTTTACGGTTGACAAAAGTAAGCTCTGTTTTGGTTTATCTACATTGCATGCTTGGATCCGTACCTTTGAATGCTTGCTCCACATTAATAATAATAATAATAATGTTTATTTACCCAAAGAAATACATAGACACAGATTGAACACAGTGGTAAATACTAAACTTATACCTATTAACAAAAGTTAAAAAGGTGACAAAAATCTATAAGCACATAAATATAAACCCTGTCTCTCAAACTAGGAGGCCTGTATCTTAAGAGACAGTGTTCGGCCAGATGGTTGCATAAATTAAGTTGTACCTTTTTATGAGTGAAATTGTGTCGAGCTATCATTATATGGTGAACAACATTATGATCTGCAAATCAATCTTTTCATGGGAACAGTTCCTGGAGTTGAGTGCGTGTGCGTGTGTGTGTGTGCGTGCGTGCGTGCGTGTGTGTGTGTGTGTGTGTGTGTGTGTAAGTGTGTGTGACGGGTTTATGGTGTGTGTATTGTTGTATCATTGTATGTATTTATGTTAGATATAATAGTATGTAGATGTTGTGTTGTTGTTACTTTTCCTAGTGATATGTCATATGTCAAGCGATGTAAGTTAATAGAGATTCTGTCTTATCATAGTCCTGCCGAATAAGCCATTCTGTAATTTTTGATTTAGCTTTAAATTTATTTAAGTTTATTATATCTAGTTCCTTCTGTATTTTTTTATATACGTGAGTGCTTAGAACGTAGTATTGGTGTCTTGCAAACGAGGTTTTGTGTTGTACACTTGGGGTTACATATGTTCGCTTCGTTGGATCAGACGGAGGCAAGCAGCCATGTGTTCTGAGCACAGATCGAACGACATAGAGCTGTCGAACCGTTAGAACTTGACAGTCAGCGTATAATTGCGTTGTGGGGTACCTATAGGGTTTCTTTGTCATGACTTTAAGCACAGCCCTTTGGGCCCTCTCTGCTCTTAGGAAATAAGTCTTCGCTGCTCCACCCTATACTGTTATGCAATATCCCACAATTGATTGGCATAAAGTGAAATACACCATTTTGAGAATTTCAATACTACCTGATTCCCGGAGAGATTTAAAGATGTGAATGAGACGAAGTGTTCGAGTAGTTAGTGTATCGAGTTGTTTGTCCCATCTTAACCCATCGTCTATATGTACACCCAGGTATTTCACACTATCAGTTCCAGCTATAGCAGGACACGTGCACGATATTTGCTGATTCTGACACGAGTGAGCTATTATGGTGAAAGTATTTTTGGGTTTTGTGTTACGGCGGATTGCAAACGGCAGGTAGTAAGTTTTACTCAGATTAAGTGTCAGCAAGTTCTGATTAAGCCAGTTCATTACTAAGGACAGTGCAGATTCCGCCTTTATTTTAACATCTTCCCAACTAGGTCCGTGAACTAATATCGCTGTGTCATCAGCATATGCATATATCTTACAGGCTGGTATCGACATTCTACAAAGGTCGTCTATGTAGATTTGAAAGAGCGTGGGACTCAATATGCTTCCTTGTGGCACACCGTATGACACAATGTGTTCATCACTGTAATTTGAATCTATTTTAACTCTCTGGCTGCGATTTTTCAGGTAATCTTTGAAGATCTCTAGAGCTATGCCACGTACACCCAAAAATTCTAGCCTAGATATTAGCCTAGGAACAGAAATTGTGTCAAAGGCCTTCGAGAGGTCCAAAAATATACCAAGACACTTCATTTTACTGTCCATAGTCTTGGCAATGGATTGGGTTAGGTCCAAAACCGCGTCTTCAGTGGAGACCCCACATCGGAAGCCGTACTGATTGTCTGCTATAAGTTTATGCTTATCCAGAAAACTTCTAAGATTATTGTTAAGAATCTTTTCCAGTATTTTTGATAGCGACGACAGGACTGATATTGGTCTATAATTATCAACACAATTCCTGCTCCCACCCTTGTGAATTGGATGAACTATAGCCTTTTTCAGAGAATGCGGGAATACCCCCGTCTGAATGCAAAGATTGCAGATATACGTTATCGGCGGTACTAATACATGACGGCATATCTTTAGAAGCGAGGGTGATATTCCATCCCAACCCATGGCACTGTCATTTCTTAGCTGAAGTATAATAGACTCCACGTCACTTTCGTCAACTTTATGTATAACAAGTGAATTGGCAGGTGATTTCAGTGTGTTGTTTTCGTCAATACGAGTCTTGTCAGGTTTTAAAGGCGTTTTATTTGGGTCATTTAATATTTTCTCTGCCATGTTTTTACCTATGTTACTGAAGTAAGAACATACACTGTTTAGGGAAGACGTAGGATTGTCACAAATCTTAAGCAGTTCAACGGGACAAGAGCGAATTTACCCAGTATTTGTTATTTCCTTAATGGTTTTCCATAGTGCTTTAGGATTATTCCTCGACTTTTCAAGCTCACTCTTCTCATAAGTTCTCTTTAATTTACGGAGTAGCATATTGCAAAAATTTCGATACCGCGTATAGGATACCTGTAGTATTAGATTATCAGGTGATTTCTTTGCTTTTGTGTGCAGTTTATCTCGGTGCTTGATGCATTTAAGTAGACCTGGTGTTATCCACGGTTTTAAAGTCCTTTGTTTTCTTGGTACGTTAATTTGTTTCGTATGTTTAATTATAATTGATGATATTAATGTAATTAGTCTAGTCATAGCAACATTCGCGTCTTCAATACTGTAAATATCTGCAAAATCTGAAAATTCTAACTCAGCCTTAATGGCTTCGAGATTAGGTCGAGAGCCGGTGAAGTTTTTGTTTCGTGTCGGGTTTGCATTTGAAATAAACTAAAATCTCTAAGTAACGATTTAAGCATAGGATGAACTAGTCATATATTCACACTCACGAGTTCTTGGAGACTCTTCTCTGAGTTAATTAATAGCTGTTTATCGCCCGTTTGCTTGCGGAGGAAGATGTTTCCATTGCTTATCCAACAGAATTTGTAGCTGTTTTTCTTTGCGAATTCCCGTGCTAAGTAAAATAACTTTTTGGAACTAGGAGGTAACTGTTCAGCGACATATACCGCCTGCCGTTTCCCAGGTATTCCGATCAGTTCGGTGTTTAATTATCGACTACATTAGTTATCGACTTGATGTAAAGCAATGTAGGCTAAACAAAAATATTAAAGCTAGTGTGGATCAGCGTTCAGATGAAATAAAACATCAATTTAAGAGTAGAATGGGGTTGATTGTAGATAAACCAAAACCAGGCTACGGAAATTGTAATGACGGAAATACCGCTCGCAGATTTTTCGAGAATGCTGAACTAAGTGCTGAGATCACAGGGTTAGATGCCGAATTGATAAAAAAAATTGATATATTACTCCGTGCTTTGTCTTCGGGATATGATATAAATTTAGAAAAAATTGAAAATTTTGCCTTAGAGACCAAAAATCTTTACTTGAATCTTTATTCGTGGTATAACATGCCTGTAACTGTTCACAAAATACTTCTGCATAGTTCTGAGTTTATGAAGACGTTTCATTTGCCTATGGGACAACTTTCTGAGGAGGCACAAGAAGCTCGTAATAAGGACTGCAGAAGATTTCGTGAGCATAATACACGCAAGTGTTCGCATATTGCCACTAATAAAGATTTGTTAAATATGTTATTAATTACATCTGACCCTGTAATTAACAGTTTAAGAGAAGCGCCTCGAAAAAAATGCAGTAAGCTCGCTTCCGAGGTTATAGATTTATTAAATTCACCTAGTGTAACAGTAGATATTAGATTATCTACACAGTAGATATATACATATACAGTATCTAGTTATTGTAAGCAAAGTGATAATCATGATCATGATTATTCAATTAATGATTCCAGTGAAAGTGATGAAGATGATTAGGTAAATGTTTTCTAATGACATTTGAGTACATTAAATATCATTAGAAGACAATAATAGTAATAGTTTTTTATTGTAAAGTAATTAGTAGGTAATTTTTGTTCTTATTTAATTTTAAATAGTTTCTATTTGTATTATGACTTTTTACACTAGTTTACACTTTGATGTTTACGCGGATGAAATGGCGGCAGGTCACGGGAACAATCTGCAACTCCCGTATTCCCCTTAAACTCAAGGGGAAAATTTATAAAACAATGGTTAGACCTGCTGTCTTGTATGGATCAGAATGTTGGGCCATAAAAAGAATGAATGAATTTCAATTTCCTTTCGGCAATTGCATGCAGCCGAGATGCGAATGCTAAGAGGGATGTGTGGTATTACGCGAATGGATAGAATAAGAAATGAGTATGTATGAGGAAGTCTGAAAGTGAGACCGGTGACTGAAAAGTTGTGTGGAAATCGGTTGTCATGGTATGGGCATGTGATGCGGAGGAATGAGGAAAATGTCGTCAGGAAAGTGTTGAGTATGAACGTGGAGGGCTATACGAGTAAGGGAAGACCAAAGAAACGGTGGGTGGACTGTGTGAAAGATGATATGGCCAGAAAGGGAGTGACTACCGAGATGACGACTAATAGAGAAGTATGGAAGAAAAAGACATGTTGCGCCGACCCCAAATAAATTGAGACAAGGGCAGGAGAATGATGACACTAGTTTACAGTTTATTCTGTGTGTATGTATCTGTCATTCTCTTTTTTATACCTGTATATTTTTTTATACATGCTGATAATGAACCTCCTTCTATATAAATAGATCTTTTTTAATCAAGTTATTTTTTTATTTCAATTTCCTAACTAAATAATTACTTCTTAATTATTTTTATCTTGTTAGAATCTATAAAAATGTGAAACTGAATAAAACAAAACATGCAGAAACTAAAAACAACAAAAATCAATTAAAATAATTTTGTCCTGTCAGCTTGTTCTAGACGGCATGTCCTAGAACCAAAAATTTGAAGACATGTGACCCGCGTGGTGGATTACTTCCCACTTCCTCTCACCGAGACGATGCCTCTCCCAGCATTTGGAATATTATAGGCTGATTATGCATTAAGACAGCGCATGTCATGACGTCAGAAAATAATAACATAAGTAACATCACGCAAGGTAATCCCGAAGGGCTAACCCTTCTCCTAAGCAGAGGGGTAGGTACCGTAGTATGTAGGTACCAACAGTGGCGTGCACAGAGTTTTTAGACAGGGTAGGCAGAAAATTTTAAAAGCCAAAATACTTACTGCGTATTGGTTTTGGTTCGTCGTCTTGTCGATTAAATAATGACGTAGGTAATAGCCACCTCAAATATCCATACATTGACTGATTTTATAGACATATCAATCCTTTAGTTTGTACTAATTGCAAATCCGGTGTACAACGACCTTTTACAATCACTTGTTTTTTTATCACCGAATGATAGTTTTGAAAACGCATCATTTTTTATTTTCTCTATACACACACCACCTGAACAACTTTCACAATGAATATTATCCATTTTTTACACTATTACACGTTAAACTCTTTAAATACCAATTATTATGGCTCACAAAACAAATCAAACACACAATATGGCCACTAAACTACGAGTAAGTCACAAACTCGGAGATAGTGCAAAAAATAATATGACAAAAAAGAAATAGTGTAAGTTACTATGCAATATAAATGAAACAATGCCACTTTTTAAAATAGTTGTATAGCTAATTTCGGTTCGGAAAACATCGGATAATTTCGTAATTTGTCGTGTTGTGAAAAAGACACTACCTATTCTGTACGGTTGTGTGCGTTATTGTGACATTGTGTGCTACGTATTTATAGGAACGCACACCCATTCAATCCGCATGACCACGAGAGCACACATATAAACATTTAGACCCGAATAGTTTGTGTCTTTCCCGAGGCACTCCAGGTAGCGGCGCTAGTGCCGTGCAATGCCACAATACAATACTGAACGAACTTGCTTGGAGCGACTGTTTTTAATTTTTTTGTTTACTGTTAGTAAGTAGGTACTCGTCGGACTCGTAGATAAAATAATAATAGATATCAGAACAAAATTATACTGAATTAGGTAGGGTAGGCAGTGTCTTTCTGTCTTTATGAAACGCACGCCACTGGGTACCAACCACATTTCGCCAGTTATGTTTAAGTCCCATGTGAGCCTATTGCTACCAATGAGCACAAATTCCGACTCCGAGCTGAGAAATTCCTCATAGAAAAACCCAATAACACTTTGTCCTACCTGGGAATTGAACCGAACACCTCATGCTCAGCTACTGCTGTGCATAAAGTGGTGGGTTCGAGCTCTTGCCACCACTAAACCAACGAGGCATATACAAAAAATAATTAATCAAATGAAAAAGAACTTGAACAAAAATAAAACTGGATTAATTACCTTATACTGCTTCGTAAAGAAAAAGGACGTATCTACAGAAATATTGAAATGTAGAAAAATAATATTTTGCCTAAAGTACAAGATACCTTTGTTTAAAGTACAAGATACAAAGGCAGATGCGTCTTTTAATAGTAAAAATTATTAGGTTTATGCCAATATAAAAATACTGGTAGATACGTGTTTTATTTTTTTGCCGATTCCGTTTATGTGAGAGAGCAGTGGTGATAACTCTATTTCAAAAAAAATGTCGGATATGTCTTTTTTCCTTATGACGGCAGTATAGATTTCAATCACAGCGCGTAAAAAACGTCATGGAGTGAATTAAAACGTCCCACATCTGGCTCGCAGTGATTAAGCTCAGGTGCGCCAACCCGAACATGTTCCATTAATGGAAAAAGTCGATACATCAATTTATTTGCTGTAACTGAAGTGAGGTACAAAGTAGGGTGAAAAGGAAAACCGGTAATCGTTTTTTTTTTTTTTTGCTTCTAAATCTACATGCGTACTGTCCATATATCAATCAGTATTATTGTAATGTTACTTTAATGTGTATATATAGTCACTCAGAGATTTATGGAGATGGTTTATAAATAAATAAATATCTTTTTATTCCTTACTCTTACTTCAGAACCTGGGTTTAGTTAAAAGGGATATTTTTATTGAAACAATGACAAGCTCATGGATTACTCCTGCCAGCTTACAAATACTGGTATATTAAATAGGAATCGAAACCGATACTAAGAGCTAACTTTGATCCAAGAATCCACTGATGCAGTAATAAAAGTCTATTTTTTTTTTCAATAGAATGTATATTTATTTTTCACAGAATATTTCTCCATATTTTGACATCATGCAAAAAATACCTTAAAATTAAATTATAAATTAAAACACTTCAATTATTACTATTAAACTCCTAAACTACTAAAATTGAATTACATTACTAGAGAGATCATAATATTTGGAACTTTGCTTATAATTTAAAAATTCTCCAAATGTAATAAAAAACTTTTCCAAAAAACACAACCGACTTCCAAAATAACACTTCAAAGTGAATAATAACTTTAACTTCGGAACTCGGTGCCTTTGGATCTGTATTTTAGTCTTTTGCCGCCGACTTCTGAAATTAAAGTTATTCACTTTGAAGTGTTATTTTTGGAAGTCGGTTGTGTTTTTTGGAAAAAGTTTTTTATTTTTCACTTTTTTATTGGTCAGTTTGTCATTTATCTATGTTACAATATTCTAATGTCAACTGCTCATCACCTTTTACAAAATATTTATTGCTTTTCCAGATGCAGGGACGTTAATTGTTGAGGAGTACTCCTGGTAAGTAGGTACCAGGAGAACTCCACATCACCATAAGCATTGTGACGAGCATAAATTACTTAGCAACCATTAATAAAGTACCTAATCGAATCGCAACCCGTGAAATACTTATTATTGAGAAGTTCCAGTGGCCATCTGTGATCTTCATCATCAGTTCCACTTGACTAAATGGTGCTTTCCAAGAACAAATGCACAGTTACTATAAAAAAAGTCCCATATCGCTATAGGTGTGCCTATAATATTTGAAGAGTTCCGTCGATTTCTCCAGGATCCCACCATCAGATCCTGACCTGATAACAATGGGACCAACTAGAAAGTATACCCTTGCAAACAAAAAAAGAATATTCCAAATCAGTTCAGCCGTCTTCGAGTAATCGGGAAACATACATAAAAAAGATTTTCGGACGATCTGAGAACCTCCTCCTTTTTTTGAAATCGGTTAAAAAGAAATTTAAGAAATTGCTTTATAATAATATAAAGCCATTTTGAAATAATTTAATGATGGCTCTCTGATTTGTTTTGGTATTTGGTTTTAGATTTTGACAGACATAACAAGCATGCCTTTTAAGGGGAAGCGTCAGGGTAGCCCGCGAAATTCAATTTTTTTTACGTTTTTTTGCAATTTGCAAGTCAATATTAATTAAGTTGTATGATAACTAAAGTATCATTCGCGGTCGTAAAAAATATGTTTTTACAGAATTATAATCATTAGAATCAGTAATACAACTCCTTAAGTTAGTATAATCCTCAAATGTCAAGATTTCATGAAGTAGTCATTCATTTGGATTACCTGGTCTTAAAAGAGTCGTACTGATCACTTTGATCAACGTATAACCTAATACTTACGTAAAATAAATTGAGTTTCCCGGGCTATCCTGACGCTTTCGCCTTAAGTTCTGTCGATTTTATTTGCCGCTAATTTTGAATTTACAATTGTTCAAATATTCAAATTTGTTGGAATTTAGAATATCAAAATAATTGAAAGAATTAGGATTAATGCAATTGTTTAGTCACAGCGTTGTTTTGAATAAGGTCAGGTCACGTACGAAAATGAATCTTACTAAGGAAAATGTTTGTGCAACTTCCGAAGAGGCCTAACACGGCTTCAGTGTTTCGAAGAGCTAACATCTGTGTTCCATGAAGAAGCCCCATGTCTGCGGACTGTCGGACGCTGATATTTAGAATTCCAGTGTGAATATACCAGTGTTAAACCCGTATTAATAAACAAGTAAAAGTGATTACTCCGGTAAAAGTAATTACTCAAGTAACATTTTTATATCTTCTCAATCTACATGGTCTTCACATGAACTGACCAAGACTATGTCTGGAGTTTAAAGAGACTGTGACCTCTGAGTTTGTTTCAGCCTTTCTTCTCAGAGTAGTCAGGAAACGCCGACCTCATCTAGATTTAAAAAAAAAACATGATTGACGTGTAAAGTTATTTGTACGAACCTACTTATAGAAATAAATCATTTATCATTTATTCTATAGTTTGTAATTGCATGAAGTTAGAACAGTTAAAAGTTAGCGTTCTCACCCAAGTAATAGTCACCATTTTCTTTACTTAAGAATTGAGAACTCGACCATTTTGTGTTTTATTTTGCAGTGGAACGTTGATTTTTACTCAAGCATTTACTCAAGTAAGTAACGAATGTACATTACTCGACTATAGAATAAGATTTTATAATGATGAATTCTATCCTCAAGTAATGACTTCACTAAGAAATTACTTAACAGCAAGTACCTAATTGATCGTTATGTGACATATCGGGAGATGAGGCGTTATTAGGCATCTCAGGGACAACCATTCAGAAGATCTTCCATAAGACGCTTGGTGTGAGAAAGCTAGTTTCCCGTTGGATCCCGCATTTGCTTCCCGACAACCATAAGGCGGCCCGCGTCAGATGGTGTAAGAAAACTCTTCAAAGGTTCAAGCGAGGAGAGTCAAATCACGTCTACGACATTATCAGTAGTGGCGAATCTTGGATATATGCCTACAATCCTGAATCCAAACAAGAATCCACAATGTAGGTCTTCCAAGACGAGCCAAAGCCTACTAAAGTTGTTCGCTCTCGAAGCACTTCAAAGAAGATGGTAGCTGCGTTCGTGGCGAAAACCGGTCATGTTGTGACGATAGCACTTGACGATCATAGAACAGTTAATGCAAAGTGGTATACCACAGTTTGTTTACCACAAGTCATCACCGAACTTCGGAAATGTAAACCAAAGCGACGCAACGTCCTACACCATGACAAAGCAAGCTCACACAGCGCCTGTCAAACGATTATTTGAAGCAGAAAAACTTATAAATTCTAGACAATTTTCCACACAGCCCTGACTAATGATTTACATTTTCTAAAATTAAGAAAACTCTTCGTGGTCAGAAGTTCCAGTCCGGTGAAGAAGCAGTCGACGCTTTTAAATCAGCCATATCGAACACCCCCACTTTGGAGTGGAATATTTTATTAACTGGTTCGAGCGAATGGAAAAGTATATTAAACTACGCGGTGAATACTTTGAAAACCAATAAAAAGTACTATAAGGTTCTAGTTGTTTCTTTTTCTTCAAACGACAAAACTCAAAAGGCATGCGTATTGTAAAAAGTTCTAAAATAGTGTGCTCTCCTTAGGGTGCGTCCACATTTGGCGAATGTGCAGCTTGCGAGCCGTTTGCGAGCTGCCCGCGAGCTGCACGCGTGCAGTCACGGCAATGGTTTGGTTCGCTCTTTAGCGCAACTCATGCAAGGCTCGTAAAAGCCGTGCGCGCGGCGCGCGATCTGCGCGCACTCAATTCTCGCACTTACAGTTCCGTTTACTGGCTCACAATACTTATATGTTTCAATTAAGCGTAAACAATTCTCCTCCGTCCACTCCATGACAACACGTACTTAGCCTCCAGTAATCAGAAACGAACTGAGCGGATAAGTTATGTTTGTTCTGCGGAAGGAAGACGCGAGCCGCTAGCGCGCCGCCCGCGCGCTGATCGCGTACGGCGCTTAGGTCGCGCGCGAACTGCGCGCGGGCGGCGCAGGAGCGGCGCACGAACAAAAATGCACGCGCGCAGCTCGCGGGCAGCTCGCAAACGGCTCGGGAGCTGCACATTCGCGGCACATTCGCCAGATGTGGACGCACCCTTAGAGTATTGTATGTTCAGTGAGTGTGCTTCTGTGTCTTATGACAGGCAGTGAGGTTAGATCTCTTGAAAGATTTTTTTATTTTTAATGGCTTATAGTATATTGCTCAGAGTGCTTTTTAACAAATGATCCTACTTATAATTATGTACAGTAGTAACTCTATCTGGAGAGTTAGTACTCCTAATTTCTTAAATAAAGGTCTACAAGATTCTAGATTTTACCTAGAGTCTATCTAAAATAATACCTAAAGATAAGATGTAGGTTAACTCTCATTTTAGAAAACCAAACATAACTTCCAACTTTGCTAGTTATTTTTAATTTCGGAATATTTAATATTCCTCACAGGCAATGATACACAAGATGTGTTACGTTCATAGAAACTAAAAAATTAAAATCTGGTCCTGCTCAATGTCCCAAAAAAGAGGGTCGTGTTTTTTTTTTTATTTTTACGCCTTGCTCGACTTGCATTAAGACAATGTGCCCCAATTGGGACACTTTCGAGTCTTCAGAAAACGCACGGTAGTAACATATCTGCCTCATTTTAATATAACATCATTGCTCACAGATAACAAAACAATATCAGCTGACCCCTTTTATATTTCTATGGCTGCCCCATACATTAATGTTCGCATAACTCGACAAAAGTAGCCAACCCTTAAAAACAATTGTTCCTACATTTCGTCGAGTTAAATATGCGAACATAAATTTATGTATGTATGTAGTAGCATTTTTTTTTTGCGATTTCAGTTTTGGTTCCATAGTGAAAATTGTTCATGGGGCTCGTGGCTAAATGATAACAGCCGTACAGGTCGGTCGGAGGTTAAGCTACGCCTGCCGCGGTGGTACGTGGATGGGTGACCATTATTTAATGCCTCGGTTGGTCCCGGCTGTCATGACAGTCATTACGGGTAGTCAAAAACCCAAAAAACTGACAACCAGATTTCCCAAGGGGTATTGTGTTACCGAGTAATTGGGTTGTGGAAGTTAAAATACTGGTATTTAGCTACATCTGGTAATAATGGAAGCTGACCCTAAATTAGTAAGGAAAAGGCTGACAGATAATATAGTAAAAGTTGTTCTTAATAATTAATACAATAACCCTAATAATAAGGTTTTGAAAAATTTAAATCATATCTTGTATAACGCTGAAGAATCATTGTTACTTCTTTATTGCACTGGATATTCACAGGTCTCCTCGAATTTTGGTTCAAGGACACGCCAGTTTCCTCATGATGTTTTCCTTCATCATTTTGGGAGCAGTGGTAATGAAATTATTTACACAAAATAAAATCCTTGCCTGGGTTCGAACCCACGACCTGCACTCGTAAGTCAAGGCCGTTACCACTTGACCACCGCTGCTCTCTCGCATCGCTAGAGACCAAGTCGTAGAAGAATAATTGTTGCTTCTTCATTTTGCACTGGATTTTCATATACCCTCCATATCTGAATAAATACATAACAAACTTACATAGAATTTATTCTCGCGTATAACTTTTCAACAAGTAATTACTTCAAAGCCAGGGAGCCTGAATTCGGCACACGTTAGCTTCTTAATGGAATACGCCACACACATAATTCAATCAGTTGGCACCGAATTTTGCTTTGTGTACTACCAACATAACGAGAAAAATATGTTTATTTCTTTACGTGTTATCTTTGATCCGGGTTTATTAAACTTGTTGATGGTATATTATAAGCTGTACCGTAAGGGCGGGTTACTTTGACTCTAGGGTATAACTTTGGCCCAAATCGAGACAGATGTTTAGTGTCATTAAATCCACACCGTTCTGCAAGTATAGTCATGTATTGTACCTATGGTCGCTTTTACCTTTGGACATTGATTATAATAAAAAAAACTGGCAGTAATAAAATATAATATTGCAACACTGTGGTGCCCTTTTTATTTTCTAGAAACACCAGTGAGTGGCGTGACGCTATCGGTGTTGTGTGCAGTGTGAGGCCATTTTGGAGATAGTCTGAAATGTCCATAGGTACAATACATGACCGCATCTATAGCAATTAGTCACTGAAGGACATGTTGACCTAGTAATGCTGAAAGCAGCCATATGGCACTTTTCCAAAAATTAGTTAAATACAGAAATACTAATTTCAACATACAAGATTTTTTGCAAAAACAGCCATGTCAAGCAATCTCTTTTTATCACGGAGATCAATCAGCCTAGCCTTTTGCCAACTATGTTGGGGTCGACTTCCAGTCTAACCGGATGCAGCTGAATACCAGTATTTCACATGGAGCGACTGCCTATCTGACCTCCACAAACCAGGTATTGGGTAATATGATACCCCTTGGTAAGACTGGTTGTCAGACTTTCGCTCTTCTGGCGACCCGTAACGACTGTCAAAGATCCACGAATGACAACCGGGCCCAACGGCATAACGTGCTTTCCGAGGCACGGAGGAGTCTCGGTATGAAAAGGTGACCACCCATCCACAGACCAACCCCGGCAAGCGTAGCTTAACCTGATGGATCGACCCGTGCGGCTGTTATTATTTAGCCACGAGCTCCTCTACATGGAACTTAAACATAACTGGCGAAATGTAGGTGTACTATAAGCACACCTCTGCCTAACCCTTCGGGGAAAATTAAGTCCAATCGGCTTGGTGTTTTATTTCAGCGTGATTCATTAAGGATTTAGAATAACCACATATACATAACAGAGAGGAGCTCGTGGCTAAGTAATAACAGCCGCACGGGTCGATCCATCAGGTTAAGCTACGCTTGCCGGGGTTGGTCGGAAAGCACGTTAAGCTCTTAGTCCCAGCTGTCATTCGTGGATGTTTGACAGTCGTTACCGATCATCAGAAGCCCAAAAGTCTGACAACCAGACTTAGCAAGGGGTATTCCAGTAACTGGGTTGTGCAGGTCAGATAGGCAGTCGCTGCATGTAAAATAATGGTATTCAGCTGCATCCGGTTAGAATGGAAGCCGACCCCAACATAGTCGGGCAAAGGCTAGGCAGATTGATTGACTACCGTTTTGAAAAATTCGCATGTAAAATCTCTCTTCAAGTCAGTCAGGTTGTGAAATTGCTTGGAGGTTAAGAAACAAAACCCCCTGATAGGATGGTGCTCAAGCTTTACCATATTCGAAACACCACAAGACGAAAAAATCATCCACGGTTGTTTTTCCCTTTTTTTTGGGTGAGTCCCAATTAGATATAGGTTTCTACCCGGTAAAAACCCGAACATTGGGTAAATACCCATTAATACCCATTTTTACCTTCTCAATTTTAATTTATACCGGGTAAAAATTTAAAAATGAATTAACCAAATTACATTTAAAAAAAATGTTTTATGTTTGTCTGCAGGGTTGCCATTTACACAAATATTCTGGACTATCTCACAATAAAGTACAGTTTTATCAAAAATACAGGGTGTTTGGTGCATCGTGTGCCAAATTGAAATGGTCGACTGGGGGGGTCACCTTCTATCCTTTCAGACCCCTAAACACTTCTCATGCCCTGTGGCTTTTTTTTCATCGACTTTTTATTTTTTTATAAAAAAAATACCCAAATTTTGCATTCAATTACAAAATAAAAAAAATGTGTAAGTCGTAGACTCTGAATTTTAATTTTATTTAGATGTGTATTGTATTACAGTACTTTTAAATTAAAAATTAGTGACATTAGCCATCTAGTTTTTTTTTTTAATTTACTCGCAAAGTTTCGGATTTCAATTAAAGCTGTCCATGTTACAGCTATTTACATGGCTATAAAAAAAAACCAAAAGCGACCGGGATCTTCCAACTCTCTCAAAAATTCTCTAGTCTATCTTCTTGCTAGTGATGTGCCACATGTCATAAAAATCTTTTTACAACTTTGTAAATTAGCTAGAATAATTGTGAATCGAGTCACAAAATATTAAATTCAAAAGAAAAAAGTCTTTTTGCGTAATTGTTACTTAAGTAACAGGTAAAATTTGTTTTCTCACTCTCGCGAAGTAAAATCTATCTTCTATCTCTATCTTTCTTGCATAGCGTACCTAAACTAGTTTGAACAAACGACGAACTGCCACCGACGCGGCGACGCCGTCAATCCGTCATTCGTCAGTCAGTCGAGACATCACTGCCTCTGCTACCTGACGTGTGTGTTAGTTCACCGTACTCCGCGATTTTTTCATTTTATTACTTTGTTTTGTTGAGTTTTGTTGGTTTTTGTTACGTTTTAACTTTTGGTGTTATTGTTAAACTTTGTTGATTTTTTGTTGTTGCAATGGCGACGTTCTCTAACGAGGAATATGCTGACATCATGATGGCTTATGGAGCCGCCAATGGTGTCGCTCGTGCAGCGCAACGAATTTACCAGGAACGTTTTCCTGGTAGACGACTACCTGGCCGCAGAGTCTTCCAAGACACATACCGACGCATACGCGAGACTGGCAGTGTCACTTTTCATGAACCAAGGGGCCATATTGTGCGACATAATGTTGAAGTGGACGAGAGAATACTGGCACTTTTTGAGGAAGACCCTACAAGAAGCATCAGAAATGTGGCAGCACATCTTGATATTTCAATATGGAAAGTGTGGAAAGTTCTTCAGCAAAACGAAAAACATCCATTCCACTACACTCCGGTGCAAGGTACGTAATTTTGAACTAACTTTAAACCCGTACACACTTTGTTTGACGATGCCTTTGTTTAGCAGGTAATGGGTATGACGTCACTACTTCCAGGTAGTGAACCAGCCCATACAAACGGTCCGACGCCGCCGGTCATTAAAAATCTCATTGTGCAATTATTTACTGCTCAACAGGAATTTAAAAGAGTTCTTTGTTTGTAGGTCTTGAGGGTGGCGACTTTGACAGACGAGTGGCATTCTGTCGGTTTATGTTACACACGGATGTGGATGATCCTAATTTCTTAAAAAGAATATTGTGGACGGATGAATCCAAATTTACCAAAGAAGGGATCCTCAATCTTCACAATCTGCATCACTGGACAAACAAAACGGAAAACCCACATTTTAAAAGGCAGAAATCTTTTCAAAGGAGGTTTAGTGTAAACGTTTGGGCAGGAGTGATTGGGAATCAGGTAGTTGGACCGCATTACCTGCCCGATAACCTCAATGGCGATAACTATTTGGAGTTCCTTCAAAATGACCTGCCCGAATTAGTGTCCGAGGTGCCCGTATTTAATGAAAATGTTCCCAAAGTATTCCAGCATGACGGCTGTCCCGCGCATTGGCGTTTGACTGTGAGGGAATATCTTGACGATGTGTTCCCCAATGCGTGGGTTGGTCGCGATGGCCCTATTGCATGGCCGGCACGTTCCCCAGACCTAACTCCGCTAGATTTTTATGTCTGGGGACGTGCCAAAGAGCTGGTATACGCCACGGAGGTTCCGACTAGGGAGGTACTACTTCAACGCATTGAAACGGCGTTTAATCAAATTAAGGAGGAAATACGACTTCGTACAACAACTGTGGAAATACGAAATAGATGTCGGGCCTACATTCGCAATAGCGGCCAACAATTTGAGCAGAATATGTAAAAAATGATTAAATAAATGTTAAAAATGCAATTATTTTTTATTTCTAGTAACCGTCCCCCCCAAAAAAGAGTGATACGAGACAGATTTTACCTTCCAAGAGTGAGATAACAGATTAAATGAGTTCTTGAGGTATAATTTAAGTAAAAATATTTTTTTAAATCATAATTTCAAATTTAGTATTTTGTGACTCGATTCACAATTCTAGCGAATTCACAAAGTTGTAAAAAGATTTTTATGGCATGTGGCACATCACTAGCAAGAGGATAGACTAGAGAGTTTTTGAGGGAGTTGGAAGATCCCGGTCGCTTTTGGTTTTTTTTTATAGCCATGTAAATAGCTGTAACATGGACAGCTTTAATTGAAGTCCGAAACTTTGCGAGTAAATTAAAAAAAAACTGGATGGCTAATGTCACTAATTTTGAATTTAAAAGTACTGTAATACAATACACGTCTAAATAAAATTAAAATTCAGAGTCTACGACTTACACTTTTTTTTTATTTTGAAATTGAATGCAAAATTTGGGTATTTTTTTTATAAAAAAATAAAAAGTCGATGAAAAAAAAGCCACAGGGCATGAGAAGTGTTTAGGGGTCTGAAAGGATAGAAGGTGACCCCCCCAGTCGACCATTTCAATTTGGCACACGATGCACCAAACACCCTGTATATTGTCTAAATAATTTATTATTCTTAATTTTATTTTACTAAATTAGAACCATTAATCATATTGAACACGGCAACTTCTAAATTACAACTTGAGAATAAAATACCCAGAACACGGTTTGCATTTACTTTCCATTTTATCCTTTTTTTTCCCATTTTTACTTACCCATTTTTACCTAGCCGTTCATCTCTAGTCCCAACAAATATTTTTCTTTGTTTACTGTAATTAACGGCTTATTTTTAATTGCACTCACAGTTCAGCTAACACATTTCCCCTCTTCCCTACCATGATATAAAACTGTCACTCAAGACTTAATTAAATACTTTCAAGCACCCTGTTAATGAGTGTTGCCAGGTCACAGGCAATAGCACCTCACATTCGGGTATCTTATTAAATTTGTAATGGGCAACTCTGGGGCTATGTTTTAGTGGCCCAGATGAAAATGTGGGTCATTGGACAATTTTCTTTTGTTAGTCTTCAAGAGAGTATTATGTTTTTACCTCTGTGTTCTCTATTAGGGTTCCGTACGAAAATGGTAAAAAGGAACTCTTTTGGTGCGGCTCAGTATGTCTGTCTGTCGGTCTGTCACAGCTGGATATCTCAAGAACTACTAATGCTATCAAGTTGAAATTTGGAATAGTTTTAGATGAAGTTTGCCCATTTATTTTGCAAATAAGAAAGATTTTTTTATGCAAAAGGGACTGAAAGGAGGCTTAAAAATGGTAAGTGGAGCTACTAGGGCATATGGGGTATCATATGAAAGAACACTCTTTGCACATTCTCAAACATTTTTTTTTAGGCCGCATAATTTTCGACTTTTGATGAAAAACGTAAAAAAATACCGTTTCTTATCTACGAAGTTTGCATAGAGCAAAATCTGAAATTATTCTATGTGATAGAAGTTTATGTAAAGATTACAGAAAAAATAAAACGATGTCTCTAAATAGCACACTTTTTTGAAATATATGATGGTACAGACCGACTCGCTGTTGACCGGTTTTTTTTTTTTTAAATTAAATGTTCATATTTTTTTAACTAACTGTACATGTTAAAACAACCCACATATACAATATCATCACGCCTGTAATTCCCGAAGGCTTAGGCAGAGGTGCACCCATACTGCCGCCGTAAAGAAAAACGACATATCTACAGAAAAAAAAAATATTTTGTCCTGTTTAAAATACAAGATACAAAGGCAGATGCGTCTTTTAATAGTAAGAATTATTAGGTTTTCGTTAAGTTTACGCCAATATAAAAATACTGGTAGATACGTCTTTTTTTGCTGATTCCGAATATGTAAATAACTCTATTTCGAAAAAAATGTCAGTTATGTCTTTTTTCCTTATGACGGCAAGTCGGACTCGCGCACCGAGGGTTCCGTACCATCACATATAAAAAAGTGTGCTATTTAGAGACATCCTTTTATTTTTCCTGTAATCTTTACATAAACTTCTATCACACAGAATAATTTCAGATTTTTCTGTATGCAAACTTCGGAGATAGGGGCGGGGGGGGGAGACGATAGATTTATTTCTTCAAAATTTGAAAACTATGCGGCCTAAAAAAAAGAAAAACTGTTTGAGAATGTGCAAACAGCATACCCCACATGCCCTAATAGCCCCACTTCGAATTCTAAGACACCCTTTCAGTCCTCGTTGCAAAAAAAAATATAAATTTTTATTTCTTGTTGATAGCATTAGTAGTTCTTGAGATATCTGCTGTAACAGACCGACAGACTGAGTCGCACCATAAGGGTTCCTTTTTACCATTTTGGTACGGAACCCTAATGATGGTATTTTGCACCACCATTGATTAAAAAACATAGTTGCGGTGGCAGGATAAAAAATAAAATGTCCTTCCAAGCTTCCCGCCCGGCAATGTTATACAACCCATCTCAGGTATGAGACGCGAATACTTGCGGTGTAATCCTAACTAATACTATAAATGCGAAAGTGAGTTTGTTTGTTACGCTTTCACGCTAAAACATCAGCATCCTGAGAACTGTAGCGGAGAGCTTTATTTTTGTATAATATTTTTGTAATTATTTAGCAGTTTGTGCGGAGGGTGATTGTTACTAACACTAGATAATACGTTTTTATATTATGTTACTAACAATATGGATTTAATTCCGAAATAAAAATAATATTATTATTATTTAAACGGCTGAGCGGATTTGGATAACATTTAGTACAAGGGTAGACCATGACCTAGAAAAGTACATAGGTTACGTTTCATCCTGGACTGCTGACGAAGTCACGGGCAATAGCTAGTTATACATATATTTTGGTAGCATTCTACGATATAAAGGCAGGAAACGCATGTTTTGCTTACATGAATCCTTAATAAAACATTACTCACAAAACTTTAAAAATACAAAATCTGACTGTAATACTGAAATTGCCGTTTTAACATACTGGCCACTTGAATTAAAATTAAACCTGCATGGTGTGAGATTCCCGAGTCAAACTTTTTCAAACGATAACTATAACATTCTAAATTTGAAAAATGTACAATATTCGATTGTTTGACTTTCAATTGTTTTTTCATTCTGCTTTTATTTTAATCAAAGATGGATACATTGAAAATTAGAGTAGTTTTTGAATACGAGTTCCGATGTGCAACTAACGCAGCAGAAACAGCTCGCAATATCAATACTGCGTTTGGAGTAGATACGGCTAATAAACGCACCGTGCGTTTTGGTTTAATCGCTTTCGTAGTGGAAACTTCGACATGAAGATTGAACTTTGAGGAAGACCAGCCACTAAGGTAAATAAGTATGAATTGAATGCGATGGTGGAAGCGGATCCGTATCAAACTACCAAGGAATTAACGGCATGGTTTGATGTTAGCATACCTACTATATTGACCTACATATTTGCATCAAATTGATAAGATAAAAATGCTTGAAAAATGGGTGCCCCATGATTTGACTGATCTGCAGAGAGAAGCGCGCGTTGATGCTTGCCTTACCTTGTTGAACCGGCACAGAAATTAAGGGATTTTGTGACGTATGATGAAAAGTGGATTATTTACGATAATCGCAAATGAACAATGCAATGGCTGACTGCAGGCCGCAATAATGCCCTAAAGCGAATCTTACTCATAGAAATGTGATGGTAACAACTGTTTGGTGGTCACTTCATGGTTGTAGTTCACTATAGCTTCCTCAGATCCAGTCAAGCAATGACTGCAGATGTCTACTGTACAGAACTTCGAACAAATCATCATTTCGCCATCAGGCGAAACTCGCAGCGAGATAGCACCGACTCGTCAACCGATCTTCACCACTGTTGCTCCATGATAACGCAAGACCTCACACTGCTCAAGAAACCATTTTAACACTACAGGACCTACAGTTAGAAACCAGCCGTCATCCTCCGTAATCGCCGGACCTGGCCCCAACCGACTACCATTTTGTCCGCGATTTGGAAAAAAAATTTCTTCCAAAGAAGCAATACAAAATGCCTTCACACAGTTTGTTGAGTCCAGGTCCCCAGAGTTCAATCGCAATGGCATAAATGACATTCTCATGAGATGGCAGAAATGTATAGACAATGAGGGTAAATACTTTGATTAAATAAATATATTTTACCTTAGAGAGAAAAATTGTTTGAATTTATCAGTAGAAAATGGCAATTTCATATTTAAGCCCCTAATATTAACTTCCTTAAAAATCGTAAATTCAAGTAAAACATTCACATTTATAATGTTGGAAAAACAATTTTCATATTTTACAAGAACGCATTAGAGTGAAATTGAAAAAATGGTGGAGTACAAGGAATTATGGAGTAGATTAGCTACGCGGTCGTAGCCTCGTAGGCTGTAGCTACGTGGAAGCGTAGCAGGGTGCTGCGAAATCCTTCACCTCGTTTGTAATGATAATGAGTTTCCATACAATATATTATATATGTAAAGCATTTTAAAAAAGTAACTATGGAGTTTCTTGCATATTCTTCTCCATACGAAACTACCTTTTGGAAGGGGCAACTAGAATCAATTCTATTTTCTCGTAAAAGTTTGACTTTCAAAAGTGCCTTTTAATGGCCTACTTGAAATAAACTTGACTTTACTGATTTGACGTTCTGTATTCAATAGTGATAATCGTTCATTCATAGTGCTTTGAAGTTTAAAGGTACTTTGTTTAGCTTTTTACAGCTGAAGTAGTATACAGCAAGCGGTCATAAGTGCAGTACCACGCTAAGGATCGTATTGCTGTGAACACGCAGCCGTACCTACGTCTGTGTGTATAAGTGATGTATAAACACAGAACGCACACCTCAGAATGCACACACTGACGTCGATCGAAACAAAAATATACCATCGCTTTTCACACTCTCAGAGTACGTAAATTACATTTGAGCTCGGTCGGTTCATACTTTTGCTAAAATTAACAACGTTACATCAAGTTTTGATAGCGTATCGTATTGGATTGGGAAACCCACAGGTCTTGGTTCCAATCTCGAGACGAATATTTTATTTTTCTTTTCAACGGTAATCTTCATTCTGCTCTTTTATTATTCGATAAATTAATAATTGAGAATAGTAATATAATAATTATTTTTATTGTTATATTGTTATTGAAATAAGGGGTTTAGAATAAAAATGTTTTATAAGTGATTAAAAAATGTTTATTCGTTATATTTCTATACAGGTAAATAAATACATAAAATTATAGTCAAAACAGTTTATTTTCCCTTATAGAAGAATTTATTGAAGTATAGTAGGTAATCAGTGAACTACGACAATCGGGCTTAAAATATTGTATATTTCTATTATAATAATATTGTGCTCTAATTACTAAAGTAACACTAAGTTACATTAAGTTGAACAGGACGAACACAACAAGAAACAGTCAGTAGCATGATTATTCGAGTACCTAATTATTAAAAAAAAAATTACTGCGCGTGAGATTCGAACCCAGGGTCACTATGCATGAACGTGCTTACCCCAATAAGACCACCCAGCTACCATGCCATATACCCTAATGGTTGAATTTATGGAATACAATCAGTGCAAACGAATGTGAGGGTGTGTGTCTACGTATATTATAGAAATTACTTATTAAAAGAAGGTCGTAAGTATAACCGCAGTGTCAATCGATTGCTTTGTGAGACTGCTACTCCACTTTTGACCGCTACTGTACCAGGACTGATCTGGCTTAAATTAAATATTGTAAATCAATGTTTAAAAAAAATAGAATTTTAAAGGCAATAATGAGAACAAACAAAAATGTCTCAGTATTCTTTAGAATAGAATATATTTATTGTAAAACATGACATAACATCTTTGATATTATAACTGTAAATCATTAATGTGGGTTACCGAGAACACTAACACATAAGTAAAAGATTATCTACAATACTCTGAAAGTCATCTCCGTAAATCAATACATCCTTGTTAACACTTCAACATCTAATTGTAGTTAAATTCACGCGGTTAATTAGGACAAACGCAGTTGAAGAGCTAAGCAAGAATATTATGGTAATAATTTTGATATAGCAGGACTTGACTCAATTTTTTCCAGACAAGGAGCCCGTTTTCAAGAACAGTACTTACCTAAGTTCGTGTTGCCAGTGATGACCTACGGGACTAAAACGTGTCGCTCACAATGAGCCTTATTAGAAGGTTTAAGTCACCCAAAGGACAATAGAGAGGCCTTGGAGCTTCCCTAGTCTTTCCTTGTGCTTGGAATTTCCCTAGGTACGTGATCGAATCAGAAATGAAGAGATCCGCAGGAGATCCAAGGTAACCGACATAGCCAGAAGAATTGCCAAACTTAAGTGACAGTGGGCAGGGCACATTGCTCGCAGAACAGACGGCTGATGGGGCCGAAAGTTTCTGGAGTGGCGACCGCGTACCGTAAGACGTAACGTTGGAAGGCCGACGACAAGGTGGACCGATGACCTTGTGAAGGCCACAGGAATCCGCTGGATGCGGGAAGCACAGAACCGGTCGAAGTGGCGGTGCTTGGGGGAGCCCTATGTCCAGCAGTGGACGTCTTTCGCCTGAAATTATGATGATGATGACTTACCTGAGTAGTAAAGCAACGCTAAGATAAGTAATAAGACGTTTCTCAACGGGCGAGTCATTAATTTCGGAAATAATACTCAAAGGACGTTTTTCTGTGCGTGTTCATGTTGTTTTAATTTCAAAGATTACGGTGTACAAAAATATCGCTACTGCACGATCATGAACACTAATATACTAACAACATTTAAAAGTGATTTTCTCCATTGTAATTTTATGTTATTTTAAGAACATAGTATTTTGGAACCCATAGTAATATGAAATATGTCTTATCTCAATGTTGCAGTCGTTATTACACGAGAAAATCGATTTTGAATTTTGCTAAGTGTATACATATTAATGCTCGTGACTGCACGCCAGTACAGTCACGAGCATTAATATGTATATGTGGTTTTTTATTATTTTTGAAAATAATAAAAAACTAAAATATTTGCAATGCTTTCCTTTTCTAAACAGTATTCTCTCCGGGCGGCAGTTCCTGGTCAGGTTTCTGGCAGGCTTGAGCTCCACATCGGTTGGGACAGCACTTGAGGGACCGGGGGCAGTCGGAATCGCTGGTGCACATGTGGGTGCAGACCCAGGGGCCTCGGGGGAACTCCGGGCAGAGGCCTGGCTTCACTGGAATGTTGAGAAGAAGGTGGTAAGTATGATTGAATTGTGAGTACTATAAATCATGAAATTAAAATTATTTTTAATTGACACAATACAGGCTGGTATCATTATAATTTTTAAAACTTTTTCGCAATTCGTGGTCCCGGACCTTTGGTAGCCTCACGAGGGGCCGAAGTCAACTCACAGATGCCTGTTAGACTCTACGAGGGGTGATTAAAAAGTAATGATAATAAATATTAAACACGGTGATTATAGTTTAAAAAAAAAATATTTATCTATATAGTCTCCTGAGAAGTCAAAACATTTAGTCCATCTTTTTTCTAAACCTAGAATTCCCATAGAAAAAAAATCTTTGTCTTGACCCTCCAAAAACCCCTCAACAGCGGTCATCACTTCGCCATCGTCTTCAAATTTCTTGCCCCGGAGATGTTCCTTGAGCCGAGGAAAGAGATAGAAGTCACTAAGAGCTAGATCTGGCGAATAGGGCGATGTACGAGCAGTTCGAATCCCAATTCTTGAATGGCAGCCATCGCAACTGCGGCTTTGTGAGCTGGTGCGTTGCCTTGGTGAAACAGCACTCCAGCTCGCAGTTTGCCGCGTCTTTTTTCTTTAATGGATTCCCGCAATCTTCTTATTTGGTTTGTGTAGTAAGAGCCCGAAATAGTGGCTCCCTTTTCTAAATATTCCACCATAACTATTCCTTCAGCGTCCCAAACGGACGCCATAATCTTTCCCACTGAACTTGACACTTTGAATTTCTTCGGCGTCGGTGAGGAAGCTCGCTTCCAGGTCATTGATTGTTGTTTGGTTTCAGGATCAAAATGGTGAACCCAGGTCGTGTCCATATTTTTCCTGATCTGCTTGGAACTTTGCGAGATTCACTCTCGAAATGTCGACTCGTTTTTTCTTTTGCTCGTCGGTTAACATTCTCGGCACCCAAAGCGCGGAGACCTTTTCTATATGCAATTCGTTCGTGAAGATTCTTTGAACACTGCCATATGAGATCCCTGTGACCTCAACTATACAGTGTGATTCAAAATACCCCTGTTATACCGAAAACAGTGTATTGTTTAATACACTATTAGTTATTCTGGAAGGTCGCCATGGTCATATCTCAATTTTAAATAATTTCGGTTTTCTCTTACAAAATACAAATAATATTTTAATTTTGCTATGTCGTAGCAACCCTAGATAGGCGGAGACAAATAAATCAATGACCGCAGGCCGTAGGTATCTAGGTATTGTCGCGTCCTTTGACCTGGCAAGCTGTTGCCTCATCGCGCGAGTGAAATGATCAGTACGGTAATTATTAAGTTTGTACATACCATTTTCCTTTTCAAATCCTGCGCAGCTTTACACACGTAGGTACACGTAAGTACACTCATAGTTTTAGCACATGAACTTATTCACAATAAGGACAACAAACACAAAAGGTACACAGAACTTAGACAGTTGTCTTGCTGCTGCAAGATTACCGTCAGTCGCACCTACACACATTATCATGTCATAATATTCATTGTTCGCATATTCGGTCATGATTCCTCGCAAAATTCACTGCAATCCAACGCGAAACTAGACGACATGCATCCAACTCGAAAGAATGAAGTGAACTAGCGAAATAAATGCCTAATTACTTAACTAGCCTACAATAATAAAAATGTACACAATTTTAGGGATCAATAAGATATTAAGTGAATTCCAATAATAAATAGGTACTATTTTTAAAATAAAATATTGTACCTAGTGATAGCAGTGCACCTACATTTTGGTTACGGTATTTCTGTACCATGATGTGATAAGCGGCCAGTTAAAATTGTATTATCGAGGTTGACTAGTATTTGTAGCATTAATTACAAATCTTAGTGGTTTACCTATTTTCTGTATTTTTTAAATGATAAAGAAATAAAATACATTGCCATAATTATGAAACAAATCTAATTCCAAAATAATCGAATACAGTATCCAAAAACCCCAAAAAGATTGCCCGGTCTTAGAATAGAATCGCGTTATTATTACACATGTACGGAATCTTTTAGTGATTTTCTTTCCAAGGTGGCGGCGAGCTCAAAGGCCGCGCGCGGCGGCACGGCGGCACGCCAAAAGATTTTTGTAAGCTGAAATGATTTTGAATCTTATTTTTATGATTAAATAACATTCAAAATCATTTCAGTTTAAAAAATCTTTCGGATTTGAAGCATTCTTCAACCGATGCCGATATCCAATAAGAAAGCCGGAAGCAATGGGCGTGCAGTATAGTGTAGGAAATTGCAAAATATTGGTGGCATTTCTACCAATCGGAGGATTAAAACTGCAATTAATTCTTATAAAAATGTATTTTACCAAAGAGTAACGAAAACAGTTAGGTCGTTCGATATCTTACTTTTGAGGATAGATACCTGTTAAACAAATGGAATTAATTTTCATAGGGAGCTAATATTTATTTTATTAAACTTTTTACTAGGTATTTGTATTTTATAAAAACCTTGTAGTTGGGTTTAAACTGCAGTTTTATGCAGATGTATGTCTACTTCTACTCTGCGTAGGTATTTCGCATATCATACTGGTATTCAAGACTTAATTCAATCTTGAAAAAAAAAATGAACTTGCCTCTCTGATGCAAGAAAATTATAGGCTTTTTACTATTATGTGTTAAGTGTCTTATCTGACGCATTCATCCCTATATCAAAGAAGAGAGCATAGAGGTCAACCAAATTTAGGGTTGACTCCATCAAAGATATGAAGAAAACTTTGACATGTCGAAAGCATTCAAAAACTTTAATGAACATTGTTGGGGACTTCATCTAATGATCAATAATACACAGAATATGGGGCCGCTGGATCAAAAGAGGTATTCTGAGTCACCCTGTATGTCTGATGGTTACTTTCCGATCTGCCAACACGACATCTTCGACTTTTTTCAGATTATCTTCACTGAGGGACGTGGATGGGCGTCCTTCGCGATGTTCATCTTCCGTGGATGTTCTGCCCAGATTAAACTCCTTCGCCTAGCGTGCAACTGTGGAATATGGAGGAGCAGAGTCCCTCAATGTTTCCACTAAGTCGGTGTGTATGTCTTTGGTAGACATTTTTTTCAAACTGCGGTACTTGATGACAACTCTAATTTCGTTTTTCTCCATTTTGATGTTATTTCTTCGACTGTTCGTATTCAAATGACTGTAGAGACGCCAGCACATCAAGCTACTACAATCTGTCAAATTTCTTTAATCGATTTTCAACTTTATCGCTATAGCATTAGGTTCAAAGTTGATTGGGAAAATTGGACAGTTTCGGGTAGCTTGACCTGCTGGCATCTGTACCTCCCGGGAATCGTGCCCTATTTATATGTTTTTTTATGCTAACCTAGTGGGTATATGAGCAAGCAAAAAAAAAATTATTTTTATTTTTATGTCCCCCTACATTTTGACGAGTTATGCGAACATTAATGTATGAGACAGCTGAAAGTGGTTTGTTATCATGAGTACAATCATGTGTTTAAGTATCGGTCACTACGAGTAGCTACCAGTCACCCTATATAAATCGCTTTGACGAACGACCGTTAGTTGGTCTAACTCATAATGAGTGAAGTGAGCAAATAATGGTCTCATAATAATGTATTTTACTAACCCAGATCCACAAAGTGCCTCTGCGACATAGCATCAACGCACATGGCTCCACCACATGCAGTAGGACAACACAGCTGCTTCGCATTGTTGCAAGCAATGTCGGGCCCACATGATGCTTCACAAACGTCCACTGGTAACGTCGGGGGACAGGAACCGGTGGTGGAGTCGCATGATGAGAATCCCACCAGGGATAAAGCTGGAAAATGGAATAAAAAAAAACAAATGAAATTCGAACGCAAGACTCTTAAAGGCTCTCCCCCACAGGCGCTTTATTTTCAGCCATCCCACACATTTGGTTCGAGTAGATATTGAAAAGCTTTGAACAGCTGATTTTTCCTCGTTTATTCCCATGGAGTAAGTTGTTCAGTTTGATGGTCATCATTCTCCTGCCCATGTCCCAATTTATTTGGGGTCGGCGCAACATGTCTTTTTCTTTCATTCTTCTCTATTAGTCGTCGTCTCGGTAGTCACTCCCTTTCTGGCCATATCATCTTTCACACAGTCCATCCATCGTTTCTTTGGTCTTCCCTTACTCGTATTAAGCCCTCCACGTTCATACTCAACACTTTCCTGACGACATTTTCCTCATTCCTCCGCATCACATGCCCATACACAACCGATTTCCACACAACTTTTCAGTCACCGGTGTCACTTTCAGACTTCCTCTTACATACTCAATTCTTATTCTATCCATTCGCGTATTACCACACATCCCTCTTAGCATTCTCATCTCGGCTGCATGCAATTGCCTTTCATTCATTCTTTTTATGGCCCAACATTCTGATCCATACAAGACAGCAGGTCTAACCATTGTTTATAAATCTTTCTCTTGAGTTTCAGAGGAATGCGGGAGTCGCAGATTGTTCCCGTGACCTGCCGACATTTCATTCATCCAGTGTTAATTATGTGCTTTACAGTCCGATCTACATCGCCATCGCTTTGCACAAGTGAACCAAGATACCGGAAGTCGGAGCAGACCGGGAGAAGCGCGCCATCAAGCGCTATGGCTCCAGAACTGGAGAGACCGCCGAAATCGTAGAACATACATATACTCGGCCTTCAGTTTGATGGTCTGTACCCTTAAATTGGACCACACCTATCTGATACAGGGTGTATAATGCTGAGACGGTAAAGCATATTCTATCCTGCATTGCGCAGACAAAACGAATATATTTTGTATGTAACTGCACATTCTGGCATTTTGGCGTGCAATCATTAATTAACTTAAAAAATACTAAGTATTTATGAGTACTATAGAACTTTTGTTGGGACGTGATTTATGTTCTATGAAATTAAGTGGTACACAATGAATTTAATAATAAAGTTACTACAACTAAACACGGTACAATAACTGCTTTTAGACTAACTACGAGTATGATATGACGCGATTGACGCGAGCCACGGTAGGTAACGACTGTGTTGTGTGTGGTCGTGACGTCGGCTGTGTCGAACTTAGTGTTGGGTAACTCAGCACATGTGCTACCACAGTTGTAGCTACTCACTTGGATAAAATGAGACACTCTTTTAATCTTAATGTGCTAGCACACACCACATATTAGCTACACAGAACATTTCGTACGATTGCACTTATAATATCTACTATTCTAAGCAAAGGAGTTAAGGTCTATATTTAATTGCCATCTTTTTCTTACGTTCGTCTGACGACGTCACGTAAACATTCTCATTTCTCTTCCCTCGTCATAAGGCTGACCCCACATTTGGCGTGCGCGATCCTCGGGCGTGCGAGTAGCGCGAGCGCCGCGTGCGCGTTGCGCGCGCGCTGCGCGAGCGTCGGGTTTACCGCCGTGTGACGTGCAGGCAGCGTGCGCGCAACGCGCGCGCGGCGCGCTCGCGACGCTCGAGTAAGTAAGAAGAACCGAAACAGTAGCGGGCGGCGGGGATAGCGGGCGAAGGGGTAAGAACGCGACTCGAGCGTCGCGAGCGCGCCGCGCGCGCGTTGCGCGCACGCTGCCTGCACGTCACACGGCGGTAAACCCGACGCTCGCGCAGCGCGCGCGCTACGCGCGCGCTGCGTCCGTGCAGCGCGCACGCCCGAGGATCGCGCACGCCAAATGTGGGGTCAGCCTAACTCGTGCGAGCTGTGTTAGTCAGCGCGTGTGCCTACTCTCCCGCGTATGTGTGCCGTGTCGCGTTGTCGTCACTACACTCCACACTCGCCGACTCGCGGATCGCGCGGCGAGTCACACGCGACTCACTTACACACTCACAGAACGTAACTCGCGGCCTCGCCTCATTCGTGGTAGCACAGTTTGCTAGCACACTTTGTCATTTTAAAAGAGTGTGCTATCCATCTCTAGTCGAACTATCATACGTGCGACATTATGGGCACTTAAGCTCAAATGTGCATGTGTGGGTACCATACCACTACAGTACCCATAATTTTTATTTATTTTAAAATGGGGCCGTATATGTGCCATGAAGGTTATAAAAATAGGTAACAATCTCTTAATACAACATAGAATAAACAAGCTACAACCCGTTATTACTCGTAAGACAGGCTTCAGATGGATCAACATAAAACAATTTATTTATCACAGACTATTAAAAGGTACTATGCCATTCACGAATCCGGATACTCCATTTCCGTAATCTTTACCAAGTACTCCAATAAACAATTCATAAAGATCTCAATGATTAAAATTTCATAGCTTTTGATTTCAGTTCAAATGAAATATTCTGTGCGAGGTGCAAATGTCCTGGTATAAATGAATATTAATTGCTTTGCTTAAGCACCTCTCCCATCTCAGACTATTAGCGAGAAGCGAGTAGAGCTAGCAACTAGAAACGAGCGTGTAGTTTGGGGAGTTTTGCCGCTGGGCTATGAGCGAGTGCGCGAGTGTGACGAGTAGAATGATTGCTGAATCACTTACCTACTAATATGTATTGTACCAAGCGATAGTCTCTCAGTGAGTGTTCTGCCCGCTAAACGACCATCCCTGAGCGATTATTTTCTTTGATAGCTCATGTCGTTGCGACAAACTAGTAGAGAGAGAGAGAGAGAGTTCTCGAACAGTCAGCGATATATGCATCTCTGTTAGGTACTAACACAGAACCTATATCTATTATAGGACTACCTGTTGCCCGCGGCTTTGCCTGCTGGAATGTCAGCACTTGCCTATTTGAATCAGATTTTGTTCACAATTTCATGGGTTTTTTTGCGCGGAGCCCTACTTCTTCTTCTAAAATAAAAATTGCTTAATTTAGTCCTTATAGCATCAGCTATCTGCCAGTGAAAGTCCCGTCAAAGTGGGTCCAGTCGTTTTGGAGGTTAGCCGGAACAAACAGACAGACACAAATATTTTAATAATTGGTTTTTGTTTATAATTACCGTATATACCTACTTTCGTAAGCATTTAGTAAAAAGCTGTTGTTTTGACATTACAAACAGACACTTACATTTTATTTATTTGTATTTGTATAGATTCTTGAGCGAGATAAAAACTTTTTTACAAAAAAAAAAAACAACCGATTTCCAAAAAAAAAAAACACTACAACGTGAAAAATAACTTTCTATTTCGGAATTCGGTGTCTTTGCTACCGACTTCCGAGATTAAAGTTATTTTTCACTCTTACGTATATTGAATTTTTTTGGAAGATAAGTAGTTGATTTTTTTTTTCACTTTTTAGTTATGGTATCTAACCCCACATCAATCGTATACCACTACTTGCTAAGTAAACAATAGTGACAGGAAGTATTACAGCATAATCAAGATACACAAAGTGCATTAAATACGTATTATCGAAGCTAACTCAAAAACTACCTAATTCAATTCAATTCAATTCATGTATTGCATCAAATATGGTAGGTACATGAAGTTCTTATATAACATACAATTGAACACACATTTGTAACACACATTTGGCCAATATCTAGCATGCAATAGTACAGGTTTTTACATAATTAACAAATAAATATATCTGTGCTTTAATGTATAAAATTTACAGGGACACTTTTGAAAAAACAAATCTATCGAATAAAAACATTCTTGTAACAACCACCTCCGCAACGCAACACAAAACTTATTGAAGGGTAGTTGAGTAATTTAATACAATTTATTTGGGACCACCACGCAAGTTTTTCTGCCAAATGAAAAAAATAATTTGCCTAGTCTTTAACTATGTTGGGATCGGTTTCCAGTCTTACCAGATGCAAATGAATACCAGTATTTTACATGGAGCGGCGGCCTATCTGACCTCCACAATCCAGTACCTGGGTAATACGATACCCCTTGTCAGACTTTCGGGCTTCTCACGACTCGTAACGACTGTCAAATATCCAGCCGGGACCAACGGCTTAACGTGCTTTCCGAGGCGCGGAGGGGACTCGGTATGTAAAGGTCACCCATCCACGGACCAACCCGAGCAAGCGTAGTTTAATCTGATGGATCGACCCGTGCGGCTGTTATTACTTAGCCACGAGCTTTTGTTGTATGTTGATTATAATACAATTCGCGGCAATGATAAAAATGCAATTACGAAATTAGAATCATTTAAAAATCAATATTGCTCTCGAAAGTAAACATATGTGTAATGGGTGCAAATCAAATACACCCTAACATTAACTAAATCGTGTTAATGCAAGAAATAAAAATGCAAGTTGTCCGACCCAAGCCGCATCTTTTAGAACACTAAATTATATTTTGATACAGAATGCATCATCCGGGCTCTGTCTGCTGCTTCTGCATGGTTGTCATCCATTCTAATGAAGGTCGCGCAAGTGCAAATATGTGAGCTTACTTATTGCACGTACTCGTATTTCCTCCCGGGAGAGGGCACTGGCTCTTGTAACACAGGTTAACCACCTAGCACAAGTGTCAGGGACTTCACACAATTTGTAATCACTCTTATGTAATAAAGATTATTATTATTATTATTACTCATTACTTATTATATAACTTTAACAACCATATACGAGCACCGTACAATATACGGTGTTTGATGGATATAAGACTATTTTGTGAAAATGTGATTATTTAGAGCTCTAATGATGCTTTAAATGATTATGATTTCCATTTTGTTGATTATAATTTTACTTAAATTCACCTATTCCACATGAGCTCCATATTGATTAATGTGGATACGGAGGTCTAAATAAATGCGGAAGCTCCGCAATTGCGGATGCGAATATCCGCCACATCCCTGATCCTAAACAGAAACTTATAAGGAAGACACTGAGTGTTTTTGTTACTTTGAAGTCTCAAAATGACAAATATTCCCTATCTAGTTGCTATTCCACCAATTCGCACTATGCGTTTCCAAATGTATTTTATAATGCGCACAGTAAAATAGTGCAACTCACTACCTGCGTCTGTGTTTCCGAGCGCATACAACCCTAATCTCTTCAAATTGAGAGTAAACAGGCTTCTTCAGGGTAAGCTTACTCCATCGTCGACTTGTTTTCTGTCACCTCTAACCTAGACTAAAGTCAGAGCAAACCCGTCTCAAATAAAAAAAACCGGCCAAGTGCTTGTCGGACTACGCACAATGAAGGGTTCCGTAGTTGGGATGAAACCCAAGAACAAACATAACATTGTAGTTGAAAAACACGTTCTCCCATACACTCCAACTACAAAGGTAATTTTTTTATGTACAATATTGAGAGATTTACCATGTTGTGTAAAGACCATAGACTTCTTATAAGTTTTCTTGTAATCTATAGGTATTGAACTATTTTCTGTTTTTTTTTTTTCTAAATTTTAGGCTCAGATTTTCGGAGATAAAGGGGGAATGGTCAACTTTCGTCTATTTTCTTAAATAGCTTTAAAATTAATTACTTTAAAATTATAAAATATATATTTTGCAAAACTTATATATATTTTGCACGGTACAGTTTGCAAAACTTCTTTTTTTATTTTCTTATTTGCCCCCCAAAATTGACCTCCATATTCAAAATTCATTTATTTAGGTTACACGTCCATGTTTGGGTCATAGAAATACATACGTGTACCAAATTTCAACTTAATCGGTCCATTAGATTCGGAGCAAATTGGCTGTGTAACAGACGGACAGACAGACAGACAGGGACACGAGTGATCCTAAAAGGGTTCCGATTTTTCCCTTTGAGGTACGGAATCCTAAAAAAATAAAAAAATATTTCTTGGTAGACAATATGTGCTCAAAAAAGTTATACAGTGTGATGGAAGTTATTGTATTTTAAAAGGCAAACGAATGGCGTACAGTACATTCAAAGGTTCCGTCATTTATTATCGGAATAGCGGCCTTTGCCGAATTAAATATGGCTGGTCCAATGTAAGGGAGTGACAGAATTAGTAATGATACACTAATTACTAGATTAATTTAGGAGGGAATATAAATCAATTTCTATTGGTCGATAGTCACATTTTATTTGCTATATTTCGATTTTTCCGAAGATAAAATATGAACTTCGAACGTTGTCGTACTGTAATAGCAATTTGTAAAAACAATTTTATTTATTTGAATGCCAATGATAAATGATTTTGTTTCTGTAAGTAGGTTTGTACAAACTATTTTACACGTCAATCATATTTTTATAAACTAGGTGAGGTCGGCGTTTCCTATCTGACTACTCTGAAAGGAAAGGCTGAAACATACTCAGTAGTTTCATATCCTACGTCCAAGACGCATTGGACGTATGGTTGACTGATACAATGAAAACATCTTCTAAACAATCTGAACAAAAACTAAACCAATTATTTTGGTCACAAAAATATTGCTACCTATCCTCTTGCATACTACATAAAGAAACCAAGAAATAAATAAACAAAACACATCAAGTAAATCGAAATTCAACATTATTTTCGACAGGCTCAAGCAAAGTATTATAATCACACAAATGCTGGCTAATGTGCTTGAAGTACATAACTAAAAAGTAATAAACTCACCAATTAATAACACACAATAAGACATTTTGTACACACAGTGGTCACTAACGTTTTATAAATGTCACTTGCTGTGATTATCACGACCGAATGACACAAATAATAATGTGATTCACAGACGAGACGGATGGTCAACCGTCTAATAACGCGGAACAAACTGAATGGGATAGATTTTTTAATTTGTTTTTAACTGGACGCTTAATAATTATTTTATGGACTCATGACTGTATAAGACCGCATTTACCAATTCGTTTCGCCATTTGCACGATTATGTAAATACGGTGTTGGACTTCTATTTAACTGTTAACTTGTTAGTAGTTATTTTGGGATGAATTAAACATAGTTTCCAAAAAATATATTTCACACAACTATTTTGGTAGAATATGCCTCGATATTTATTGTTGGGTTGTGGAGGTCAGATATGCAGTCACTCCATATAAAATACTGGTATTCTGCTGCATACGGTTAGACTGGAAGCCGATCTCAACATAGTTGGGAAAGAGCTAGGCAGATTTGATGCCTCGATATTTATAACAGAGTAATATTTTTTAATTTTATTTGAAGCTTTCTAATACTAAGTACGTATTCACGCCTAAACTACAATTTTGTTACACGCTAGTAATGAAAAAAATCAATCAATCTGCCTAGACTTTTCACAACTATGTTGAGGTCGGCTGCCAGTCTGACCGGATGCAGCTGAATACCAGTATTTTACATGGAGTGGCTGCCTATCTGACCTCCACAACCCAATAACTGATTTATACGATACCCCTTGGAAAGACTGGTTGTCCGACTTTCGGGTTTCTGACGACCTTTAACGACTGTCAAAGTTCCACGAATGACAGCCAAGACCAACGGCTGAAAGTGCTTTCCGAGGCATGGATGAGTCTTGGCATATAAAGATAGCACCAATCATGGACCAACCCCTGCAAGCGTAGCTGAATCTGAAGGATCGACCCGTGCGGCTGTCATTACTTAGCCACGAACTCCACGCTAATAATAACACGATAATTAAATAAATAATACCATTATGTTGGTTATCTTTAAACACTGTGTGTCTCGCCCGTTAATGTCACCGTGATAACTCTGAGAATCCGTACGTAATAAGTACATTACACAGAATACCAAGTACCTAACTAAATAAACACAATACTTAGCTATGAATGAGTAAAACCACGTTACTAGAATAATAAAGAAATATTATTCATTCAAAAAAATAGTTCAAGGTAAAACAAAATATGGAGTCTATCGACGATTTTTCTTCGACGCGAATCGATTATTCTGTCACTCAGTTGACCCGATGCTGCATCAATTATGGAGTTATCGATAATCAAACATCGAGACCGTCGATGGCCGGGGCTGGTGAAGCAGACAAGTCCTGGAATTGAGACCGCGTATCGACAAGTGTAGTGTGGGACGCTCTCATCTAGATGGATGCTGGGACAGACTGGATGCGGAAAGCGGAGGACAGAATGTTCTATGCCCAGTAGTGAACTCCGAAAGGCTGTGTTGATTGGAACGTCGAAAGACCTCTCTCCTCTTCGAACAAATGTCAATGTCATCGACTTTGATTTAATTATTACTATCGAATAGTTGATGTCGACCAACGGTGGTTTAGATCTACCTAAAAATAAAATTAGAGCTCCATGTTCTTTTAAATGTGCCAGAAGAGAAAACCAAATTTTTCGCTAAAAGAAAAATATCTAGAAGAAAACACAATTTGGCATGTGAAATATCTTGAGAACTTCAAACTCCTAGAATCGGTATTAACGAGACCTCCCGTATTTGTCTTCATAAGTAATGTCCTAGCATCATCTGCCTAGCCTTTCCCAAGTATCTTGGGGACAGCTTTCTGACTGGATGCAGCTGATACTAGTATTATATATGGAGCGACTGCCGGTCTGACCTCCACAACTTAGTTACTGGATAATTCGATACCCTTTGGTAAGACTGGTTGTCTTAGTTTCTGACTTCTGACTACCCGTTACGATTGTCAAACATCTACAAATGATAGCTAGAACCAGCGGCTTAACTTGCTTTCCAAGGCACGGAGGGGTCTCCATATGTAATGGTTGGTCACCTATCCACGGATCGACCTCAGCAAGCGTAGCTTAAGCTTCTATCGACCCGTGCGACTGTAATTATTTAGCTACAAGCCCCGCTAGCAATTTCCTACTTCTCAAGTCATATCCTAGTTCTGAACATAAGGTCGTGTTTGCTTGCAGCGGACTCAATCGCCAAACATGCAAAACTTAAGGCAATGGCTACCAAAACTTTAGGTAATAACTGTAAGCTGAAATTTCATATCTGCATGCTACTCCTTAGCAGAACCTCTTCAAATGAGTTTCCACCTTAATGCGTTTCAAATAAGTTTAAATTTGAATGATCAGGTTCCGTCTGATTAAGCTGAAGACACATAACTCGCATCGTACTCGACTCGTATCGTTTCATAGTGATTTTAGTTTCGTTCCTAATATTAGCTTTCTATTAAAGTTTCGGTGTGTGCGTTCAGTTTCTTAGTTTAATGTTTTTGAGGAAAACGAATATAATGTTCTCCTCTCATACGAGACTATAAAATATTAGGTTGGGGGAAAAGTCTTTTCGCATTATAGTATGTATGAACTTGTAATAAAATCTCTTTGGCTATACTATTTGTCCCCGCGAGTGCCCCAGGCGCTCCAAGTATGAAGCCTAAGCCAGAAAAGGCGCCGAATAGGGCTGATGAGGAGGGTTTCGTGACAGTGCAAAGAAGGAAGCGCCGGCCGCGAACCAACAAGAACCGCTGCGGCAAAGCTCCTACGAAGCCAGAAGTGAGCTTGCGTGCCGCTAAGCCGAACACACCGGTGTACATCTCCCGCCTGCACTACAGCACTAAGGCGGAGGACATCGTGGAGTACGTGCGCCAGAAGACAAGGTACATGCCACGGGTGCAGTTACTGGAGTCGCGCCGCAACGTCAATTTCAAGGCGTTCGTGGTGCGAGTACCAAACTGTTACCTGCCCGTCGTTATGGAAGAAGACTTCTGGCCGCAGGACGTGGTGTTCCGTCGCTTCCGCGGACAAGTGCCACAGGACAGCTCAAGGACAAGCTAGTGAAGTGAAGTGCTACTAACATAGTTTTAAGCTATATTTATTAACACAGGTTTTGTTTTATACTTTATATATGTTAGTTTGTAAGGTATGTATCTATGGGCCATTGTAGCCTGATAATAAAGGTTTTATTATTATTATTATTATACTATTTGTATCTGGCTGGTTTTGGTATCATTGAAAATTTAAATTTTAAAGAACATAATTCCAAATTCAAATTAGGAAAATGTGTGATTTTCATTTGTTTTTCGTACCGTCAAGATGAGTGAATCTAATGAAGAAATTCGATACATTTTAAAATTTTACTACAAAAAAGGTAAAAATGCAACGCAAGCCGCGAAAAAAATTTGCGATGTTTATGGACCTACTGTAGTGTCTGTGAGAGTAGCACAAATTTGGTTTAAGCGTTTTCAATCCGGAAATTTTGATGTCAAAGATGCACGTCGCTCTGGTCGCCAAAATGGATGCCATTTTTTGAAAAAGTGGAGCAAGATCGGCGTAGTTACGACGTAGCTGAAGAACTGGAAATTGACCACAAAACAGTTTTGGCGCATTTGAAAAAAACTGGGTACACAAAAAAGCTCGACATTTGGGTACCTCACGAGCTCACTGAAAGAAACCTAATGAACCGTGTACTCATTTGTGATTCTTTATTACAACGTACTGGTGATGAAAAGTGGATCACGTATGACAAGAACGTGCGAAAACGGTCGTGGTCAAAGGCCGGTCAGGCTTCACAGACTGTGGCGAAACCCGGGTTAACTCGCAACAAGGTGATGCTGTGTGTGTTGTGGGATTGGAAGGGCATTATTCACACCACCATTCATTCATTATTACCACCAGGCAGGACCATCGATTCTGAACTCTACTGCGAACAACTGATGAGATTAAAGCAAGAAGTTGAGAGAAAGCGGCCGGAATTAATCAACCGAAGGGGTGTGGTTTTTCATCATGATAACGCTAGACCTCACACATCTTTAGTCACTCAGCAAAAATTAAGAGAGTTTGGCTGGGAGGTGTTAATGCATCCGCCGTATAGTCCTGACCTTGCACCTTCAGATTTCCACCTTTTTCGGTCTCTTCAGAATTCTTTAGGCAGTGTCAGGTTAACATCACGAGAGGACTGCCAAAACCACTTGTCGCGGTATTTTGACCAGAAGTCCCAAAATTTCTATAGCAATGGGATCATGTCCCTACCTACAAGATGGCAAAAAGTTATCGAACAAAATGGTACCTACATACTTTAGTTAAATGTAAATAACTATATTAAAAAAAATTTGAATTTTCTTAAAAAATGCGAAGAAACTTTTCCCCCAACCTATTAGAATGTTGGTACTAAAATATTTCTGAAACAAGAATCTATAAGAATGTGATTTACGGCAAGAAAATTTTAGAAAAGAAAAAAGATCAGGTCAAGGAGATTGCAATCCAAAAGGCAGTTTGTTCTTAACAAAAAGCTGCTATCATCGAATCTGAGTTATGTTATAAAACATCAGTAGCTTAACAATGTGGAAGAAAACTGTTAAACTATGATAGTTCAGCGTAGATAGCCATAAATGTTTGTTACTTTTATTCAACTGTCAATGGAGTTAGTTCTTTGTTGAGAACTTTGCCGTGAGATGGCGCTAAGTGTTTGTACTTGTCGCCGATTGGTCGCTTTGTCTTCAAGATGACTTTGACAAATGAAAAACATACAGCGCTCTCTTGCGACGAAGCTTCCGGTAAACAACCCCATTGACTCGGTGGAACGCAGAGCAAAAAGCTTATAGGCGACGAAGACGTTGGTGGCTAGGCTTCACAGCCTGGTTCATCGGCGTAATGTTGCTTGCCTGTCTTCTACAGATTGTACTTCGGAGAGTGTGCGCAGGAAATCCACGAACTGATCCCTCCAGCGCCCTTTTACCACCGGACTAGCGGACTTACTGCAGGGTACCATCCGCACTTGGTTGATATCCCCACCAGTCGTACTCAGCGCTTGTCCTCCACATTGATTATGCTCACAGCCAAAGTGTGGAACTCTCTGCCAGTGTCAACTCTCGCTTTGAAGGCAGACGGGTTATATGTAGAAGGGATCCAGATATAACCCGTCTGCCTTCAAAGCAAGAGTGAACATTCATCATCGCCCGCTCATTCCATCATAGACCTCATCCATCGCTTTCCATCAAGCGTGATCGAGGTAAAGAGCAGCCCTAATCAGCAGTAGAAAAACATAGGTTTACTTACGCCCGGTTTCTGAAATGAAACTGATTGACGAGTCAAAATTAAATGCAAGTGATGCGATTGGCTATTTATAATTCTTTCAACCAATCACAGCATGTTACACGCGCTTGGCAATATGTTAGCAAATTATATTGATTTTCGTTCCAAACCGGGCTGGCAGTGCCGGGTATTGGTCAGCTTAAGTACATCATTAATACAGGTGATATGGGTGCCATCTTGGATAAAGGATAAGCCAATTGGTAGTTCAGTATTGTATAAGATGCGACATTTCCACTTATCCAAGTTTCTGCTAGCTTATTTCTTCAACTTATAACATTTGGTTGACTGCGATGCTGAGGAATTTTTCGACGCTATCATTTAGTTTGTTAAGAGTTTTAGTTAGGTTAGGATATCATATGTTTATTTTAATAGTTTGTTAGTTAATTTAGTATAAGAAGTTTGTCCAGTGTATATTATATATATAATATTTTTTTCATTTGAAATAAAGTTTACTAAGCTATAAGATTTGACACCTAATTTGCCGATCAGAGACTCGAAACTTAATTTATCTACAAGCCTGTAATTATCCCACTGCGGCGCAGACCTGATCATGTTTGATGTTAATCCGTAATGTCACCCTTCAAAGTCCTCATTAACTAAAATGCCCTAACCTCGCTCCCTAGAGGTAAGTCACACCCAACCGTGTAAATAACAAGAGTGTGTGACGAGCCTTAAGGTCAGGCTACACCGTGAGCAAAGCTGACTTAGCTAAGTTTGCAACTAGCTAAGCGAGCTAAACTAAACCATGTGAGCTAATCAGCAATAACATCAAAAACTATTGATTACCAACGGAATTTCCAAAATTCTCACGTTCAAACAAATATTTCTAATGAAACAAAACTGAGACAGTGACAGCAAAGGCACTCTACAATTCGATATTGGCTTGCCAAGCACAGAGATTATAAAGAGACTTAAGAAGATCTTCACATCTTTTAAGGTTCCATACACGAAGGGTGCCAAACGGAACCCTATTACTAAGCCTCCACTGTCCGTCCGACCATCTGTCTGTCTGTCAGCGGGCTATATCTCATGAACCCGTTGAAATTATTACAGATTGTGTATTTCTACTGCCGCTATAACGACAAATCAATCTGCCTAGCCTTTTCCCAACTATGTTAGGGTTGGCTTCCAGCCTAACCGGATGCAGCTGAATACCAGTATTTTACAAAGAGCGACTGCCTATCTGACCGCCTCAACCCAGATACTGGGTAATACAATACCCCTTGGTAAGACTAGTTGTCAGACTTTCGGGCTTCTGACGACCCGTAACGACTGCCAAAGATCCACGAATGACAGTCGACACCAACGGCTTAACGTGCTTTCCGAGGCACGGAGGAGTCTCTAAAAATGAAAAGGGTCTCCATACAAAAAACCAGTTTTTTTTTAAACTGAAGTATTTTTTTAAATCACCATCATCATTCCAGCCGAAAGATGTTGACGGATTATTCCGATCTGTCACCCTGCTTTGTCCCCTTTCACCCACAGATCGGAAAAAAAGTTTGATCTATCCCCCTGTTAACAACTTTATTCACTCCTATCTGTCCCAGATAAGAGTGAATAAAGTTCGAACTTTCCGATCTGTTTTTGTAAGAGGATAAAGCAGGGTGACAGATCGGAATAATCCATCCACAGCGGGACATAAGCCTCCTCCAGATTCCAGCAGCGGATTCCTGCGGCCTTCACAAGGTCATCGGTCCACCTTATGGTCGGCCTTCCAACGTTACGTCTTACGGTACGCGGTCGCCACTCCAGAATCTTTCGGCCCCATCGGCCATCTGTTCTGCGAGTAATGTGCCCTGCTCACTGCCACTTGAGTTTGCAATTCTTTGGGCTATGTCAGTTACCTTAATTCTCATGCAGATCTCTTCATTTCTGATTCGATCACGTAGGGAAACTCCAAGCAAAGCCCTCTCCATTGCCCTTTTTTGAATAATAATAATATAATAGCAGTCTATTATTGTCCCACAGCAGGGCCAAGGCCTCTTCTCATACAGAGAAGGTACGAGCATTCACCACACTTGCTCAAGACGGGTTGGCGATTTCAGACTTATATCCTAACTAATATTATAAATGCGAAAGTAAGTTTGTTTGTTTGTTACCTTTTCACGCCTAAACCACTGAACCCATCATCCTGAAATTTTGCATATACGTTGTCAGGTGAACAGACACGGACATAGGGTACCTTTCATCCTGAATATAACTACTGTTCCCGAAAAAAACAACAATAACTTTCTTATGATAATAGATGGCGCCACGTGTCTTTCGAATCGTGATTGAATTTAATATTATTTATATATATATATTATATTATTATAGAAACTTTTTTAAATTTAAGTACATTTTGTTAGTCTAGAGTGTCGATAGACCGGTTTTTCCGTCTCCTATCTATCCTAACATCATGAACGCGAAAGTGTGTTTGTTTGTTGATTACGCTTTCACGCTAAAACGCCTGGATCGCAGACGAAGTCGCGGGCCACAGCTAGTTAACTATAAGTCCAGGTTGCCTCACGATGTTTTCCTTCATTGACGTCAGTGTTGTCTAATATAAGTTAAATATTGTACGGTTTTTAACTCAGCTAGAATCGTCACTATCGTCAGGTTAGGTAGCACACATATTTCAATAAGCTCACTTATTTTAGTATGGATAGATGACGCAGTTTCGCGAAGTGAGCTAAGCTAAGCCAACTTATCTTCAGTGTGACCTCTTCTTTATTGTCCTAAAGGTTATCTTCAAAACCCGTGATATTTTAACACTAGGAATCGGTTCTTAGAAAGTATGGAGCCAATAAAATCTTTATCTATGGAAGGTCATTGGTGTAGAGTTCGTTGACGTTGTAAACCAATACGCAATATTTATAGTTAAAATTAATACGTATTTATTTATATAGGTACCTAATTGATAAGCATGGTGTGAGTATATTAAAAGATGCGTCATCTCTCGTAGATAAGGTGACCCCAACAATATACATACCTATTTACTTACCTAATTATTCTTTTAGGTGATGCCATGGCATCCAACACCAGCATGTCAGGAATCCTTCTATCTTCGATGTTATTTCCTGAAAGCGGTTAATATGTAGTAGTGTATATCCACAGATGAATGTCATTTATAATATTTGTGGATTTTAATCAATTTTTATATCGTCAATGCTTTAGTAACATGTTACCATGATGGGCTACTAGATGGCGTTAGTAGTAACTAACGATCATTTTAATATTAACATCTCAACTGATCAATATCCAATCCCAAGCTTTAGTCTTTGTTTTATAGAAAACTAGCTATAGTCTATGTCCTTACCCAGGCCAAGGTCTACCTGTGTGCCTTTCATCCAAATGCGTTCATTCGTTTTAGCGTGAAAGCGTAACAAACAAACTCACTTTAACATTTATAATAATTATTAGTTAGGATTGAGAAAAAACTCTTTTGGATTGAATAAATCCAATCCAGACATTAATAATATAAATGCGAAAATAACTGTATCTGTCTGTCTGTACCTTTTCACGCCTAAACTTCTGAACAGCTCGTTAGCCTGGGACCTGGAGATGGTCATAGAACTACTATTCATCCTAGATATTTGTATAAAAAAATACAAAATACACGCATACGAAGCGGGCAAAAGCTAGTAGAAAATCAAACCTAAAAAATCCTTTTTGCAATCCCAATCAACAGATTCGTTTTCTATCGAACGCTCTCTTAACACCTTGGCTGCTATACGAGTATACTCGTAGTAACTTTTTAAATGCCCATTGCCACCATATAAAATTATAGGTACGAGTATATAAGTATTCAAAAAAAAAATCTATTAAACTTCTTTTCTGATTAAATAATGTATAAATTTAACGCCCCGCCGTCCTTCTACCGCCACTCTCACACTCTAGAATTCGTTACAAAACGCATACAGTCAATATTCTATAGCATAGACAAGCGAGGTTGGAGTGTCGGGCATCGGGAGTGACTCGACTAATAAATACACTATTTATGGTTATTAGTTTATTTTTATTATATGTTTCTCTAAATTATAGGTATTCTATTGTGTGTATTTTATTTTCTTATCTCTATTCTCCTATGGATTTGTAGATGTCCGTAGGTGTGTCCGTGACATCACATGGGCCTATCAGAATACCAGCGCGTTGGCATTTATTTAAATATTGCAGCTTTGTGCTGAGATAGTAGCCTTTTTGGCCTCGCACAGGTATTTTTTTATTTTTATATTTTGTATTTATTTTGTTTTTTTTAATGTTAATTTTGTTACTTTCGTATGCTCTTTTTTACTGTTTGTATTTCCTGTGCGTGTCCCAAATAAAATATGTTTCTTTCTTTATTTCTTCTACGAGAATACTCGTAGTTGGCAGTGGGGTTCAGATCTTGTACTACGAGTATACTCGTAGATTGGCAGTCAAAGTGTTAATAGTCTTTGAAAATAACTTCGACCTCTAATTCCCAGTGCTCAGTTTACGGAATAACAAAATGAATATTGCTATAGTTCAAACCTAGAAGTAATATGAAAACATTCGTGTTAACTAGCTTTAAGTTGAAAGAAATGATCTAAGTACATATATTAATTTATTTATCATAAAAATAATATGATCATGGGCATTAGGTTCTAAGGCCGCATTTCCACATGCGATGCTTGCAGTTCTATATTCAACACTGAATTTAGTTTTTTTTTTTTTAGTAACTTTAGGGACTGCCTAACTCCCGCTTACTGCCGTATGTCGTATAGAAAATTTAAGGGACCTCGTGCAGTTGCACTGAGTTAAGAAGATCAGTTCTTTGACCAAGCACTTTCTTTAAAAATCTACAAGAATAAACTCAGACTAACTAAATCCTTTTGTCAGAATGTCAAGTTGTTGTTCCTTTTTTTCCGCAGTCTAAGCTATAGTAAGTGTGTATACTGCTGAATAATGTTTATACGTTAGATCAACTGCTATAATCATAATTACTTTGAGGCACAATTAAATAGCAAATAAAACTCCACTCACTCAGAAACCTATTTCATAAAATAATATATTACTTAAATAAAACAAAACAGAATCACATGTTGATAAACTTATCATCTTTAACATCACTACTGGCTAGATACGTGTCCAACCATGCTTCAATGACGGGCAGGTTTTGTGCTGACCACTCTGCCTCTACCCTGATGTTTCTCATAGATTTTTCTATGATATGCTCAGCGGAACCGAACTGTCCTTGATGGCTGACGTACAATTGTGTCACTAGTTCCAGACCTTCTTCTGTTTTGAATTGAGATGTGGCTGAAGTGATGAGGTTGTCCCAGAGGTTTGTTCTGCTTGAGTACCTGTGGAATTGACGAAAATGTGTATCAAATTATCTTTGGAGCTTGATTTCGTTGTCACCAATGGTGATCAAAAATGGTGTAAGTCGTGGCAAAAAATATTTGCCGTTTAGCTGGGTGGTTGCAGGGCCGCCCGAGGGGTATGCCAGCTATGTAGCCCGGGGTGTGTGCCGGCTGTGCAATTATTTATTGCCACTCATCCCACTCAGGCTATTTTCTTACTCTCAAAAAAGACATTCATTAGATATCGTGAGGTTTTCCTGACAGCCAATGGATTAACTTTTAAGGGACAAAAGCCAGGCTTAATCAAGGCAGACAGAAGACATGGCATACGTTTTAACGTTAAACTAACTAAACAAGCTCGCGAAACTTCCAGAGAAGTTCACTTTATTTTGGCTCGCGCATCCGAGCTAAATTATCCAGACAAGACTGAAACACAAATGAGGAAAATTGGCGGCTATGGTGCATAGCCATTAAGCTGGCAACTTCTCTCTACCTGTGCACTCCGCAGCTAAACCCTTTGAGTGATGCAAACGCGATTATAGGAAGGCTGCGACAATAGGAGATAGGCGGAAGCGAAGCGGTGAGGATTCTCGTAAGTTCAAAAAATAACTATCGCAAACTCGAATTTCAAAGGAGCAGTGGTAGCCTAGTGGTAACGACCGCGGCATACGTCACGTTGGTCGTAGGTTCGAACCCTGACAGGCGCTTTACTTTGTGTAAGTTATTTCATCACTACTGTTCTCAAAACGGTGAAGGAAAACATTGTGAGGAAACCGGCATGTCCTAGAACCAAAAATTCGAAGACATGTGACATCTACCAACCCGCACTGGGCTCGCGTGATGGATTACGGCCCACTCACAGAGAGGTGGCCTGTGTCCCAGCAGTGGGAACATTATAGGGTGATTATGCTGATTGGCGAATATTTCTAAAATAAAAAACAGTGACAATTGTGATTTATTTAATGACAGTTGCTTTATCCTCATGGATTGTTTGTATATTTTTTTTTTGCTGTATGACAGTCGCCAGCTCGAGTTAGATACTTGCATTTAGAGAAGTCTATGTCCAGCCTATGACTGTTGTAGGCTTTTATTATGATGAGCGTATTCACATTATTATTGCATGGGAGTTATGTTTAATAACTGGTAAAATGTGGGTGTACTAGAGACACACCTCTAACCAACTCTTTGGAGAATACGTTGGTAAGAAAAAAGACCTTTTGAGAGACATTTTAAATTAAATCAAAGATCGAATGATCTTTTTTTCATTTACCCGTTCCAATGTGCTCTTGAGATATCCTGTCAATGTATATATAACATCCAAGTCTACATTTTTTTTACAAAGCAGATCGTCTTTGCGTCACTATGTAGCTCGTTACTGGACAGTTCAATGAGACAAGTAACTTACAATCGCAGTAGACAGCCTCATGACCTTGAAATGCCCTCTAACAATGAATATACTCGTAAACGTCTGGCAGTTTCTTAATTGTACATTTGTACTTACCCATTACTTTCGGCATGTTTCTTTTACATAGCCGTATATGAATTGCATTGAATGTATTTTTGGGATTTTGCTGTCCTTAAAATGTGGTTTTTAGAACTGTCACGACGTTATAAGATACTCCCCGCCCGTGACTTCGTCCGTGTGTTTTAACATAGACAATGGCGCCGATTCTCTTGTTCAATAACTAAATTAAAATTAGAGAATCGCTATCTTTTACTAACAGGCAGCGCGAGAAAAGAACGGATAGAGCTATGAACTAAGTTAGAGATGTCAAACTAGTTTACGCCTTGCGCTTCACCGTGCTTTTAGTCGACATGTTTTACGTGTCGTCTGAATTTCTATGGAAATATTAGTGCCAACTATATTTGATAGCACAATTTACGTCCGTCTCTTTCTTATTTTACTAGAGAGAAAAAGTTAGCAATAGCCTAAACTAAGTTTAGTTTGTGTACAACAGAAACGGCACCAATATAGACTTATCCTACGGCACTCAGCAGTGCAGTGTAGTGATCAGTGACAGATTTTTTGTTATCGGATCAGTACTTGCAGAGATTATCGTTCACAAGCATTTTATATCCTTTTTAACATTAGTTTAGGTCACCTGTTAAGTATTTTACTTTTCAGTGCCTTTAAACAAAGAAAAAAGACAACTAAAAACACTTACTTATCTTTCAACACATCCCAATTATTGCAAAGGAAGTTGAACAGTGTAGTATACCCTGTCGCGGACCCCGTCAGCATGCTAAATATGAGGAACGCATCTGTCTCCGTGAAATTCGCATGACCCTGCAGCAGCGTGATATTCAGGAGCCTGTTAATCTTCTCCTCGGATTCTGGGCATCCAGCCAAGGTCTTGAGCAGGTATGTCCTTTCACTCTGCTTCCGTGATGGAGGAAAGTTTATGACTCTTTGCAGGCCAAACTCCCATTCCTTCATCGTACCCCATTTAAAGACGGGGCAGATGCATTGGTTTGATAAGCTGGAATTAAATAAGTTAAGTTATTATTTTGCAAAGACAGTGATAATATTGGTGTGGAGAAAGCACGATGGCACAGTGATTAGCTTGTAGGTGTACGAGCCACTCGTTCGATTCGCGGACTAAAGAATGTGATAGTTTGTGCAGGTGAGATACACATATATGCACATACATAAACTCATGCCTTTTTCCCATGGGGATAGGCAAAAAGTACAGAACGCCACTTGCTATGATCTTTACTTATAGGCAGATTGTCTGCAGGTAAGATTTGTGTCTATGTCGCAGGATGATTTAATAATTCGAATTTTCGCGAAAACCCTAGGGATATTTCGAAAACACGGATGATTAGACAATAATAAAATTAATAACCTGGGACATTATTCACACACGGTCATCTGATCCCAAACTAAGCAGAGCTTGTACTATGGAAACCAGATAACTGATATACTACATACACTACTTTTTTTTGTAAATACATACTTATATAGATAATTACACCCAGACTCAGGACAAACAGACATGTTCATGCACACAAATGATTGTCCTGGATGGGAATCGAACCCACGACCTGCGGCATGATAGGTGGTATCTTAACCAACCACGCCAACTGGCCTGTCAATGGTGAAAACATCTTTCAATCTTACTGGAAAAAGGGTTTTTGCAAAAACACGGATCGCTCTAGCAATATTGCAAAACGAAACGTTAGCTATTATGTAATAAGAACGCTGATTGGCCGGTCGGAGCGCTCAAAACGAGACCTTCTCTGATTGGTTGACGTTCCAAATGTAAATCATTCACGCACGTTGTTTTCTTTTTATACCGTGTTTTTATGCAAATAAATATTATTATGGTTGTGTTTTTGAGAGCAGTAGTATTTTGTTTTAAATGTGGTTAAAAGTGCAGTTGGACTTGAAAAATAGTGGTGGAGGTGTGATCTTTATGTACAAAATGACAGATACAAACCTCTTTATACAAATAACCCGATCAGCTAATAATACTTCAAAGCTCACAGGGTAAAACTAGGAACCAATCAGAATAAGATTTGGTCAGTAAGCAAAAATCTAGCCAATCAGAGTTAAGGATACTCAATGTTACTAGAGTGACTCGTGTTTTTGCAAAAACACTATCTTTTTCCAGTAAGATTGAGAAATGTTTTCACCATTATCTAATTATCCGTGTTTTCGCAATATCCGTAGGGTTTCCACGAAAATCCGAATTATCAAATCATCCTACGGCATCTATAAATGCACTCCTGTGCATGACAAATCTTATTGTACAATTTTGATACTATACCAATTTAACAACGATCCGCTTTGCCTAATGTGGATGTGATGGATTGTGTGAGGAATGATATGAAAGAGAAGGGAGTGAATGATAGCATGACAGTTGACAGGGGAGAATGGAAGAAGACAACGTGTTGCGCCGACCCCACGTAGCATGGGACAAGAGCAGGAAGATGATGATGGTGACGGTTTTTTGTAATGTGCTGAGAAGAAACGATAAATATTTCTGGAGAAACAATATAACTTGTGGCGTATAAAACGTACCTCAATAGAATGTCGCTCTATTTGCATCTTACAGACCACCCCTATTACGTCTATGTTCATCATCAACTGCCTAGTCTTTTCCCAACTATGTATGTTGGAGTCGGCTTTCAGTCTAACTGGATGCAGCTTAATACCAGTATTTTACATGAAGCGACTGCCTATCTGACCTCCACAACCCGTTTACTGGGTAATACGATACTCCTTGGTAAGACGGGTTGTCAGACTTTCCGGCTTCTGACGACCCGTAACGACTGTCAAAGATCCACGAATGACAGCCGGGACCAACCGAACGGAGGGGTATTGATATGTGAAGATGGTCACCCATCCATGGACCAACCGTGGCAAGCGTAGCTTAACCAGATCGATTAACCCGTGTCGCTGTTATTACTTAGCCACGAGCCCCTCTACGTCTATGTTAACCATAATATTATTTGTAAGCAAAAGCCTCAAAACTATTATGTCAAGCGTTCACAAAACCTAGTCAGCAAACAATCAGATGACAGTACAATGGAGACAGACGCCAGTTTTGTGCTTCACTGAACACATAGGTCCCTAACATGACGATGTTAATATGTTTTGTAAAGTCCACTGTTTAATGTGTTAGCAGGAATACAATAAGATGGGTAATAACCAAAAGATTTGTAGTAAATTATTTTGGAATATTGATGTGTGTGAATCAGTGAGTAACAAATGAGACAACCCACAACCGTACGGTGTGGCGCAGAAGTACTAGGAGGGATGACCCCAAATAAATTATGATAATATCCAGGAGAAAGAAGAAGAACAGGGAAGATATGTGTGAATCAGCTGAGCGATATATCTCACTTCGATTCGAGGTTGAGATATGTATAGCCTACAGAAAATGCTCTGGTTCTGTGTTTATTAATACAGCCAGGGAAGTGACCACTCAAATCGTCAAACCAGGGATTTATTTATAAAAGTTGCTTAAAAATTTGCAATGATAAGCGACTGTTTAAGGTGAATGCGCAGTGGTAGCGCGCGAAATTCAAATGTTCTTACGTTTTTTGCAATTAGCAGGTCAGTGTCAGGTTGCATGTCGAACAAAATATGATTCGAGGCTATAACAAACCTGTATTTACATAATTATAACTATAAGAATCATCAATACATCTCTCTAAGTTAGATTGGTTCCAAAATGTCATGATTACCGAAATCAGACTTAGAGAGAACAATTCTCACTTAGAGAGATGTATTGATGATTCTTATGGCTATAGTTATCTATATGTATATTTACACACATACATTTTTGACGTCTCCTAACTTTAAACAACGATTATAAATAAAGGGGACAAGTCACAGCTGTTCTATGTCAACACGGCAAGGTTACATGGTGCTTCTTGGTGCTATACATTTCCCTGAATGTGCATATAGGATAAGAGGAAATTCTTGCCACAATATATTCCATCCACATTTGATGTTAATTAAAAAAACACGAAACCTGACAATAAATTGACAATGAATGAACGTGCCGATGAATTTAGGGTCACTTCAAACAGTTTAAAGAGGCCAATGAAAAACATGGAACGCCACAGGCTTATAGAACGTAATAAACAAAATTATACGCGTCATGGAATTCAAAAAGAAATCTATTTCGGCTTTCATCTCGTTTTTTGCGGATGTGGGTCGAAAGGGATCCACTTCAAATGTTCTGCGGGTCTCATTTTCAAAGTTAATTGAGTTAAATATTTGTAACCCACAAAAGTACTGCGGGCGGAAATGATTTACTCGATTTTTTTTGCTTAGAAAATGCCCTTCCTACACTAAATTTAAAACATGGATTGTCTGGTAAACTGTAGGTACCTACTTATGATACCAAAAGAAATCTTAATAATATAATACCTATATTTATCCAAAACACAAATCGCAGACGTGGGCAATACAGCTGCCAAACTAAAGTGGAATTGAGCAGGCCACATCTGCCGCATGTCGCAACAGAATTGGGCAAACGTAGCCACTGACTGGATACCGAATAACAGGAATCGGCGACGCAGGAGGCCCAGAAAGAGATGGCGTGACGAACTGGACGCCTATCTAAAGGATTGAGCAGATGTAGCAAAAAATGGAAAGACGGAAGGGAGGCCGTTGCCCTGCAGCGAGACATAACAGGCTTATAATAATAATAATATATATTATATTGTCTTTCCATCTTCCTCGCACGGCGGGCTGTGCTGGGGCGGCTGCTGCAGTGCAGAAAATCTCAAACGGCGCAAATATATCAACCTTATTTGGAGCTATATGTTTGAGCCGTTTGGGGTTGAAACACTAGGGCCAAGGAGTATTTTCGTACATCACCAAGCGGATGGTAGACTCTTCACGGGACTGGGAGCTGGGGCACGGTGCCGGGCTGGCCAAATTTTAGGTAAAATAATCAGCATTGCCACCTAACGTGGAAATGCATGCTGCCAGCCTCTTGCAGCCTGACAGTGATGCGGACGAATTGTTGATGCTCAATGAGCTCCTCTTTTTTATTCCTCCTTTATACAGGGTGTACAAGGTTACCCAAACGCGCTTACCCAAATACGACAACCGCTAAGCAATCGTGCCATCTACCATAGTAGTTGAATTTATATTTATAGAAATGACATATTATAAGAAGGTCGTAAGTTAAACCGGAGTCAAGTACCACTGTGGTACAGACCATCAAACTGAACAACTTTCTTTATGGGGCCAGCATGGTATTCGCGAAAAAATAATCAGTCGTCCCATACATTTGGGTAGAGTAGGTATTGAAGATTTGTATGGGACGAGTGATAAGTTTTTCTCGATTACGATGTTGGTACCATGGAGAAAGTTGTTCAGTTCGATGGTCTCTACCACACGCTTAATTTCGATCACACCTTTCTGATGCATCTTGTATACTTGTACAAAAAGAAATTAAGTTTGTTTGCGTTCAGTTCCTTGACAATCAATGATATTATAAGTAAAAAGTCGTAGATAGGTTATACACGCTCCACAAGTGGTACGTCAAAATGTGGCTAATTAGCCTCATTTTCGTCGTCTTGTCTCTGTTTCGCTCCTGATAATTACGACATGCCATCCTATTTCCACGTGTCATATAATAGTTCGACGTTGTGCCGTTTTTGAACATCGAATGTTGGGGTAGGTAACGTATCTACGTCTTTTTGCTTATAATATCATTGTTGACAATAGTTTTCTCAAGCACAGCAAATCATTTTGACACTCTCTACCTCCTGCTAACCTAGCATAATTATTCAATATCACAAGTCGCAATACGCGCGTTATCGTTGATCTTAAAATACCATCAATTCTCCATAGAATATTGTGTCATTATGTGTATTTATGATGAAGGTCTTGTGGCTAAGTAATAACAGCTGCACGGGTCGATCGTTCAGGTTAAAACTACGCTTGCCGCGGTTGGTCCGTAAATGAGGCCAGAGACTATCTTTACATTCCAAGTCCCCGCCGTGCCTCGGAAAGCCGTTGGTCCCGGCTGTCACTCGTAGATCTTTGACAATCGTCGCGGGTAGTCAGAAGCCCGAAAGTCTGACAACCAGTCTTACCAAGGGGTATCGTATTACCCAGTTACTTGGTTGTGGAGGTCAGATAGGCAGTCGCTCCATGTAAAATACTGGACTGGTAGCCGAACTCAACATACTCGTAGTTGGGAAAAGGCTAGGCAGATGGTGATGATTTGTGTACGTTTTATGACAACATATTTTATTTCTTTCTTTCTGTTCCAGTGCACAAGTATGTACGTTGACACAGGTGCACTCTCTCTCTCTCTCTCTCTCTCTCTCTTCCCTCACTCTCATTGTCATACCGGGGAGAGATCAAGCGCAGGTCCAACAGCTTAACGTACTATCCGAGGCACGGGGGTATCATACCGCGGCTTATTACCAAAGTACTCCAAAATAAATTCCCAAACTACTCCATGAAAAATATTATATTTACGTTAAGAAGAGTAGACTCCAAGATATCAAAAAGCTAATTTAAATATGTACCCGATTTTTATGTTGCATTTTACTATAAAAGGGTAGCTGATGTACAGTCAGGCTCAAAAGCTATGCAAATATATTTTTAAATAGAAAGAAATTGTTAAATAAAAGGCTTTATAATATAATTAAAAATTAAAAAAGTGGGGCTCTGGATTCAGAAGTCTAAAAAAAATTAAAAACAAATAATAAAAAATCTAAAATGATATCTGACAATTAAGCCTAACATAAAATATTTTAAAAATTTTACCAATATTCATTAGAAATTTTACATAATATTGTATCTACTTATAAATCTAAACCCGTAAATCACCGTTGCGCGCCGACAAAAAATGTTCGACGTCGTGTTAGGGCTAGTGGTGGTCGTTGAATGAACGAACGGTTTTTTTAGACTGTTTATTTGACGTCAACTGATAAACTAGTTTACAGTCCACAGATAAACCAGTTTATTCATGAACGAGTCGTCGACGTGCTTCGTTTTGCGGAGGTAGTCGAATGTTCAATGTACTCTGTGGTCGACGCGACAGTCGGTCGAGACGAGACGGTTTATGTGCGAATCGCGATGGCACGAGTCAACACGAAGCTGCCGAGCTGAGACGAAGATGTTCGATCGTCAGACGGCAGTGAACGCTAAACTAAATTAGACTTTATTACAATGCAATAAAACACTAGATACACGTTTCTATTTCTTTAATTAATTGATATTGTTTAAATTTTGTTTGTTTACGTTAGTTTTTTAATCCTATTGCAATGCGTTACGCGTCGGTCAAATGTAAAATTATTATAATAGATTATTTTACGATTCGGACGTGTGTAATATTGTAATAATTAATTTGTTGTAAGCAAGTAATTACTGTACTTATGTATAAAAGTTTTAGTGAAATGATAACCTGGACGAAAACAGATTTGAAAATTACGTAAAATTGTGTACATTTCTGTAAATACTAGATACATAGGTGGTTGATTATGTACATAAAATGAAATGAACTTTTAAATACGCCAGGTTTGTAAAACATGACATCAACGAAAGATATTGTTTATCATACATACCTACTGCCAGTCCTAAGCCTGTAAAAAGTATGAAGGGAATTCATTTCTATTCACAAGTAGTTTAAATTCGTTGATCGCTTGATCTGTTGATTGATAAACGACAGTCTTCGTGACTAGACTAAATAAACGTCATATCTGGCCGTTTACTAATCGGTGGATGAACTACGAGGACGTACCTAAACTAGTTAGCATTTCTGTTGACGATGTAAACTAGTCGAAAATTAGACCGTTTTTTCAACTAGTTTACGGTCGACGATAAACAGTCTCGTTTCGTCGACCGTAAAAACGTCAACGACCCACCACTAGTTAGGGCACGTCGCGCGGGGGAGGGTTGCGCGTGAGTGGGTAAGTGTCGAGTTTATCCGATAGAAGACGCACAAAAAATATTATGATTCTAAAACAATTTGTAATCATAGCATAGTGAGATTAACTCACTATGCTATGATTACAAATTGTTTGCGAACTAGGGATTATCGTAAAACAGCTTACAATTTTAAATATGCATTGACGTTATAACGAAATAATAATAATAATAATATGCTATGATTAGTCAGGGGACATAGTTCTTCCATAGTTCAAGTTACCCAATCCACATTAGCCACCCAAACCCATAGCCCAATATGTTTTGTTTCCACGTACAACAATAGTAGTGCACCAACCGGGGGTTGTCCTTGGGTGCACTTGCATAGTGCATACAGGGATAATCGTCAGTTGGTGCCTCCTTATTATTTAAAATATTTAAGAGGCCTCTGCGAGTTGGCTTCGGCTCCTCATACGCCTTCCAAAGGTCCGGGACCCCAGAGTCCCGAGAAATGTAAAAAATGAATAATAATAATAATAACCCCACCACTGTATATCTACGTTGACGTCGTGGTGGGGCTTGCACGCTCCGAACTTTAGGTCTGTGCCGGTAGAATTTACTTTGCCGGAACGGGTTTAGGATGAGGAGCCAGACCAAGAGAGATACAGAAACCCGCAGGGCAGCATTTGGCGAGCTGTTGGGCAATAGCGACCCCACGGACCGTATCTCCCGGGAGAAATCTTGTCCTCATCTCTGGCTTGCCTTTATTGGCCGGCTTGAGTGGAGATTCGCATGAGCAAACGTGCTCGGAGGAAGGAAGTATTCTAGTAAGGTGCTGGTAGGGATCTTGGCCGTACTTCCGGGATTGTCCTGATAGCCGTGGAATACCTCTTCACTCCTCAAGCACCTCAGGAAGTGTGGGCAACACTTCCTTGTCGCTACGTCACTATGTGCTAGCGGCCGTTTCCGGGGACCCATTATTGAGTGTGCAAGTCACCCCCTGCCATTTTATCCGTGTATAATATAACATTGGTCAGGCAGGGGACATAGTTCTTCCATAGTTCAAATTACCCAGTCCACTTTAGCCAGCCAGACCCATAGTGTTTTGTTTCCACATACAACAATAGTCCTGCACCAACCGGGGGTTGTCGTTTCGGTGCACTTGCATAGTGCAGATAGGGATTATCCTCGGTTGGTGCCTCCTCATCATTTGAAAATAAGATGCCTAAGTATTTCATGTGTGTCTGTGTTTGTGAGTGTGTGTGTGTGTGTGTATTTACTTACCCTCAAATAAGATTTTTTCTGTTTCTTCATATGTGTACTCTAGAAGAAATGAGTAGACCATTTTCTTACAGTTATAGTATGTTAAGCCGTATACTGGACAGTGTTTATTTATTTTATTATATAAAGAAGGGCCAAGAAAATAAAAGAATCTTTTGATGAAAGCGGAACGTGCATGTTTGTTTACAAATTATGTCTTTTCTACGCTTATCGATTGTCCTATAAGGCGTTCTTTGGTGTTGTAGGAGAACTGCTTGCCTGATAAACTGTTGTCTTACGTTTAGAATATTCCACTTACGGTATAATTCATTAGTATGGAATATGATAGATCGAAATGTAGTTACTTTTAATACTGCTCTGTGTGCTATATCTCTAATGGCTTTAAAATCGTTTTAGCAGCACCACCCCAACATGAAATGCAATATGTGACAATAGATTGGCATAATGCAAAATAGACATTACGTATAACAGTTGATTAGCAATTTTCCGAAGTGTTTTAAATATGAATATAAGTTTCCGGAGCCTACCTGTGAGAATGTTTATATGGGACTTAAAATTTAGAGTTTTGTCCAATGTCACACCCAGATATTTAATTTGGTCAACAAAGGTTATAAATGCTAAACTTTAATCTTTCTTTTAAGAATTTTTTGACTGACTGTAATGAAAAATATATATTAGGTAGTTATGTAGATAGAGCAGTTTGAGAATTGAGAACTAATAATCGGTGGAATACTTTGAGCATAATTCCAGATACTTATGGAGCAGAATGGGAACAAAATAATAAGTATTTTTAAATAATAATAATTTCTTGGGGTAACTTGGGAACTAATGTATTAGATTCTTATTGTTTTAGAACAAAACAATGGAGTACTTTGGGAATAAGCCCACACCGCCAACTTCCAAATTCCGGGCTGCTACTGAGAAATTCCTAATGGAAAAACACAATAACACTTGGCCCGACCCAGGAATCGAAGGACCTCACGCTTAGCAGTCGCGCTTGCGACCACGAGACCAACGGGACACTCGAGAGAAATACATAAATACCTAAACTCACGCCTTCCTCCCATAGAGGCACAGACTACAGAACGCCACTAGCTACAATCCTTACATACTCCTTATGCTTCGTTTGCGTTCATATATCTGAACATACACGAACTCCCCTTGCCGTCGCTCAGCACAATTTACGCACTGGGTGTTCAGCTACACGTGGCCGGCGAGGACATCAACATCTACGCATGCTACAAGCCGCCCGCGGCCCGCTTGGACCACACCAAGCTGCGGGCCCTGTTGCATGCATCACAGCACGCCACCTTCCTCGCCGGGGACTTTAACTGCAAGCACCCAGCGTGGAATTCGTCGCTTACGAATACCGAGGGGAGACGGCTCTTCGCGGACGCGGAAGCCTTCGGCTATACGGTGTCCGGCCCTGAGACGCCAACCCACTACCCGGACGACACCAACCGCACACCGGACGTGCTGGACATCGTAGTCTACCGAGGGCTACACTGTCAGGCCACACAACAAGTGATAGACGACGAGCTACTGTCAGACCACCAGCCGGTACTCGTCGTCTTACCCGACTGAAGCCCATAGCGCCACGTCGATCAACGGACTGGTTGCCAGTAGGTACTACACACCTGATCTTTCTGAAGGAAGGCGTTTCCACTCACATCTGCCTTGGAAATACCTTTTGTTTGGCGCCTTTCATTCAACCTCGGAACAGGACCAAACCATCTAAGCATACTTTTTTAAATTTTTGTCACTATATCTTCTTTTAAACCGCAGACACAGAGAGAAATCTCCACAGATTATCAAAATAATACTGTACCAATCTTTTTTTTAACAACTCAATCAAATGCCGCGTCTCCAGACGCATATTTTAACACGGTTCTCGCACAAACTGCCAATTAATTTTTACTAACATTTTTATTTCACGTTTCACGAATTCGATGATTAGTTATGTTGAATTTCTAATTCTGTATTGTTCTGATTTTAGAGATTTAGTAGTTACTTGAAGTATTTGTTAAGAAAATTTTTGCGTCTGCGGAGTTTCGCTAGCAAATTTAATTTGACCCGGTATAAAACATGATGTACTTACGGATTCCCTTCATCAGGGCTCTTGGCTTGCATCCATTTGCTGAACTGGTCTTGTGCGTCCCTGATGCAGGGCTTGTACCCAGCTTGACAGAGGAAGGTCTTGGTCAAGGACCTGAGGTTCTTTCGCCAAGGTTCCTCGTCTTCCTTCTCATCCTTAGCTAACTCCTCGTAGAGAGGACTGAGGAGTACTCTGACGTAAGCCTAAAAGTAATATAAAGCTATTACAGTAATATCTACATTTGTCCTCAAGTTATTAAAAATAATGTATGTTGAAGTGGAAATGTAAACAGTACAGTGTACAGGAAAAATAATCACACCAAAAACTTTAAACGTAAAAGGAGAAAAACTAAAAAGAAAATACATTCTTTCATTCAATTCTTACCAGTAAATCATAACTAAGCAACAGATAAGGGCCGATTGTTTGTTCCGTAGTTAACTCAACCATAGTAATGGTTGAATTTTGGCTAATAGTGAAAGGCTAAACATGAATGAGTTAACTGAATATATTCATGTTAACTTATCCATGTAAAAAAATAGTAACTAATGGCATTTTGGCAAACACATTTAGTCAAAATTCAACCATTACCATTATCATTCCACGTTTGGAATTATCCGGCTCGAAGGACCAAAATGTCACATGTGTTTTTTAATTGGTTGAGTTAACTACGGATCAAAAAACCGGCCCTTAGTTGAGTTCACCAATATTCAATCTGCCATTTAGATATTTAAACAATTCGTTTATGTCAAACTTCCTCCCAAATTTGACATAAAACAACTGTTTAAATACCTAACCGGTGGTTTGAATATTGGTGAACACCGGCCTTAGTCAGGCTCGGCGGTAAAGAGAATGCGTTCTTGAAACCTGTCTGTTTCATACTAATGAATATGTGTTTTGCGAATTTGATCCTTGTTACTACTAGAAATGGTCCAACTGACAAGTTTCAGGAACGCATTCTCTCGACGGGTGGGACTGTAACATATTACAATTATTACTTATTAAATAAGTCTGAAATCACCAACACGTCTTAAGAGGATTGTGAAGCTGTAAATTTTCATACAAAAAGCGATAACGTTTTTCTCTCTGTAAGCATAGCCTAATTTTCTTATTTTTTGGAAATGTTGTAGGTATAATGAAAAACTAGGTCCGACTGCTTTTATTATAAAGAAATGTTGCTTACGGTATAAGTTATTAGCATTTAAATATCTACAGGGTTTTTGGTAAAACACCAACAACCTCTTAAGGGGTCATTGTACTCATCATTATGATCAACTTTTACTATGGGAGTAAACCTGATATCGCGAGAAAAAAAATCAGCTGTTCAGTAGGTACATTTATGTTCGCGTAATTCGTCAAAATGTACTGAACAGCTGACTTTTTTTGCGATTTCAGATTTGGTCCCATAGTAAAAGTTGTTCATAATGATGAGTACAATGACCCCTTAAGAGGTTGCTGGTGTTTTACCAATAAGCCTGTATATTTTAGACATAACTCCCGCCGCGTATCGGCACTTCACAATCCTCTTAAGAAAGCATGGTAATCAGTGCTCACTCTTATCTTAGAGAAGGCACGAGCGTTCTCCGAGAGAAGAGAGAATGAGAAGGAGCCTCTGCCCTGCAGTGAGATAATATTATTGTCCCACAGCGGTATTATTTTATTATTATTATAAACATATTACCTGAAACTTTCCATGCAGACACTGACAGATATGCCGGCCAAGATGATCAATCATAGTGAAAACGGGATCCCAAACGAGATGGTGCCTCTCATTCTTCAAGAACAGCGTCATGTTGAAGGCAGTAACGAAGGACAGCTCTCCAGCATATGCCAGGTTCCATGCATCATGGAGTAGCTTCGCCCTGGTCAGTTCTGGTATCATCGTCCTTTGCTCACTTTGAAGGAAGTTCGAAAGGAGGTTCCAGTTGTCTTGGTCGTAGTTTACGGGGTATGGCGCTAAAAACATTTGAAATTGGAATTGTTGGTGTTCATTTGTCATTATCATCTGTCTGAGTATGATACTGGCCAGGTGCTATGACTTTATTTGAAACAATGTTTTCGATGGAAAAATCTTGTATTTAAGGCTGGTTTACACAGGGTCAGTAGCTGACTCCAAATTCAAACCAAGTCAGCGCTGACCCGTTACTGTCTTCATGTAAATTGATATGGAAGTCAGTAGTACGACTACTAACTGCATGAAAACAGTCAAAGTCAGCTCTCGGCGCCAGCACTGACTTCATTTGGACTCAGCTACTGACCCTGTGGAAATCAGCCACAATTTTATTCTGCAGTATGCAACCTATTTCTGCCGCGATACTGTTTTCTGTTTTTTTTTGTGTGTAATAAGAAATCAGTAGGTACATGAGACATTTTGAAGATTGTGTCTAGATTGGCAGCGATGCCTTAAGTATTGCAGATGTTTATACAGGATGTAAGTGTAAACAGTGTCGACCAATTAAGGGGTCATTGTACTCATCATTATTAAAAACTTTTACTATGGGACCAGACCTGAAATCGCAAAAAAAAATCAGCTGTTCCCTACATTTTGACGAATTATGCGAACATAAATGTACTGAACCGCTGATTGTTTTTGCGATTTCAGGTTTGGTCACATAGTAAAAGTCGTTCATAATGATGAGTACAATGACCCCCTTAGATGGTGGTGACCATTTATCAGGATTTTTTCCGTCCGACAAAAAACAAAATAACGTGTCATTTTAACATTGAGACAAACTTGTATTTGAATACGTATATTGTACCTGTAAACATTCATTCTTGTTAAACAATCACATGGGACCAGTTAAAGTTTAAAACAACTGTAATGGATTAAGTTTATTAGTCCCTGAGCATTAAAATAAAGAGATATAATGTGTTATTTGAAAGTTCGTGTAGATTGGTAAAAATTTGAAAAAATGTGTCATGCAGTACGACAATACTTTCAAATAAATGATGTATGTGTGAACCTCCCGTGGTTATCTTATCTGGATGATAACTTAATTCAAGTAAAATTTTAAATATTGCGAATAATAAAGCGGATAATATTACAGGTATATTCCGGAACAGGATTCTTACTGACGCTTCCATTTCTCAACCCCTGAGAGTGTTTTACTCAAAATAACATTCAGACTCTCAAACATTCAATCAATCTGCCTAGCCTTTTCCCAACTTTGTTGGGGTCGGCTTCCAGTCTAACCAGATGCAGCTGAATACCAGTACTTTACGATCGATCGACCCGAGCTGTTGTTGTTACTTAGCCACAAGCCCCTTTTAGCTACAAATATTTTGGTATAAAATTTAAAACGAACAATCACAATATTATCAGTTACTGCAAAAACGTTCTTGTGAAATGCAGTAACGCGAACAGTATAATACGAACGAGCAGCTAGTTAAATTCAAAGAAATGTGTAATTACGATTTGTGTTGGCATTGTCTACAGGCAGCTGAATACCAGTATTTTACATGGAGCGACAGTTTATCTAACCTTCATAACCCAGTTACTGGGTAATACGACACCCCTTGGTAAGGCTGGTTGTCAGACTTTCTGGCTTCTGACGACTCGTAACGACTGTCAAAGATCCACGAATGACAGCCGGAACCAACGGCTTAACGTGCTTTCCGAGGCACGGAGAAGTCTCGGTATGTAAAGATGGTCACTCATCCACGGACCCGCCCCGGTAAGTGTAGCTTAACCTGATGGATCGACCCGTGCGGCTGTTATTACTTAGTTACGAGCTCATCTCAAATATTATAAAATAAATAATACACAGAATCGTCCACTCGAAACATTATAGCCTAAAATATTCAAAGCGTATTGAACCGTCTTCATTGAGCCAGAGATGCAATTAAGTCGAGATCCCATCAAAAGTCAAGATTACAATACAAAGATAAAGATATGCTAATATTAAGGCCATTTCTCTATTCCGATTTGGACAAAGTAACTGAGAGAAATATATTAAAGTGACTCCCAGTGCCAACTCAAGTACGCCTACAAATTCTGTTTTGTTTGCTATTGTATTCCCACGATGCTTTGATATTTTCTTTCAGTACTAATGGTGTTACTGATTGGTCATTTAAACTTAAATATTGGAATCATCGCCGCGATGAAGAAGAAGAATGGTTAATGACTGTGAAATGAGATAAATAATATCATCATCATCATTCTCCTGCCCTTGTCCCAATTTATTTGGGGCCGGCGCAACATGTCTTTTTCTTCCATACTTCTAAATGTAGATAAATAATAATGAGTCAAAAAGTGCTATAGTAATAAATATAATATAAGTAGTCAACGGGAAAGACGGTCGTGAGATACAGACGCACATGCCACGAGCTCCTTAAGATACCTACCAGGGTCCGGTATCAAAACCAGCCACATACAAACAGTAGAGCCTAAGAGATTTTACTACAACTTTATACCTAATAATACGAAAAGACTTGTTCCCCTTAACCAGTTATTAAGAAATATTTTTATATACCTTCTAGCTTCGAAACCCTCAAAACATAAATTGCTTGATTTTCGTAAAAGAGGTCTCTTTTCTCGTCACTACTCAAAAACAGCCAAGATATGGATAGTTAACATCCTAGGTACTAATTTTATGAATGCGAAAGTTTGAATGGATGGATGTTTGTTACTCAATTACGCCAGAACGGCTGAACGGATCTGTATGTAATTTTGGCACAGAAATAGATGTACGCTGGCTTGGGGAAGCCAAATTTATATTATTGTGGCAAGGATGTTGTAGCAAGGATTCTCATATTATGGCAGTACCTATTAGGTTAAGTGTGTAGAGTAAGGTTACTAACATATTAGGTCGGGGTAAAAGTTTCTCCGTATTTTATATGTGTATATATATACAAATTCAAGACATTGTTTTTCATAGTTTATTTACATTTGATTATAATATAATAGGTTGGGGAAAAAATTTCTTCGCATTTTTTAAGAAAATTCAAAACATTTTTTAATATAGTTTATTTACATTTAACTAAAGTATGTAGGTACCATTTTGTTCGATAACTTTTAGCCATCTTGTAGGTAGGGACATGATCCCATTGCTATACCTACTTTAGCTCCTTACCTTACCTACTTTAGCTCTTATCTTTAATAACTGTATCGACTGTGGGGAGTTTCCTGACCTCATGAAATATAGTAAAATAATACCTTTGTTTAAATCAGGTAGTACATCAGACCCCACAAATTATAGACCAATTTCAGTACTACCTACGTTTAGTAAAATTTTTGAGAAATTAATTTTAGACCAATTGCAAAGATTTTTTAATAAACATAAATTATTACATAAAAAGCAGTTCGGTTTTACAAAGGGTCGTTCAACTACTGATGCCGGTGTTGAACTTTTAGGACATATTTATAATGCATGGGAAGACAAATGCGATGCCTTGGGCATCTTTTGTGATTTGTCCAAGGCATTCGATTGCGTTCTTCATGAAACGTTAATCAGGAAACTCCGCCATTACGGGATCCGGAACACCGCTCTGGATCTTCTTACTTCATACTTGAGTAATAGGATTCAGAGCGTTGACGTTAATGGAAAAAGATCGCCCGGATCTATAGTAACAATGGGGGTCCCACAGGGCTCGATTCTTGGTCCTTTCTTATTTCTTATTTATATTAACGATTTGCCCTACCTCATTAAGGATAATCATGATATAGTTTTGTTTGCGGATGATACTTCACTTTTGTTTAAACTTAAACGTCAGCAGCTGGTTACTGACGATGTAAACAGAGCGATCTCAAAAGTAGTTCACTGGTTCAGTGTTAATAATTTACTCCTTAATGAAAAAAAAACCAAATTCATTAAGTTTACACTACCTCACGTTAGGCAGGTGAAAACTAACGTGTTGATAAAGGGCGAAGAGTTGAATCCTGAAGATAGCACAGTATTCTTGGGCTTAACTTTGGATGCTAAGCTTCAGTGGGGCCCACATATAGATAAATTGTCAAAAAAGCTAAGCTCCGCAGCATACGCTGTTAGGAAAATTCGTAATTTAACCAACATAGAGACAGCCCGTTTAGTGTACTTTAGCTATTTTCATAGTATAATGTCGTACGGTATTCTGTTGTGGGGAAATGCAGCCGACATTCAGACTATCTTTGTTTTGCAGAAAAGAGCTGTTCGATGCATTTATAAATTAAGTCCGAGACAATCTCTCAGAGAGAAATTTAAGGAGATTAATATACTGACTTTGCCTTCTCAGTACATTTTTGAAAATCTTTTATATGCCCATAAAAACATTAAATTGTTTAAAAAATACAGTGATATCCACAATATAAATACTAGGAACAAACACAAATTTGTTGTACCTCCAACAAGGCTCAAGAAAATAGGTGGGTCATTCAGGTGTCAATGTATACGCTTTTATAATAAACTTCCAAGCCACGTTCAAGATCTGAGTCTTAATAAATTCAAATCATTCATTAAACGCAAGTTGTGTCAGAAAGCTTTTTATACCGTTAAAGATTATATTGAGGACAAAAAGGCTTGGGATTGAACTGCTCCAATTTTATTTTATATTATTTTTATTTTTGCATACTGAATGTTGACATTAATATTTACTTTGTAAGTATTATATTATTTTACTTTATTGTGAATGTGAAGACTATGTAGGTCATTGCTTTTTTTTTTTTGTTTGTTTTATTTTTTCTCTCAGTTATTTTTAATCATTGTCTGGCAGTTTGAGTAATCTATGCGGCCTACCCCAATGTCCTTTCTTTGGTATTGTTCGTCGAATCGTTGAGCTCCTTAAGTTCTGAGTTGAGCTGCGCGATTACTGACAAATGCGTGCACTGACTGGACAGGTCCTCTCAATCTGTGTGGTTCTTTCCTCAAAAGACCATTTCAGACACCAATCTACATGGTCTGCACATGAAGTGACCAAGATTATGTCTGGACTTTATAAGAGACTGTGACCTCTGAGTTTGTTTCGGCCTTTCTTCTCAGAGTAGTCAGATAGGAAACGCCGACCTCATCTAGTTTAAAAAAAAAATATTGACTTGTAAAAGTGTTTGTACAAACCTACTTACAGAAATAAAAATCATTTATCATTTATCATTTATCATTTATCTATAGAAATTTTGGGACTTCTGGTCAAAATACCGCGACAAGTGGTTTTGGCAGTCCTCTCGTGATGTTAACCTGACACTGCCTAAAAAATTCTGAAGAGACCGAAACAGGTGGAAATCTGAAGGTGCAAGGTCAGGACTATACGGCGGATGCATTAACACCTCCCAGCCAAACTCTCTTAATTTTTGCTGAGTGGCTAAAGATGTGTGAGGTCTAGCGTTATCATGATGAAAAACCACACCCCTTCTGTTGATTAATTCCAGCCGCTTTCTCTCAACTTCTTGCTTTAATCTCATCAGTTGTTCGCAGTAGAGTTCAGAATCGATGGTCCTGCCTGGTGGTAACAGCTCATAATGAATAATGCCCTTTCAATCCCACCACACACACAGTATCACCTTGTTGCGAGCTAACCCGGGTTTCGCCACAGTCTGTGAAGCCTGACCGGCCTTTGACCACGACCTTTTTCGCACGTTCTTGTCATACGTGATCCACTTTTCATCACCAGTTATCAGCTTCTTCTAAAATGGTTCGGTTTCATTACGTCGTAATAAAGAATCACAAATGAGTACACGGTTCATTAGGTTTCTTTCAGTGAGCTCGTGAGGTACCCAAATGTCGAGCTTTTTTGTGTACCCAGTTTTTTTCAAATGCGCCAAAACTGTTTTGTGGTCAATTTTCAATTCTTCAGCTACGTCGTAACTGCTGATATGCCGATCTTGCTCCACTTTTTCAAAAATGGCATCCATTTTATCCGTAATAGGGCGACCAGAGCGACGTGCATCTTTGACATCAAAATTTCCGGATTGAAAACGCTTAAACCAAATTTGTGCTACTCTCACAGACACTACACTAGGTCCATAAACATCGCAATTTTTTTTCGCGGCTGCGTTGCATTTTTACCTTGTTTGTAGTAAAATTTTAAAATGTATCGAATTTCTTCATTAGATTCACTCATCTTGACGGTACGAAAAACAAATGAAAATCACACATTTTCCTAATTTGAATTTGGAATTATGTTCTTTAAAATTTAAACTTTCAATGATACTAAAACCAGCCAGATACAAATAGTATAGCCAAAGAGATTTTATTACAAGTTCATACATACTATAATGCGAAAAGACTTTTTCCCCAACCTAATACATATGTGCCATTTGCCAAACGGGTCAAAACTCTTTTGTGGTCAACCCCTAGCTACAATTTAGCTATCTCGTAACTACTAATATGCTTATCTTGCTCCAATTTTACAAAAATGGCTTCGACTTTGTCTGTAACATGGCGACCAGAGGCGACCAGAGCAAACTGTATCTTTGACATCAAAACTCCCGGACTGAAAACGCTTCAACCAACTTTGTGCTACTGACACTACGTTAAGTCCAAAAACGTCACAATTTTTTTCGCGGTTTTTTTCAAAATGTATAGAATTTCTTGTGGTTAGATTTACTCATTTTGATGGACAGAAAAACAATTGTAAAATGGCGGGAACTCGTTTTTACTTTTTTTTTAATGTAATCTATTTAATGGTATCAAAACCATCCACATACAAACAGTAGAGCCAAAGAGATTTTACTACAACTTTATACCTAAAAATACGAAAAAATTTGTTCCCCTTAACCAGTTATTAAGAAATATTTTTACTAGCATATTTTATTACTTGTTAAATAACATAAATAATATTTACTGGCACTTACCTATCTCCTCAGGGTTGATAATCAGAAACTTGTCCTTGTCAGGCACGTCGCTGATCACCAAAGCTGACTTTTCCTTCATCCAAGCTGGTGGGACGGTCTTCTTCGCTTTCAAGTTGCATTCTCGGGTGACCACCACTGGTAACCACCACGACATGGTATCGGCTTCAGGAACATCGTGCGGTCTTTCACGGAGGTAGACTTTCTGAGAAATATTACATAATTATAAGGTTGACCACTGCTCTAAAACGGTAAAGAAAAATATCGTGAGGAAACCGGCATTTCCTAAAACCATAAAACCAATTCGTATTTTTTTAGTAATTCCAAACAGCTTTAAACGACACAAGTAACGCCATCTATCGTCTAGTGAAGGAACTACTGAAGCAAGGTAAACACGTGTCAATGCCCTCCGAAGGATGCATGCCATAGCAGGTTCACTCAGTACCATTTTGTTCGTATTTAGATCGTGTTTGAGTATTAGCTCCAGGTAGTTCGCGAAATGCAAATTTTATTAGGTTTTTTTGCAATTTGCAGGACAGTATCAGGTATGTTGATTTTATATAATTATGATCATTAAAATCATCAATACAACTCTCTAAAGTCATATAAACCTAAAGTGACTATTTCATGAAATTTGGACATTTAGGATTATACTAACTTATGAAGTAGTATACTGTCAAATCATACTTTAATCAACACACAACCAAATACTGACTTGCAAATTGCAAAAAAACTCAAGGAAATAAGAATTTTGCGGGCTACCTGGAGCTTCTCCCTTAACTGACGTTAATATCGAGAACTTTGACTAATTTCAGACCTATGTAATGTAGGCCCAATGAATTTATATGCTATTGCTGTTCTTTAATAAACAAATATTTATGAAGTAGACACGCGAACTCAATTCATGCGTATCGTTTTCTTATAGAATCAGTTGGCAAGCTCCCAAAACCGATAAAACAAAAGAAGATCTCACCTGAGTAACAACAGCAGTGTTATTCTCATAGTGCCTCAACACATTGACCAGAGGTAGCCTGTCCTTATCAATCCAGCTCTTAGCCACGGTCTTAATATCCACCCAGTCTGGAATCTTGCTGTCTTGTTGAGCGGCCGTGTTCAGGGCATTCCAGATGTCATCGCCCGAAAAGGTTTTGAATTTACTGTTGGGAAAATTTATAATGATTAAAATTAAGTAGGTATTCAAGTTTTTTTAATTAGAGTAAGGGCTCGGTATTGCGATACCATAAAGATGCAAGACTGGGTACTTGAGGTACAATAATACTACACCTCAATCTTGACGCAGGCCGTCTCCTTTTTATTAATTTGCTTCTTTCGTATTTGTTTCAGGTTACTCTGTTTTCACGCTGATGATATCAATCAGTCTGCCTAGCCTTTTCCCAACTATGTTGGGACCCACCGAGTGACTGTTATTACTTAGCCACGAGCTCCTAATGATGCGAAGAAAAATAAGAAGAACCATGTCTTCATTACGGGAGAAATGTCTCGCAACACGTTCACCAGAGACATGACAATAAGCGACGCAACGTCGCCCCACTTCGCAAGATATATGTCATCGAATACGATGAAAAAGAGTGTGTTATGAGGTGTCTGGAGACGTCGCATGACTTCTCCTGATATCTCTAGCAAAACGACACGAGTAATATTTGTCCCTCAGTAAAAGTAGATACTCCTGTAATTACCGTGATTCCAAGAAAATCCTGAGCCCTTTCTTGAAGGTCTCTTCTCCTAGGGTATAATTGAACATGCGAAACAGCAGTTCAATCTTAGTGCAAGCCGTCTCCTGCTTCATACCGGTGATGCGGGAGTGAGGGTAGCGCTTGCTGAACTCGTAGTACAAGGAGTACAGGACCGTGAGGGGCCACTTGCCTTCCATTTCGGAGCCGTTGTTAATCTGTTTGGAGAAATATAATTAAAAAGGTTTTTGACCAAACAAACCTTGATAAACCTTTGTTGGAGGATATCTGGTAAGAATGAGCATACATGTAATAAGTGGTATGATGGTATCGTCTTCTTAGCGTATCGATGTCAAATAAAACAATGACAAACACAAGTTTTCACCATATTTATCTCACTCTCAATACATATATGTATGTACACATACCCCCACATAGGTACATTAATAGGCCACATCATAATATGATGTGGCATATTAATTTAATTATGATATATGCATTTACTAGTAAGTAGTTATCTTAATAATAATATACAATGCTCGTCCTACAACTACTCATGTATGTTCAAATTATAGGCGAGGACGCTAAACACAAGTTAAATCTTACTTTGGGTGCCAGAGTTCATCGAAGACACTCTTTCCCTAAGGGCCGGTTTTTTGATCCGTAGTTAACTCAACCAATGGTTAAACATAGTAACTAATGGTTGAATTTTGGCTAAATGTGAAAGGCTAAACATGAATGAGTTATGCCGTTAGTTACTATTTTTTAATATGAATGAGCTAATATGAATACATTCATGTTTAGTCTTTCACATTTAGCCAAAATTCAACCATTAGTTACTATGTCTAACCATTGATTGAGTGACGGCCCTTAGTTGTAACGCTGCCTAGTGGTTAGATAAGTGTTGTGTTTGTACAACTGAAGGTAACAATTTTTTTTTTTTTATGATATAGTTGTTGAGAAAGTTCAAGTAATATTACGTTTGGTCCAAAATTCAATTCATTCACGATGGTAAATAAATAGTATACTTTTCTGGTACATTGGCATCGAGTACAATTTCTTACCTAAGTAATGGTTAATCCTAAGATTAACCATGGAGAATATAACATCAGAATTTGGATTATGCAAATGTTTGGTCATCATGCTGGTTATCATTACATTACATTGATAACTACTACTACAGTTCCGCAAGTTTCTACACTTGAAATCTCTCAAAGCAGCAACAAAAAAAATAGTTTTACAATTTCAGTATTTACCTTAAAAGCTGTAGCTGCAGCGATGTACCCAACAAGAGCCTTATTAAGATGAGCATCCGTCCACCAAGCAGGCGTGGTGAGCGCGCCGAGCCACTGGTATGACAACTCCTGAGCGAGCTGGATGTAGCCTCGGCTACTTAGGTCACTCTCCCTATAAAAAAGCGGGATAGATAATAATAATCGCTTATTTTGGAACAAAAACCGATACAATCATAAAAATAGTTAAACGATGATAACTGCAAAAGTTAGTTACTGTGGCGCAGCTATCAACGCCCGGCTCCTGGTGAGAGGGTAGTTCGTTCCAGAGAAAAACATATTTGTAAACTTTAATATGTAAGTGGTTAAGAATAAAAAGGAAAAAAAAATTAAAGAATTAAAGAAAAACACAACAGTAAAATTACGGAATAAGTGTAGTGTAAGTGAGGGTGTGTGTATGTGTGTGTGAGAGTGTGTTAGCGTGTGTGAGTGTGAATGTGTTACACTTCCACAAGTTTTTCAGTTGTATCATATGTAAGCGATTTAAGCCAAGTATTGAGACTTGTCTTGCATTTATTTTGGGTGAGAGAATAGATGTTAAGCCTTTTGTTAATTCTATTGTATAATTTTGAGCTTATGTAGGAACAATGACGATGTGCTGCTACATTTGTACAAGCTTTTATACATCATATATACATCATAGATACATCTCTTTCTTTTCTTCAATGAAATCCTTTCCCTTTCTTCATATGACAGAGCATATATTCCTTACCATATAGGGTGAATTATTGGAACAGTGTAATTTGGCATCAGTTTGAATTAATATCGGGTATTTTTTTTTTTTAGAAGGGAAAAGTTTAATTTGAAATAAAACAAAGAAAAATGTTTTTAATATCCGTGAAGTTGGCTTTATTTGATAGATAATTTTATGGCATTAATGTTTGAACATGATTCCGGGTATGTGGCCGCCGCGGCTGACACCAGCGCCTAGTTTACTGAATACTTAACTTTTTCATTGGCTTAATTTACTAAAGGAAACATTTGACAAACTACTAATTTCACGAAATCTGTCTACTCCGCTAAACCTGTAACAATTGAGCACTTGGATGCCAACATTCGATGCTTTATTGCCGAGATACAGCCTGATTTACTGCGAAGAGTGTGTGAAAATTTGACCTCCAGATTACGTCATGTGCTGGTCAACCGTGGCGGCCACAGGTCCGATATCATATTCAAACATTAAAAGGCCCACGAAGCAAGCGTAGTTCATACAAACGAAATACCAAAATAATTTGTAAATCAAACATATTCTTAAGGTAGGTTCCCAAAGGTATATTTTGAAAGGACACTGATTTGAAGGCGAGATATGAGGAATTTAAAATTCCTATAGAAAACTTATTTTTCTCATAATTCCTGTTTAAATCAATGTTCTTATTTAATATATATCTGTGAACCTAGATATTCTATAATCCAATCGGAATAAATACACAATACCTTTAGATTATGTTTGATCTATGCATGCTCCGGGGACGTCTTAATGCCATAAAATTATCTATCAATAAAGCTAATATCAAGGATATTAAAAACATTTTTCTGTGTTTTATTTCAATTTAAAGTTCTCTCCTTTAAAACAACACCCGATAGTTTAAAGAGCTACTTAGCTGTATGATAAGCATTTGTCAGAAAATTGAGGTGAAGGCTTCCCATGCGTTGGCATTGAAATAAATGGCAGTTTACGATAAAGAGACATGCATTATGTGGTACACACGTTTACACGTTCATCATTTGCTATTCGAATTTAAAAAGGTCACAGTATAAGTAAGAAAAGTCTGAATAGCAGCGTATGCACCAATAGAAAACTTCCAAAAATATACAAATCTATTCAGTTTCATTAATGTCTACAAACTTTCTATACAGGTGACTTTTAAAACATGCGACAAAATTTAAGGGGGTGTTCTACCCATCATTATGAATAACTTTTACTATGGGACCAACTTGGAATTCGCAAAAAAAAATCGACTTTCTTATGCAGTGATCCAATCGGGTATGTACTTTTACATGGGAAGGTCGGTATTTTTTTTACGAATTCTAAGTTGGTCCCATAGTAAAAGCTATTCATATTGATGGGTAGAACACCCCCTTAAATTTTGTCGCATGTTTTAAAAATCACCCTGTATACTAAGGATTGGTACAAAATACTAATGGCATTAAGCCCGCCAATGTACAGAATTGCGCGGTCTCTGTCGGACTGCATAGAAAAGAAAGAGAAGCGCGATGACGCAACACGTAATTTATTGCAAAATATGAAGCAATTATTTATTTACAAAAAATCTATTGATTCTACTAAAAAATTAAAACACTATTACGCTAATATCATCGAGTATACGTATAAGTCTATAAGTTAATATCGTCGTTGCTTGTAGAGTAATATGACAAAAATTCAGAATTATTGTACTATGGTTTATAATCGTTGAAAGAAATTTTTTGAGGTATCTTCGTGATATTTTTGTATCGTAACCAATTAGTTGTACTATGTTTTCAACACTAGCATAAATCCTGACAAATATCATATATTTTTCTGATTTGGTTTACGGCAGTAGCTCATATACAGGGTTATTGGTAAAACACCAACAACCTCTTAAGGGGTCATTGTACTCATCATTATCAACAATTTTTACTACGGGACCAATCAGCTGGTCAGTACATTTTGACGAATTATGCTAACATAAATGTACTGAACAGCTGATTTTTTTTTCGCGATTTCAGGTTTGGTGCCATAGTAAAAGTTGTTCATAATGATGAGTACAATGACCCCTTGCGTTTAGGTCCTGCAGCCCCCTTAAAGTATTAAATAACTAAGTAACAGTACACCAGAGGTACACAGGTACAGGTAGCTTATGTATACTTTACCTGAACACGATAAGTCCCCAGTTATCAGCAGGCTTAACTCCCTGATAATTGGGCAGCGCCACGATGTCTAATCTCTTCAGAGGTAAGGGCACTCGCCAAAATGCAGCCAGCTCTTTGAACACTCGCACCACCTTCTCATTGATGCCTGCTAAGGCTTCCAGGTATTCTGGACGACCCCACACACGAATTTCTAAGAAGAAAATTATAAAGATAATAACAGTGCACGATTTTTAGGGTTCCGTACCTTAAAAGGATAAAAACGGAACCTATATAGGATCATTCGTCTATCATTCTGTCTGTCACATCCAATTTGCTCCGAATCTATTGGACCAATAAAGTTGATATTTGGTACACGTATGAATTTCTGTGACCCAAACACGGACGGGGGGCAAATAAGAAAATTTAAAAAAACGTTTTTCAAACTGTACCGTGTGACATATCAAATGAAAGGGCTTACTATGAGGGTCTCAAATATGTTATTTTTTAATAATTTTAAAATAAATTGTTTTAAAGTTATTTAAGAAAATATACCAAACTTGACCTACCCTTATCTCCGAAACTACTGTGCCTAAAATCAATCTGCCTAGCCTTTTCCCAACTATTTTGGGGTCGGCTTCCAGTCTAACCGGATGCAGCTGAATACCAGTATTTTACATGGAGCGACTGCCTATCTGACCTCCACAACCCAGTTATTGGGTAATATGATACCCCTTGGTAAGACTAATTGTCAGACTTTGTCTCTGTCACCTCTGACCTAGACTAGAGTCAAGAGCAAACCCATCACAAATAAAAATAAAAAAACTTTCGGGCTTCTGACGACTACTGAGCCTAAAATTAAAAAAAAAAAATACAGAAAACAGTTAACCTATAGATTAAAGGAAAACCTATAAGAAGTAGTAGTATAAGTCTACCTATGGTCTTAAAATAAAATGGTAAATCTCTCAATAGTGTGCGTACAACTTACATTTGCAGTTGGAATGTATGGGAGGACATGTTTTTCAACTACAATGTTAAGTTTGTTCTTAGGATAAATTCATCCCAACTATGGAACCCTTCATTGTGTATCGTCTGACACGCACTTGGCCGGTTTTTTTTTTGTATGTATTGCATTTTTTTCTTGAGATGATTCTCAAGGAAAATATGCTGGTTATTCTTTTAAAGCCCTTCTAGCAGAACTGGTAGCGGAACCTAATAAATTTGGCTAGTTAATGTAACCAAACTGTGGATAGTTTGATTATCATTAACCAATCACTGTCGATGGCTTCATCGCTTGTGTGTAGTGCAAAATTTAGTTGAATACATGTTATACAGCAGACGCCACAATCAGTTCATCAGCTATTGATATCACACTAAGAAAATCAGTAAAGATCTACGATACGTCTTTTTGAGACCCTTCATAAAGAAAAGAAACAACGTAATAGCCGCTCACCAATATCATTGCCAGCGTCATCCTTTACTTGCGTTGAGTTGTCCAACTGCTTAAGGTTTGCTATGACCAGGCCAAGTGTGAATGTGGACATCGGCGGGGTCCTCTCGAAGTGGTCGCATACCGCGTCCGGTTCATCAGGACTGTTGGAAATGATAAGCTTCAGAGAAAAATCTTTTCACTACAAAGCTTACAATAAGAACTTCTACCAACAGATCACTCTACATCTGGTTCGATAGTAGACATATTTTACGATCATATGATTGCCTGGATTTCTACAAGCGTAATGGCAGTACAAAGAGGCTACATGAGCCTTTTCTGCTGGTCATTACAAATATCAGAGAGATAATAAACGAGAAGCTTTGGCTGATCTACCTAGCCTTTTCCCAACTATGTTGGAGTCGGCTTTCAGTCTAACCGGATGCAGCTGAATACCAGTATTTTACATGGAGCGAGTGCCTATCTGACCTCCACAACCCAGTTATTGGGTAATACGATACCCCTTGGTAAAACTAGTTGTAAGACTTTCGAGCTTCTGACGACCCGTAACGACTGCCAAAGATCCACGAATCACAGCCGGGACCAACGGCTTAACGTGCTTTCCGAGGCACGGAGGAGTCTCGGTATGTAAAGATGGTCACCCATCTACGGACCAACCCCGGCAAGCGTAGCTTAACCTGATGATTGACCCGTGCGGCTGTTATTACTTAGCCGCGAGCTCCTCAAGCTTTGGCTGATATTAAGGTTAAAAAAAAAGAAAACAATTTCCAGCACCTTATAATAAAACAAAGTGGAGATAGTTCAGTAACAATCACCACAAATGTAACGGAAAATTAGTTATAGTGAAGCAGCCGACTTACATGTTCTCAGTCCTAGCAACAGGCACATTGCTCAACGCGACCATGTCCCGAGGTCGAACCACGCTGAGCTCAAACGGAGTCTTGTACCCAGGCTCGTCGAAACACGGGAACATGCGACGAGCGTTGTTCGGGCGAAGCTGGGTGGCTGCAACGATCCTGAACAAATTTATTTATTCTTTTTTTTTATTTATTTATTAATAACCAACTTATATTTACAGTGTGCATTTACACATACAAGTTATAGGTCCTTATTAGTAATACACAATCATAAAATTATATTAAAATGCATAAAAACAAAACAAGATGAGAAATTAAACAAAATAAGATAAAATTAGTAAAGATTACACAAAGTTAGTAAAAATTAGATAATATTAAAAATTTTATAAAATTAGACAAAATTATACAGATATGGGAAAAATTGGAATAAAATTATTAATAACAAAATACGCAATTTAATTTATTTACTCCAAGGAGATTGTACTGGGAGTGGTAATGGACTCCAGGTATCGAGTAGCAGTGTTCAGGTATCTCAGTTCAGTACTCGCGAAGACATCTGAGGATTCGTCATATAGCATAATGTTGCTACAAACATAATTTTAAGCTATATTTATTAACACAAGTTTTGTTTTATACTTTATATAATATGTTAGTTTGTAAGGTATGTATCTATGGGTCATTGTAGCCAGATAATAAATGCTTTATTATTATTATTATTTATGTTGCAAATGAAGAGGAATTTGATTTTCATCGAGTTTTTGTTCTAAAGATCCGAAAAGAAAACACGATTCAATTTCAAATCGTTTCGTTTCAAAATTCGTTTCATTGCACTCAGTATACTTTTTTTAGCTTTTTTGTCGAATTCTACATTATTATGTCCAAATTGCATACGTAGGTAGCATCGTCCACGAGTCATATCATACTCAAGAGCTTCCAAAACAGTCCTTACATTTCTTGCGACTTCCAATCATATTTGAAAAAAATACAAAAAGTAAATAATTAATTAAATTTACAATATACAATAAATATAACTTTGCAATTTATGGATACACCGTAAAGAGTTGAATCTGGTGTCTTAGCTACATGGTATTAAGCTTCGCCAGCCCAAGTTCCACAGAAGGAGTAGAATATTTTTGAGACTGCTTAGGACTAACGTAAGTGTGTAAAGTATTAGTAGGTGTGTGTCTGTATGTGTTTTGTGATGTAGGTGTGATGTGGTGGGTGTGTACACGGAAGGGAAAGAAGTTGAGTTTAGCTATAGTGTTAGAGAAGTCACTACGATAGTAAATATTCAGTGTTGTCGTAGTTAGAAAGCGTGTTATCTGTTTTTTACACATTTCGTAAGAGGAAGATGTACAGGGACAGTTTTGTTTAGTCTGTTTTATAGAAATGGCTCAAGGTAGTAAAAAAACGTTTAGTAAAAGCAAAGCGAGTGAAAGGTACTTTGCAGTCTTTGCAAATTTCGTTCTTTCGTCTAAGTGAGGATTGAGTTTGTGTAAAAGGAGTTTGTGTGTGTGTTGTTAGTCAATTAATGTATTCAAGGGTTTAAAAGACCAAGAAATATATTAGATAGATTTGATACCTACATAGAATATACTTTATTTTACACCAAAACTGCATCATGACTATTCTTTGCAGCAGTTATTTCGCAAATAAATCTTTTCTATGTTAGTTTAATAACTTACCTTTCCACCTCCTGCTCAGTCATGTAACTGGTTTTGAAGAACGCTTCAGTGTTGGTTGTCTCCAGAATGCCCTTGAAGCTGAACTTCAAGACCCCAGTGGATCCTTTGGGGACTGTCCTCTCTAAGGATAGAGTGACTATTGGTTTCTTGGGGTCCGTTGATAATCTATTGATGGTGATTCTTCGGGACTCCTTACTAAAAAGGCATACTATTTTATATCTTTCTGTTATTATTTAATGTATGTTAGGTTAAAGATGAAGAGTTAGTTATTGAAATTATTAAAATATTCAAGACAATTCAAACTACGCTGGGGAGTTTGTTCCGCCACTTCTTCCCGGCTAAAGCACTAGGAAGTGGTTAAGGGCGGACGTTTTGGTGGACTGTCTTATGTAAATTTGATATTTGAAAACTGCTGGTTCTCAGTCTAGTTTTAATAAATGACTTTAATTTTTATTTAATTTGATTTGATGACGATAAGTTGACGCCCAAACATCACTGTTAAACATAAGATTTCAGTAATAATAGGAAAATTCTTATAAATAGCACCATAGAAGGCGATATGATATATGTAGTACCTATCCGTTTTGTTTTTACAGTTATACTCAACATACACCCATAATATAATATAATAAGCTAACCATTAAGAGCTACATCCAAAAAAGAAAGAATGAAAACATGTCTATTCGGCACATGCCATAAGTGCACACAACAACCAAATAGAAAAATAATAATAATAAAAAAAACAAAGAAAAATAACTTAACTCTATACAACAAAAAGCTTAAAACTATACAGAGAAAAAAATAAAAAAGTGACAATAATGTGTGTCTCACGGCTGTGCCAAATAGGCCCAGTTCAGCAAACTGCCGCGCACTTCACACTGACGCTGGTTTTCAACTAGCGTCGGGCACTAGCTGCGCAACTAGTTAAATATCCATAACTCACGTGTCTCCAGGAAAATGAGCTCTAACTTCAGACTCCAAGATCTCAATTTCATGTGCGGAGTGCACAGAGATCTCATTGCTATCCTTCAGCCAGGTGATATTGATGGCTACATGTCCCTTAAAGAGACCGTCTTCGAGGTAAGGTTCCAGGTCCAGGCGGTAAAGAGTGGGTTCTACTGTCTTCTCGAGGCGAGTCTCCATGGAAAGACCATGGGCATTGTTGAGGTCTATACTGCGAGCTTTGATTATGTGGACCGGTTGGAGAACCTGAGGGTAGAAGGGTCAGTTTATGATTCTGTTTTGAGTTATGTCATTATTACTTATGAAAAGTTAAAAAAAAAAACTTTTTAACAAAAAAAAATAATCCAACGAAAAAGAAACAGAAAAGCGGTGGTAGAAGAAACCGAAAAGTAGGTGAAGAATCAATTAACAACTATTTTTTTACCCTCAGGGGTAGATTTTATTTTTCAATTATTGTGACCAATTTCAAGAGGAGCTCGTGGCTAAGTTTTGTCAGCTGCATAACTCGTATAGACTTAGAGATATCATAAGGGTTTTAGCTTTAACTTCGACATAAATTCACAATGTATTATTATATTTTTGCTAAAACAAAAGGGAATAATTATAATTTAATAAACACGCGTATATGAATTTACATAAATTATGGTTCAAAATAAAGCCTATATTTTTAACGTCTTATAAAACAAGAATCACTAACTAAAACCATTCAGTAAATCGCGGGCCTTCATCTATATGTATATATAAAACAAAGTCGGGTTTGTTCGGACACTTATAACTCGAGAACGACCACGGCTGGACCGACTTTCATGGTTTTTAATTTGTTGTATTTATCTCCATCTGCATCCCAAATAGCAGAATAATTGACAGGCCAGTTGGCGTGGTTGGTTAAGATACCGCCTATCATGCCACAGGTTGTGGGTTCGATTCCCATCCAGGACAAACATTTGTGTGCATGAACATGTCTGTTTGTCCTAAGTCTGGGTGTAATTGTCTATATAAGTATGTATTTACAAAAAAAAAAAAAACAGTGTATGTAGTTTATCAGTTATCTGGTTTCCATAGTACAAGCTCTGCTTAGTTTGGGATCAGATGACCGTGTGTGAACAATGTCCTAAGATATTAATATATAAAACAAAGTCGAGTTTGTTCGAACACTTATAACCCGAGAACGACCACGGCTGGACCGACTTTCATGGTTTTTGATTTGTTGTATTTGTCTCCGTCCCAAATAGCAGAATAATTATTAAAACAGCGTAAAAATACACGAAAAAAAAATATGAAGATTTATTTTCTCATACATCAAATTTGGGCAGGACAATGTCTGTCGGTTCAGCTAATTTTAGATAAAACTTCAATCACCTCGGAATCAACGTTCACGTAGTTACGGCTTTCTTTCTTATGACGGCAATATAGCTTGATATGTAAGAGCATAACACTACAGAATTGTTATTCTGTACAAATCTCACCGTGAAAACATAGGTGAAGTGAGCGTGGAGTGAGCTGTCTATAGTGTCAGTCTCTCGCATCAGGTGAAATGACAGATTTTTACAGAATAGACCGGCACCTCCCTGTCTTACTTGCTCAATGAGACGAGCTTTCAATCGGTAGATCTCTGATAACCTTTCGCCTTCCCTCAGGGGCGCAGCCTTTATACAACTCGATTCCTATCGGCTTCTCTTGGAACAACCACTCATCTTAGGTGTCTACTATTGCCAAATAATATGTAACTGTCTATCACAACATATTACAGATATTTAATTAATACCAGTTTGTATGAAACTGGTATTAAATCATAAGATTACAAAAATGCCTACAATATTTTGTCTAAGTTTATAAGAACTGAACAATTTTTTCATCGGCTTCCCTCTAATGATGATTGCAGCTGCGCCACTTCCCCAGACAAAAGGTACTCGTAAGATCTGCCAAATGAATGACGACAACATCTGCCCAGCCTTTTCCCAACTATGTTGGGGTTGGCTTCTAGTCTAACCGGATGCAAATGAATACAAGTATTTTACTGGGTGGGTAATGCGATACCTACTGCCAAAGATCCACGAATGACAGCTGGGACCGACGGCTTAACGTGCTTTCCGAGGTACGGAGGGGTCTTGGTATGTAAATATGGTCACCCATTGATCGATCCCTGGTTCATCGACTTATTACAGCCACAAGACCCTGCACGCTTAATTAATTAATTAATTAATTAACTGACCAATTACGATTCAGGTGCAAAATGAGTTAAGCGTCCAAAGAAATTCGTTTTAATTAAATATCTTCTAAATATAATTTCTGTATCAATAATCAGTTCATCAATTATTCCTGAAATACATTTTTTCATAATTATTATGCTTTTTGACTGAGTTAAAAGCCTTTTTGTAAGACAAATCATGATTGTGTTGGTTTTAGTTAGGTCAGTCTATGTGTAAGCGTGCGGTAAATGACAACATACAATCGAAATCAAAACGTGTCTAGAAATTAATTTAAAACGTTCAATTAAAACCAACAAGTAGGTAGGTACGGACGCCAGCAGGTCAACCTACCTGAAACTGTCAGATTTTCCCAATCAACCTTGAACCTAATGTCTTAGTAATAAAGTCGAAAATCTATTAAAGAAATCTGACAGATTGTAGTAGCTTGATGTGCTGGCGTCTGTACCTATTTTACCAATAAATCATATACGTAAGTAATGAGTCACAATTTCATAATGACGTGTAATTTATCGCACCTCGAAACAAATATTTGTTAAATACCTCAACATTATTCAACAGCGAGGAAAACCAATTTGAGGATAAATGGATTAATAAAGGATAATTCATTTTATTTTGTTATCGGCTACCGTTGAACACCTACTTAAAAATATGGTTTTTAGGGTTCCGTACCTCAACAGGAAAAAACTGACCCCTTATAGGATCACTCGTGTGTCTGTCAGTCTGTCTGTCCGTCTGTCACAGACGATTTGCTCCGAATCTAATGGACCACGTATGAATTTCTATGACCCAATTACGGGCGTGTAAAGTAAATAAATGAATTTTGAATATGAGGGTCAATTTTGGGGGTTAATAAAAAAATAAAAAAACCGGATGAATGGATTAAAACCTTTTTTTATATTCTAAAACCACATTTTATTTTATTTTCTCCCAAAATCTCACGCGTTTGCGCATTTTGTGATATTATGTCAAAAAGTGCAGAAAAATAAGGGGTAGAATCGTGCAAAAGGAAATTAGGGGCACTTGTAAGAAAGTCGAAATATAACCTTTTTTACATATTTCTCCATACATTTTTTTCAACCAAGTGCTATAAAGTATAGAAAAACGTTTATTGAAAAACTGAAATAGCATTATATTGATCAATATACGATACCTAAACCCATTTCTGCCAAAAAAATAAAAGTTTTACTAAGTTGATCCCCAAGTCTATGAAGATCGACTTTCAGCCTACTGTGCGTGGCAGCGCCGCCGACGCAACGCATTGGCAACTCCCGTGTGGAATCGCCCTTAGGTGACACAATCGGAGCGAGCGACTTTCGTCACGCATCCCGCGCGGGATTTGCGTTAGTTTCACCAGAACTTAAGACGATTATGAAGCTGTAAATTTTTATTCAAAAAGCGATAACGTTCTTTCCCCCGTAAACATAGTCTAATATTCATAATTTTTGGAAATGTTGTATTATGAAAAACTGGTTTTGTAAGTTGTTATTATAAAGAAATATTCCGTACAATATTAGCATCTAAATATCCATATTGTTGACTTAAAAACTGCCTCGAGCGTTTTTTTTTTTAATTAAACTGAACTGTATTAAAATAAAAACGTACAGACCTAGAATAAGCTGTACTGAATCTAATGAGACCAAAATTGTTTCATTTTGTTTACAAAATGAAACAATTTTTTTTTTTAGGGGTGAAAACGTTATCGCCCGAAACAATATTTCAAAAAGGAAATGTAGGTAATTGCTTCCAAGACTCGCGGTGCCGCGTATCGGCACTTCACCATGACAAGATGAAGTTATAACTGATACGATACTATCATACAATGAAATGCAACCTTCTTTCTAACGATTATTTACATTGCAACAAACCCAGTTTACAGAACGCATAGCTATTTTACTGCAAAATGTAGTAAGTAAGTAGCATAATTTGAATATAATAGACTATCTTCAGTTCAAGGTCGGTAAAATAGATCAAGCAGTTTAGATTTTGAATGATAAACACTAACATCGTGAGCTGTGATTCCCCTAACTTTGTTTGTCGGTCAGTCTGTCTGTCTGTTACCTTTTCAGTCCATAACGGTTGAACCGATTTCGATGAAAGGACTATGCCCAAATATGGTGTCATTTTATTTGTTTTTGATGGTACTCTAACGCCACCTTGTTAGATGTGTAGAGTACATTCAAACAATAGTTACTATGGCAGCTCAGCTGTAAAGTACATCCGACTCGAGTTATGTGCCCTAATCTATAACGCGTATTTAATTAGGAAAACTGAAAATATGAGTTACTTTTAATAGTCCTATACTATTTATTTCATAGTACAAACTCTATTGGAGTCAAGTTGCATCATATTGGCGTAAGTGGCATCGTGGGACATCAAGTCACACTTCACCGTAACAACGTCATGAGTATTTTATTGAAAACTGAAAATATTAGTGCTTCTTACGTCCTTATCTGGTCTATTTTATAGTTTAAACACTATCTAACCTACGTCACGTTGGCGTAAGTGGCATAGTGTGACGTCAAATCACGCTTCAACGTAACAATGTCAATAGTATTTTATTAACAAAACTGAAAATATTAGTGCTTCTTACGCACTTATCTGGTCCATTTTATAGTTTAAACACTATCTAACTTACGTCACGTTGGCGTAAGTGGCATAGTGTGACATCAAGTCACTTTTCACTTTAGCAATGTTGCGACTATTTTATCAATAGAAATGTAAATGTGTTTTTATTACGGCCTTGTTTATTTCATAGTGTAACCACTATTTGCACTTCATGTTGCATCATGTTGGCGTAAGTGGCTCCGTGTTCCACAAAGAATACTCAATTTTGAGGCTGCGTGGTAATATGGAGTCCAAATAGTGTTTCACTATGTGTGTTGTCACTATGAAATAAACAAGTCTTAAAAAATAATATTTACATTTTTATTGATAAAATAGTCGTAACATTGCTATAGAGATGTGTGACTTGATGTCATATTATGCCACTTACGCCAACGTGACGTAAGTTAGATAGTGCTTAAACTATAAAATAGACCAGATAAGGGTGTAAAAAGCTCTAATATTTTCAGTTTTGTTAATACTATTGACAATGTTACTATTGTTAATATTATTGTTTTGTTTTGTAAATACTATTGACATTGTTACGTTGAAGCGTGATTTGACGTCACACTACGCCACTTACGCCAACGTCACGGAACTTGAATCCAGATAGTATAATTATAAACAAGATAAGTGTTTAAAAAGCACTAATATTTTCAGTTTTCAATAAAATAGTCATGACTTTGTTACGGTGAAGTGTGACTTGATGTCACACGATGCCACTTACGCCAATATGATGCAACTTAAGTCCAATAGAGTTTGTACTATGAAATAAATAGTATAGGACCATTAAAAGTAACTTATATTTTCAGTTTTCTTAATTAAATACGCGTTATAGATTAGGGCACATAACTCAAGTTGGATGTACAGACGCCAGCACATCAATCTACTACAATCTGTCAGATTTCTTTAATAGATTTTCGACTTTATTGCTAAGGCATTAGATTCAAAGTTGATTGGGAAAATCTGAAAGTTTCGGGTAGGTTGACCTGCTGGCGTCTGTACTTTACAGCTGAGCTGCCATAGTAACTATTGTTTGAATGGAAGTACTAGATACATCTAACAAGGTGGTGTTAGTGTACCATAAAAACAAAACCGGTCAAGTGCATGTCGGACTACGCACAATGAAGGGTTCCGTAGTTTGGATGAATCCCAAGAACAAACTTAACATTGTAGTTGAAAAACATGTTCTCCCATACATTCCAACTGCAAATGTAGTTTGTACGCACAATATAGAGAGAATATTGGTTGTTTTAAGACCATCGACTTCTTATAGGTTTTCCCGTAATCTATAGGTATTGAACTATTTTCCGTATTTTTTTTTCAAAATTTTACTCTCAGTACTTTCGGAGATAAGGGGGAATGGTCAATTTTCGTCTATTTTCTTAAATAACTTTTAAATTGTTTATTTTTAATTTATAAAAAAAATACATTTGAGACCCTCATTGTAAGCCCTTTCATATGATATGTCACACGGTAGTTTGCAAAACTTTTTTAAAAATTTTCTTATTTGCCCCCCAAAGTTGACTCCCATATTCAAAATTCATTTATTTATGGTACACGTCCGTGTTTGAGTCACAGAAATACATATGTGTACCAAATTTCAACTTAATCGGTCTATTAGATTCGGAGCAAATTGACTGGGACAGACGGACAGACAGACAGACAGACACACACGAGTGATCCTATAAGGGTTCCGTATTTTCCTTTTGAGGTACGGAACCCTAAAAAGGCACCAATTGCCCACACATTTCAGGCAAAGCCCTTTGGCTCACAGGTGTACCATGACCTGGGATATATTTTTTTTTTTTTGTACTTTCCCGTTGGATTATTTTTGATCACTAAGCGGGCAGGCCTCAGGCAAAAACTAGTTTTAATTTAAGTCTGGATAGCCGCCAAAGTATTTCAATGCTTGTTGATTAACGATTTATTTAGAAGCTGGAAGGTGACTCCTCGCTTTTTCGCAGCGGATGTTTAGTTACTAAGCGTTTTTTCTAAAAAGTCTGTGTTTGTTATTGCTTACTTTGGATTTCAACCAGCACCCTAATTGCGTAAAACCCTATCAATCATAATCAGAATGATTTTGAAGCATATTGTATATCTATTGCTTCATATGTTCGAAAAATTGGTCTGCTCGACAACGTAAATAACGCAATGAATGTTGTTGAACTGTCAAAATGGAACCCATTCCTACAGTGTGCTCCGTAATTGGGCCGCTACTTACAAAGAACTTACACGAGCTATGTATGAAATGTTAGATGGGTTTAATTTAACAAAAATATAACAAAGCCTATGCTACTGGGTTATTCCGTTAGGAGCTTCTTGGTAAAAGCCCGAATTTAAGCCCAGCACTTGCTGCAATTGTTTTGCCAATCTTCAATCTTCCATGTACAGACGCCAGCACATCAAGCTACTACAATCTGTCAAATTTCTTTAATAGATTTTCAACTTTATCGCTAAAGCATTAAGTTCAAGGTTGATTGAGAAAATTTGACAGTTTCGGGTAGCTTGACCTGCTGGCGTCTGTACTAGGGGGCATGCATAAATTACCAAAATGCTTGACTTATTTACTGAAACGTCCCGGCTACCATAGTAGTCGGAAAATCTTTCCGGATGAACGTGGTTATAAATACTGGGTGACTTTTTTACCGTCTTGAAAAAAAATAGGGTATAATAGGTGAACGGAGTTTACCTAGTTCTATGCCTAGTTTAGGCCTATGGCATACCTAGTTCTATTTCTTTTTATAAATAATAATATCGTAATTCAAAGTGCGTAGTGCGTATGATTTGAATTTCGATATTTTTTAACGATCTATAATGTTTTTTTCAAAATTTCAGTTTTTGTTGTTCTAGTTTACTTCAAATTGGTAGTGTTTATTGATAGAGTAATTTCTGTCTAAGCTATTGAAAAAAAAATAGGTATGCCATAGGCTTCTACTCCGTTCATCTATTTTACCCTAGTTTTTTCAACATTAAGTTATATTAAAATAAAATAAGCTAGATGGAGTCGCCCTCGACGGATTTGTACCTCTGCCTACCATTTCGTGGCGTGATGTTGTTTGTATTGCCAGCTCATCGCTACACCGCCGGCCGTTTAGAGGCCAGTTAAGTACATATTTGCTGCAGCTCTAACAACCGCTAATCAGACTAAATTAATGAGCGATGGTCAAAGTTCCACAATCAAAGTGAAGGCATTCCACGCATGACGTCATACGGACGTACTCTCGACCGCATGACGTCATGCGTGGAATGTCTTCACTTTGTGGAACTACAAACCATTGCATTCATTCTTTTCTCTGTTTGTAGCAGCTAGAGTTGACGCACTGTTCAATATGATCGACTTTTTGTTTCAAGTTCTCGTGGCTAAGTAAGAATAATAGTTGCATGGGTCTATCCATCAGATTAAAGTACGCTTGCCAGGGTTGGTCCGTGGATGGGTGACTATCTTTACATACCGAGATTCTTCCGTGCCTCAGAAAGCACGTTAAGCCGTTGGTCTCAGCGGTCAGTCGTGGATCTTTGACAATCGTCAGAAACCCGAAAATCGGACAACAAGTCTTACTAAGGGGTATCGTATTACCCAGTTACTGGGTTGTGGAGGTCAGATAGGCAGCCACTCCATGTAAAATTCTAAAATTGCGCGAGTTCCGGTTAGACTGGAAGCCGACTCCAACATAGTTGGGAAAAGGCTAGGCAGATTTCTGATTGATACGACCAAGCATTTACTTGGTAACATTCTGTCGAACCAAATGTTCTAGCTTTTTGTTTAACTTACTCATACTGCTCCACTGTTGGGCAAAGGTCTCTCCCATAGATAAACTTTCCCTTACCCTTGGTACGACTGGTTGCCAGATTTTCGGGCTTCTGACTGTCAAAGATCCACGAACTTTCCCGAGGCATGGAGGGAGGGGTCTTGGTACCTATGTAAAGGTGGTCACCAATCCACGGACCAGTCGCAGCAAGCGTAGCTTAACCTGATCGATGGACCCGTGCGGCTGCTATTACTGTTCCAACTTGGTACCTTGGTAAGTTTTACAGCCACAATTTCTTGTCAAATAGACATGAGGATTATAATTATGGAGTGTTAGTACCTCCATGACAATAAACACTTATGGAAGGGTGTGGTGTTTTACAAAAACTTTGATCTGGATAGCACGCGCACAGATAATATAATACTACGTAGCACACGGCTTATACTAAAATCCGTCTTTACTATATTTGATCTAATAAGCCGACTATATTACGTTGTTGACCTTGAATACATCATTATGTATATTATGATGGCTAGGCTATTCTAGGAAAAATTAAGGCACACCTTGTCATATTTCACTAACACTATGGTCAATATTTGCGCTGAATTTGACCAATGACACACTGTGGAAAATAATTGCGTAAAACAAAGAACCTACTTCTTCAGGCTGTTTCCTAGCAAAGCGGCTCCGTCATATTATAACGGCTACTACGAAAATCTGTCATTTTCAAGTCAAAATCCCGCTGCCCAAAGATTTAAATCCCTAGATTTGCCCTCACCGTACTTAGTCACGCTAAAGTGTCCATACTGAGAAGAGTGAGCTCACGCATTATTAAATAGCGTTTCCATATCAATCAAGTCAAGCCCTTGCATCATTGGGTGTCAGAAGATGAGCAGTGGTGACCCAGTGAAAACGGCCCCGACTTAAGAGATGCAGATCGTGGGTTCGAACCCAGGCAGGCGGTTTACTTTGTGTGTAAATAATTTCATCACAACTGCTCTCAAAACGTGACTGTCGCGTGACTTTGGGTCGGCTTCCAGTCTAACCGGATGCTACTGAATACTAGTATTTTACATGGGGCGACTGCCTATCTGACCTCCACAACCCAGTAACTGGGTAAAACGATATCCCTTGATAAGACTGTTCTCAGACTTTAGGGTTTCTGGCGACCCGTAACGACTATCAAACATCCACCGTGCTTTCCGAGGCACGGAGGGGTCTTGGTATGTAAAGATGGTCACCTATCCACAGACCAACCGTGGCAAGCGTAGCTTAACCTGCTTGACTGACCCGTGCGGGTGTTATTACTTAGCCACGGGCCTCTCTACCGACTATCTACTCTGTAAATATATGTAGTTCACTGTGTACTGTAATCCGCGTCAATATCAGTTAACAAGGAGGCAATCAGGATGTGTCGTCACGTACCTTATCCGGCGGCAGAGAGTTCGCGACTCGGAGGCACAGGCACGCTAGTAGCAGGATGTGGCCCAACATCGTTGTCTTAAAGGCCTCTTCTTATTGTTACTAAAACCTAGAAAATAATGCGGTTAGCGACTAATGAAAGCAAAGAAGAAAGTTTTTATACCGTTAAAGACTATATTGAGGACAAAAGGGCTTGGGATTGAACTGCTCCAAATGTTCTTTATTCTCTTTTTATTTTTGCATACTGAATGTTGACATGAATATTTACTTTGTAAAGTATTCTATTACTTTAATTATTGTGAATGTGAAGACTATGTAGGTCACTGCTTTTTTTGTTTGTTTTATTTTTTCTCTCAGTTATTTTTAATTAAATGTCCTTTCTTTGATATTGTTCGTCGAATCGTTGAGCTTCTTAAGTTCTGAGTTGAGCTGCGCGATTACTAACAAATGCGTGCATAGACTGGGCAGGTCATCTCAATCTGTGTGGTTATTTCCTCAAAAAACCATTTCAGACACCAACCTACATGGTCTTCACATGAACTGACCAAGATTATGTCTGGACTTTATAAGAGACTGTGACCCCTGAGTTTGTTTCGGCCTTTCTTCTCAGAGTAGTCAGATAGGAAACGCCGAGCTCATCTAGTTTAAAAAAAACATGATTGACGTGTAAAAGTGTTTGTACAAACCTACTTACAGAAATAAAATCATTTATCATTTAATGTTGTTAAGTAATAAAATTCACCACATTATTCTAATCCTTTATCCACCCTCTTCTAAAAAACCGGCCAAGTGCGTATCGGACCACGCACAATGAAGGGTTCCGTAGTTGGGATGAATTTATCCCAAGAACAAACTTAACATTGTAGTTGAAAAATATGTTCTCCCATACATTCCAAGTGTAATTGTAAGTTTGTTCGCACAATATTGAGAGATTTACCATGTCATTTTAAGACCACAGACGTCTTATAGGCTTTCCTGTGATCTATAGAAATAAAACTATTTTCTGTATTTTTTTTTTTATTTTAAGCTCAGTAGTTCCGGAGATACAGGGGAATGGTTAATTTTCGTCTATTTTCTTAAATAACTTTAAAACAATTTATTTTAAAATTATACAAAAAATATATTTGAGACCCTCACCGTAAGTTCTTTTATTCGATATATCACATGGTACAGTTTGCAAAACTTTTTTTTAATTTTCTTATTTGCCCATCAAAATTGACCTCTATATTCAAAATTCATTTATTTACGTTACACGTCCGTCTTTGGGTCACAGAAACTCATACGTGTACTAAATTTCAACTTAATCGGTCCGTTAGATTCGGAGCAAATTGGCTGTGACAGACGGACAGATAGACACACGAGTGATCCTTTATGGGTTCCGTTTTTGTACGGAACCAATAGGCCACGATTATCTTGAAAACTTGACCAAAGGAAGGGTTGAGTAGAATCACACATGGAGTATTTATTATAATTACCAGGGGGGCTGAAAAGTTTTGAGCCTAAGTACCTTTAAGGGTCATTATTGTCTCGCGCTGCATATTACTAATTTGCGAATACCCTCTTTAGTATAAATACAAAGTTTCACGGCATTAGCATCATTACACTTTTAGTAATAAATATCCGTAAACATCATCATGTCTCAGTCATCCGTGGCCCATCCCTATGCTCAAAACTTTTCAGCCCCCCGTACAACAGATGTAACACTCTTAAGAACGCTATTGTTGCTCAGATTTGCTATAGGGCTTAAAAACTTAGCGTACCGGAGGGCTGAAAAGTTTTGAGCCTAGGGATGGGCCGGGAATGACTGAGACATGATGATGTTTACGGATTAATTACTAAAAGCGTAATGATGCTAATGACGTGAATCTTTGTATTTATACTTACTAAAGAGGGTATTCGCAAATTAGTAATATGCAGCGCGATACAATAATGACTCGTGAAGGTACTTAGGCTAAAACTTTTCAGCCCCCCTGGTAACCCAATTAAAAATGTACGAATTAACTTTCTCTAGAAGATTTTTTTTTTTACTAAATATGTCTGCTTGAGGTGCATGTGAAGATCGTAGCAGGTGGCGTTCCGTAGTTTCTGCCTACCCGCATGGGAAGAAATAGATATTATTGTTATCAAAACATGATAGAAAGTAAATATTTAACCTGCAACCATATAGATTTTTTTTTTATAAATTAGTAAAAAAGTTATTGCCGTCATTCCAACATTCGATGTTCGCTTTTGAACAGGACGCCTAACAGAACAGTTTCAATCCATTAATAAGACACTGCTATCTACAACCCTAGTCTGCTGTCAGGAAGATGCTACTCCAGTCATCTAAACAAGGAATTAAAATTTTTACTACAATACTTAAAAAGAGCATACCAGGCGAAAAAATCTTTGATGGGAAAGACAATTTTACATAAACGTATAAGAGAAAATTTAACCCCTATTCGAGGAATAACCAAATCAAAATTATTTTCTTAACTACGACGCTCGATCGAGTAAGCAAATTGCCCATATGTGACCGCACCTCTTTTGCAGCGTTTGCCCAATACCACCCTAACTAATTTACACAGGAATAGCCTATTCCTGTACAAAAGCCTGCTAATGTCCGATCTGCGTGGTTTAATTGAAAGTCACATCTTCAACAAAAGACCAACATCCCTTCACGTGCAAGCAAACGCCCAGAGGACATAACGATACAAATTACTAAAGAGGTTACTGGTCCACAACACGTAGTAACCTACTTCCAAGGACACTCGACACCAAAACTAACACGAAAAAAAAGAAACAAAGTTTTCTGAACCTCCCCAAAAGGCACTGGCCATTATTTCCGTCAAAAATATTTGAATTAGGAAAAGGATTTAAAAAATAAAATTTAAAAAAAAAGGATTTATACCAAAGGGATTTACTTACGTGTTCGGTTGAACGAGTGCAGATTGCCACTGTAGTGTCCCAAGCGTTGGTCCCCCTCAATTGTCAGCAGGATATGCCTCATTTGCACTGACGATTCAAGTGTTGTGAACCTCTTACACTCTATTGCTAATGTTATTTACGCGTCATAATGTACCGACAATTTGTTTTCAATGCTCTTATCACGCATTATCCGTGAGGAAAAGTTATGGGGAAGAAGAATGCGGGAAGGACGGGAGGACATCTTGGATTGTGCTAATTTGGTACGTACGTACGTAGTAAGACCCACCACCCATCCTATTGGTGGTGGCTAGGTTTTCTTTCTCACGGGTGTTAAGTAGATCTAGTAAAAGGTAAAATATTATTTTCGTCTCTTATGATGTGTTTCACACAATCGTCAAGAAACTCGTAGACGATCGCATTATTCCTCAATGTGTTGTTTGTAATGCAACGTGGGCGAGATCCAATTATTTTTCTCTGGATTTTTCCGTGTTACAATCTTATCCATTTCCTTTCTTAAGGCTCTAGATCTCTTATTCTCAGATCACTTTGGATTTATAATATTATAAAATACTAACAGTTGCCCGCGACTTCGTCTGCGATCCAGGATAAGTAGTAGCCTATGTCCTTCTCCAGGTCATGTTCTACCCATATGCTAAATTTTATCCAAATTCGTTCAGCTGTTTTAGCGTTAAAGGGTAATCAACAAACAATCAAGCACACTTTCGCATTTATAATATTAGATAGGATAGTTAGGAGGATGAAAAACCGGTCTATCGACACTCTAGACTCACAAAATGTATTAGGTAATTAAATTAAAAGTTTCTATTAATGTAATTTCATCATGATTTTAAAGACACGTGGCGCCATCTATTATCATAAGAACGTTATTGTTGATTTTCTCGGAAGCAGCACTTTTTTTCGGAATGAAAGGTACCCTATATCCGTGTATGTGCACCTAACAACGTATATCCAAAATTTCAGGATGTTAGGTTCAGTGGTGTAGGCGTGAAAAGGTAACAAACAAACAAACAAACTTACTTTGACATGTATAATATTAAGTTAGGATTTAAAATGAAAAATGGCTGTGTGAGTAACAAATGAGTGTTTGGCTTAACGGGAGGCAATGAGAGACTTTGTTTTGAGAGTTAATCTTATCAACAAAACACAGACAATATCCTATAGAAGACATAAATAGTAGGGATGGGCCGAACGTGGTTTGAACCGAATAAGAACTTCGGCAGAACATTTGGTGAAAATAAAAATTGGTTATTTTCAGCAGGAAATGTAAACGAACAAAAATGTAACAGACTCCTATTCTACGTTAGGAGTCTGTTACATTTTTGTTTTTTTGCACCTGCCCTTAGTAAATTTTAAATGTGTACCAGTATAGGTAAATAAGATTAAAATCAATTAACACTTTTATAAAAATGAAAAATTGAATATTGCCAAGCGGTGGCGGTGTCGAAATTCTGATAATGTTTAAAATAATTTAATTGCTAAATAATTAAAAACTAACATAAAATATTACAGGTTTAGTAACTACCTATTATTATAATAGTCAAAACAGTTGAGGTATTTTAATTTTTTTTTTTTTGTTTCGAATTTTCGTCATTTGAACCTAATTTCGGCCAATCCGTAATAAACAGAGAAATTAAATTAAATGAATATGCAGACCAAGCACTTGCTGATACGTCAAGTCCTACCTTGTATAGGTATAGAAAGTTTTCAGTGCGTAATAATAATAAACTTTTTATAAACGTATTTATTTATTTATTTATTTATTTATCCATCTTACTTTAAGCATTACAGGACATTATCATCACTTGTCTTTTATGGTATCAATGCACTTTGCATACTCGCGCCACTCTTATCCAGGGATATTCGTCTACCCTGCGAAGATCGTCACTCCATCTAGCCCAGGCTCGACCTTGGATCACTCCATTCAATGCTCATCCAGACAAAGTGACATTCCTTCAGCGATAACAATAATGGAAAAGTCAAAAGGGTGTTCATGAAAATTCACGCTACCAGTCTGTTGACGCCACTTTGACAAGAGGTCTGGTCTTATTCGACAACTAGCTTCTGCCCGCGACTTTGTCCGCGTAAAATTTCTTGGTCCCCCGACTTACCCCATCGCATCGCATTGCCCGCCCGCGTTTATTATGTACTTCGTTTTCGCTTAGCGTGTTTTACGATTTTTTTCTTATTGCTCGGCTCCTAAGAGTCCTAGCGTGATGTTAAACAGCCTATAGCCTTTCTCAAGAATTCAGCTATCAAATGTAAAAAGAATTTTTCAAATCCGTTTGGCAGTTCTAGAGATTAGCGCGTTCAAACAAACAAACAAACTTTTGTGCTTTATTATTTAAACGACAATTCGACAATTAATATAAAATAAAATATGATGACGTTCACCATTCGTTTCATTCATTCGTTCATTATTCAGTCACGACTTAAGAAAATATAGGCGCTTTGACACTTTTGACAGGTGCCCGGACCTGACGTCTCAGTGCTGCCACCTAGTGAACGTCATTTCAGAAACCCTTCAAACCTGTTGAAAGTCATTGTAGAAATACAAAACGCTTTAGAAAACATTGCCACTTGACACTCTTGGCCCCAAATACACAAATATAATTTGTTGGACAAATGGTTCGACGATAGTATATAATAATTAATTAATCCTTAATTGTCTATAAAGTCGTTTTTGGTTGCATTTTCATTGGATGCGGTTTTAATGAACGTTAATGATGACTTTACGTGTAGCCAATAAAAATTTAATGGAACCGTTTTGTGGTGCCAGTATGATTTATTATGGAAGGCCCAACATTTTTGGGAAAGTTCAGAGAAATATTAAGTTAAAAATTCCCAAAATCGCTTCCGCGTTTCACGCGTGTTACGCGACCCATACATTAAGAATGTATGGATCGGAAAGAATGTATTTTTTTTTAATTTACACGATGCAAGTTTCTTGCCTGTGCCATACAATAAAATTGAAGCAACCAATGACATGTATTGTCTAAACACTGCTTCGACCATTGAGATAGAAGAACATGGAGATGGCATATTCATAGGAAGAATGGTTATACAAATATCTGTCATATCGACATAGACATGTAAAAAAGCGTTTTGTTTCTTTTTAACTAATCAAGAGCTGCGTATGAAAAGAGAGACATCTAAATGTTTGTTAAGGACTAATTTTATGAACACTTTTGTGTGACGTCAACATCGTGTCTATGCGTGACCGCTCGCCATGTTGAGTGCCAAGTTTTGTGTTAAATGATTGGTAGATGTGCTGTCAAACGGCTGCTTGCTCTCTCACTCTCTTGCACTCACAGTAACAAACCTGCGAAAGGCGGCCATGTTGAGTGCCCGACTTTTGTAGGTATGCACGCTAATTTTGTAGGTATGGCAAGTCCATAGGATTATAAGTCGGTGGCTTAGACGGTGCAACTTATATTGTTGCTTCAGCTTATGACATGCCACAGGACATTAAATCGCACTGTGTAAATCAAGCTTTATTTTGAGAAAAAGAATGTTCTCCTTAGAGTGAGAACAGACATGTCTCAGGCTGAGGCATCTTACATTTCCAGCGCCTCCCTCGCGTTTGTACTCACCCTTAGAAACGTACGATTGGTTTTATTCTTGAAATTATGACGAATCTTTGGTTTGAGCTATTTATAACATACCTTCCAGGGAGAGATACTTAAGTAGTTCCATTCCTAGAAAAATCAATAGCCAATAACTATCACAGTATCCTTCAAGTGTCGCCGGAGCCTCTACCCCCGTTAACTTGTGTGCGAGTCTCCAAATCTCGACTGAATGGGTTACACTTGCAGTCCGGCTGTCGAGAGAATGCGTTCTGCTGACACCTGTCAGTTGAACAATTTCTAGTAGTAATAGGGATCAAATTCGCAAAACACATTCGTTAATATGAAACTGACAGGTGTCAAGAACGCATTCTCTCGACGGCCGTACTGTTAGGCGCGTCGCCCACATGAGCTAGAGTCGAGGCGGCGTCGCGGCGCGGGCGTGCGATGCAGGTGTGCGGGGGGTTTTCCACGCTACCCCCCGCACCTCCCCACCCTTACCTCGACTCTAGCTGGTGTGGGCGACGCGCCTTAGTGTACGGCCTGAGTGCACGCTCGACTCGAGCGTCTGGCGGGGCGGGGCGTACGACGTTCGTGTTAAACACATGCAAACACTCGCGAGTGTCCTGAGTGACGGCCGAGCGGCGCTCGGTGAACGCTCTTCGCCGCTTGCACGCAACGCTGAACGCCCCGCTGGACGCTTTTTCACTCGGGCCATACACTAATTCTAAGCAAGCGTGCACCGTCGTCGACCGCATCGTTTCATACTATCCACCGAGATAAGTGACCAAACGCCACAATAAAACAAAGACATGCATACAGACGAACATATTAACCTTCTCCTTTTTGAAATCGGTTAAAAGTAACCACATGCTTGCCTATTCAAACAAACACAATGACAAAAGGATTAAATTACTATGATAAAGCCCACTTTACGTTGCTAGAGTGACAAGTGACGCATTCGTGACAAACGGGCAGCTATCAAAGTAATAATCTCAACGAAACAATTCGACTCTCGGAACAGATTGATTGTAAGGTCAACAAAAAAAGTAGTCTCCCCTAAGATTGGAGTTTGTTTGTACCTCTACCTATGTCTATTTTCATTAGCAAAAATTAAATCTGATCGTTCGTGGCAATCTTAGGGGAGGCCTATGTCCAGCAATAGGCGTCGTAGGCGTCTTTCGTCTCTAAGGACGTGTCCGCAGTTCCTGCCCTACGTCTGGTTAAGGGAAATATTCAGGATTACAGGTTTTACAGTATGATTTAAAAATTAAGTTCTAAATCATCAATCATCCTTTTATAATTACGGAACAATACTCTAAAAAAACAACATAAAAATGTTTTTTTACGTTAATTTTTACCCCATAATTGCCTTTAAAGTTTGTGAATATAAGCCATTTTTATTTTAGTTCAAAAGAATATAATTTTATCGTAATTAAGTATAGAATAGGCCAAGATTAAAAAAACGTGATTTTTTTGTACGCAATTAAAATTGAGTGAACCCTACAATATGTCCCAAAAATCAGGATCCATATAAGCAGTTTATTAAAAAAAAATATTTTTTTCCTTGTCATGATCCTCGGTTTTATGGTTCTTATTGATATTGGCAACAACTTACTTTCTGTTTTGCTTGCATTGCAGAATAAATTAGTTCCACAATAAATACTTAATTTTACTACTAACTGAAAAGTCTGATCAGGCCAACAAAATGTAAAATGTTTTACTGATTTCATACAGGAGTACAACCAGTTATTACCTGTGTTTACCTACTCACTGATGGCGTTATAGTAAATAAACATACTAAAATATTAGGAGTATAAACCATATTTTGATCAGTTTCAGCAAGTTCCTGGCTCCTAAAACTTATTAATACCTATATAAACTAAAAACAAAATCGGTTATAAAAAAAAATCTTTACTAAACATTGATTTTGACTATCTAGGCAATCGTACATTGTGCCATTGGGCATCCCCATTTATCACCAGTGACGTCATAATAATGTTCCTAGTTTAAATTGACGAGTCAACCATAGCGACATTTTCATTTGCAAGGAAATAATATGTATTATCATTTACTGTTAGACCACTTTCTTGGCCGACCGTACCTATATATATTTGTGTGTACCTATGTGAGATGTGTGAACCACTTCCATTGAACTTGACCTGTACGACAATAGTACAGACGCCAGCAGGTCAAGCTACCCGAAACTGTCAAATTTTCCCAATCAACCTTGAACCTAATGCTTTAGCGATAAAGTTGAAAATTTATTAAAGTTTGACAGATTGTAGTAGCTTGATGTGCTGGTGTCTGTACATATATATTATAGCAGAATAAAATAAAAAAGGAATTTTGCCACTTCGAAACACGTTTAATTTATAAATTAAATATCAAAACAAAAATTAGAAAAACTACAAAAAAATTAATAAGTTACATGATTTTTTTGCCTACCGAATTACAAAAAAAAAACTATTAATTTATTAGTTAGGTTATTTTTGGTAAGACAAAAATCAACTGGTAAAACTTTAGTCACGCGTCAGAATTTAGGTACAGTCGCCGTCAGATATATTGTAGCAGACAAGGTGACCAAAAACTTCTGAACAATTTAAAATTTCAATAAGTTCCATACAGTTCTAGTTACCATTAATATCTGAACACGCATTACTACATTAATATCTGAGCAGATGCTTGTCAATAATTTCTATACACTGGCTAACCATAAATATCTGAACACTTCTGCCTGTTGCCATCAACCGAACTTAATCTTAGAAAATCGTGATGGAAAACACACTTTGGACGACCTTGGAATGGAACCCAGGATCTCATGCTCAGCGGTCGCACATGTGACTACTCAGGCACGGGTACGGCGCGGGCAAGGGCAACGGCTACGATTGCAGTCGAACCCCAACCCCCCTGGACTTCGACCAGACCGAGTCTATGTATACCTACAGTATATTACTAAGATATAGATAAGCCATAGTCGCAGACATATAGGTAGATAGACCTAGATAACGCAATTAAACATTTTTTTTTTTTATTGACGTCCAACTAGCGCGGCGCACCGATGCAGACAGTGCGCGACAGTGGCCACTTAAGCATTTTATGCTTAAGCTGGGCACGCGAAATATTAGTTTGGGGAAAAAGTCTTTTCGCATTATAGTATGTATGAACTTGTAATAAAATCTCTTTGGCTATACTATTTGTATCTGGCTGGTTTTGGTATCATTGAAAGTTTAAATTTTAAAGAACATAATCCCATATTCAAATTAGGAAAATGTGTGATTTTCATTTGTTTTTCGTACCGTCAAGATGAGTGAATCTAATGAAGAAATTCGATACATTTTAAAATTTTACTACAAAAAAGGTAAAAATGCAACGCAAGCCGCGAAAAAAATTTGCTATGTTTATGGACCTAGTGTAGTGTCTGTGAGAGTAGCACAAATTTGGTTTAAGCGTTTTCAATCCGGAAATTTTGATGTCAAAGATGCACGTCGCTCTGGTCGCCCTATTACGGATAAAATGGATGCCATTTTTGAAAAAGTGGAGCAAGATGGGCATATCAGTAGTTACGACGTAGCTGAAGAACTGGAAATTGACCACAAAACAGCTATGGCGCATTTGAAAAAAACTGGGTACACAAAAAAGCTCGACATTTGGGTACCTCACGAGCTCACTGAAAGAAACCTAATGAACCGTGTACTCATTTGTGATTCTTTATTACGACGTAATGAAACCGAACCATTTTTGAAGAAGCTGATAACTGGTGATGAAAAGTGGATCACGTATGACAAGAACGTGCGAAAAAGGTCGTGGTCAAAGGCCGGTCAGGCTTCACAGACTGTGGCGAAACCCGGGTTAACTCGCAACAAGGGGATGCTGTGTGTGTGGTGGGATTGGAAGGGCATTATTCATTATGAGCTGTTACCACCAGGCAGGACCATCGATTCTGAACTCTACTGCGAACAACTGATGAGATTAAAGCAAGAAGTTGAGAGAAAGCGGCCGGAATTAATCAACAGAAGGGGTGTGGTTTTTCATCATGATAACGCTAGACCTCACACATATTTAGCCACTCAGCAAAAATTAAGAGAGTTTGGCTGGGAGGTGTTAATGCATCCGCCGTATAGTCCTGACCTTGCACCTTCAGCTTTCCACCTGTTTCGGTCTCTTCAGAATTCTTTAGGCAGTGTCAGGTTAACATCACGAGAGGACTGCCAAAACCACTTGTCGCGGTATTTTGACTAGAAGTCCCAAAATTTCTATAGCAATGGGATCACGTCCCTATTTACAAGATGGCAAAAAGTTATCGAACAAAATGGTACCTACATACTTTAGTTAAATGTAAATAAACTATATTAAAAAATGTTTTGAATTTTCTTAAAAAATGCGAAGAAACTTTTTCCCCAACCTATTAGATGCTCTTACGTTATTTAGGTGTATTTTTATCTGTGGTCGTAGACGTCCTTGAAAAGGAGGGCACATAAGTTTACAGAAAATAGGTGCGGAAAGTATTTTTTAAAAGGGCTTTCCCGAAAATGCCTCCCTCCCAGAGAGAAACATTTGTCCCCCCTTTAGCAAAAACCTACATCAGCGCCTGTGACTACTAGATCAACGAGGCAGGCAAGTAACAATTCCTACATAATTAAAATTCATCGGCTACAGCAGACGAGGATCAAGACCATTTCCCAAGGCAATCGGTAGTTCAGCTAATATATTCATAACTATTATTATGACTTTGCTATTGTTTAAAAGCGTACATTGACATTAGACCAAGCATAATAAATCATCCGTGACTAATTATGTTTCAATGTTCATCCCGTATTGGAACACTCGCAAGGATTTGACAGCTCAATGAAAGGACTTTCAAGACTAAAGGACGAATTTACTAAAGCAACTAAATTTTTCGTCGTTTAGTGGCATCCGTGTTAGTACTCATTATTGTGTAATGGAAATAATGAGTCCGAGGAATTTAGGAATGAAACTCGGTCCAGTTGTAGTAGGTCTGTATTGTATCACACAGCATCCGAACGACAACCGTAGTAAATGCTTATACACAAACACAGGATAGGAATCTAGTTGCTTATTTACTCAAAGTTAATTATTAGACTTTTATCCGATTCAAAAATCCTGTAACTTGTTTTCTTTCGTGAACCATCGACCAACCCTCTAGACCAACTAGAGTTGTCAGTTTACTTAATATCAGTGGGTTACCATAAATAAATAGTTTGGTTCGCCACACCACCCCCCTACGGAGAAATACAAGGTCTACACACAAAGAAAATAATATAAGATAAAAACTATAAATCTAGAATGTCCCTAAATTTAACCCGTCTGCCAGCTCTGGTGGTGATAGTGCCAGAAGGAGATGGAAAAGTTGGCTTGGGGAAGGTTGAGTGAGTGGAAGGAGAAGTTGGAACAGGAAATGTAACAGGTGGTGAGAAAACCAGTTCAGAGACCAGATAAGCTGGTCTCGTAACATGGTCTCTGGCTGGTTTAACATGGTCTATGCTGACCGTAGCCTCTCTTCCCTTCATACCTTAATATCATATAACGTTGCCACTGCTTGCTCATTAGGACGTGAGTGACGAACACGTAGTGCGGCAGGGATACAAGGCCTCCTCTCTGTGTGAGGGAGCGGGCCGTAATGCACAATGCAGACCCAGTGCGAGATGGGACCATTAGCAACATAATTAAAATCGATATTATAGATAGTCCAAACTATCCCCATTGTGCTAATAAAGCACAATTGTGAAAGTATGAACTATCTAGCGAAAGGTGGTAAGCTCGATCCCATCATTCCCAGCTCGTTGCGTTAGTAACGTATCCCGCATTTTCTGTGAAGATAATACCACAGATGTTAATACAGCTGGATAGAAGTATTATTACTGCGAAACGTAAGTGCACAACTTCATGTAAGTCGTTCCGCCGTACAAAGAATTTACCATCGATTCTTGGAGACTGGCGTGGACTGGAGGAGCTCGTGGCTAAGTAATAACAGCCGCACGGGTCAATCCATCAGGTTAAGCTAATCTTGCCGGAGTTGGTCTGTGGTCTGTGGGTCTTATGGGTCTTCACATACCGAGAATCCTCCGTGCCTCGGAAAGCACATTAAGCCTTGGTCCCGGCTGTCATTTGTGGATCTTTGACAGTCGTTACGGGTCGTCAGAAGCCCGAAGGTCTGACAACCAGTCTTACCAAGGGGTATCGTATTACCCAGTTACTGGGTTGTGCTCCATGTAAAATACTGGTGTTCAGCTGAATCCGGTTAGACTGGAAGCCGACCCCAACATAGTTGGGGAAAGGCTAGGCAGTTTGATTGACTTGGAGACTGGCATCATCGTGCGCCGTCCAGGAGGAACACTACAGCATGACAAGCCCGGTTTATCTTTAATACCAGCCTGCGTAATCGTCACCTGACCTCAGTATAGGTCTAAAATAGCTTCAATACTTTCATGGACTGACTGTTTGTGCGCAAATTGTTAGAAGAAGACTCGAAGAACGTGGTCTTAAGCCTCATAATCCAGTAAATGTTCCCAAACTGACACGAGCTAAAATGGCGCGCCTTCAGTTTGCACGCGAACATTTGCATTGGACTCAACGTCAATGAAGCCAGGTTTTTCTTACGGGTGAAACTAAGATTATGCTGTATGGCAATGATGGACGTAGGAAAGTCTAACGAAGACGGAGAACGTTTTCAACCATGTTGCATTGAAAGAGAAGGTGAGTTGTGGCGGTGGGTCACGGCCTTGAGGTTGTGATGGTATCACGGTTGCCACCACTAAGTAGCGGCCGATACGTTCGTCAATGCCCAGAGGCTCATATGATGCCATATGCTGAGTTTGTGGGTTAGGATTTCATTTTTATTCCAAACTGCCATCCAGGTGAGTCAGCGGGCTGTATCTCGTGAACCGTAATAGGTAGACGGTTGAAATTTTCACTGATTGTGTATTTCTATTGTCGCTATAACAATAAATAATAAAATAATGAAAAATTAAAGGGGTATAAAGTTGGGGGGCCCCTACAATAAACGGTTTATTTTATTATTTTTTTAATTTACGTGTCTTTTTTTCAACTGAAGTATATTTTTTAATATTACGTAGTGTTAAATATTTTACGGTAGTAGGTACGGAACCCTTCGTGTGTGAGTCCGACGCACTTGGCCGGTTTTTATGCGTGTTTTAATGCAAAGGCGCCCACCGCAAAGGTTATTCGAGAATAGGTACCTGCATGAGGTTAGTATCGCAGTAATGGAATAGCCAGCAAGAAGTTCTGATATGAATCCAATAGAGCACTTATAGGATGAGCTGAAGAGGCGTGTTCGAACTAACGAACCAGCTCCACAAACTTTGGAGTAGTTAAAACTGCCATCTTGGAAGCATGCAAGAACATTCCACAGCATGTTATAGGAACATTAATTAATTACAAACCGCATGAGCATGACGGCCATCGTAAAAATACTCTTGGATGTAACAGGAGTTACTAATTAAACGTTTTCTCTGTATAAACAATTGTTTTCTTCATAAATCCACGCAAATTTTGCCCCTGAGAAACGAGAGCATACGAATTATTTCAATTAATTCAGCTAAGTACTAACTAGCCGCGCTTGACTCGGTGGAACGCAGAGCTAAGAGGCTCATTGGCGACGTAAAACTGGTGGATGCCAAGCTTCATTGCTTGGCTCATCGCCGCAAGGTTGCCTGCTTGTCGGTCTTCTACAGATTGTACTTCGGAGAGTGTGCCCGAGAACTCCACGACCTCATTCCACCGGCCCCCTTCTACCACCGGACATCTAGACGCACTGCCAGTTACCATCCCTACCTGGTTGCTATTCCACCAATTCGCACTAAGCGCTTCCAAATGTCTTTTATAATGCGCACAGCAAAAGAGTGGAACTCACTACATGCGTCTGTGTTTCCGAACGTATACAACCCTAATCTCTTCAAAGTGAGAGTGAACAGGCTTCTTCTGGGTAAGCTCACTCCATCGTCGACTTTGTCTCTGTCACCTCTGACCTAGACTAGAGTCAAGAGCAAACCCATCACAAATAAAAAAATTAGACTTTTCTTAGTATTCCGATTTCAAAGGAACTATGACAAACGGAAATGATAGGCAGTGACCTGCTTCAAACTTATATAATAATAAAGAAAAAAAAGTGGGTATTCCATTATTTAAAAATATTCACACTGAGTTGCACAAAACTAAGATTAGTTTAACGGAGACTTTAAATTTATGTTATTCCTTACATTTTGTATCAAAAAGAAAGTGACAGCACCAATTTAAAGTCTCCATTTGTGCAACTCGCCGAGAGATGTAGGGTGTAGGTTAGTTGATAGGTTTTCAGGGTTATTATAATAGAACAATGACGAAACATACATTTCATGCAACTCATTTATTAAGATAAGTGCCTAGCCTATTATTTAATCACAAATTCAAACTGTAGATAATTCTGCCTTTCCTACATAATTTGCTACCAAGGGCAGACGCGCAATTTTTATCACATTAGCAGCTAAGTACTGATAACGGCTGAAATTTCATACTAACGATCACCTTTGAAGAAGCAGCATCCTTCCTTTTTGAGTAATACATAGTTATCAGCTTTAAGTAGGCTCTTCATAGCATCATCCTTGAACCTGTATTACTCGTTTTCACTATAATACTAAGTGAAATCTAAATGAATTGCTATAAATGTAGGTGGCACCTAGTATTAGTTAAAACTCCTTCCATTAAAATAATCATAAAATAAGATAAGACAATAGAATATGTCTATACCTAATCAGTATATGTCGTCTGATCATCGACTGCTGAAGGGATACAGGGTTTTTGGTAAAACACCAACAACCTCTTAAGGGGGTCATTGTATTCATCATTATGAACAACTTTTACTATAGGACCAAACCTGAAATCGCGAAAATAAAATCAGCTGTGACCGATCACCATGTTCGGCAAGCCAATCCCTTGGGAGACGCGAGCCAAATACCTCGGTGTGACCCTCGACCACCACCTCTCCTTCGCTGAGCACATAAAGCAGGTGCGTTCGTGCGCCGCTTTCGCTCTCGGTAGACTCCACTCCGTTCTGAATGCACGTAGCAAATTGTCACTTAGGTGCAAATTGCGCATTTATACAGCGTGCATTCGCCCCATCATGACCTATGCGGGTTCAGTGTTTGCGCACGCAAAACCTCACCTCATTCATAGGATGCAGGCCCTCCAAAACCGTTTCCTCCGAAAGTCAACGGGAGCCCCTTGGTTCGTTCGGAACGAAATCCTCCACGTAGATCTCGACATTCCCACCATCTCCCAGTTCTTGAAACGCAATTCCAAGCGTTTCTTCGACTCAGCCACCAACCATCGCAACCCTCTGGTTGTCGAGGCGGCTAGCTATGTCCCCTCTCGTATTAGTAAGGTCCGCCGCCCTAGGCTTGTCCTCTCAGATCCCGACGACCGCATAACTCTTCTCCAGGAGAGCAGTAGGGACCGTAGGAACAAACACAAATCGACATTCCGACCTCGCCGCCGAGGTCCCTTTCGACGACCCCGTAATAATCGTCCTCCCCCCGTCCCTTGCTCGGGTATGATGTGCCAGCTGGTGGCGTAGCTGAGCCAGTAGCTTTAAACTCCCCTGACAATAATAATTCTAATCTGATCCAGCCTGTCCCATCTTGCTGTCCTCCCCTCAGCGACGCCCTAAGCCGAGGCCCGTTCCCCACAGGGGGAGCCCTTAGCGTGTAGTCGCTTAGTCTGTAAGTTTTATGCCCCTGGCTGGAGGCTTTGAGTCATCTTAAGGCAGCCACAGGATAGTCCGGTTAAGTAGTCACGACCTCTCTAGGTCAACTACGAGATGCCATACATAAAAAAAAAAATTAAAAAAAACATTTATGTTCTCATAATCCGTCAAAATGTACTATCAGAAACGTAAGAAAATTTGAATTTCGCGGGCTACCCTGACGCTTTCGCCTTAATGCAGAATCAAAACAGTTCTTATTATTCCGCAAATTCCACGTCGTTCACAGTTTTCATAATTCGAGGTAGATAGATATTTCATAACAATACATTGGAGAGGATCGATGATCGAACATGTTCGCGAGATCTATTTTTACCCAACGCCACGCGGTGAGTTCTTTTTATTTTGGTTATGGATGCCAAACACAACAATCGATACATGGAAACCCATCGAAAAGTTTTAAGGAATGATTTGCAAAAATGTGAATATTTACTTAACCTTTTTAGAAACTTTCATTAATAACTCAAAACACTTCATTAATTTACTTGAAATGAGAAAATCGGGAACATATTAGGTAAAATTTTTACAACTTTTCTAACGAACCCTTTTCGTTCCTAATTAGATATTGCTTCATGGAATCTTGCTGAAGTAAACATTTCAATTGAATTACGAGGTTTGAAAAATGAATTTTATTATTACATGTTTTAGTATATGTATTTTTCAATTCTGCTGCTCATGAAACAAGAGATAAACAGGATGAATGTTTCAAGTGAGCGTGGATGGCCAAATCCGAAACTATGAGGAATAGCGAAAAGTACTCAAGAGTCTCGGGCTCGATTTTGATGAAAACTAAAACTGCATCATTGGATTTTTGAAAAATCAATATCAAGGTTTAATAGGTAGGTAACATAAGAAAAATAAAAACGTATTTTGTTAATAATGAGCTCTTTCCTTTTGTTTGGCGTGTATCATTACTTCCCCGAATTCGATCCTTATTAGCGACGCTATCGAATGGTCTAATAATAAAATGTGTGTATTTTTTTTTTTTTAATCAACGGGTTCGATTCATAAGTATTGATTTTTCAAAAATTCAATGATGCTGTTTTAGTTTTTATCAAAATCAAGCCCGAAACTCCTTTGAGTACTTTTCGCTATTCCTCATAGTTTCGAATTTGGCCATACACGCCCACTTGAAAAATTCATTCTGTATATAGGTATAATCATTAAATACTTCCTCCAATTACTAGACCAGACACAAATCATCTTCAGCCTACCTTAACATACCAGTAGTTAAACAAAGCGTAGGTTCCACAAATGGAACCCACGCACACACATACGCACTCTACGGTCAAACACATAACAGTGCAGAAACACTTCAACTATGAAAACCGATCTTACTGCTAAGAAATAAAGACTGTCTTTTTGAAAATTTTACTATGGACGTGTTTTGACTGTAGGTGTGTCTCAAGATTACTCGCGATAAACAGTTATGAGGAAATGAATAAGTAATCAAAATGTTGGTTGTGTACCTTGACTTGCTGGCCCGTTTTGAACCTTATAATAAATAAGTAGAGACATAGGTATGCTGCTTAGGATCATTGCATGGAGTGGAATGTATTTTTTCTGTACCCATTGTTTCTTTGTCTGTACCCACACTGCCTAGCCTTTTCCCAACTATGTTAGGGTCGGCTTCCAGTCTAACCAGTTGCAGCTAGTCTTATATATAATGTAAAATACCAGTATTTTACATGATATATAAGACTAGTTGTCAGACTAACACACACACACAGACTAACAGTAAGGACTGTCAAAGAATCCACGAATGACAGCCGAGACCAACGGCTTAACGTGCTTTCTGAGGCACGGTTGGGTGACCATCTTTACATACCGAGACCACTGTCTCGGTATGTAAAGATGGTCACCCAACCACGGATCAACCACGCCAAGCGTAGCTTAACTTCCTTGTCTGTACCTAAATATTATATGGTAAAAATTTACTTTTAAAATAATTAAAAGACTTGCATTAAATCGGAAATTAATATTAGTGACTTTAAATTGGTCTCATTAAAATTTTTTGAAGATCGATGAAAAAAATCGGTCAAGAGCGAGTCGGACTCGCGCACCGAGGGTTCCGTACCATCCTACTTCCTACTTATTCTACTTCTTACTAATATTATAAATGCGAAAATTTGTGAGGATGGATGGATGTTTGTTACTCTTTCACGCAAAAACTTCTGAACCGATATTCATGAAATTTGGCAAACAGACAATTTATAACCGATATTTATTAACCACTTTTTTTTTGTATTAACACATAGGATACTTTTTATCCAGATATTCGGGTTCGAGACCTACGCGGGTGGAACCACGGGGCGCTGCTAGTCATATATAAAAAAGTGTGCTATTTACAGACATCGTTTTATGTTTCCTGTAATATTTACATAAACTTCTATCACACAGAATAATTTCAGATTTTTCTCTATGCAAACTTCGGACATAAGGGGGAACGGTATATTTTTTTACATTTTTCATCAAAAGTTGAAAACTATGCGGCCTAAAAAAAATGTTTAAGAATGTGCAAAAAGTGCTTCGACTTTTTAAGGCCTTTTTTCAGTCCCTGTTGCAAAAAAATGTACACATTTTTATTTCTTTCTTATTTGCAAAATAGTTGGGCAAAAACTTTTCCAAAATTCAAGTTCATAGCATTAGTAGTTCTTGAGATATCTAGCTGTGATAGACAGACAGACTGAGTTGCACCATAAGGGTTCCTTTTTACCATTTTGGTACGGAACCCTAAAAACATGGTATTAATTGTTGCAAAAAAGTTTGTGCTCGCGAGGTACTGTACGCAGAACTACTAGTATATTAATTGACGCTTTATTGCTTTAATTTTTGTTAAGTACACTTTTGCAAAGAAAGAAGATAAACAGAGATTGTTGCTTTGCAGACGGGCTAATAAAACTATCAACAGGATAAAACAGAGCATGCTCTTAGTTAGTGGTGTTACTTAAATCTATGGTGCTACTCCTTAAGTCTCCTCTACACGTCGACAGATGCATCAGCAGATGTCATCTGCGGATGCGTCCGCCGACGTGTAGGCGGGGACATTGCTTGTCTGTGGTAGGTATTTAACGTCGCCAGATGCGTCAGGGTTCCAGCGCGAGCGCCCCGCGTCTGTCCACACGTCTGACGACGCATCAGTATATCGGAGATGCGAATGAGAGTGCACGCGTGCTTCTTGTTTTTATTTTTTCTAGATTGTTAATGTCGTTCGCTGAAATGGCTAATATGTAATTTTTATTTTTTATTCTACGGTCTCAATATCCATTTTTTGTTGCGTGCGTGCGTGTTGCGTCTGTCGAGAATGAACACAGACTGAACGACCTACAGACTAGTACAGACGCGTGGTCGGCTCATGGTAATCCCTCTGCTAATGCATCTGTCGACGTCCGCGAAAGCATCTGTCAACGTGTAGAGGAGGCTTTACAAGAGAAAGACCTACTGGGGCAACGGCAACAAATCAGAAAGCCGAAAACATGATTCATAAAAAGAATATGTGCAAAGGCAACGGAGTTTTTACTCCCATAAACGGTTATTAAAGAATATTAAAAACCTGTACTGGCATCGCCGTCACTAATTGATTTTAGCCGAAAAGGTATTCGTCATCGTTACACTTTCTTAGAACGATAAGGAAATAATATAAAAAGAAACATGGTTGCGGTTTCGTCTTCGATGAAGCCTTATTCTGCTTATCTTTGTTTTTGGTATTCCCCACCACAAGATATCTACCTGTCTATGGTCCTAAAAAAATAAATGAATGCATAAAATTATAAACGGCAAAAAAACCACATCAATTTTATTCCTTTTCTAAAATCACTAAACTTCTACCTGAATGTTATTATGATAAGTAGAATTTTGTTACGTCTTCGGTAGACAAAACTACGGCACAAGGTCAACGGTAGCTACTTCTCAACACTCATTGGCCAGTTTAAAAGAACTCGCGATTCAATACATACAAATTTATATTGATACAGCTGTGGTTTTAAACACAGGTGTGCTAGGGTTCATCTTATAATGGTCTCTGAATACGTAAATTACACTCAAGTAGAATGGTTCATATCGCCATAGATTGAAGTCGTGCACGCTCGTAGCTGTTCGGTTTATTTGAATTTCGAATTTTGTTTCATTTTTAATTTCAACAAGATTTTTTGTGTTTATTACTGTTTTTATTGGATTTGGAAGTGACAGTGTTTTTTTTTTTGGATCTTCAAATCGGACTGTGACGGTATGTTTTATTCTTTTCGTGTTTTTTATTACAAAAATCTTTTTGGTCCATTTATTATTTTTTTTTTGTAACAATTTGAAAAACATTATGGAATATTATTGTTTACATCATTATTAGCGTGTATTACCTACAACGCCCTCTTTGTTTTAAATGAATCAGTTACCTGTTCGATCACGAAACAATTGCGAGCTAGCAACAGTTATTGTAGAAATATTAATTCGTTAACTAAGTTAATTATTTAACGAATAAATTAATATCATTGTTATGTCATTGACTTGGCCACATGACTGGTGTCATTTAGTTTTACTAAAGCATTTTTGTTAGTTACAAATCAATATTTTGAAAATACTGGTTATAAAAACTTCAAATTCAAATTTCATTGACACATAGGTTGTGGTTTGCGGTACCTAATACCGTCTAAAGAATAAATTAACAAGTTATCGAACTAAACGATATTAGCAAGATAATAATATGTGAAGGAGGGTACCATTTTTAACCGACTTCAACAAAAGAGGTTCTCTGTTATATATAACCGACAGTTCTATCCTCCATAATACATATTGTTTTGTGCCAGCTGAATTTAAGTATTTTATATTTCTATATATTGTTAGGTATATTTACCTACCTCATTTGATATAGAATGACCTCTTTTCTTTCTATATATATATTTTCCTATTAGGAGGGCTAAGTAATAACAGCCACACGGGTCGATCGATCAGGTTAAGCTACGCTTGCCGCGGTTGGTCAGTGGATGGGTGACCATCTTTACATACCGAGACTTCTCTGTGCTTCGGAAAGCACGTTAAGCCGTTGTTCCCGGCTGTCATTCGTGGATCTTTGACAGTCGTTACGGGTCGTCAGAAACCCGAAAGTCTGACAACCAGTCTTACCAAAGGGTACCGAATTTCCCAGTAACTGGGTGATGGAGGTCAGTTAGGCACTCGCTCGATGTAAAATATTGGTATTCAGCTGCATCCGGTTAGACTGGAAGCCAACCCCAACCTAGTTGGGAAAAGGCTAGGCAGATTGATTAATTTTCCTATTACTATCACTGCACTGTCATTGGACTGAACCTTACATTATCTCATCATCATTCCTCCATTCTTTTTCCTACATTCATCAAATTATTTGCGATCGGCGCAGCATGTCTTCTTCTTCCATACATAGGTACTTTTCAGCCGTCATCTTAATATAAATTAACCCTTAAAATTAATTTATTTTTAATCGACTTCAAAAAAGGAGGTTCTTTATTCGACCCGTATGTATGTATGTTTGTATGTCCGCGATTTTCTCAAAAATTGATGAACCAATTTTGATGATTCTTTCATTAACGTTTTCTACATACTTCCAGGAAGGTCTTAGTATATAATACAATTCAGGTATTTATTCTTATTGTACAAAGTTATATACATAAATGTACTGTATCTCCAGCATTTCTATGCGGATGATGTTTCTTCCTTTCGTTCGTCTTGGGCTTATGTAATTGTATATTCAATTAAAAATGGAAAAAAATTAAGTACTTTTAAAAAGTAAAAACCGACTTCATAAACCTAAAACGAATAAATTTTCATAAAAAAACTTAACAGCTGCTGATGTCGGTGTCTTTAATTCTTCAATGCGCCTTAGCTTGACACCGACTTCAGAAGCTGTGCTTCAGAGGCTTTGCAGTCCGTTTTTACTTTTTAAGTATTTTTTTTTATAAAACTACCTACCTAATAAAAATTTTATGAAAAATATGCTACATATTACATACATACACTGCGTCGCATTGCATCGCCTGTCCGCGCTATTACTAACTTCATTTTTGCTTAGCGTTTTTAATTAGGCTGTCAGTCAACACTTTTTATTGTCAAAATTACAAAAGACAGTCCCTCAAACGCAACTCCTAATACCTGGGTGAATATTCGAGCTTTTAACCGCCGTCATTACCTTCCGCCAAAAGTTGATGAAGGAGAATATCGTTAATGAAATATTTCATCAATTCCCAGAATCTGCTTAAGGACCAGAATCAGGAATTGCTGAAATATTTCATTAAATATATTCTCTTTCATCAACTTTTGGCGGAAGGTAATGACGGCGGTTAAAACGCTCGAATATTCACCCACCTACTGACAAAAAAATTGATCGCACGCAGTAATATTGAAGACGGAACAAATGGATGGACTTCCTATGGAGAAAAAGGTTTTTTTAAATTTTAAAATACACAGACTTGTCAATTCAATTCAGCATACAAAACCAAAACAAAAACAAAACCAAAGACTTGAATATTGTGGCTAAATACAGACAGACCTTATCTTTTTTTTATTTATAAAGGTACAGACGCCAGCAGGTCAACCTACCCGAAACTGTCAGATTTTCCCAATCAACCTTGAACCTAATACCTAAAGTCGAAAATCTATTAAAGAAATCTGACAGATTGTAGTAGCTTGATGTGCTGGCGTCTGTACATCAACAGATTCTTTGTACAAAATATCAATTACCAGTAGGTATTATAACAGTTTTGGGCTTATACTGTTGCCAATAACAGGTGAACCAACATTCTCGAATACACAAACCTAACCTAAAAAAGAAATGTATAAAAATTAAGTGTTAACAAACTACAGAAATTGAAATATAAAATGACACAAGTTATATTACAGGGGTTGCACCGGTTGCTAGAAATACCTACACAATGAGTCCTTAGCTTGTGTGGGTTGCGTGTTTAGGGACCTTAAAATTTGAGTTTTAAAGATATTTATGGAGTCATGATATATGTCAACATCTGGAGTGGATTTTATATAAGAGTTCATCTGTCGGCTGAGTCTGTTGAGAGGTGAGGTTACTCTTATATTTGTGTTGGATGCTTTAGTGTGGAATAAATGGGACTTTTAGTCCAATTTGTTCAGTTAATTTATCGCAGTCCAATTTATTGTTAACCAATTAGAAAAAGAACACCAAATCTTGTATCAGCCGACGGTCGCACAGAGTAATCATTTTGAAATACTGAGTACGTTGTTCGTGTGGATACGTTTTGGGATTCGACACACTCATGATAATCATTTTCAACGACACGTATTTTCAGCCTGCGGTAATGAAAAGAATTTCATACACCTTGTGGATGTTCTGCCATACCTACCTACCCACATATTTCTCGGCCATCTGTTTCAATTAGCCGTTCGATTAATCTATTCGTAGCGCCACGCAATCATCACTGTATTTTCCAAACGAATACAATAATGTAAACGAAACATAATTTAGCATTTTCACGCTTGTTTTGGAAAAGTGGTAAACAGACGCATTTTTGTGTGTTCAACATGGACCGACCAGGGCCCCAAGTCTGCTATTTTTTTTTTAATTCGTCATTCCAACACGATCCCATTGTCATTTTGCTAAAAGTTCGTAATCTGCTAAATTCATAATGGTCGATCATTGGTAGGTCAGTGGTCTCGTAATAGAATCGTGGTACTGATCAAAGGAACTGTCAAAATTTTTGCAGATTACCGCATACGTCATAACGCTAATTATAAGATCTGTATTTTCACCTGTAGCAAAAAATAAATAAATGAATTATGAATTATTATGAGTCAGTCTTTCATTTGTCATTATGTACGAGATTACCATTTTAAGCCATGTCTTTCAATAGAGTGTCAGTGGTTGACCATTGGAAAGTCATAATGACGTCATTATATTAGTAGATTACTAAACTTGTCAAAATCAACAATTATGAAATCAATGACAGACCATTCTGACACTATTGTAATAGCAGACTTGAGGCCCAGCTTATGTATGGCCATATTTCTGAGGTACTATTTTAACTACGTATTCGATAGCGCTATTCGTCATCTTCATCATAAATGTTATTTATCTCAACATCATATTACAGGCACTGGGTTGTGGAGGTCGGATAGGCAGTCGCTCCATGTAAAATATTGGTATTCAGCTGCATCCGTTTAGACTGGAAGCCCACCCTAATATAGTTGGGAAAAGGCTAGGCTGATAATAATGATGATCATATTACAGATTAATAAATTGCATAATCTTAATTAGAGAAAGGTGTCTGAGGTAGGAGGGTCCTATTGGCTCGATATGTCAAAGACTGTGGGTTAATGCCTAACAAGCCATGCGCCCGATGGGGTTTTCAACGTAACAAATCATTCCTTATATATACAGGTGCACCAGAAACGTGTGATCAAATTTAAGGGTGTGGTACAGACCATCAAACTGAACAACTTTCTCAATGGGAGCAACATGTAATCGCGAAAAATTGATCAACTGTCCTTTACAATACCTACTCGATTTAAACGTATGGGACGCCTGAAATTTTTTTCGCGATTACGGAGCCTACACCATCCCATGGAGAAAGCTTGATCGTCTGACACCCTTTAATTTGATTACACTATACTGGTACAGCCTTTATAAGGAACAGGGATGATGCCTGGGTAAAAAAAAGGAAATTCTATTTAGTCCGTCAGTCAGATAATACAAAAATATTAGACACGTATTTTTTGCTTTATCATATTAATAAAAAATTACTTAGATAACTCGTATTAAAGTTCGGGAGTGGGGGCTTGCTACGTCACTTCTACGTATAAAATCTACGAAGACGTGACGTCATGCCACATTTTAACTCAATGTATCGCCGTAATCTTTTGATTACGTACAAAAAGAAAAAATACGTGTCCAATATATTTTAATAATCTACATGACGGACAAAAAAACATTTTTTAGTCATCATCCCTACTCTTGTGCAAAATTTCATGCTTGATGCGCTCTCTGTAAGTGAGTGAATTTATTTTAATTAAATATTGCGTTTCTGAGGAACGATTTCCTCCTTTTATCCTCAGAACCTCAGAATCCTGGCATAGTAATAGTCTTCTTGAGTGTCATGTTGTTTTCGTAAAAACATTGGTGTATCTTGGCATGAGGTGCTGTTGTCTAAGGTGCGCTAAACTAAATTAAGAATATTGTCACTCGTGGAGACTCCTTGAGAAGTGTTAGACTAGGTGAGCAAGTGTTAAAGATCAGAGAAAAGTTGAAGCTAGTAAAACACTAACTTATTAATTGCAGTCCCATGAATGTAATTTATGACAAGGAGTAGATAAGCATGAACTTGCAAGTTCAAAGGGATCGTCTTTAACCAGACAACACAGAACAAGACCGCAATAAACCAGAAGTTTCGTCAGGGGAGTAGAAGCAGACGAGAAGAAAGTTTTAATTGTTCTGCTTGATCAGAATGCAGCCGGCGAAAGATGTCTTGGTTGCAGGAAATGAAAGATATTTGAGTTCAGTACCACCAAGTTTCGGATAAAACTTGGTGGTAGATATAGTCGCGCCGAGTTGGCTGGGCGCCTGCTGTTTATATTAGTAATTACTGAGTTGCGATAGATTTTATGTTATTTTGGTAAACTTGCCTCCGCCGTCAATGAGACGTGAGGTAAATTTATAATAATGATAGGAAAACAACACTGTTTGCAGAAGGAAAATATCCTAAATAATAATTAATGTCATTGTTTGTTATGAAACCATTTTTAACTGACTTCAAAAAAAGGAGCAGGGTCAAGCTTTTTCCAAAAAAAAAAAAACAATTGGCTTCCAAAAACCATTACTAAATGAAAAAAAAATTTAATTTCGGAAGTCGTGTCTTGGGATCTGTATTTTTGGCACCGATTTCCGAAATAAAAGTTATTAAAAAAAAAACACTCCACTTTGTAGGTATTTTTTGGAAGTCGTTTGTTTTCTTTTTGGAAAGAGTTTTATATACAATAGGCACACAGGTTAACCCACAGAACAGATAAAATCTGTTCTGTGGGTTAACCACTCCATAGATGTCATCATAATGATTAAAAATAGCTAGTTTATGGTTAAAATTTTGTTAGTATAATAAATATTATATAAGCTATACTTTCACGCAATAGGAACCCTATCCACCTAAAACTTACGAAAAAACGGACGAAAGTTTCTTAGTAATGCATCAGTGGACGTCTTTTAGCGGACATGATGATAAAACTAAAGATACCAGCAGGGACACGTTCGGATTTTAAAAAATAATAAGAATAATGCTGCGGGCCCATGGCCCGCTTTCCCACAGGCCAGAGCGCGCCAGGCCAGGCTGACAGGCCGTGGGAACAGTCGGGTTGAGGTGGTCTGTCGTCACCCTGCCGATCGAATGTATGGGGTGATCTGTGGGAATGATAGGCACGGGGCGCGACAGGGCTTCTCTATTTGCACCCCGCCTAAATCTTGCAAGCTGTCCTACGCTATATATCCAACACAAGGATCTTTGCTAACTGACATACAGTTTACCCGCTAACTGCTTTGGATTTCCATGGGTAAACATTTCCGTCTACTCAACTCCCTTTTTGACGCATGCATTACCCTAAGAAGATTATAAAGAGACCTTATTCAAGAATTTAAACTAGCAGTAAAGTGAAAATAATCAGCTAAATTTAGCAAGGGAACTAGTTGAAGGTCGAAGACATGTCTTGACGAAAAATAAGCCGCGAAGGTAACACAAAAGGTATAAGTGCATGATGCGTTGCATCTTATTCCAAAATCCAACATTATAAGGAAAACGAAAAATTACTTTTGAGAGTAGAATTTCCCAAAGAAGAAGCAATGACATAATATGCATCCGCGAACTTTGGACAAAATGTATTAATCACTTTTGAAAGAAGAATTTCTCAAAGAAAAAGCAAGACATAATATGGTATATAAGTGCATGTTGCATCCCGCCAACTTTGGAATAAATTAATTAATACAATAAAAAAAATCATATATTTCAGACCATTAGTCCATTAATAACTTTTGGAAGAAGAATTTCCCAAAGAAGTGAAGATAATCAGCTCAATTCAGCAAGGATAGTAGTTGAAAGTCGAGGACCCATCATTAAGAAAAATAAGCCGCGTAGGTATAAATGCATGCTGCATCCCGCAAACGCCAACGGTAGAATAAGGGAAATGATTTATTGTCCTCGAGTAGGTGATATCACTACATGAGCAGCTGTAATCTTGGAACGTGCTATGCGCAATGCTTCAAGTGATAATAATTGCCTGTTTAAAATGCTTCTTTATCCGGATAACTGGAGGAAGATGAAAGACGAAGACAAAATTGTGACTAGCATGACGACCAAGGATATGAAACATTAATTGATTGATAAGTCGTAATTAGTGTTTTCAAATAACGGTTGACAAGAACGTAATGTAGGAAAACATTAAAACGAGATGGCCTCCTGCCGATCTCATACCATCAGCGAAATAATTAAAAGAAAATGCGAAGATCAAAAAGCAGGATCAGTTTAGCTGCAAAGAGCTAACATAATTTTTCGATGCTAGATTGTTTTGACTTCTACTCAACAGTACTTTGAGACCCTTTTATTTCAAGCTCCCACTTAACTTCTAGAAAGGAATAGGAAGCTAACTTTCCCACACCTATATCTTCCTCTTGACAACGAAATTGATCAATTTCGATGCGGGATATATTGTTTGATGCTTGGGCAGTTTCCATTGGTCCTTTGGGAGAAATAGGTATGTGTGGCAGGCAAAGGACTGAAAAATTATAATTATTTATGGTATTATACGCAATGATTTAGGTAAATTCGGTACTTTAGAACCTATGTAGGTAGCTTTCTTCATTACCTGTGTACCTTAGTAACCTTAGTCAGTTGCAACCATAGTTACTAGTGCCCTCCAAAGTTTATATACTTGACATTTTTTCACTTCAGCTGTAATGCTATATTACGTTAAAAAAATCTAGTACTTATCACATTATAATCAAGATCCCTTACTTATCGTAGGTAGTTGATAAGTCAATAAAAATGTTACAGGTAGTAACAGCTGTACAGTTCAAACATTTGATACTAGATTTTTTTAGAATAAATTGGCATTATAGCTAAGGTGGAAAAATGTGCACTTACTCAAATCAAATCAAAAGTCATTTATTCAAATTCGACTGAGAATCAGCACTTTTCGTGCGTCAAAATTACATAAGACTGTCCCCCAAAACGCCCGCTTCACCACTTCCTAGTGCTTTAGCTGGGGAGAAGTGGCGCAACAAACTCCCCAGCAGCACAGCTGCCTGTTCAGTAAAAAAAAAATTAAGTCTATACAATAGTACACAAAATAATTTAGGTAAGTATATTACGCAACACAAAACATTAATTTAATTACATTATTTGCCATAAGTCAGCTAGCACACGCCAATATACCAAAAAATAAATCTATAGTTATACTTATATTCAAGCAGAAATAAAAATTCAGATTCAAAGCAGAAACGAAAACTTGGAGGGCACTGTAGGTATATGTATGTATCACTAGACTAATTTCTGATACTAAACTTAAACTCTAATTATGCATCCGCAATTTCATCCAGTCTATAGTCCGCGTCATGTAAGTTTGCCGCTCTGAAGTAGGCTACAAATGACTGCGCTGTAGTCAATATCTATACTAAAACAGCAACGCACCATGCCATGTGCATCGGAAAGCCTGGTTTCAGAGCGGCAAACTTACGTGACGCGAACTATACCAAGGATGTTTAACTTCATTTAGTAATTTGGCATTGGAATTTTGATAGAATTTTTCTGTCCAAGTACCAACATTGACGAAAAACATAACATCACGCCTGTATATCCCGAAGGGTTAGGCACACGTGTACCCGCAGTCCAAGTAATAATAGCGAGCGAGCCTGTTGCCATCGACCGGGCACTAATCCAGACTCAACTGAGAAATTCCAGATGGACTTAACCCACATTGACGAAACTACTCCTAAATTCCAAAAATCTTCAAATACTATGAATTCTTCCAAAGCCTGTTCACAAAATATCACTGGAAAGAATCATAGTACGAGTACTACCTTATTTTTTATAACAAAGTCGCCACAGTGCGTTGTTATCGGAGTGCCCGTATGCACATTGGACACACCTACGATATCGATCGATAGCTGTTCTGCATATTACATTGTGATGGTTGAAATCTTCGGATTCGTTGTAGTGTTGATTTCAAGGTCAAGACTTTTTGTCGAAATAAATTAGAGAAAAAGAAAGACCTTTCTTGATGTAAACAATGTCAACCATCACTTGCTGACCACAAGAAATGCCTTGCCGTAGAGTTCGTGAATGAAACTTTTAATTTTTATAGTCTTATCGACCTTAGGTGGCGTTCTGTAGTTTCTGCCTACCCACATGAGATAAAGGCGTTACATTGTGTATGTCTGTTATCAGCCCTATCTTTTATAACAATCTTTAGAAAAATATGTTCTCACAAGACGAACAACTAAACTATTCAAGAGGAAACATTCCGATTACATAAAATCCAGTTTCATCTAAATGCAGTAAAGAGGTATGGCAATACCAACTTAGTGTCAACTCGACCAATGAAACTGTACGCGATCAGCACCAACTGTCACTGTCGATATTCCAAAACAATGTGACGACATCTCTTGAACGTGGTTGAAATGTGCTGATCGGCTGATCGTGTTCAGTTTCATTGGTAAAATCAGCCCTTAGAGTTTTACTTTTATCAGTATAGCACGAATACGAAACACATAAATCTCCACAATCAAGACTAATTCTTTTCCGGATAACAAATCTCAAACTTACAAAAACTACAGAAAATGACTGTTAACTGAAACTACAAATATTTACAAAAAAAAAAATATTCTGTTCAATATCAATTTATATTGAACACAAAAGTTTACGTAAAGTTAGTTTTCAATGTACATAATGGCTCTCGTTTTATGTTTAACATTAGATTATTTATGGGTTTCGAGTACGTTTTAAACTATGTTTTATAAATAACATACCATCATACCCGCTTTTCCCAAAAGGGTAGACAGTGTATAACAAATAATAAACACTGGCTCGAGGCTCTCGTTAGGCGATTGGCTTGATTCAAAACGCAGCCTACTCCTCGATACGGTTCGCATCATGAGGAAGTTCGTGTCTCTGGAGGCCTAACCACTGTAGCACCGGTAGCTTGCAAAGTTTTTTTTTATCCTTTTATTTTAAAATTAAAAATATATCTAATAACAAAGAAAACGAATAAACGACAGAATAATAATACATCATAATCGCACATCTGGAGCAACATTGACACAATTGCGAAAAAAAAATGTTAAACTGAATAAGAGCCGATTTTTCAATCGCCCGATAACTTATCTGTAGAACAAAAATGGCGGTTTGTCATAATTATTTTCTGTGCAAAATCTGTCAAACTGCCATATTTATTCCTCCGATAAAGCTTATCTGACGATTGAAAAATGAGCTCTTAATTATTATACCAAATAAATTTATAAATTTACAGTTGTGTCAATTTTGCTCCAGATGTGCGATATGCTGATTTCGACTACTTATGGTGACAGTTTCTGTATCTAACGACTGTGGATACCGACGTGCTCCGGTGTGGCAGATGTGTACTTTTAAACATAGCGCAGTATACCGTACACCCTCGGTGGGTGTAGTGTGTTCACCAGCTATGTAGGTAATGGGGCCCATGATACTGACAAATTCCTAATGCCAAAACCCTATGACTGTTTTTCCGACCCAAGTATCGAACCCAGAACCACGCTCAAAAATCGCAGTTTCACACAAAGACCTCTACACCAAGACCAACAAAGTAATTAATATTTGTTTCCGTTATACAGGGTTATTTGTAAAACACCAACAACCTCTTAAGGGGTCATTGTACTCATTATTATGAACAACTTTTACTATGCGACCAAACCAGAAATCGCGAAAAAAAAATCAGCTGTTCAGTACATTTTGACGAATTATGCGAACATAAATGTACTGAACTGCTGATTTTTTCTCGCGATTTAAGGTTTGGTCCCATTGATGGCAACATTCAGTTCCGGTAAAATTGTATGGTTTGACAGCTAGCTGTGAATAGAAGGTAAGTTTCCGCTTCCGGTGTTCGAAGGGATTAACAGTAATTTGAGTGATTTTATTAAAATATATTATTGGTGACGAGGACATGGCGTTAATCGGTAGCATCGAACATTTTAATGCAGATAAACAATTTCAAAGATTATAGTGATGAAACAGGTGCCAATGCTAATTAATTACCTTTATTAAGCCAGAAACATACAACGTATTGAAAAATCTATTATCTCCAGACTCAGCAGCGACCAAAACCTATGCGGAACGGCACTCTAATTGCGTAACACACTATCAATCGAAAACGGTTTCATTTTGACAGTTCAGTAATATTCATTGCGTTATGTACGTTGTCGAGCAGACAAATTTTTCAAACATGTGAAGCAATGGGTTAGAAATTTGCTTCAAAATGATTCAGATTCCGATCGATAGTGTGTTACGCAATTGGGGTGCAGCAATGCTATTCTGTACAAATCTCACCGTGAAAACATAGGTGAGGTGAGCGTGGAGTGAGCTATCAATAGTGTCAATCCCTAGCATCAGGAGGAATGACAATTCACTTCAAGCTCACTTCACCTACGTTTTCACGGTGAGATTATTACAGAATAGACCGGCTGATCGAGACTTTGACTCGACATTATGTGGTAAAGAAATCCACAGTAGCCAGCCGGTATGAGTTTGACAAGTGTCACCAAAAATAACAGCAAAGCGTAAACGATTATGTGGTGGAAATCAAAAGAAAAGCTGCTCTATGTATTTTCGACACTTTTCTCAATGAAGCTTTAAGAGATCGTTTGGTTTGGAGGAGAAGATTTGTTGCAGTAATTTGAGTGGTTTTATTAAAATATTATGTATTTGTTTCTTCAAGTGAAACTTGCATTAGTACTTTATTGACCTTCTGAATTAGGTACTGACGGATTTCTAATTGTTACGGAACATCAACTTGTTTATTTCGCTCAGCAGCATTTATTTCAAAATTGACCGTAGTACGGAACAAATCCAATAAGTATCAAGAGTGCCAATTTGGCATGCAATGTGATTATAACAGTAGGTGTAGTACGCAGGGGAGGAGCTCCTAGCTAAGTACTAACAGCTACACGGGTCGATCCATCAGGTTAAGCTTCACTTGTCTGACCAACCGAAGAGTAGACAACCTTTTCTATACAAAGTGACATTTCGTTTCTCCGTTTTTGACATCGCACCGTAGAAATCACACATTTTACAATTTGTCATTTTATCTTTCGTTTCTAGCGATCTTTGTCTAGGTCCTTTTTTATGTAGACTATTGGAAGAAAGTTGTCTAGGGTAGTGAAGACAATTTGATTTTGTAATCGCTATGCTAAAGACACTAGAAACTTTCTACTCCACGGCCGCAAAATATATACGGTTATCTACAAAATCATTTTTTTTTTCTCTTCTTTTGCTTATATCTCGAAAACGGTGTGTCCTATCGCAAAAATAATGAAATTTTACCCCTTTATAAAGCCCATAACCCTCTAAAATTCTACATGTAGGTAATAATTTTTCATATTTTCCATACAAAAAGTGAAAAATTCCATATATTCCATATAAAACACGTTGAGAATCGCATCTTCTGACTTAATATTTGTAAAAATTGAGAATTAAACAGAAAAAAAATCCTTTGAAAAATAATTCTGAGTCCAATTATGTAAAAAAGTGAATTTCGTAAAAGTGCAGTTGACTCTTTCTACTTTGTTGCCGTCGTACTGTCTACACGGTAACGTCATTTTTGTCTACTCTTCCGTCGACAAGACGCTTCTCTACGGCAATGACAGATGACAATTCAAGGTGTATATACCACCTGCCGTATGGTTCGAGACCTAGAAAAATGACTTTCGCTTCGGAGCGATTCTATTTCAACAATAGCTATCGACGCTTCTCTATGGAAGTCATCGTTGGACGCTGTCAATTCGTTGACATATGATCACGTGACATTTCGATAGCTTATGTCAACCCCATACATTTTTGGCTTTTCTACTAGCGTCATCGCTAATCGAATGTTACCTACTTTGTCTAGACTCGCAGGTCGGGCAGAGTGTGGATGGGTTTTTCTATCAAGAATTTCTCAGCAGCAGCCCGATGGCAACAGGCTCGCCCCCTATTACATGGCGAAATGTGGGTGTACTAAAGGACTCCTCTGCCTTAGCCTTCGGGGACACAAGGCGTGATATTATAATATACAGGGCCAAATTAAATTAGCTGGCAAAACTCCGCAGACGTGATAGGTATACACGACTAAATGCAAAAAAAAATAGATCTGGTGATTTTTTTGGGGTCAATGACCGCCAGTTATGTTGTTACATACCAAGACCCCTCCGTTAAGCCGTTGGTCCCGGCTGTCATTTATAGATCTTTTATGACTTGTCAGAAACCCGAAAGTCAGACAACGAGTCTTACCAAGGGGTATTCGTATTTCGTATTACCGACTCATTGGGTTATGGAGGTCAGATAGGCAGTCGCTCACATTCAGCAGCATCCGGTTAGACTAGAATTCAACAGCAACATAGTTGGGAAAATGCTAGGCAGATTCATTATAGTATGCAGGGTCACACGCAAGATATTACAGCTAAAATTAAAACTAAACTATGTCTTTTCAAAGACAAGTCAAGGCATTACGCACTTACGAATTGTCAAGGAATCCGTCAATCAAGCTAACGTGCCCCTTCTCAAGTGTAGATGGAAATTAATTGGAATTACAGGGCCAAATTAAATTAGCTGGCAAAACTCCGCAGACGTGATAGGTATACACGACTAAATGCAAAAAAAAATAGATCTGGTGATTTTTTGGGGTCAATGACCGCCAGTTATGTTGTTACTTGAAGTATGAGTTGATAAATCTGTTTTATCGTGTTGAGATATCGATACCCATCATGTCTGTGGAATTTACACAAAAAAAAAACTGATATTTTAAGCGACTGCACTACCGGCGGCGGTTGGTGACCCCAATAAAAATATCATCAAATTATTCTCTTTTGTGTTTTATCATAATATAATAATAATAATATCCTGGGACATTTCACACACGGTCATCTGGTCCCAAACTAAGCAGAGCTTGTACTATGGAAACCAGATAACTGATATAGGTACTACATACACTTTTTTTTTTTTGTAAATACATACTTATACAGGGTTATTGGTAAAACACCAACCACCTCTTAAGGGGTCATCATTATGAACAACTTTTACTATGGGACCAAACCTGAAATCGCGAAAAAAAATCAGCTATTCATTACATTTATGTTAGCATAATTCGTCAAAATATACTGAACAGCTGACTTTTTTTCGCGATTTCAGGTTTGTTCCCATAGTAAAAGTTGTTCATAATGATGAGTACAATGACCCCTTAAGAGGTTGTTGGTGTTTTAACAATAACCCTGTATAGATAATTACACCCAGACTCAGGACAAACAGACATGTTCATGCACACAAATGTTTGTCCTGGATGGGAATCGAACCCACGACCTGCGACATGATAGGTGTATCTTAACCAACCACGCCGTCTCGCCTGCTGTTTAGATATCGATAATTCGATACCCATCATGTCTGCAGAGATTCGCTAGCTAATTTGGCTGCACACAAAATCTCGTATTAATTGGTTTAGCTGCGCGAATCGTCCAAGTAAACCGAGTAAAATGGATAACTATGGTGCCTGTAGACAATGCCAACACAAATCGTAATTACACATTTCTTTGAATTTAACTAGCTGCTCGTACGTATTATACTGTTCGCGTTACTGGGTTTCACAAGGACGTTTTTGCAGTAACTGATAATATTGTGATTGTTCTTGGCCTGTGGCTAAGTAATAACAACAGCTCGGGTCGATCGTTCAGGTTAAGCTACGCTTGCAGCGTTTGATTCGTGGATGGGTGACGAAAGTTTGAAAACCAGTGTTACCAAGGTGTACCGTATTATTCGCTACATGTAAAATACTGGTATTCAGCTGCATCTGGTTAGATTGGAAGCCGACCCCAACATAGTTGGGAAAAGGCTAGGCAGATGATAACCAAAACATGTAAAATACGATATTGTATTAGTTTTGCAAGCCAAATGGTAGAACGTAAGCTAGAACGACACTCACTTGTATACCGACCTACATTCTATGCAAATAAACATTTTTAACCGACTTCCAAAAGGAGGAGGTTATCAATTCCTCTGTATGTTTTTTTTTTTTTGTATGTTTGTTACGCGATTACTCAAAGACACATGGACCGATTTAGACAATTCTTTTTTTTGTTTGATAGGGTATACTTCCGAGGTGGTCCCATATAAATTTTATTAACTTTGCTTCGGAAGTTTTTGAGTTAGCTTCAATAATGCGTATATTTCCCACTTATTTTATGTGGATGATGTGATGGTGTTTTAATAACTTCCTATCACTGTTATTTACATGGCTATACCTACAATTATTGTGCTCAATTATGTATTCGAATTAGTGTGGGGTAGGTTCCACAACTAAAAAGTGAAAAATAAAAACTTTTTAGCAAAAAATAAAACCGACTTCCAAAACAAAACACTACAAAGTGAAAAATAACTTTAATTTCGGAAGTCGGTCGCAAAAAGCGAAAATACAAAACCCAAGACACCGACTACCGAAATTAAAGTTATTTTTCACTTTGTAGTGTTTTGTTTTGGAAGTCGGTTTTATTTTTTGCTAAAAAGTTTTCTATTCTATTTATACAGGGTGTGTCGTAAATAGTGGTCCAACGTTAAGGGGTCGATACACCGTATACTCTATTATTAGAACTTAAAATGGGATATTTACCATGTATCCCATGTATGTACCTCCACAACCCGGTGTATCCTATAGTTTGGATTATTGTTACTTTGTTATTACTCGTATTAGGGTATGGGTACGTCCCGGGCGAAGTGGCGGTGATTGGGAGAGCTCTATGTCCAGCAATGGACATCTTTCGGCTGCTATAATAATGACTCTGGACTTCTACACGAGACGGGCGTCTCGTGTCTCGAAGTCCAGAGACTTTTTGTAAATTTAATAGTCTCGGGTGCCGCGTCTTTCTGCTCGAGACTCGAGATATCACCGCACCCACCACAGCTTACAGTCCCAAAATACGTAATTTCTTATTTCGAGTTTTTTTTTATTTTATTTGAGTAATACTGCATTTATTGCCTTTGCGAAAGAACTGTATTGCAGACTTTGAAAATATCCCTTGTATCCAAACGTCAGATTTAAAAATAATGGACGCCAAACCTAGTACCAGTAGCTCTACAGTACACAAAGAACCTGACGAGTCGGTTCAAAGTCAAATGGAACAGGCAATCAAAAAAATCGAAGAAAATGTACTATAACAGTCAGAAGTCTACAAAGACTAGCAATCTCACAAAACTATGGCATAGCAATATTAGTTGTACTTATGACCTTCTTCTATAAGAACGTTTGACAATACATTGGCAACTTTGGCAGCCCGTATAGCGCAGGCGATAATGGTCATTGTGGTGTAAGTGGACTTCTAGACGTTGACTGTACTTAGCCGATATTCTTGCAAAAAAATCAAGAGCAACATTAATAAGGGAGTTGTTAGTTGTGAGAGTTGTATCAAAAATAATGCAGATTTTTACTAAAATTAAATTAATTAATTTAATTAAATTTTTTACTAATTCTCCCAAAATTAACTTGACTATTCCGATCTGTCACCCTGCTTTGTCCCCTTAGAGGGACAGATCGGTAAAAAAATTTGATCTGTGCCCCTGTTATCAACGAGGGGACAGTTTTCGGGGACAGTCTGTCACCCTTCTTAGTCGGAGACAGATCGGAATACTCCAATTTTATTCTGTGTGTTGTCTCGTGTCCCGAGACTTTGAGACTGTCGAGACTTCTCAAATCCTAGTTATTAATTAGGCACCGACAGTCTTTATAATGTGATCATCAATCTTCGGAACCTGCTGGGAAATCCATTTTCAATAGGCTCCGAGAACAGGAATATCTACTTCATGATCAACGTGTCGAAAAAATTTGTTCCACGTCGCTTCTTTATCTAATCCTTTATTCTATCACATTAAAAATGAACAACCGCAAAAGTTATACAAATGGAGGATATTCTCACAAAAAACCTGCCAAAACGACATAACGTTTGCGCCGTCACCAAAATTAGCAACAAAAAGGACACACACGTTTTTGAGAAACGCTCGGACATACACTTAGACGTCTGTTAGCTGTCAATCCTGGAAATTAGTTCATGTTTATGATAATTTGCGACAGAAAGAGATGGTGAAGGTTATTATTGTATAATTGTATGACAATAGATGTTATCATGTAGGTAATATGAGAGGGACGCGACGGGCGCGGGCGTGATTACTTATTTTTATGGATTTAAAATGTACTATCATACTATCATATTACTACACGAGGTGATTGCAGCCGTGCTCGTCACCTCGACACTTTGTTCAATGTTTTTGTTGATTATTTTTTTACTCTGGTCACATTTTTGATGCTTCTATTCATGTTGGCAACAAAAAGGCCTGACCAACAGAGGCAGAGGGTACCATTTAATTTATTAGTATGTACCTGGCCGACCGAGCTCTGTTCGGGTGAAAATAGAGAAAACAATTCTTTTTTTCCTCAGAAATAAGACCTAGCTGATTTTTCGCACCCGTAAACCCCTATATAGCAACTTTCATCGAAATCGTTAGAGCCATTTTCTAGAACGTGATTACAAATATGGTGACTGGTAATTAGTAACGGATACCACCGACTAACACAGATCGGACACTCCGCAAAATCTTTTAAATAAAAAGCGACTCTTGCTATGACAAAATAAAGTGCAATTCAGGTCGCACAACGCTTATTACCTACAGTTATATTCACCAATATGTATTCTTTGTAACTCGTAATACCTTCTGACCGCGGCAATCTTACTGAATTGGCCCAGTGAGATAGGCCCGCCGCATACTTGTAGCTTCATACCTAAACTGCGGAGTGTCCCATCTGTATTAATCTGTGCTGATACTTAAACACATGATTGTACTCATTGTAACAAACGAGTTTTACTATGGGACCAAATTCGAATTCACGAAAAAAAAATCAGCTGTTCCATACATTATTCATGTTAGCATAAACTCGTCAAAATGGAACGAACAACATTTTTTTTTCGCAATTTCAGTTTTGGTGCCATAGCACAGATTAATACAGATAGGACACTCCGCAAAATCTTTTAAATAAAAAGCGACTCTTGCTACGAATGCTACGATACAAATACAATAAAGTGCAATTCAGGTTCGCACAACGCTTATTACGTACAAATATATTCACCCACGTTAGAAAGAGCTGCCTCTCTTTCTAACGCGTAACTCTTATACCTTCTGACCGCGGCAGTCCTACTGAATTGGCTCCGCGTACTTATAGCTTCATACCTGAACTGCGGAGTGTCCCATCTGTATTAATCTGTGGCCATAGTAAAAGTTGTTGGTTATCATGAAGAGAATCATGAAGTATCGGTCACTTAATACCAGACTGGCCAACTTACCTATTTTTTTTTTTTTTTTTTTTAAATATAATTATGTAGGTAAATTCTCAAGTAAAGGTGGTGCCGATAAGAGTGACGAAGAAGAAGAAGTAGAATATTGATAACATTTTATTCACCGTATGAAGTCTTTCTGCAATTGACGTACAGACTTTCCCAATCAACTTTGAACCTAATGCTTTAGCGATAAAGTTGAAAATCTATTAAAGAAATTTGACAGATTGAAGTAGCATAATGTGCTGGCCTGTACCTACTTCCCTATTGAATGAGGGTTTTCATGAAAATTCTCGCCACCAATTGGCGCCACTTTGACAAGTGGTCTTCCATTTCGAGAGCAGTGGTGGCCCAGTGGTATAGTCCCCGGACTTACGAGTTGTAGGTCGTGGGTTCGAACCCAAGCAGGCGCTTTACTTTGTGTAAATAATTTCATCACCACTGCTCTCAAAACGGTGAAGGAAAACATCGTGAGCCGGCTTGTCCAAGAACCAAAAATTTTAAGACATCTCTGACATCTACCAACCCTCCTGGCCCGCGTGGTAGAATACAGCCTACTCCCTCTCGAAGAGCAAAGGCCTATGTCCCAGCAGTGGTTATTATGCTCTACATTTCGACAATAAATGTAAAATGTATGATGATGTTCGAATAAATAAAATGTAGGCGCTTTGACAGGGGCCCGGACCTGACGTCTCAGTGCTGCCATCTAGTGAACGTCATTTCATAAAACCCTCATTCCGATCTGCATTCAATACGTCCTTTGCAGAAAGACCTCATAAGGTAAACCGCCGATACAAAATTCCTAAGCCAAAGTTCAAGGAAACCCCATACAAAATATATAAATAGCCTACTATTATTATAAACGCGAAAGTTTGTGAAGATGGATGGATGGATGTTTGTTACTCTTTTTTTTTATGGGAAATCATCAAATAACTTCTCCCGCTCTGGGTGGAGCGGGAGGGCGTGTCCTACTTCTACTGACTAAAACCCACCCATGTTCCTTCAGTTGCCTGTGTCAGGGCCACGGTAACTCTTTCGAACAACGCGCAACCCTGGCGGGCATCCGCACTAGCGGACCCCTTCAGCTAGTGCTGACATCTGTGTGAGGCGCGCGTGGAACACAACGGTTACTCTTACACGCAAGAACTACTGAACGGATTTTGATGAAATTTGGCACACAGATAATTTATAGCCTGGATTAACACATAGGGTACTTTTCATCCCGATATTCTTACGGATTCGAGACTTACGCGAAACTATAATTGTGTTTAGTTCCACAAACGTTCTTATGGTTCAAACGGTTATGGTGACTATGAATCATCATGATCATGAACAATAAACCACAGCTGTGTGTAACCACAGAGTAAAATAATTGTATACTGTAATGCCACCTTATGTAATGCGTTTGTTAAGAGACGCAGATATAATATATTATGTCAATGGCCTTCAGTGGTTAGCTTGTGTGTTATGCGCTGAGCTCACGCAACGCGTCGTAGGTACGTCTATCCAGTAATAGGACTCGCCCGTCAAGGAGCACGGTCCCAAATTAGAAGCATTATTAATTTATTATACACAAACCAAAAGATAAATAATTTTTTCTTTCAAATGGTTTTTTCTCAGTTTTTTTATCCGCGTTAGACATAACTTTACAAATTAATTACACTATGGAACATAAATGTAATCTAAAATATTGCCAATTTAAATTATTAAGAAAATGCACTTTTTTTTTATTTGAGATAGGTTTGCTCTTGACTCTAGTCTAGGTTAGAGGTGACAGAGACAAAGTCGACGGTGAAGTGAGCTTACCCAGAAGAAGCCTGTTCACTCTCACTTTGAAGAGGTTAGGGTTGTATGCGCTCGGAAACACAGACGAAGGTAGTGAGTTCCACTCTTTTGCTGTACACGTTATAAAAGACATTTGGAAGCGCTTAGTGCGAATTGGTGGAATAACAACTAGGTAAGGATGGTAACTGGCAGTGCGACTAGATGTCCGATGGTAAAAGGAGGCCGGTGGAATGAGGTCGTGGAGTTCTTGGGCACACTCACCGAAGTACAGTCAGTACAGGATATAAAATATATTATATTATATCCCATAGTGGAAAATGGGCTTGAGGCTAGCGACAGCGCGCGGCGCGGAATGGTGTGCGGGGGGGACAGAAGGCGAAATATAATTTATGAAAGTAACGCTCGGTCGGTTGAAAAAATATTTATAGTTTGAGATGTAATATACATCTCGTATATATCGTTGTATGTATCGTATATTACATCTCAGTGTAAACGGTTCCATTTAAAAGTACGGTGAGCGATATTAATCTATATCTCGAGATCTAATATATGTTACATTATATCCCATAGTGGAAAGTGGGCTTCAGTTTGTGTCTATCATTACTTGAGTGACCTTGTCCGTATGCTCAATCGCAAACCTATTGTATATGTTTGTACTGTCGAGGCAATCTAGCAAAACGATACTTATCCATTTTGTATGAAGATCGATTTTGTTTGTGAAAGAGGCGTGCGGCATGATCCCATGACGAACGCAAACTGGAGAAAGATAATATATCTCACAGTGTGAAGGCCAATCGCGGGATTAAATATACAGGGTGTTTGGCGCATGGACCGACTTAATTTTTCCAGGGATTTGGGAGGTCATTAGCTAGGTTCTACCCATACACGGGCTTCGACGGGCCAGTTGGCGTGGTTGGTTAAGATACCACCTATCATGCCGCGGGTCGTGGGTTCGATTCCCATCCAGGACAAATATTTGTGTGCATGAACATGTCTGTTTGTCCTGAGTCTGGGTGTAATTATCTATATAAGTATGTATTTACAAAAAAAAAGTAGTGTATGTAGTATATCAGGTATCTGGTTTCCATAGTACAAGCTCTGCTTAGTTTGGGATCCGGTGACCGTGTGTGAAAAATGTCCCAGGATACACCCTTTGTCCCAAATGTCACGGTTGGTTAAATATGTTTTTTTTTTTTTAATTAAAAATATACCCAAAATGTTTCCTTTAATTCGAAATAACTTTTTTGTTTGTTGTTGTTGTTGTATTCTCCAAAGTCATTTAAATCCAAATACATCTTTGTTTGATACAACTGGTTTCAAGAAAATTCCTTACAAAGTTTAATTTTTTATTGAATGTATGAAATTTTACAACTTCTAAATTCGTTAAAAAAAAACTAAGAGCCGTTTTGAACTTAGCTTTATTTTCAAAAGTTCGTTAGTTGATACTCTTTCTAACGGTATGCTACATGTCATAGAAATTTTTCATTATGTAGTCAAAACACTAGTTAGGAGAGTCAGGGTTAAGAAAAGACTTATTAAGGTTATTATGTTTTTATTAAAGTAAAGTTATAAAACAGGAGGCAAAACACCCGGGCGAGATGGAAAGAAATGGAGGAGGCATTTGCCCAGCAGTGGGACAGAATAGGCTACTCGTAGTTAAAAAAAGTTATAAATCTTGTTCATATTGACCTCCTCCATTTCGTACGCATGCACGACATCTGTTTCTTATTTCAACTGTCGTTGTACGTAGTCGCATTTCTTCTTTCATAGTTTGGAACGCGCCGCTTATTCATTCAATTAGAACTTCCCTAGTGGGCACTTCTGTCTGGTAAACCAATTCTTTAAAATAAGATTCAAAATCATTTTCCGTTGCAATTTTTTTTATTTGTGATGGGTTTGCTCTTGACTTTAGTCTAGGTCAGAGGTGACAGAGACAAAGTCTACGATGGAGTGAGCTTACCCAGAAGAAGCCTGTTCACTCTTAACTTTGAAGAGATTCGGGTTGTATGCGTTCGGGAACACAGACGCAGGTAGTGAGTTCCACTCTTTTGCCGTGCGCATTATAAAGGATGTTTGGAAGCGCTTCGTAATTTGTAGTGCGTCTAGATGTTCGATGGTAGAAAGGGGCCGGTGGAATGAGGTTGTTGAGTTCCTGAGCACACTCACCGAGGTACAGTCTATAGATGACTGACAAGCAGGCACACTTGCGGCGATGAGCCAAGCTGGGAAGCTTGGCATCCACCAGTTTTACGTTGCCAATGAGCCTCTTAGCTCTGCGTTCCACCGAGTCAAGCGCAGCAAGTTGGTATTTGGCTGAGCCATCCCAAAGGTGGCTGCAATACTCCACGCAGGATCGGACTTGCGCTTTATGAATGGTCAAAAGCTGTCCAGGCGTAAAGTATCGCTCCACCTTATTTAGGAAGTCCAGTTTTTTGCCCGGAGTTTGGGCATTGTGCTCGATGGTAGCGCCGAAGTTGAGACTGGATCTCAACTCCATGCCTAGGAGCTCGAGCCTATCTGTTACAGGAACAGCTCGAGTCGATCTGTTACAGGAACAGCTCGAGCCGATCTGTTACAGGAACAGATGTAGCTCGAAAAGTAGGAGTTTGGTCGAAACAACTCCTTTTAACGGTGAAAAGACCGCCTGTGTTTTGGAGGCTTTAAAAGAGAACAGATTGTGATCACCCCATTACGAAATAAGGCTTAAGGTCAAATCTGTCCGCTCTGCCATGGCCTCTTTCAAATAACGAACTTCATCGCCGCTGGTTTTTGCACTGAACAAGTATCTCTTCGAAACAGTACTGTCATTCGCGTACCCAACCATACCATGCTGAAGTACGTCATTGATGTCCAGCAGGAAAAGAGTTGCAGAGAGAACAGACCCCTGAAGAACTCAATAGCCATAAGCTCAGAGGAGCAGCCGTCAACGACCACTCTGATCGATCGTTCACTAAGGAAGTCTGATATCCAGCTACAAAAAAACTTTTTAGAAAAAATAAAACCGACTTCTAAAACGAAACACTACAAAGTGAAAAATAACTTTAATTTCGGAAGTCGGTGTCTTTGGTTTTGTATTTTCGTTTTTTGCCACCGACTTCCGAAATTAAAGTTATTTTTCACTTTGTAGTGTTTTGTTTTAGAAGTCGGTTTTATTTTTTGCTAAAAAGTTTTTATTTTTCACTTTTTAGTTGTGGAACCTACCCCACACAAATTCGAATACATAATTGAGCACAATAATTGTAGATATAGCCTTGTAAATAACAGTGATAGGAAGTTATTAAAACATCATCACATCATCCATATAAAATAAGTGGGAAATATACGCATTATTGAAGCTAACTCAAAAACTCCCCAAGCAAAGTTAATAACATTTATATGGGACCACCTCGAAATTGCCTATAACAACCGTGTTTAAGGGTCGGCACTAAAAGCATTAATCATCATTATTTCATTCCCGAAATCACCTACTACTGGGTATCAGTCACCTCCTCCTTCTGCCATTTTCCTCGGTTCCATGCCATGCTCCCTCGTCCAGATATTTTGCGCAACTCTGACATCGTCTACCCAACACATTTTGTCCAGAATAATATAGGTAACCTTTACTGCCTTTATCTACGAAGTTGCTATTCCCCAAGTATATCAAGGTGGGGACATAACTATTTAAATGAACACTACGAGTATAAATAAGCCAGGTAAGAATGTTTCCCATTTACCACGATCAATGAATCAATTCAAATAAAACTCATGTTTTGCATAAGAACTCACGCGCATCCTTCAGCGTTATCGCTTCGATATGCACACGTGCGTAAGTTTCCTACTGATATAACGTGATGCGCAGACTTAAGATTTCCATAGACATGACGTATAGGTACCAACCTAAGTAGGTTGATTGTTCGGAGGAGCAGCTGTTTTGCCTGCTAACCTAACCCTTAGATACTGTTCCGCATTCACTGGGCATGAACAATTTAACGCTAATCTAAGACAAATTCCTTTTACTTCCTTCAGTATAGTAAACATCTAACATATAAAGTCCATTCAGCTATTGGTTAATCATGGCACATTTAGACCAACGAAGGTTCTCGCTCTCATATACACGAGCGGCACGCACCAACACAGAGCGCCAACGGCAGAGGCAACTGCAGCCGTTGACACGTCGCGCGTCGCCGCTCGTGTATGCGGCAACTGCAGCCGTTGACACGTCGTGCGTCGCCGCTCGTGTATGCGGCAACTGCAGCACACTACAGCCGTTGACACGTTGCGCGTCGCCGCTCGTGTATACGGCAACTGCAGACATCGACGGTTGCAGCACAGCTGCTGTTGTCTCTGCCGTTTGCGCGTGCCGCTCGTGTATATGAGCACTAAGGTATCTTTTGGCTAAAGACCTTCGTTATATCCCCGAAAACTAGGTATTTATCGATATTTATCGATTCGACTTTGTGTCTGTCACCTCTGACCTAGACTAAAGTCAAGAGCAAACCCATCTCAAATAAAAAAAAGTTGATGATTCGACTTATCCCCCTGCTCCACTGTTTGGCCAAGAATTTTCGCTACTGTTTGAAACGAGTCAGTAGAAGCAAACTGAACCATATTGAACCTAATTGTAACCACAACATACCTAAACAGGTACTTCCATCTGTATGCAATTATATACCCTCATGGTAGTACCTACCTACCCACTATATTTTCTAATCATCAATTCCACGCCTACCCACTACTATTACACATCATCTGACGCGATTCGGAAAGATATAAGTAGCGAATCACGTCAGATGATTCACTTAAAAAATATAAGGAAACCACAGTTACCAGGAAGTTCAATAAATCAATATCGAAGAATCCCGGTGACGAATTCTAAAGTTTTCTTCACAGCTGTTAGCAACTAGGTAGTTACTTATTATGTAAGTTGATTAAAATTAAAACAAACTAAAACAAACGAGCTATCGAAGAGTTTTTGCACCTAATAATTAGGTAGGTAAAGGTCGTCAGACAGCTATCTACTTAATTAGAATAAAAGCCCAATACAAGGCAATTACATTATTAAATAAACGAAAATTGTGTAACAACGCTAGTTTCGTAGACATCGCTCATTTCACTATCGTAGCAATTTAGAAGTCAATGATCGTAAGCGTAACGCTAACTAGCAAACTCCTTGTTTCTTTAACCTATAAACCTGAATGAAGTGCTCTTATCGGTTAATGGCGTAATTGTTTCAGAATGAATTGACAACATGACGCTCTCAACGAGCCGCCAACAGTTCTTGGCGTATGAATCCCAAACACCAGAAGATATCCAATATGGAAGAAAAGGAGGAATCTTCGTGTCCAACTGCATTTGTGTCACTTTAATCATTTTCGCAGTGGTAATCGCAGTCATAGTGGGTGTCATTGTGCATTTTATCACCTACTTCAAGGTAAGTCCAGTCGTCCAGTCTGAGCTTAATCACGTCATGTTTTAAGTTCGTAGAGTACTATACTTATAAAAGTGCGCTCAAGCCGGCTGATACCTAACTAATCTGCCACTATCATGAGACCATAGGAGACGATGCTCGATTTCAAGTTCACTTTGCTATCTTGTAATAATATTTCTTATCAACTGTAATTAAAAGCTACCGCCTTTTATATGTATTTTATCGAACTTTAATTCCGCAGTTACACGCTATTCCCAGCCTTTTGCGGATGGAAGCGGTTAAAAAATCATATCATAACTACTTTGTCCGGAGTAAACGCGACGCGATCTTTGCCATTGCCAGTTGGGCTAAGCTATGAAAATAAATAAACGTCAAAATGACAATATTGACAAATTGACAATCGATCTTTGAGTGGTTGAGAGTGTGTGGCGGTGATAACGAATATTATAAAAATAAATTACCTATATTATCACCAGTTATTTTCATCGATAGTGCACAAATGAGAAAATTTTAATAAATACGTTAGTTTTCTGTAATATTACTGCATTTTACAACCTGTGATATTTTTAGTTAGCGCACAAAATGTTTATAAAAACAATTTTCGTTTTATTTATATTTAATGGAGTTATTATTAGTGGAGATCAAAAAGTAAGTAAAGCCTTTCCTTTTTAGTATTAAGTACAATAGAACTGTGTTGTAATTTCACTCAATTTCAGGTCTTTTTAGGAGAGTTTATCTAGATTATCAACAACTGATAGCAATAATAAATTCATGACTTTCACATGTCTGATACAAAAGTCTACTTAAAAATAATGTTATAAATACAGTATATAAAATCCTAAAATGTCTTACAAACCTTTAAATTAAATAATCTCTCTGTGGGTAAAATAAAAAATTATTATTGTTGGATGAGAATATGCTTTTCATTTCCATCAGATCTTACAAATATAAACCCTTAAATTATACCATTTATTGCACTATGGCTGTCCAACAACTTATTGACTAGCTAGGTACAACTTTATCTTACTATGTTACATTATAAAACTAGCAGTGCTTGCAATTATTTTGCACCAGTTTGCTCAATACGTTTCCCAAAAGTGTTTGTTACTTTGTATTACTAATGCTCGGTTCCTATACACAAAAACGAATCATTTGGTTACCAACGGTAGCATTTTTATTGCCAAACTGGGCATATAAAAGCTAAGTTTACCTGTGATAGCTACTTCCATATGGGAGGGTCTACTATGCAAAGCTATAAGGTATTTGCTTCATTATTGGTAAAGATACAGAACAGTCCGTAATTTATAGTGAATTAGAATTAAGTGTAAAAGCAGTAAATCTATCCCTAAAGCTAATCTAAGCTAAGTAAATAAAAATATTTTAATGCACGCTGCCGACTCATTTCAAGTGTAATCTCTGGTAAACTGTGAAAGCTTACTAACTGTATATTTTCCTCCTTTTTATAAAATTTGAAATCCAAAAAAAATGTATAGCAATAAAAATTTATTCTTGTTACAGCTCTCACAAAAAACTGTAGACTTTTGGGATGAAACTGAGCCATTTGGACAAACAAATACACCATCACCCGACCTCAGGCTTCCGTCTACAGTAGTGCCAAGTTTTTACAGACTGAAAATAAAAACTGAACTAGAAAACTCAACATACTCCGGTGACGTATACATAACTATACGGGCCAGTAGGAGTGTTAAGGAAATAATATTACATTCTAAGAACCTCAGTATTAGTAGCAATGCTAAGCTTACAGAACAAATATATGAGAAAGTTGATACTTTACAGTCTCCTAAAGTCAAACGAGAGGTGAGTGAAGCTACAGTAACAGCAGTGGACAATGGTACTGCCACCGATGTTCCTACAACAGCTATTGATCAGAATGCTACATCGGCAACTGTATCGGAAACAGCTCCAGTTATCAGCAATGAGACAACTTTAAGAACTGGAACAACGCAAGCACCCCCACCAGTTGATACAGAAATCACCCGTAGTGCAGTACGGACCATCAGAATATTGTCCATAGTGGAAGGATCTGGAGACAGACTGATACTGCCATTAGGATCTGCATTGAAAGCTAACATAGACTATGTACTGCAGCTGTCCTTTGAAGGAAAGATCTCCAATTCTATGACTGGATTTTATAAGAGCACATACATTAATGATAAGCATGAAGTCAAGTAAGTTTTTTTTTATAATATTTAGTATTTGAAGGGTATTGTATCCTTCAGTTAGTTTCCTTCTTTATTTGAATTATTCTGAATATCACCATCACCAAGATAGTCATTAGGAAATCTGCATGACAGAAAACTCAGTAACATTTAGTAATAATATTACTGTGATTTAAGTGAAGCAATTGAAGTATTATAGTGTATAAATAGTGGCTAAAATGCTCTATTTTTCTTACTAGTTTATTGGATAGTATCACATACATATTGTTTTAGTATCATAGAAATCCTGAGGATATTACAAATCAATAAAAATGAACTGGCAATACAGGGTTATTGGTAAAACACCAACAATCTCTTAAGGGTAAGCTTACTCCATCGTCGACTCTGTCTCTGTCGCCTCCGACCTAGACCAAAGTCAGGAGCAAACCAATCTTAAATAAAGTAAAAAAACTAATAACAAATTTTAATGCATGTACTGACTGGACAGGTCCTCTCAATCTGTGTGGTTCTTTCATCGAAAGACCATTTCGAGTCTACATGGTCTTCACATGAACTGACCAAGATAATTTCTGGACTTTAAAAGAGACTGTGACCTCTGAGTTTGTTTCGGCCTTTCTTCTCAGAGTACTCAGATAGGAAACGCCGACCTCATCCAGTTAAAAAAAAAAACATGATTGACGTGTAAAAGTTTTTGTACAAACCTACTTACAGAAATAAAATCGTTTATCATTAAGGAACCTGAACACGCGAAAAAAAAATCTGCTGTATCAGTACATTTTGACGAATTATGCTAACATAAATGTACTGAACAGCTGATTTTTTTCGTGATTTCAAGTTTTGACCCATAGTAAAAGTTGTTCATAATGATGAGTACAATGACCCCTTAACAGGTTGTTGGTGTTTTACCAATAACCCTGTATATCTTAGTCATGTAAGTATAGTAAACAAAGATTTGTTTCTGTGCCGAACTAAACTAAACTAAATAATAGTATGACGAAATACTAGAGATTGTTTAGTAAATGGTGCTTTATCTTTCAGAAATTGTACTGATAAATATTATCCCAATCATTTTCTTAAGTGACTTGTAGAATTCATTCATAAATAATACTTAACTAGCTTATGCCCGCGGCTTCGATCGCGTGGAGGTCGGAAATTATACCACAGGAACGTACTACCGGGATAAAAAGTATCCTATGTCCTAATCCAAGGCATGGTGTACTCGTATGCTAAATTTCATCCAAATACATTCAGCCGTTTTAGCGTGAAAGCGTAGCAAAAACAAACTCACTTTCTCGTTTTATAATATTAGTTACGATTGTGTGCAATAGTTGGTTGTATGTTGTGAAAGATGAAGAGATGCAAGAGATTGATGACCCATGTACCCAGTAATGAACTCATCCTCCAAAGGCAAACATTTGGAAGCTGTACTATTTGGCTTTATCATTTTGTAATACCTAATTATTTGTTGCCATTTTTATCACTTCACTCGCAAAAACTCAGGTCACGCAGGAAGTATAGGAACATTTCTTCACTAAAAATGTAACTAAAATGTTATCTTTCAGAAACCTAGGGGTCACCCAGTTTGAGCCGACATCGGCGCGGTCTGCGTTTCCTTGTTTCGACGAGCCAGCTTTCAAGGCCAAGTTCGAAATCAGTATTGCTCATCCAGAAACTGTCACTGCCTTGTCAAATATGAAGATTGTTACACAGGAACCTATGTAAGTAATATTTTTATTGCGAAAAAAATACTCCGAAATAAGTCAAAAAAGTAGCCGTTGCTCCTAGTAAAATACTTGTATTCAGCTGCATTTGGTTAGACCGGAAGCTGACTCCAAGCACAGATTAATAAAGATGGGACACTCCGTAGTTTAGCTATGAAGCTACAAGTACGCGGCGGGCTCGACTTGTCGGGCCAATTCAGTGCGGGCTGCCGCGCACCGGCCGGCTCGCACGGTCAGTTCGATACTCACTCACACGCCGCGTCGTATAAGAAGACAACCCTCACGTGTCAGAAGGTATAATAGTTACGCGATAGAAAAAGAGGCAACTTGTAGGTGAATATAACTGTAGGTAATAAGTGTTGTGCGACCTGAATTACACTTTATTGTGTCTTAGCAAGAGTCGCTTTTTATTTAAATGATTTTGCGGAGTGTCCCATCTGTATTAATCTGTGCTCCAACATATATCGTTGAGAAAACGCTAGGCAGATGATGATAAGGTAAAAAACAATTGAAAGTGATTTCGCCTGATCATTAGGTTTAGGCGAATTTAGTCTGACATCATCACTGTGATTAGGTGAAAACGTGTTGTGTTTCTGAGGAACCAAATTGGCACTTATAATTTTGGTCCAATAGGGAAGCACTAACTTCTTCAGAGAAAATATCATTCTTTTGAAAGTAACATAGAAGCTTGGGATCCCTGGCTAGGTGTGTTAGCACTAGATCGAAAAAAAAAATTCGAACGAAAAAACTAAGTTAATTGTCATTCAACTATAAAATCGATTGAATACGCCTCGACGCACAAATTGTTTTAATCACTACACACAGATATGGCAAAATGTACTCTCTTTATCAAGTTTTTAAGTAGTTAGTTTCTATTACATATTATACAATAGTTTTGATTGTTTGGTTTCAGAGAAATCTACAAAAACCTTTTATATCGATCGATTTTATTTTACTAACGATCTATATTTAGTTTTCTTGTTATTTACCAGATTTTTACTAATCCAAACTTAGAATCTCGATCAAATAGAACTCTTGACCAGGTTTTTTAAAATTATGGCTCGCTATTTACTCCAACAAAATGCATAAGACGAGCATTAAATAGTCGGCAACTTGAAGACAAAAGACTGCATTCGGGGGGTATAGAGTAGGCTCCCAGTGGAGACCCGTATGCATAAGATGCAGACCGCATTCTGACTTCTTATGTGTTGTAGAGATCCCAGACATCATTGACTGATGTTGCTCACATTAAAGCCTGGGATCTCTCGTGACACTGGGAAGACTCGTTTTTAATTAAGTTCCACGATTAAAATGTGTTTTGAAGTACTAACAGTTTTAACAAGTGTGGGGTCGGGGTGCGGCTGGCCACAATAGTGACTGGCAATATCAGTCATATTGAGGCCTGGGATCACTATAACACATATCAGAAGACAGAATGTGGTATGCATATTTTGCAAACGAAAACCCCATTGGAGCTTGCACTAGTAATCAAATACCAATATTCATTTGAATTAAGAACACCTATTGCGAAGGACAGTTTTCAAAAGACGACCCCAGAAAGGCTTGACTACATACATACGTATAAAATTTCTGCTTACCAACACCTTTGGTGGACCAACTATTTATAAAGACAGTACCTACTATAAAAAAAACAAATGTATTATTATTATTATTTTTTTTTGTTATGGATTTCATCTAGGACTAGAGTCCTTATCAAGACGAATCAAACGAGCCCAAACACGATAGGGTTGCGTCGTTTTATTACTGAGTTCCCATGCCCACCTTCCGGCTCCATCATCTGATCAGCTCCATGTCATAATAATATTGCATTGTCATCTGATTTACATAAGCATGTAAAATTTCAGCTTAATTGGGAACTGGGATTACAGACAGACAGAGACACCGGGACAGGTGAAACTAAAAAAAAAAAGCTTGTAAAAATAATGTACAAGCTCCATGATGTTCAACATGGGTTTAGACAGGGCTACTAAAACTGCAATTTAATGTCTAAAAAAGACTGTATAAATTATACATGCAACCAGACTCATAAATGTTTGAGTATTATTATAACATAATTTCTTCTTCTTCCCACAGCCCCGAACAACCCGGCTGGCAATGGACCCACTTCGACAGATCAGTCAGCATGTCAACCTACCTAGTCGCCTACGTACTCTCAGACTTTAAATCCCTAGAGACCAGTTACACGAGCAAAGACAACGTCACCATTCCTATCAAGATATGGACGAGACCCGAACTCATTGCGAAGGCGAAATACGCGTCAACCATTACGCCGAAACTTCTCGCGTATTACGAAGATGTTTTCGGAGTGCCATACGCGTTGGATAAGATGGATTTGATCGCTATTCCTGATTTCTCCAGCGGCGCTATGGAGAATTGGGGGCTGGTTACTTTCAGGTGAGTTTTGTTATGTTGTAATTATTTGTCTAACTGTGTGGTATCGGCTGTCCTTGACATTATCCGGTTCTAACCCTTAGATTTAGACCATGTTTGACTGTAGTCCGTAGTATCGTCCTGCCAGCAATAAACGTTTAGGCCTAGAACGCACGGGCGAGTTTTAATGTGATGATTTTTTTTTATCGCGCACTGGTTTTCATGTCTCGATGTTGAGGCGATCATTGAGAATCCAACAGAGTGTATACCGCCGCGTCAAAAAGGATTTTTGGATTTTTAACTCTCGGCTTTAAGCAGTGCGTTGAAAAACCAGTGCGCGATAAAAATCGCCCGTTGGTACGACGGCTTATGCTGTCACGACACGTATATCGGGCATTTTTGATTGATACGATGTTTCTGTGCTGGTTAGAATAGGGGGCTTGAGAGATAAAAGGAAAATGTAACCGCATAGGCACCGAGTTTCTTTTGTATTACGTCGTTATGCTTAATGATGACAACGTAGACTATTATTATGTTTAGAATACCTAAACCTATATCCTATATATATATAATACGTTATGTCACGTGGACATTGAGGTAAACTCAGGTAAACGGAATGACGTAAATACACTAATGACAATGATATAAATTCATATTGTCTTACAAACGTGATACGAACCATGCTTGACAGAGTTCAATTACATCATGAATTGTGTTTCCAATTGATGTTAATTTCCTCTTCAACTAATATCAACTTTATGTTAGTGTAATTTAAGTTGATTTTATAATGACAAGTACTATTGGAAAAGTACATAAATATGTCATTAAAGATGTAGCGCAAATTTCCAAATACAAGTCATATTCCTTTTTTTTATGCTTTTGGTAAATAAATGCGAACGTCCTTTTTTTTTAATTTCACATTGGGGATACGAAAGTTCATAGATAATTTTTGACGCCGAAAAATTTTTGTTCACGGTTTCTATTTAAGAGCTTTGAGACACATTTGTATTGCACATTGATAAATACAAGTGAAGTTAGTGTTGATCGATACTGGTTAAAACCGGTATATGTATTTTATACACATTTCTTGACGCATGCGTAACATCGATCTAATCGCAATAGAATTTTAACTCAGCGTAGCGATATGAAACCTTTTTTAACGCCTTTTAACGAGTCAGTAGCCATACAGACCTAAGAAATCGTACGTCAAAGTAATATGTATTTCAGTAAAAGTAGGTATATTTTTTTCATTATTTAGCTTAGTTATGCTATGTATATGGGGCTTGTAGCTAAGAAATAACAGCCACACGGGTAGATTGATCAGGTTAAGCTACGCTTGTCGCGGTTGGTCCGTGGATGGGTGACCGTCTTTACTATCAAGACCGCTCCGTGCCTCGGAAAGCGCGCTAAGCCGTTGGTCCCTGTTATTCGTGAATCTTTGACAGTCGTTACGGGTTGTCAGAAGCCCGAAAGTCTGGCAATCAGTCTTACCAAGGGGTATCTTGTTACTCAGTAACTGGGTTGTGGAGGTTAGATAGGCAGTCGCTGAATGTAAAATACTGGTATTCAGCTACATCCGGTTAGACTGGAAGCCGACCCCCAACGTGGCTAGGCAGATGATGAGCTTGGTTATGCACGTGACTTCATCTGCGATGTATTCAAGATGTTGGTTCTCTTTGGTGACTCTAAACGAGAGGATGACTCATAGTTAAGGCATTATTCTGGTGACCGATAAGACCGGCTGTTAATCCAAATCCCACGCGTTGAACTATTGATTCTTAGCGCCACGGCCGAACCCAATAACCTATCTATCACCAGTTTTGGCATACTGGAGATAGAAAAACCTATCTATCTATGATTTTAACGTCCCAATAATCTAAGACAGATAAAACAAAAGAACACGAACGAACGAACGAAAGGAACGTAAGGTCAGATATTATATTGTCTATTCTCAATTTATAGCGATCTGTCTTTTACTGAAAATAGGTTATTGGGTTCGGCCGTTAGTCGAAATCCGTCTACAGCTGCTAACTACTTCGACAAACAACCTATCTCTTCGAAGGTGTTAAGCAAACTATCGATTAGTATTTTAAATCAAACTCGAGGCACAGATTAATACAGATGGGACACTCCACAAAATCATTTAAATAAAAAGCGCCTCTTGCCGACACAATAAAGTACAATTCAGGTCGCACAACGCTTTTTAAGTATATTGTGTTTAAGTATATTGGCGTGTGCTAGCTGACTTATAGCAAATAATTAAATTAAATTTAATGTTTGTGTTGCGTAATGTACTTGCATATAATTTGCACAGTGTTGTATAGAATATATATATATATATATATTTTTTTTTTTTTATTTAACTGAACAGACAGCTGTGCTGCTGAGGAGTTTGTTGCGCCACTTCTTCTCCTCAGCTAAAGCACTAGGAAGTGGTGCAGGGCGGGCGTTTTGGGGGACTGTCTTATGAAATTTTGACGTTCGAAAAGTGCTGATTCTCAGCCTAGTTCGAATAAATGACTTTTGATTTTGATTACCATTTTATTCACCCATAAGCTGCCTCTTTTTCTAACGCGTAACTCTTATACCTTCTGACTGCGGCAGTCCTACTGAATTGGCCCGGTGACAAGGGCCAGCCGCGTACTTGTAGCTTCACACCTAAACTGCGGAGTGTCCCATCTGTATTAATCTGTGCTCGAGGTCGAAACACTTTGCACTGCTGTTAAATATTTTTCTATCAGCCAATCATAAGAGAGAACACATCCACTACAATGAGCAGTCAATTGAGAAATGGCCAAATTTTCTAATTGGCAACAGCCGCATGGGTCGATCGATCAGGTTAAGCTACGCTTACCGCGGTTGCTCCGTGGATGGGTGACCATCTTTACATGCTAAGACCCCTCCGTGCTTCGGTAAGCACGTTAAGCCGTTGGTCCCGGCTGTTATACGTGTGCCTTTGACAGTGGTTACGGGTCGTCAGAAGCCCGAAAGTCTGACAACCAGTCTTACCGAGGGGTATCATATTACCCAGTAACTGGGTTGCGGAGGTAAGGTCGGCAGTCGCGCCATGTAAAATTCTGGCATTCAGCTGCATCAGGTTTCACTGGAAGCCGACCCCAACATACATAGTTGGGAAAAGGCTAGGCAAATGATGATGATGGATAGTTTACACAATTTGTTGCTAATAGGACAACATCGCTTTTCATCATGACACTTCTCAGCATGGACCGGTCGATATTTGCATGGAAAAGGGCGAAAACACCATGCCCTAAGCACTGCTGGATAAGCATATCCCAAAACTCTACAGTCCGGCCGCCGAGAAAATGCGTTCTTGACACTTGTCAGTTTCATACTAACGTATGTGTATGTGTTTTGCAAATTTGACCCTTATAGTTAAGTAGTAACACTGTATTCACCCACTGAAGTCAAAAAGGCTAGTAACAGTTTCTGACAAGGCCATCTCATTACATCATGTACCCTTTTGCGATACAATGTCAGTGGAGATGGTTTAACGTTATCTAAATTGTTATAAGTTTTGACGTATTTGAAGGTCATTAACAACCTCTTAACCCAGAGTAATTATATTTTACTGGTTCCTTATCACCGGAAAAGATAGTTGAAGTTATAAAAAAAATTGTAATGTACATAGATAGAGCATATTTTTTGTGGCGTCTTTACACTTGTCTATCAGAAAACTAGGATAATTTAGGGGTTATCATAAAATGTTGTCTATTACAGTCCGGCCGTCGAGAGAACCGTCGTTCTTGACACCTGTCAGTTTCACACTAACTAATGTGTGTTTTGCGAATTCGATCCTTAATACTACTAGAAATTGTCCAACTGACAGGTGTCAGGAACGCATTCTCTCGACGGCCGGACTGGAAGAACATTGTCTATAAGAATCATTGTCGATCTACCAGCACATGGTACCTATTTCTTTTTATTGTTTACTACAACACGTACCTGGGTTTCTAGATCCTTGTCAGCATAACTGAAATGATCTTTTTTTGGTAGTTTGGTCAACCAATCACTAACTAACTACATAAGGCTAACATCAGATTAAACAACAGTTTTAGTTTAGACTTGTTGCTCCATCTTCAACTCGTACCTATATCGAAGATGGATTGTCGAATCCGTTGTTTTACATAACCGCTAGCTATTTTACAAAACAGCTGAACGACGTTTAGCGATTTTCCTTACTTATTAACTTTAACACGCAGAATTGCATAACGTTTTGGATTTTTCAATGCAGTGGGTCAACGATTAGTGATTATCTAAAACAGCGTGAAATGGAACGTCAGATTGTAGATTTTAGTTCAAAATTTTGTTACTCGTGGCTCTGTGTGTCATAACAACAAGAATCCGCTGTTTTAAATAAAACAGCGGATTCGACACCTACCTAACCACGGCCTCTATCTATAGGCCTTTGTATCTGATCTGCTACATGATAAGGCTATTTGAAATCAGGGGCAACTGATCATTTCACGTGAACATCTCACTAATAAACGTGACCTGTTTTCCACTGCTACGAGAGTTTTTCTTGAAAGTTATATTTATATTTAAATCCTCATATAGTATGTTATTAATAAAGGCGTTCCCGATAGTATGAGGTCCATACATGCAAAAAAAATTACCATTCGAAAAATACCCAATTACCCTACATTTTGAAGCGTTATGCGAACATAAATCGCTGGTTTGCGAGAACTGCGACGCAACTAAAAATTATTGATTTTAGAGAATGGCATTTTGAAATTTCTTTATAAATGCTTTGCATACCGCAAAATGTAAATGATTTATTGAGGGTTTGACTTTACTGATTAAAGAAAAAAATATCGTATTTGGCGTCTCTGTTTACGATAAAATATCAAAGATTTATGATCGTTTGGCATACAGTATTCAATTTGACAGAATTTTTAATTACGTCGATATTCTAGCAAACCAGCGAAATGTAGGGAATTTTTGAATGATATTTTTTTTTTGCATTTTTGGACGCTATATTATTGCGGGTTAATGGGAATGCCTTTCGTTAATTAACATAGTGTATATATCTGCTCCGACAGGGAAACAACCCTTCTCTTCGACGAAGACGAAAGCGTTCCTCGAGACAAACAGAACGTAGCCATCGACATAGCTCACGAGCTCGCTCACCAGTGGTTCGGAAACCTCGTCACCATGCAATGGTGGACCGATCTCTGGCTCAACGAGGGATTCGCGACTTATATCGAGTACGTTGGAGTAGATCAGGTAAGTAAAATTCATCAAAATATTAACAAAATCTTCCAGAAACATTTGGTTGCCTTAGTGAGAAAGTGCAGCCAACTCCAACGCAGCCATATAAGGTACAGGAAAATAGACCCTTTGTTATTGTTTAATACACATGCCAGTTGCTGGCACTATAGCATGCTAGTAATTTGCATAATCTGCCTTCGTAAGTATATCAATAAGGGTTATAAATGAGGTCTTTGCTTGAGAAACTTTAGTGTTATCGAGTATAGATACCTTAATAATATATATCGTAATCTATATACAGGGTATTGGTATAACACCAACAACCTCTTAAGGGGTCATTGTACTCATCATTACGAACAACTTTTACTATGGGACCAAACCTGAAATCGCGAAAAAAATCAGCTGTTCTGTACATTTATGTTAGCATAATTCGTCAAAATGTACTGAACAGCAGATTTTTTTTTTTTTGTTTGAATGGACTGAGCATTGCGTATTCAGTTGTACAGTGAATACAGACCGAAAAGTACGAGAGAGACCCAAAGTACGAGAGATACAAAGCGAATTTGGTCTGATTGGTCCAATGATGTTTTGACTTTATGGATATAACTTTCATGCTTGTAAAATATTAGTATAATCTATAACAGTCGCTCCATGTTAATTACTGATATTCAGTTGCATCTGGTTAGTTGGGAAAAGGCTAGACAGATTGATTGATTGAATCTTTGAAATTTAAACGATATATTTATTAATAATTTCTTTGAAATGATGCTTTGATAGCTTCATTTTAAAGAAATTATTAATAAATTTAGTTCGCCTTAAAAAAAAAAAGAAACTGTCTATTAAGTATTACATAAAATAGTTTTCATTATTCTTAATTTTAATTGTCTCAATACCTCTTGTAAAAAAAAATGATTCAAAGAAAACTTTCAGTCTCGAACCAAAGCCAGTAAAGTCTAGAAATAATAATTATTACTAATTAGTAACATATGTATAGAAATAGCTATTTTCAGGGTGCCGTACCTCAAAAGGAAAAACGGAACCCTTATAGGATCACTCGTGTGTCTGTCTGTCTGCCAATTTGCTCCGAATCTAATGAACCGATCAAGTTGAAATACACATATGAATTTCTGTGACCCAAACACGGACGTGTAACATAAATAAAGGGATTTTTAATATGAGGGTCACTTTAGGGGGCAAATAAGAAAATTAAAAAATGTTTTGCAAACTGTACCATGTGACATATCAAATGAAAGGGCTAACTATGAGGGTCTCAAATAGGTTTTTTTTTTTAAACATACAGTTACTACTGACCATAAAATTTTAAAATAAAATACAGAAAATAGTTCTATACCATTGGATTACAGGCAACCCTATAAGAAGTCTATGGTCTTAAAATGACATTGTAAATCTCTCAATATTGTGTGTACAAGCTTACATTTGCAGTTGGAATTTATGGGCGAACACGTTTTTCAACTACAATGTTAAGTTTGTTCTTGGGATAAATTCATCCCAACTACGGGACCCTTCATTCTGCGTGGTCCGACACGCAATTGGCCGGTTGTTCTATTAATGGTCACTGTAATTTTTAATGTTTTCCTATTCATTGAAATTGGAACACTACGCATCCTTTGAAGGCTTGCAGAAAAGAGACAGGTATTGACCGCATAGACGCTTTGTCTCTTTTTAGAGAGTGGTAACTGTTGAGAGGCCAACGTTCAGTCAATTTTTTATGTCTATGCATTTCACAAAACTATTGCGCAAATGTTACCAACAGCGATCCTTGTTAACTTCATTCGAGCGCCAAAAGATGCATTTAGCATGTTCAAGTGAAGTCTTGTCGGCCAGTAGCATGGCTCACGTGTATAAATGAGTTTTTTTTGGAAGATAAATGATAAATGATAAATGATTTTTATTTCTGTAAGTAGGTTTGTACAAACACTTTTACAAGTCAATATTTTTTTTTTTAAACTAGATGAGGTCGGCGTTTCCTATCTGACTACTCTGAGAAGAAAGGCCGAAACAAACTCAGAGGTCACAGTCTCTTATAAAGTCCAGACATAATCTTGGTCACTTCATGTGAAGACCATGTAGATTGGTGTCTGAAATGGTCTTTTGAGGAAAGAACCACACAGATTGAGAGGACCTGTCCAGTCAGTGCACGCATTTGTCAGTAATCGCGCAGCTCAACTCAGAACTTAAGGAGCTCAACGATTCGACGAACAATACCAAAGAAAGGACATTGGGGTAGGCCGCATAGATTACTCAAACTGCCAGACCATGATTAAAAATAACTGAGAGAAAAAATAAAACAAACAAAAAAAAAAAGCAATGACCTACATAGTCTTCACATTCACAATAAAGTAAAATAATATAATACTTACAAAGTAAATATTAATGTCAACATTCAGTATGCAAAAATAAAAATAATATAAAATAAAATTGGAGCAGTTCAATCCCAAGCCTTTTTGTCCTCAATATAATCTTTAACGGTATAAAAAGCTTTCTGACACAACTTGCGTTTAATGAATGATTTGAATTTATTAAGGCTCAGATCTTGAACGTGGCTTGGAAGTTTATTATAAAAGCGTATACATTGACACCTGAATGACCCACCTATTTTCTTGAGCCTTGTTGGAGGTACAACAAATTTGTGTTTGTTCCTAGTATTTATATTGTGGATATCACTGTATTTTTTAAACAATTTAATGTTTTTATGGGCATATAAAAGATTTTCAAAAATGTACTGAGAAGGCAAAGTCAGTATATTAATCTCCTTAAATTTGTCTCTGAGAGATTGTCTCGGACTTAATTTATAAATGCATCGAACAGCTCTTTTCTGCAAAACAAAGATAGTCTGAATGTCGGCTGCATTTCCCCACAACAGAATACCGTACGACATTATACTATGAAAATAGCTAAAGTACACTAAACGGGCTGTCTCTATGTTGGTTAAATTACGAATTTTCCTAACAGCGTATGCTGCGGAGCTCAGCTTTTTTGACAATTTATCTATATGTGGGCCCCACTGAAGCTTAGCATCCAAAGTTAAGCCCAAGAATACTGTGCTATCTTCGGGATTCAACTCTTCGCCCTTTATCAACACGTTAGTTTTCACCTGCCTAACGTGAGGTAGTGTAAACTTAATGCATTTGGTTTTTTTTTCATTAAGGAGTAAATTATTAACACTGAACCAGTGAACTACTTTTGAGATCGCTCTGTTTACATCGTCAGTAACCAGCTGCTGACGTTTAAGTTTAAACAAAAGTGAAGTATCATCCGCAAACAAAACTATATCATGATTATCTTTAATGAGGTAGGGCAAATCGTTAATATAAATAAGAAATAAGAAAGGACCAAGAATCGAGCCCTGTGGGACCCCCATTGTTACTATAGATCCGGGCGATCTTTTTCCATTAACGTCAACGCTCTGAATCCTATTACTCAAGTATGAAGTAAGAAGATCCAGAGCGGTGTTCCGGATCCCGTAATGGCGGAGTTTCCTGATTAACGTTTCATGAAGAACGCAATCGAATGCCTTGGACAAATCACAAAAGATGCCCAAGGCATCGCATTTGTCTTCCCATGCATTATAAATATGTCCTAAAAGTTCAACACCGGCATCAGTAGTTGAACGACCCTTTGTAAAACCGAACTGCTTGTTATGTAATAATTTATGTTTATTAAAAAATCTTTGCAATTGGTCTAAAATTAATTTCTCAAAAATTTTACTAAACGTAGGTAGTACTGAAATAGGTCTATAATTTGTGGGGTCTGATGTACTACCTGATTTAAACAAAGGTATTATTTTACTATATTTCATGAGGTCAGGAAACTCCCCACAGTCGATACAGTTATAAGAGCTAAGGTATAAGAGCTAAAGTAGGTGCTACAATGTCAATAATAGACTTAGCAACTTCTACAGAATTACCCCACAGATCTGCTGTCTTTTTTACATTTAAAGTGTGAAAGGTTTTAATTATGTCTCTACAGGTAATTTGTTCAAAATTAAATTCCGAATCGCAAGCATTAACATTTTCCTTAAGCAAAGACTCAGCAACAGAAGTTGATGAGTTTAGGGATTTAGTAGTTGAAACGGGAATATCTGAAAAGAAATTTTCAAAGGCCGCGGCGACTTGCGAGTCTGATTTTATTATATTGTCATTAATAGACAGGCTGTAGTCAGCACTTCGGTTATTAGACCTTCCCGTTTCACTATTAATAATATTCCAAGTCGTTTTAATTACATTACTACTGTTTTTAATCTTCGAACTCAAATAACGCGACTTGGCCATACAACAAACTTCTTTAAATAATTTTGAATAGTTTCTAACATATAAATTAAATTCAGCAGTGTTTACAAAAGACCTTTCATTGTATAAAGCCGTGTTCTACTTTTATGAATACCAATGGTAGCCCAATCACTGAAAGACGCGTTACTATTAACCGAGATAGTCTTGGGAATAAAGATGAGATTAAATTGTTGGCAGTACATATTAAAAAAATCATCATACAGATCATTAGGATCAGTATGATTAGCCAAAACTGTTAATTTATTAATGAGTTTAACTTTAAAAGCTTCCAAGCGACTTGTAGTTTTGGGGTTAACAATGATATCCTTTTTAGCCACTTTTTTGTTTTGGTTTTGGATAGTAATCCTTTGCCCGCAATGATCAGAATCTAGTAAATTTATAATTTCTTTATGGCTTGGAATAACATCTGTATAAATATTATCTAGGCATGTGGCACTAGTAGGGGTTATTCTTGTGGGCTCCAAAAATAGGTTTACAAGATTGTATGACTGAAAAAGACTTATTATTTTACTACAGGAACCTGACTTTTCTAATAAATTAACATTAAAATCACCACAAATGATAATAGATTTATTTGAGTTACATATCTTGTGTAACACTTCATCCATTACCTTTTCAAAGCAGTCATACAATCCTGAAGGGGGCCTGTACACACTTAATACAACAAATTGCTCCAATTCTATACAAGCTATTTCAACTGTCCGCTCAACAGATAGGCTCACAATATCCTTACGGTCTTTAAATTTCAGCTGGTTACTTACTAAAATTAATGAGCCACCATGTATAGCATTTACTCTGCTGAACGAACTACCAACCTGGTGATTATTAAAATTGAACATAAACTGGTGGCTTTTAAGCCAATGTTCTGTTATACAAAGAATATCAATACTGTTAAAATTCATAAATAATTCTACTTCTAAATCTTTGTTGAGAAAACCTTGAATATTTTGATGCACCAGGTTAATACTATTTACTAATTTTGAAATTTTATTTGATTTATTCTTGCATTTCTGTACATTATTGCTAGAGGATGCCTCTATTGTCTTAATTTCTAATTTAAATTACTACCAATGTCAATTTTGGATACCAAGTTATTGGCTGTATGATATAAAATGTCATGGCATTGCTCAATAGAAGCAACTTCTATTTACTAATTTTGAAATTTTATTTGATTTATTCTTGCATTTCTGTACATTATTGCTAGAGGATGCCTCTATTGTCTTAATTTCTAATTTAAATTACTACCAATGTCAATTTTGGATACCAAGTTATTGGCTGTATGATATAAAATGTCATGGCATTGCTCAATAGAAGCAACTTGTTTAGCCAAATTCTTGGCTGTAATAGAAAAATAATATGATAGCGACACAGCTAACTGTCTTTTGCAATACTTTGAAAGATAGTACCTATCCATAAAAAATCTATCTTTTGTCAAATATAAATGATTACCAACATAATTGTTAGTGTCAATTAAATGGAATAAATTATTATTATATGTCAAGTTATGTAATGTCATATTCATTTCATATCTAAAATTGTTTTCTTCCTGTGGCAAACTTTGACTGTATGGGAATGTAAACAAAACAATTTTTCTTAAACTAATGTTGCACAATGATCTATAATATTGGAGTAATTCTCCTTTGTTCACATTACCCCTATTACCAACAAATATTAATAATATAGTATCCTGGTTAAAATTGCATTTTAAAACTTTTTTCATTATGTCAAATAAAGAACAACCAGGCATACAGTAGTTCATTATTGAGTGTCCTGGATATTTATTTGTTAACAAGTGGCCTAGATCTTTTCCAATTTCATCACAAAATAACACTATTTCTTTATTTACACTCTGTCACAGATATTACAATACTACGTACAGATACCCAATCCCATACAAAGAAATGACACCTCCCTAAGTCTGGCTATTGAGCTGGCTATTTTTTTTCCCTTCAATTTATAACAGATGGCTGCATCAGCGACTCACTAATTACCAGATACTGTAGTTTTACAACACCATCTAGGAGTCTGCCTAGACACTAGGTCTCATCGATACATAGATTCTCCATCTCACATCGAGTATGTCGTCGTAATCGTATCGTGCGCTCAAGGACAAAAATTATCTTGAGTTGGCGTAATTGTTTCGTTTGTGTGATTGATGATTGAGCTAGCATTTCTAGCTTTTGTAGGAAACAACGTGTTTGCGAAGCCAAATAATTATATTTTATTTTTACGCCATGCGGCATATAGGTACATAATAATTCGTGCAGCTATAAATGGGTTTTTTCCTAAACGCGCTTAATTTTATTATCTGCTTATGTCCGCGGTAACTTACTAAAATCTAAGTGGTCGCCATGCGAATGTTACGATAAGTAGGTATTCATGTTTTTAAATTTTATTACCTACTCAAATCAATCAAAACTATAAAATTGCTTGTAATTTAACCGGTATTATTGTTACTGCAGCAAGGAAATGAAATTAAATAGGTAAATATGTATTATGAATAGGCAGAAACAATACAAGTAGGTACAAGCTGTGGTATGAAGTATCTACCTACATAAATAAAATAAAAACGAACGGAATATTTTTATAAAAATATTTTAATACTTCAATCAAGTACATAACAATACTGATAGAACGTTACAAAGTGATCAGTACATACTTACTTATGCCACATTTTTTTATTACCTACCAGCACAAAACATGACAAATGAAAACATTGTGTCTCCAGCAAATATCACACAGTAGAAATATCATACAGTATGTGACTCAACCCCTGCTCTCCAAATAACTACCTACAGCCGCGCGGTACGTATACACGCGATAGGGCTGCCCGCCTACAGTATTTTAATTTCATCCTACATACCACCATCACTTACTTGAGTTTATTTCTAGTTTTGTGATTGTAAATATTATATCTTTTATTTAAAAAAATAATCTGCTGTCGTCGATGGTTACCAAACTCCAATTATTACAAACTTTAACACCTACCAACTTAGCCAAAATGCAAGAAACAGCTGACGAGAAATTAAATATCTGTTTTCATCTCAGCTTATTAACGTTCTCATTACCTACAGTACGGAGCAACTCGAAATAATAATTCTTTTCGTCACCCTTCCGATGTCGAACCGCTCTGCAATCCTTACTTATTATCAACCATCTCATCGCGTGTGCGCTACCTACAGCAATCAAATATTCTAACTACCTACTACAAAATCTTACTTATAAAAGTAAATTATAATGTTAAGCTTACTACGTAGTTACCTACCATTTATTGCTCTCATAATCTTTTCCTAACGATATTTCGTCTAACTCAGTAAGTAGGTACCTAAGTACATATTATAAGTAAGTAGATAGCCTAGCTTAGGAAACTACCTACTAGTTTTTTTTTAACGCGAGCTCAGGTAGGTCACTCGTGTGCCACTTTTTTCACCCTATCCACTTATTTATTTATTAATCTAGTTATTTTACTCGGTGGAAAAAGCAAAATACCTCCTTCCGACCGTTTGTATGAAGATAAAATACTGTATGATATTTCTACTGTGGCTGTAAGTAGCAATTTTGCTACTTACAGCCACAGTAGAAATATCATAAAAAATGTAACAAAGAATTACGTTGGGGATTGTGTGCGTCAGAATGGCTGGTAGTCTGTGGCGTTGGTCTATGAGAGTTGATTCGAAAATTGCTACATAATTGCTTATATTTGCTACATATAATAAAAAACTGCTACATAGGATATATATTTAGAAACAAAATTTTTTTTTTTGACCAGCAATCCTGACGTTTGTTTGGCTGGACACCTCCTAGTTTAAAGTCAATCATGCAGTTTCCCGAAATGTATTGCGTCAATAATTGCTACATATTTACTTCATTTATCTAATTTAGTTGTAACTTCAAACATAATTATGTTAAATAAAGGATGTAGTAATGATTTAAATTTGCCTTTATTATTTTATCAGGCACTTTTCCTTGGGATAATTGAAATAATTGCTACATCCTTTATTTAACATATGTTTGAAGTTACAACTAAATTAGATAAATGAAGTAAATATGTAGCAATTATTGACGCAATACATTTCAGGAAACTCTGCATGCTTAACTTTAAACTAGGAGGTGACCAGCCAACCAAACGTCAGGATTGCTGGTCAAAAAAAATATTTTGTTTCTAAATATATATCCTATGTAGCAATTATTTATTATATGTAGCAAATATAAGCAATTATGTAGCAATTTTCGAATCAACTCTCATAGACCAACGCCACAGACAACCAGCCATTCTGACGCACACTGGGGATTCCCTTCTAGCACTCCGGTAGAGCACGAGCGGGCTTGTTTCGTCGATGTTGAATTTGTTGTTCATACAAAATTAAGACTTATTACAACTGACGAAGAGATGTTATTATTGCACATTGTTTCCGCATAATTGTAAGACACAACAGCAACAACGGATAACTGCGTGGGCACATTCACTTGTGTTTAGGGTTCCGTACCTCAAAAGGAAAAAAAACGGAACCCTTATAGGCTCACTCGTGTGTCTATCACAGCCGATTTGCTCCGAATCCAATGGAACGATTAAATTGTATACACGTATGAATTTCTGTGACCCAAACACGGACGTATAACATAAATAAATGAATTTTGAACATGGGGGGTCAATTTTGGGGGCAAATAAGAAAATTATTAAAAAAAGTTTTGCAAACTGTACCGTGTGATACATCAAATTAAAGGGCTTACTGTGAGGGTCTCAAATCTATATTTCTTTATAATTTTAAAATTGTTTTAAAGTTATTTAAGAAAATAGACGAAAATTGACCATTTCGCCCTATCTCCGATACAACAGAGCATATTTTGAAATAAAAAACCAGTCAAGTGCGTGTCGGACTACGCACAATGAATCCTAAGAACAAACTTAACATTGTAGTTGAAAAATATGTTCTTCCATACATTATACATACTGGTACTGACACTGGTACTGGTATTGAACTATTTTCTGTATTTTTTTTTTCAAAATTTTAGGCTTAGTACTTTCGGAGATACGAACGGTCAATTTTCGTTTATTTTTTAATTAACTTTAAAATGATTTATTTTAAAATTATAAAAAAAGTGTATTTGAGACCCTCACAGTAATCCATTTCATTTGATCAATATGTCACATGGTACAGTTTGCAAAACTTTATTTTTATTTTCTTACTTGCCCCCCAAAATTGACCCCATATTCAAAATTAATTTATTTACGTTACACGTCCATGTTTGGGTCACAGAAATACATACGTGTACCAAATTTCATCTTAATCGGTCCAATGGATTCGGAGCAAATTGGCTGTGACAGACGGACAGACAGACAGATAGACACAGGAGTGATCCTATAACAATTCAGTTTTTTCCTTTTGAGGTACGGAACCCTAAAAATACTGAAAGTAGTTATATTATTCCTATAGATTACAGGAAAACTTATTAGAATCTATGGTCTTAAAATATCATGATAAATCTCTCAATATTGTGCGTACAAAGTTACATTTGCTGTTGGAATGTCTTCCATACATTCCAAAAGTTGGAATGTATGAGGGAACATATTTTTCATCCCTGGGATAAATTCATCCAAACTACGGAACCGTTCACTGTGCGTGGTCCGACACGCACTTGGCCGGTTTTTTTCTATTCCGTGGCGGTAAAAGTGATGACAAGTTTAATAAAACGCCATCTATTGCAAAGAGCTCTAAAACAAAATGCATGACGGAAGGCTACTTTGAACTGTTTATAACATACTATTTGGTTCGGATTGAAGTAAAAGGCTTAATGTATCGTTTTTGTTGAAAATACGTGAAATATGAGTGTAAATAGATAAATCAACATTAAACAAGGATGTTTTGATTTTTACTAATCTTACTTCAGCCAAAATCTGCCGTATAACGCTTATTACTGGTTGTTAATTTCATAATTGTTGCCTATGCTGCCATCTATGATTATTTTTTCGATACTAATTATAATTTGTTCTAGTTGAGACCCCATGACTCTGTTTAGGCAAGCAGTTAGCAATTGACAATGGCAAACTGGCACAAGACTGCGGCACGGTGGTATCACATATTGTCAATGAATGATCCGGTGTGGGTTGAATAGGTGGTTGTTCACTATGTAAAAGTTAGGAGAAGTGTAAAAGTTAGGAGAGAAGTTTAGGAGACTAGTGTTATTTAGTAACAGAAAGCAGGTATCTACGAGGGGCTTGTGGCTAAGTAATAACAGCCGCACGGGTCGATCGATCAGGTTAAGCTACGCTTGCCGCAGTTGGTCCGTGGATAGGTGACCATCTTTACAGCTGTGTTTACATACCAAGACCCTTCCGTGCCCCGGAAAGCACGTTAAGCCGTTGGTCTCGGCGGTTATTCGTGGATCTTTGACAGTCGTTACGGGTCGTTAGAAGCCCGAAAGTCTTACCAAGTAGTATCGTATTACCTAGTAACTGGTTTGTGGAGGTCAGATAGGCAGTCGCTCCAAGTAAAATACTGGTATTCAGCTCCATCCTGTTTAACTGGAAGCCGGCTCCAACATAATTGGGAAAAGGCTTGGCAGATGATGATGAGCGTAACTATCTACATAAGTCTCACCGCAGTGGTTCGGAATCCTTGTCGCCATGCGATGGTGGGCTTAACGAGGGATTCGCAACTTCATCGAGTATGTTGGGGTTGAGCATGTTAGTGTCATAAACTCCTTTACTGCCAAATGGCTCTCTCTTCAAAGATTGCCTCAAAGGTTGCTGTACTGACTACGCAAATAGAAAGGAGGAAATGCACTCAATCCTCACATGAAAGCTTGCAAACCAGCAGCTGTGTTTATTGCGTGAAGATTTTCTTACCAAACCTGACATAGGCCTCTCCCAAAAGCCAGTGTCCGGCGGGCCAATACCGATTTAGAATATGGCTGCACGTCAGCTTACACCATCCGACTGTCTAATAGACATCGGAAATTCACCATTCCCAATTTGACATAACATAGCAAAAAAAACCAGCCAAGCGCGTACTGGACCACGCACAATGAAAAGTTCCGTTCCGTAGTTGGGATGAATTTATTCCAAGAATAAACTTAACTTTGTTGTAGATTTTCTCCCATACATCGATATACTTCACGGTCAATTCTCCAACTGCAAATGTAAGTGCTTGTTCACGACAACTCGCGGGTGCGGGGGCGGCCGCGGTCGCACACAAACACAAATAATAATAACAATAAAATTAACAAAATAATATTAATAATAATTTGCAAGTGTTCACGTACAAAACGCAAAAACGCAGGACCGGTGGAAGTAGCGGGTAAGGTAGCAACTGCGCGTGCGGCGCGCTCGCGGCTTTATCAAAGTTGTTTATGTGTGTTCATGTCGAACTAGCGACCGAGCGCGCGATTCACGCGCCGTCTCAGGTAAGATTAACCAGTTTGAACTTGCACAGTCGCGCAAACGCTTGGCAGCCAATGTGAACACGAACTTGCCAAGACCACCGCGCCCGCATGTTCTACGTGAATAAGTATTAAGGTTGAAGTCGCAAAGAAAGATGCATATTTTTATGTGATAAAATTACAAATGAACGATTTTCGGACTTTTTCCTTTACTTTTGCTGTGATACCTAGTTCCTTGCTAAACATGATTCTAAGTCAACGGGAAGTACCCTATAGGTTTTGATTTATTTACGAATATCAAAATGTGTTGCATAAATGACCGTATTTTTGTAGTGCGTTGACTCAGCAGCTTGATTTTTTTAGAGCTCCAAGAGACCGTAGACCGACATATTTGATTAATTTCAACTTGATACCTCCACGCGTTCCTGAGAAATAGGGTCTTGACAGACATACAAACGGACAACGTTTTTTCCTTTTGATGTACGGAACCTTAAAATACCAGTCAGAATCTGATACAGCTTTTACATAGAAAAATTGTACTGTGCGAACTTCTCATCTAAAATCTGCTGACTAATAACTCGTTCTAAATACAGTTTCGTTTTCCCAGGTGGAACCCGAATGGAACATGTTCGAATCCTTCTCCCGCGACAAGATGGACCTCCTTCGTTCCGACGCGCTCAAGAACACCTCCCCAGTATCACGCAAAGTGGAGGACGCTTCGGAAATATCCCAGAAGTTTGACGAAATATCGTATACTAAGGGAGCTAACCTTATAAGGATGCTGAACCATACGATTTCAGAAGACCTGTTCCATAAGGGATTGGTTATCTATTTGAATCAGTGGTGAGTGTATATTATTGTTAATTATTATCAACGTAAACCATACAACATACATATCGCATGCTTAATATTATAATAAACCAACTGATTTCGGTTCAGGTGCAAAATGAGTTAAGCGTACAAAGAAATTCGTTTTAACTAAATTTCGTCAAAATATCATTTCTGTACCAATAATCAGTTCATCAATCGTTCCTACAATACATTGTTTCATTATTATTATGCCTTTTGACTAAGTTATATGCCATTTTGTAAGACAAGTCAGTGATTGCAATTTTTTTGGTTAGGTCAGTCTATTATTAAGCATGCGATATGTTATCTAGAATAGTATAGTACTTCTTTTGTACTAAAATTGTAAACCCTGCTTCTTCTGTAATTGTTTACATCTAAATATTTGTGTATATTGAAGTCGAAAAACATTCAAAACCTTAGTCAAGTCGAAAGTCACGCTGGCTGGACGCGTCTTGCGTCTGCGATGAGCGGGACAAATACTAATACGAGATGTTTGTAAGGCGCCACGTTGGCACGTCCGCGTCAGGCGACTGCGACCCTCGTTTTAACCGACTTCAAAAAAAGGAGGTTCTCTATTGTATCTGTATGTAAGATTGAATGTCTGCGATTTTCTCAAAAACCAATGAACCAATGTTGATGATTCTGTGAACTACATACTTTCAGGAAGGTTTTAGTATATGATACATTAGGTAATTAAACTTATGTACGAAGTTATATGCATAAATGTACTGTATCTCCAGCATGTCTAAGCGGATTTTGATGATGCTTCTTTTCTTTCGTCTTGGGCTTATGTAATTGTAGGTATATTCAACTAAAAATGGAAAAATAAATTTACTTTAACCACTTCACTGCCGCCCGCCAAAACAACCCGCCAAACGCAGCGCCGGCGTCACACTGACTCATAGAAACTGTACTGAGCCGAGCCCGCGCCAGCGCAGGGTCGGCCCCTCGCGCCATACCCCGCACCCCGCGCCAGCGCGGGCTCGGCAGTTAATGTGTTAATAAAGTAAAAACCGACTTCATAAACCTAAAACGAATAACTTTCATAAAAAAATTAAGAGCTGCTGAAGTCGGTGTCTTCAATGTTTTAATGTCAATGCACCTTAGCTTGGCACCGACTTCAGAAGCTGTTAAGTGTTTTATGAAAGTTATAGGGCATATGTTCAGTGCTCCTCCGGCCTCCGCAAGTCACCAGTCACCACCGCTCCCCGCAGTCGCGCCAGCGTGGCTTCCGACTTAGAGTAGGAGTTTAACACTTAACGCCAACGATAGCTTGGTCATAGAACGTGGGAACGAGACGACATAACGACTCGAATGTCGTATTAAATATTCACCTTTCTACTCGCATGTTTTATGACCTCGACTGCGGAGTCTTGATACTTTATATTGTTTAAATTTTTTAACCCCCTGCATCCTGTACAGTAATGCCACCACACTTCATTATGCATGTGTGTTGCTACATCTTCTTATCATAATTATTTCAAATAGCCTTTCAAAACTAGTTTTTCAATTTATTTAAATTACAGGTTTAGACATCAGAAATCTCAAGATTGCTTTACTCTTTAACAAAGGCCTCCCGTTAACATATTATTATGTAGTTATTATGATTACTCCGCTGATGTTTTTTTTCTTTTTTGTACTTCCTTGATTCTTTTTTTAAACTTTATAATTTTTGCTGTTGTTTTATGTCCGTGTCCAAATAAATAAATGTTTTTTTTTCTATCTCCCAACAGGAAATACTCGAACGCAGAAGAGAACGACCTCTGGCACGCGATGGCCAAGGCTACTCTATCAGACCCGTCACTCAAAGACCTCAACGTGGTTGACTTCATGAACTCCTGGACCAAGCAGGCCGGGTACCCTGTCGTTAATGTTAACAGGAACTACGAGACGGGACGTGTTGAGTTTGAACAGGTAAGAATTAAGTGGCAGTGGCTACCATCATGATTCCACTGCCCGATTTCTCTGCAATACTACAGTTCGAGAGACAGGTCGTCAGACTTTCGGGCTTCTGACGACCCGTAACGACTGTCAAAGACAGAATGACAGCCGGGCCAAAAAAATTAACGTGCTTTCCGAGGCACAGAGGAGTCTTGGTATGTAAAGATGGTCACCCATCTACAGACCAACCCCGGCAAGCGTAGCTTGACCTAATGGATCGACCCGTGCGGCTGTTTCTACTTAGCCACGAGCTCCTCTCTCCTCATTGGATAATCCGTATTAGTAGACTGAAATGCTGACAAAGAAGTCAAATTGACTTAAATCTTGTTCTTTAAAATCCTTAAAAAAATACATTAAGTACTTAAGTATATCCATGTAAAAATAATTATTTTTTTTCTACTTTATATCAGTAGAGTTTTTCTTCTTTATATCGGTAGTCTGCCTTGTTGGTCTAGTGGCCGCAAGCGCACCTACTGATCACGAGGTCCTGCCTGGGTTCGATGCCCAGGTTGGGCAAGGTATTATTGAGTTTTTCTATCTGGAATTTCTCAATGGCAGCCCGGAGCCTCGAGCCCGGTCGATGGCAATAGGCTCGCCCTCTATTACATGGGACTTAAACAGAACTGGCGAAATGTGGGTGTACTATAGGAACACCTCTGCCCAACCGTTCGGGAAAATAAGGCGTGATGATATGTTATATCAGTCTATTCACTTTTACATTAACAATCACCCATTGTCCCACAGCGCCTCTTCACCTCCGCAACCGACCCCTACCAGAAGATGGTAGATCAACTGTGGCACATTCCCATCAGCTACACCATTGTGGACTCGCCTCTAGACACGTGGACCACTAAGCCCAAGTCCTGGCTCAAAGGACGCATCAGTACTGTCGATGTCCCCATCAATGCTACGCAGGCGTTGTATGTTAATGTTGATGCTATCGGTAAGTTTTCATTCATACCGGCTTATTGCAGGCCATAAACTAAATTGGTCTATTAAGTCTCGCCGCGACAGTTTGAAACCTAGAATCGATCATACAACGCAGTCCAATAGACAGTTTTCTGGCCAGTTGTAGTCTATTTGACATATGGCCAACAAAAAGTACGTCTATAGTAAGCACATGTTAAGTAGTTACGTAAGTATACGTTAGTAGTAAGTTTGACCAAGACCGCTGTACCGCTCCTTAGGAATGGAACCGGCTGGCGAATGAGCGGTGGGACGCCGCGAGCGTTGACAAATGAGTGGCCTGCACTGCCCCCCGTCTCGCCGCGCACGTACCTACGGCGCGGTACAGCTGTTATGGTCAAACTATAATATGGCGCGTGACGTGAACGACACAAACTCAAGATTTTCCCCTACCAAAAATCGCTCAAGGCGCTTAAAGAAGTTTTCATTTAAAAAATCCTTACATTGACACAGCACTTAAAAGTTTCAACTATTTTTATAAATGCTCGATCCTAGAATATTATTATGCCAATTTTGTATAATAAGATTGTGTTAAGATATGATGTAAAGAACTTTTATTGGTTACCTATATTGCTGACGGTACCGTCCTAAAAGTGTTGAAATTGGGGGGGGGGGACAACTTCTATCCCTTCAACATCGTGACTCAGTACCTTTATCTATCTTATTTCGACCATTATTAAAGAAAGAAAGAAAAAGTATTTATTAAGATTCGCACAGGAAGATCAAACTAAACACACTCTTAAAAAAAATGAAAAGAACAAAATAAAATGAAAATAATAACAGTAACTCATGTACGAGGCCAAAAGGCTCCTATCTCAGTATGATGCTGCAAAATTTAAAAAGTAAGTGTCGGAGCGCTGGTATTCTGATAGGGGCCGCTGTGTTGTCACGGACAGATAGGGAAGGGCGGGCGTTTTGGGGACTGTCTTATGTAATTTTGTGCTTTGAAAAGTGCTGATTCTCAGCCTAGTTTGAATAAATGACTTTTGATTTTGATACAGAAATAAATAATTCATATTCTCAAACTGAATTCCCCAGGCTACTACCGTGTAAACTACGACAAGAAGAACTGGCAGTTACTAAGCGAAGCTCTACAGGCCGGCAGCATAAAGTCCGCCATTACAAAGTCACAGCTTATCGACGATGCCTTCAATCTGGCCAAAGTTTCCCAGCTGAACTATAGTTATGCACTGGGTTTGACCACCTGTGTGATCAACGGTGAAGACTCGAAGATGGTCTGGGATCTTTTGTTGAATAATATGGCGTTTTTGAAGCATAATTTAAGAGCGACGTCTGGATATGTGCACTTCCAGGTCAGTTGATTTTTGAGGGAGTTGTTTAACGCGGCTTGTGGTAGGAATAAACTGGCAGGAATTGTGACGTATCGAAAAAGCGTTATGCCGCCAGTTTCAAGTGTCAAAAGTTTTTGTTTTTTAATACAGAGCCGTCTAGTATAGTTTTTAATATACAGGGTGTGTCGTAAATAGTGGTCCAGAGTAAAGGAGTCGATACACTGTATTCTTATGTATCACATACCGAAATTTACCGCTGTGGCAGTTAAAAGCGATGAGAGCAGGACGAAAAGAAAAAATAACTAAGAAATTAAATTATAATTACCTTTACTATATTTTCCTTTCCAGGATTACATGCGAATAATCCTAGCCAAACAGCTACAACGCGTCAACTACGGCCTTTCCAAACCTAAAGACGACAACGAAGCGTTCCTTATAGAAAACCTTGTAATGTGGGAGTGTTACGTCGAGTCACCGCGTTGTCTCAACTGGGCTCGAGAGCAGTTCAACAACTGGACTAAACAGGCCGATATTAATAATAACCCGTAAGTTTTAAATAATAATAAGAAGATGTAGTGACAAAAATTTAAAAGACAAAAGAGTATGCTTAGATTGTTCGGTCATGTTGAGAGAATGAATGAGAGGCGACTATCAAAAGGTATTTACAAGGCACATTTAAGTGGAAACGCCGGGACGCCCTAGGACGCCATACAGGATGTAGGATGTAAAAAGAAATCACAAAGCGGTCAACTATGCATACTGTACTTCTAACTTAGTAGCTTTGCGCAAAAATTATTGCTAGGAAACAACTTTTATTTTAAGGTACTTATACAAAAACAGCTATTTTTTAGGTCCCAGGCAAACGGCCCCGCGTACGCGTAGGTATAGATAAACCATTCTAAAAATGAACGCCTCTCCACAAAACTTGATTATTTCAATGTGTGAGAGGAAGTATTTATTCCAACAACTTATTTGTGTGCGTGCGACGATTTTACTGTAAACATGCGACTCGTCGCTGCACTTAGAGGCCAACTAATCGAGCGATCAGCCCAGGTACGAGCATTGTACGGCGGGGAGCGTGCGCTTTATATGGCACGACACGTTCGCTCTGTTGCGCGTTCGTTTCATTTTTACACTAGTTGGCCAACAAATCCGGCTGTTCGGCGTTTGGTCAGTCGATAGGTACCGTTTGCATAAAAAAAACAATCAGTGTTATTGTTTATATTTTTATGTACCTATGTTTGTAAGGTATTTATTTCATTTACTGTATACCTACTGCATATATTATGTGAATTATTGCCTTAAAATAAATTATGAAATTATTATTATTTCAAGCATTTATTGACTTATTACTAATATGATAATGCAATACTTAATAAAACATTATGCAATACAAACAAACGTAACTAATCACTTTCATCAGAATCAACATTAATAATGAATTCAAAATCCATGTCAAAATTTTTCATATATATATATATATTAGGTTGGGGAAAAAGTCTTTTCGCATTATAGTATGTATGAACTTGTAATAAAATCTCTTTGGCTATACTATTTGTATCTGGCTGGTTTTGGTATCATTGAAAGTTTAAATTTTAAAGAACATAATTCCAAATTCAAATTAGGAAAATGTGTGATTTTCATTTGTTTATCGTACCGTCAAGATGAGTGAATCTAATGAAGAAATTCGATACATTTTAAAATTTTACTACAAAAAAGGTAAAAATGCAACGCAAGCCGCGAAAAAAATTTGCGATGTTTATGGACCTAGTGTAGTGTCTGTGAGAGTAGCACAAATTTGGTTTAAGCGTTTTCAATCCGGAAATTTTGATGTCAAAGATGCACGTCGTTCTGGTCGCCCTATTACGGATAAAATGGATGCCATTTATGAAAAAGTGGAGCAAGATCGGCATATCAGTAGTTACGACGTAGCTGAAGAACTGGAAATTGATCACAAAACAGTTTTGGCGCATTTGAAAAAAACTGGGTACACAAAAAAGCTCGACATTTGGGTACCTCACGAGCTCACTGAAAGAAACCTAATGAACCGTGTACTCATTTGTGATTCTTTATTACGACGTAATGAACCGAACCATTTTTGAAGAAGCTGATAACTGGTGATGAAAATTGGATCACGTATGACAAGAACTTGCGAAAAAGGTCGTGGTCAAAGGCCGGTCAGGCTTCACAGACTGTGGCGAAACCCGGGTTAACTCGCAACAAGGTGATGCTGTGTGTGTGGTGGGATTGGAAGGGCATTATTCATTATGAGCTATTACCACCAGGCAGGACAATCGATTCTGAACTCTACTGCGAACAACTGATGAGATTAAAGCAAGAAGTTGAGAGAAAGCGGCCGGAATTAATCAACAGAAGGGGTGTGGTTTTTCATCATGATAACGCTAGACCTCACACATCTTTAGCCACTCAGCAAAAATTAAGAGAGTTTGGCTGGGAGGTGTTAATGCATCCGCCGTATAGTCCTGACCTTGCACCTTCAGATTTCCACCTGTTTCGGTCTCTTCAGAATTCTTTAGGCAGTGTCAGGTTAACATCACGAGAGGACTGCCAAAACCACTTGTCGCGGTATTTTGACCAGAAGTCCCAAAATTTCTATAGCAATGGGATCATGTCCCTACCTACAAGATGGCAAAAAGTTATGGAACAAAATGGTACCTACATACTTTAGTTAAATGTAAATAAACTATATTAAAAAATGTTTTGAATTTTCTTAAAAAATGCGAAGAAACTTTTTCCCCAACCTATTATATTGTTTTTTGATATCATTACCATGTCTACATAAATTTTCCCACACACTACAATCAAAAATTTCAATTCGTTCCTATAATAGAGCCATTATAGATGTAAAGTGTTCAACTTTTTTTTTTGTAGCCACGTAAGGTTTTGCGTTGATATGTTGACCGTACTTTTGCGGCGAAATCGACGCGTGATCCCACTTTCATGTCTCGCCGGTGACTGAGCAACCAGTGACAAAGACCAATTCGACCGTCCCAATTGACAATGTCGGATATACATTTTTACCAATATTCACTTTTTTACATAAATCGAATTACAATTGAAAAAAAAACCTTCACTGTCAAAACAAACTTAAACTGAGGGCAGTTCAAAGTTTGCCCTAACGATAAAAAATAATCTTTATGATATTAACAATGTCAGTTCTGCGAAAAAGACCACTGTTCAGTAGGGACTAAACAGTAGTCTCCCTGAAGAACCGACATTGTTAATAGGGACGGTCGAATTATGTGTATTTTGTCGTTACACCTTCTTTACATGTGAGCGTAACCGCTGTGGGGCGTTCATTTTTAGAATGGTTTATCTTACCACTTGTACCACTTGTTCTCGCTGCATGTACTCACGAGTTGTTTGACTCATCTATGCCTGACTGAATTCAATTAAACTCAAGTCGCACTAGTTCGGAAAATGATCGTGTTTGACTAAATTCTTTTTGAAATATTCTTGTTTCCTTTTTTCCAGTATCCCCAGCTACCTTCGCTCGCTCGTCTACAACATGGTGCTCCGTCACGGCGGACGCACAGAGTTCGACTTCCTTTGGAACGTGTTCATGAACTCCACCGACCCCAACGTGAAGAGTCTCATCATCAACAATCTGCCCAGCACAAGGGAAGAGTCGCTCATTACTATGTGAGTACTACTCTATCTGTCTTTTACTCTGTGCAAAATAAATGTGTTTACTTACGTTCTTTCTTGACTCAATTTTTACCCGACTATGGCAGACAGAAAGGGTTATGATAAGTTAAGTTTGTACCCTCATAGAGCCTTAAATTCTGTGCCGATTTTGACAAATGTGGTGACGCTGGATGGGTTATGATCCAAAGAGTGTCCTAGTGTATATGAAGTCAGAGGAAATCCAATATTTCGTAATACAGGCGTCATTTCGTATCTCAATAATCAGATTTTTGATGATTGATCTACTCTCATATCGAAAAATTCGAATTATAAACTTCAAAACGAGTTTATATCGACGTACCTTATAAACACAATATCGAAATTTATAAATGGAATCATAATAAAACACCTAAGTTTAATATCACTAATTTAATTTTACCAAGAAGTTTCCGTCATTTTTTCAATTTTTTTTTCTAATGGAATGCATATGCGTGGCGCACCATTTGTATAGCATAACAACAAAGTTTTCTTACTCTTTTTCTCTAACTTTGATCATTTATTTATTTATCATTCAATCCCAATGTATGAGAGTAAATAAAGTAGTGTATGAAACTGCACATAACTAGGTATATAAATATAAACACTCGTGTTTAACCCTCATAGCCCTCATTACGCAACAGTTTCTTATACTACTATTACAGTCGGCTTTTAATTTTGCAAGATGTTGGGTCAGAGTCAGTTCCATTTTCAGGCCATTATTATTACTAATATTTCAATAATCAGTATTTTTAACCGTCCCTTTTTCGTCATTACTAACGTATCTTTCCCATTCCTCAGTCTAACGTAGTCAGGTAATAATCAATAAGAAAGAGTCGTGACTGCATCACATAAACCACAATCCGAAAAGTACGTGTATTTTAATTTCCACAGGCTTCTCGAAAAATCCCTCTCAGAAATCCCCAAGCAGTACGCAGTAGCGGCGTGGAGCGTAGAAGCCCCGATAGGCACGCGACTGGCGCAAGACTTCCTCATACAGAACTTCCACCAAGTGTACAACAAGTTCACTGAGATGGACGCCTTCACCTTCCCCGCAGTGTTGAGTGGATCCTTCGGTTTTATTTCCACCGAGGAAGAGCTTAGCAGGGTAAGTTTCACCTTAATGTGACGAGTTAAAGTTCAAAATTCAAAAACATTAACTTGCTGTCTATATTTGTATACAATTTAATTAATTCAATTCAAATAAAATTAACAGCTATTACTTTATATCCGTCTCTTTCTTGTTCTACTAGAGAGAAAAAGATAAATATTGTCTAAACTGTTTTCGTTTGTGTCCAAAAGAATCACCACGTGAAGTGTTCATTAAGTCGTTATAGTTGTTTTTACAAAATTATTCAAACCTAGGAACCCGGGATTACTTATTTATTCAGAAAGGAATGTCCATATTATTCTTTCGTGGGAAGAAGTTTAGGTATATAAGCGCCCGATTATCCGATCACTGGTTATCAATCCCTGAAAAATATGGAAAGATCTCACCAAATTAGCTTGCACGGGGTCAAGTTATGTCACTCGGGTCACTGGGTCATTCGGCAGGCGATTAGTCTCATTTACTTTCAGAACACAGTTACAAACTCAGTATCATAAAAAAAAATCCCTGACATTACACAACACACGAAATAAACACAACAGCGGATCGAACGCAAGGCACGTGCATCACCATCGACGGTCGGCACGCCAATCTTCTTGTTCAGTCGACATTATAAATAACTTACGCGTGCTAAATATCTCTCTTTCTACCTTCCAGTTAAAAAACTTCGCTCTCAAACACAAGGAGCAGTTGCTGCCGATGTCTCAGACGCTTCAGAAGCTGGTGGACACAGCCACCTTCAGGATCGACTGGCTCAGGAAACACGGCACTGGTATCAGCAAGTGGTTCCAGGATTATGTTTCTGGTACGTAATAATAAGTGAACAGTTGTGTAGATTGAAAATCTTGCTTTCTGTTAGTTGTAGATTTGCTAGTTAACCGAGCTCTAAATTGTTGTTGGTATCATATATTGGCAATCCATTAAGGGGGTCAGGGCAGCCCGCAAAATTCAAATTTTCTTACGTTTTTTGCAATTTGCAAGTCAGTTTAACACTGACTAGTTGTATGTTAAATAAAGTATGATTCGCGGCTGTAACAAATATGTATTTACAGAATTATAATCATTAGAATCAGTAATACAACTCCTTATGTTAGTATAATCCTGAAATGTTAAGATTTCATGAAGTAGTCATTCATTATGATTACCTGGTCTTAAAGAGTTGTATTGATCACTTTAATGATTCTAATTATTTAAATAAATACTTGTTACGGCCGCAAATTATATTTTATCAACGTACAATCTAATAACGACTTGTAAATTGCAATAAACCTAAGAAAATTTGAATTTCACGGGCTACTTTGACGCTTTCGGGGAATGTAGGAGAGGTGTCATTTGCAACCAAATTACCCCGTATGACCCCTATGCAATTGTCAACTATTTTCGAGTAATTTGACATTTAAAATTTTAAAGATATTTGCGGTAAGTATTTTATTTAAAACCAATGCATTAAATTTTTTTTTTAATTATTATTATTATCTGCCTGCTAACACTTCAATACCTAATAATCAACCATAAAATGACAATTATCTTTAATAGTTTTTAAACCAGAGCTACAAATCGTTACAATTTTCATAATTTTGAGCAGGTTATTTTTTATTAAAATTGCCGACCTCTGCAAAAAAATTGTTGACATTTGCTTCAAAGTCATAAGGGGTCATTTGGTTGCAAATGGGTTCTCCTACATCCCCGCAGCACATATTACCAATAATCCTGTATATATTACTGGCAGGTTTTAATTGATAAAACTAAAACCTTTGAAGCATTTCCTGTATTTTTAATTACTAGACAGTTTTTATAATTCCTGATAGATTAGCATCATCAGCGGGTATAAACTTTTGATACGCGTGCAGGTGGCGGTGTATTGTGGCTATAGCATGTGGCCGATGAGCGGCAAGCCTTAAAATCCTAGGATTTGACATTTCTGGAGCTTTAAGTTGTTTTTTTGCTGCCTACAATGATACTATGATTTATTTCTCCTCCATACAGGCAAGTCCCCACTATCACAAGTAACTCCCGTCCCACCTACTCCAAACGCTCGCACCGACAGCACAACCTCTGACGTCACAGCTCCCTCTGAAGTCACTACTGCTGCGACCAACGTCACGACGACCGCGACTGATGCTCCTGCGACCAAGTAATATTATGTCCACACTCTACTTACGTAGGTAGATGTAACTGCATGTACAGTAAACGTTCCTATGTAAATAGATGGCTCGCCCTGTGTCCTAACCGAATGTCGCGCGAATACGCGTTTAAACGATCGTTTACATGAGTTATGACTAGAGATCGGATAATCGGATGCATATTTACATAAAGTTGAGGTGTTGACTAATATGGATTGTACTTTTGTATCGAAAATATTCCGGGATCGATAAATTTAGCATTCTGATCATAGAATCGAATGTATTTAAGGTTGTATATACTTGCGTTCAGGTGTTGGCTAATATGGATTGCAGTTTTGTATCAATCGTAAAAATCTCGTGATTCCGGAATTGATAAATTTAGTACTTTTCTACTATGGAATTGAATGCTACCTATTGTTGTAAAGTGGCAGCTAACGTCAGGATAAGTAATGTTAAAAATTGAAAGTAAACAAAAATAAATAATACCACATATTTAAGAAGTCGTTTCCATACCATGTGTCCGATTAGTTGTGCATTCCCAGATTTTCTGGAATCCTGAGATTTTTTTTTTATTTTTAATTAAGGAGCCGCTTCCATCGTTTCTTAGCCAAAAATTAACTTTAGATAAATATACATCCGATTATCCGATCTCTAGTTATGACGTACAAACGCGACTTAATTGATCGCGCTAGTACGTCATATTCATACGAACTAGCGCGTTTTTTTTTTTTAAGTGGCCAAGGATTTGGATTCATAACTATTTCCTTCAATGGTCTGCGCTGAACCTGTGGCAGTTATGTAACATCCTATTTGCGATTGATTAGATAACACAGTTGTGGTAAGTAGCGGTTACCGCTTTACCGCATACTTAAGGTGCTCACAAGAGGCTAAGTTCTAAGTAGGCTTGTCTTAGAAAAAAAAAATTGCCAAATCTATATAGTTTGTGGTAGCGTGAGTAAATAGATAATTGTTTTATATTTTGCAATAAATTACCAGTGTTGTGTCATCGCGCTTCTCTTTCTTTTCTATGCAGTCCGACAGTGACCGCGCTTTAGCTCTTGTCAGTGTCTTAAATAAATTAAATACCTAGTAAGAACTGATCCGTGATCATTTAACTCCTTTGTCATATTGAGAATATCCATCGCAACTCGAATTAGGTGAAACTAATTAATTAAATTGAAAAAATACGAAAAATATCTACGACAAACGCAGCCGTAGAGGCACCGAGTTTCAACCAGAATTTTCGTTGAAACAATTTGTATTCCACTATTTAAAATAGTATGAATAAACATGATGTAAAAATAGAGCTAATACTATCAGTCAGGTAACTTTCAGTTCTTTTTCAAAAGTAATATTATAAATTTTATTTAAAAGTATGTCGCTAAAACATAGGTGTCCAATTATTTATAAAAAAAAATACAAATCAATTCTTCTTTTTTCCATTTTCAAAATTCAAATTTGTATCTATAGTTTCATAATGTTTTACGTATAACAATAACAACGTAAGTCAAGTCATAATCGTGCAATACACAACATGAATAATATCTGTTATATTAGGTACAATTACACATACTTTGTAATAAAAGGCTCTTCGTCAGACAAATTCACATACTCTTATATTATTACTTCTCTGTAATCAGGATAGTGTGTTCGAGATTTGATACTGACGAAATATATGTAAATAGAATTAAGCATAATCGATAAAGTAACACCTCGATAATCGCTACGAGTATCGATTCTTTTTAGTGCAATTTATTTTCTTAATCGATATTGTTCTATCCATTTATGTATTTCTATGAATTTTTAAATACTTAAGATATTATTTATTAGCATTTATAGCTTTTAAAGTGTGTATTTTATAATATTTGCCAAATTAGATAGTGCATAATTATGTGGAGCCAACGCTAAATACATAATGTCACAAAAATAACTATTTTATTAGAATATATTATTCGGCAAAATCATTGTACTTATTGATTAATTTTAATAAAATATCGATAAATTATTTTTTAAATATCCAAAATGTTGGTTTTGTATTTAAGCATCACGTTTTAGAATTAGTATGTACAATTAAATATATTTTATGTTACCATAATGATGTGTGGCCATACTGTAAAATTGTGATCTAGAAACTGGATCTGTGTATGAAATACGCACAAGTTTTTAAATTAGCCTGGTAAAGGGGCAAGCGCTTGGGTAGCCCGCGAAATTCAAATTTTCTTACGTTTTTTGCAATTTGCAAGTCAGTATTAGGTTGTATGTTGATTAAAGTATGATTCGCGACCGTCACAGATATGTATTTGTATTTTAAACCAGCGTCGGGCACTAGCTGCGCGGCAGTTTGCTGAACTGGGCCTATTTGGCACAGCCGTGAGACACACATTATTATCACTTTTTTTGTTTTTTCTGTCTAGTTTTAAGCTTTTTATTGTATACAGTTAAGTTATTTTTTTTTTTTTTTTTTTTTTTTTTTTCTATTTGGTTGTTGTGTGCACTTAGGGCATGTGCCTAATAAACATGTTTTCTTTCTTTCTTTCTTATTTACAGTATTATAATCATTACAACTCCTGAAGTTAGTATAATCCACAAATTTTCAGGATTTCATGAAACATTCAATAGGATAACCTGGTCTTAGAGTTGTATTGATGACTTTAATAATTATATTTCTGCAAATACATACTTGTCACGGTCGCATATCATACTTTAATCAACATATACCCAGACACTGAGCTGCAAATTGTAAAAATCGTAAGAAAATTTCAATTTCGCGGGCTACCTCAGCGCTTGCCCCTAAGTCTAATAAGCCGACAAAATTAATGCGTATTTAGCCTAAGAAAAACAGCAAGTTGTCTAAAAGTAATTAAAGCCAAACAAAATGTGGAAAGTTTTAAGAGTCGGTATACAAGGTTAGTTTGTAAGATGTATGGAAAATATGGATAAAATTGGATAGAGTTACGGAAAAAATGGAAAAAGTTTATGAAAATCTCAATAGTATTAATTTAGGAATACCATTAAAAATACAAATATAATTACAAAATATAAAATAGAGTTCAAAAGTAAAATAAAAAACAATATTAGCATGACAGTCGGCAGTTAAAAATACGCTCAACCCTAGTTAAAGTTTAACTCTAGGGATAAATTATCCGAAGTTATAACTTGATTTTGTTTAACAGTGCGTCTGTTAACGTTAAAATCGTCAGGTTAAGTCAACACCAGCAATTAACACTACGCGAACTTGAAAAAATCGATTGTCACCAGAGGCGATTCAAACAAAAAATGTGCTAACTTTTTTATAATAACTCCACAACCTCATTCCACCGGCCCCCTTCTACCATCGAACATCTAGACGCACTGCAAATTACCATCCATACCTAGTTGCCATTCCACTAATTCGCACTAAGCGCTTCCAAACATCTTTCATAATGCGCACGGCAAAAGTGTGGAACTCACTACCTGCGTCTGTGTTCCCGAACGCGTACAACCCGAATCTCTTCAAAGTGAGAGTGAACAGGCTTCTTCTGGGTAAGCTGACTCCATCGTCGACTTTGTCTCTGTCACCTCTGACCTAGACTAGAGTCAAGAGCAAACCCATCACAAATTAAAAAAATAAAGATAATTTATTGAAATTTTCAGTGTTTGCATTTCTCTTGATAATACAAAGCCAATAAATTAATGTGTCGCTAACTCATAGTTAGCGTATGGAAAGACAAAAGGCGAGAATGCTATCAACAATACATTATATTCATATTAATTGTCAAACTTTATATAAAATAACTGAAATAAAAACATAAATTATTTACAATATTAACAACAACAACAAAAAACAATAGTAATAAGTACTATATATAAGAGTGTACCTCCTCTCGGTTAAGTCGTGCCTTTTTTGTTACGAACGTCCACGAACGGACTACACTAGGCTAACTAAGAGATAGCGTAATGTATAAAAATTACATTCGTTGTGTTAAATTTGTAACTTCGATAATTTTTGGAATTTCTATATATTTATATTTTTGTTTGTACTAAATTATAGTCCATACTATAAATAATTTGGCATTTAAAACGGAAATTGCGCAAAATTCATGTTAGCGTAGTGTAACGTGCTCGTGTCGAAATGATCGAATTCGGTGCCTGCTTACCTCCTCAGAACCCTGCCGACCGAAGCCTCTACTAAATACACACTCCTGTCATCTGCACGGTTCTATATTATTATAATATGGACCTAGTTATGCAGAAAGCAGCCATATGGCACTTTTTTGAAAAATGAGTTATAGGTATACACAGTCATACTAATTTCGAAATACAAGATTTTTTGCAAAAACAACCATGTTGATATCTCTATTTATCACGGAGATATGAGCCGTCAAATGCAGCCATGTCCGTACATCCATAATGCAACCATCGACAGGAAAATGCTTATAACTCTGTTTGCACTTTTCCTGACATGGCTGCTTTCTGCATAACTAGGTCCATATTATTCGTTAGGTTGTTATTGTTATTTTGAATACATGCGCTGTAATATTTTGACGTTGACAGGCGCACAGTTAAAAAATCTTGTTATACCTCTAAGAACACCATTATAAACTACGCCTTACATTCCTTTGTCGTTTGTATTTATTAAGTACAGTTGGCAACACAATCTACTTAAAAATCCTACTTTTAATGTCCCTAGAAATAAATGTATCAATGTGTGCTGTGCTACTTTTATACCAAAAAAAAATCTAGAAAAAATTTAAATTAATTATTGTGTTGCTGATTGTAGCCACCTACGTTATTATTTATATGATTGTTCGTATTTATAATTTGAAACCACTCGAATTTAGATAATCTTATTTGTTAAACTGTATTTCGTCGCTTCTCCAGAATCGTGTTGTAACAAAAAATAAGCTAATTGTACAGGAAAGCCTACCCTAACCTTGCCTTACCTTATTTTATTATTCTCTACTAATTCCATTTTGCTAGGTAGATTAGACACATCTCTTCAGAGTAATCTTCGAAAGGCTTTCAATTTACTTATTTTTTGTTACTACACTATTCCGGAGAAGCGACGAACAATTTGTCTAAACTTTTTATTATAAGTGTTTGCATGTGAAGGCTTAATGTTGAATAAATAATTCAATTATTATACAAGTATTTTATTACACCACTGCAAAACTCCTGATAGGTAAATACTAGGTAGTTTAAATATACCTAGTGTATAACTTCAAAGTTCAGAACTAAGTAGGAAAACTTATGTGACCTTATGTCATAAATTCTGTTTCATCATAATCAGCCTAGCCTTTTCCCAACTATGATGAGGTCGGATTCCAGTCCACCGGATGCAGCTGAATACCAGTATTTTACATGGAGCGACTGCCTATCTGACCTCCAGAACCCAGTTATTGGGTAATACAATACGAGTACAAGGGGTATTGTAAGACTGGTTGTCAGACTTCCGGGCTACTGGCGACCCGTAACCACTGACAAACAAAAAAAAATATAATGAAATAAAAAATAATGGTAACTACCTAATAAAATAAAAAAAATTGAAAAATACGTGCAACTGCAGACGTTTTTGCATATTTCACCTTGGCCTGTTATTCACCATTTTTTTCAAATTGATGTCATTAATTCTGTTTGTAAGACAATAATAACTCTTCGCCTGCATAGCCTTTTCTCAATGGGGAAGAAAACTAACTTTTTATCACGATAGTTGGCGCACAATCGACTGTACCTTATTTTTATATATTAGCTGTCAAATCGTATGGATTTTTGCAATATACTAAGTTTAGCTTTCCTATTTTCCGTAATTCTGTCCAAAATGCCTTAATGTAGTGCGTTACCTTGTAAAAACAGAGGAGTACATTTGTTTCCTAAAGAAAGTAAGGGCAGACAACAATGGGAATTGGCGTTACGTATTAAAAACTTTAAGGCAAGTAGTCCTGCACGATTATCTGCTGCGCATTTCACAGAAGAGGATTAGATTAGTAAAGAAGCCGTCCTTTAGGCTGGGTACTATATCTATAAAACAAAAGAATCAAGATTATTATCTAATAAAATAAAATTATTGTCATCAAAATAAAAGTGTCATAAAATATACTATATTAACTAATCTATGTAGTAAAGAATTCTCCTAAAGATTTAATCAATCAATATAGGTATGTAGTTTTCAAAATATTCCTGTATTGCCTGTCTGTTAATCATTGGTAAATGAGTATCTGCATTTATGTCTCTGAATGTATCAGAAGGTGGACATAGGTATGCAGTGTCGTCTTGGATGTCGCAGTCAGCACCTAAGTTTTGGTTTCGATCATACGAATGTAATCTATAAAAAAAAAAATAGGAATGTTAGTCCGTGGCTTATAGAAAAAGGCTCACAACCAATCATAGCCATAAATATTTTATGTGTTTTCCTTTCAATCAAATCGGCCTTTTTGTCGGCAGTTGCAGCGTTCCTTTTGCGGAGCTCAACTTTTAGTTGAGGAACAGTCATAAACGCGTCCATATTATAGTCAAATTATACTTTAAAATCTCATAAATAGCAGTCACACTACTGTCACGAAAGGTAAACAAGGTACAGTCGACTACAGCGACATCTAAACACAGCTTTGAGTGTGGCTCCTCATTATGGCGTCGCTTAATGTCAAATACCATTATTTGACATGAAGCGACTGCCTATTTGACTCCACAACGCAGTTACTGGGTACAGTATTTTTATCTCACGAAGCGACGCGCGCTTTACTTGAGGTAACCAAGTGTACAAAAACGCTGTGAATGTGTGCGTGAGACGAGTAGCGTCAGCACACAATACACACACTTCCAACCTCGGACGCTACCGAGAGCCACTTACACACACTTTCACATACTATAAACATAACCCTTTGGTAAGACTGGTTGCCAGGTTTTGGGGCCTCAATCTACCCGTAACGACTTTCGACGACGACCTACGAATGACAGCTGGGATCAAAAGTTTTAACGTGCTTTCCTAGGCGCAATAAAATCTGTGCTTACATCAGACAGGTGTTCTAAAAAAGTGGTATAATTAAATCATAGAATTTACCACTAGATGGCGCTAGAGAAGCGCATCTTGTACACCCTCATCATTCAATGTTCCTCTAAAAATAACTAGTACCTATATACCGGTTTATTAAATTATTAGCTTTAACTGTATCGATTAAATTTATGTTCATGTAATCCACGAAAAAAAAGCTGTAAAAACTTCAATAAATCGGTTTATAGAACGACAGTAGGTAAGTACACTAAACTCAGTACTTTGAAACCTATGGAGATAGAGCCATAAATAAAAATGAAATCACCACTTACTGGGCCCCCTAATACACTATGAAATATATACTGGATGACGTTTTTACCGTCTTGAATAAAATAGGGTATAATAAAGGTGAACTGAGTAGAACATTATGGCATACCTATTTTTTTTATTTTATTAATAATATCTAAATTCAAATCATACGCACCCTGCGTATGATTTGAATTTCGATATTTTTTAACAATCTATTTTTTTTTTTCAAAATTTTTGTTTTTATTGTTCTAGTTTACCTCAAATGTGTAGTGTTTATTGATAGAGCAATTTCTGTCTAAGTTATTGAAAAAACAAAAAAAAAACTAGGTATGCCATACCTAGGCCTCTACTCCGTTCACCTATTTTTTTCAAGATGGTAAAAAATATCATCCAGTCTAGATAATCAATCTGCCTAGCCTTTCCCAACTAAGTTTGGGTCGGCTTCCAGTCTAACCGGATGCAGCTGAATACCAGTATTTTACATGGAGCGACTGCCTATCTGACCTCCACAACCCAGTAACTGGGTAATACGAGACCCTTTGGTAAGACTGGTTGTCAGACTTTCGAGCTTCTGACGACCCGTAACGACTGCCAAAGATCGACGAATGACAGCCGGGACCAACGGCTTAACGTGCTTTCCGAGCCACGGAGGAGTCTCGATATGAAAAGATGGTCACCCATCCACAGACCAACCCCGGCAAGCGTAGCTTAACCTGATGGATCGACCCTTGCGGCTGTAATTACTTAGCCACGAGCTCCTCCATCCAGTCTAGATAATATTATAAATATTTCAATTTTTAATCTGTGGAAAATGTCGTATATTTGTTATTTATTTTTGTTCTTACTATACTACTGTTTGTTTTCCCTTATGAAATACAATAAACTAAAAAATTCCTTACTTCGAAAAGACGTCAATTCCTTGAGCTAATCACGACATCTGCTATTAACGCATTCTCTATGACACAATTACTAAGTCGGTTTTTACAAGACTCGATATTGACGTGGTTTGCACGTGGTAAGATATAAGCGGGGAATCATAAATATACCATACAGAATTGGGGCCCTGGTACTGCATTTTACGAACATACAAATAACTAAAATATTATAGTCGATACATTCCCAATGCCTCCCGCATGCCACGTCATTTTTCCCTCCCTATCGTAAAGTATGGCAACACCGACCATCAGCGCGAAAATCAATAATCTGCTTGTAAACAACTCGAACCAAATGTAGGGCAAACAAGTATCCTAGTACAATTTTCATATTCCGCAATTATTGTTTCGTGTAACCTTTTCATTTAACCACATTTTAGTTATTAGTGAGTGTAAAATAATTTAGCAAAGATGGATACAGCGAATGTTGGATATTCTTATCACTTGCCGTCAGGCGGCTGGAACTATAAGATTCGTAACACATTGTCGCAATTCAGTGATTTGTTCAGCGAATTTAATAAATATATCGCGCCAGCATATCATCACGATCGATGTGAAAGGTATTTTATACTTAGTTTTCTTTTTTACTATTTTTTACAGCAGTAACAATGTAACTGCGTAATTGAATATTATATTACATCATATCTATCTACCCCTATATCTAAGACAGGATTCTTTTAGAATGGGGTCACATTTAAGGCATATTTTTTTTTATAAGTGTTGTACTCGTTGTAGTTACCATTACCTATTTTGATTTTTTTTTAATAAGACGTATTTTACTGTTGATTATTTTATTTACCTAAACTCTTTTGCAAAAAAAACGGGCACTTTAGATTTTTTTCTCTACTTCAATGAAGAAGAACAAGAAAGAGGTTTTATTAATTTGACGATGTATTGGCATGTTATTTGAAGCATTGCCAGGATGCTTCTTTACGTTCCTAATTTAAATTTTGAAATTAACAAAAGAAAAATAATGATTATTGTGGATTATTGAAAAATTGCTTTACTAATGGCGCGAATTGCTAAATCGATTTTTTACTGATTATTAAAATTTTAAAACTTTTTGGATATTTTCTGCAAATTAAACAATTTAATATTTCTTTTTACATGAAATATCACTTTTTGATATGAGTGATAAAGCGATAAGGGCCGGTAAAATTATAGCCCTACTTGAAGAAGGTTGTTTACAAACTTACGTGTCTCAGCGGCTAAATGTGAGTCGTTCAACTGTCCAGAGGACTTGGCAACGGTATCAAGAGACCGGTTCGGTCAAAAGAAGACCCGGTTCGGGAAGAAAACGATGCACAGAACCAAGAGATGACAGCTTTTTAGTGAATCAGGCGTCGTAAGGCGTCAAGTGTGGTCCTGAAGAAGCGCCTTGAAGAAGTAAGAGGAGTAGAAGTTAGCTTGTGGACGGTCAGGAGGAGGCTTTTGCTGCCAATATCAGGAGTTACCGCCCGGCTCGGGGCCCTAAATTACTTCGTGAGAACCGTGTTGCTCGACTTCAGTTTGCTCGAAACTGTGCTTCATGGACTTTGGAGGACTGGAATAAAGTATTGTTTTCTAATGAAGCTAGAATCTCTTTGTGTGGAGAGGACCGACGGCGGAGAGTGCTGCGAAGACCACGGGAACGCTATGCGGAAGTGTGTTTCTAAGAAATCACTCCTTATGGCGGAGGCTCCGTTATATTTTGGGCAGCAAGCGTACGGAGTTAGTTTTCATAAAAAAATGGAACACTAAATGCCCACCGTACCGGTGGGCATTTAGTATAATGGAAGTCCTAATTCCATATGCACAACCCACATTGACTGCACTTGGGGAAGATTCCATTTTTATGGACGACAATGCTCGCCCGCACCGTTCTGGCAACGAGGAAGCGTACATGCATGTTGGGATCCGTCGTTTAGATTGGCCAGCTTGGAAGTCCTGACCTCAATCCAATTGAGCATGTCTGAGATGTTCTAAAGAGACGTATAAGATCAGTGCAACCTGCTTCACAAAACATCAGGGAGCTAAAAAGAGTCACTGCAGAAGAGTGGGAACGTATTCCTCAAAACGTTATTTAAAACATCGCGGATTCAAGCTGTGATTTTGGCAAGAGAAGGTCACACTCGTTATTAGGTTTTCACATTTGTAACATTATTTAATTTAGAAAAAGTAAAAAAATCTTCTTGTCTTTCTTGCCGAACACTTCTTATTGTTTGGCCGTGTACGTCGGTTTTAAAGATTTCATCGTTTTTTATTTTTTTTTTTAACTGCCAGAATTCACTTCACGCGTATTAATTTACACGATTATAAGTATGCAGACTACGTCAAACAATTAAACATTTAATTAACTCAAATCGATCTTAGAACGTAAATTTCCTTAGGTGCCCGTTTTTTTTTTTTGCAAAAGAGTGTATATCTTAACATACCCCTATATTTGTATTTTTAATACCCGTTCTATACCCCTGTTTTTTATGTTACTCCGTTTTGTTTTTGTATTTATTAGTTGTGTGTATGTTTTTGTATTAATTATTTAGTAGAAGAAGTTTTAATTAAAATGTTTAATTTAATTTTGTAGAATTAGCATAGATATAAGCGATTTGGTGTAAACTGTTAAGCTTATATTTCATGAATAAATGAATATGAATGTGAATACATATCTGAGACAGGATTCTTTTAGAATGGGCGTCATATGATATGGGGGCATATTTTTTATGAGTAGTTTATCCTATTCATTGTAGTTTACCACTAACTATTTAGTTTTTTTTTTATTTGACGCATTTAACTGTTGATTACCAATAAGTAAGTTTGTATCTATAGTTAACTTGTTTTTACATAATGTTTTCAGGTCTGTTCAAATGAGAATTTATTCGATGCACAAAGGGGAGTTTGTGATGGTATTTATTGCGTTTTTCGCTTGTTTCGGCTTAGGAGTATTTATAGGACTGGCAGGTAAGATGTTTTTCATTTTATTAGTTAGGCTTGATAAACTCGCCACAAAATAATACATAGGTCCGTTTTGACAGCCCATATCGTTTCATATACCAAAGAGTGATAAACATAGCGGGACAAAGAGGGACACCTTCATGTCAAAACGGACCTATTATTTTATGGCGAGTTTAGTTTTTATCGGTTTTATAGCCTAAATATTCAAGGACCTACCGCGCGCACAAAATACTTGTTTTGTAATTAATATAAAAATTATCCATTAAAAAGTCAAAGATATTATTATAAACAGGCCGAAAATATGTCTTGAAATAGCTACCGGTATAAATCAGGTTAAAGTAACTAAAGAATATATTTTTTTTCTAAATAATACGTACGTACTTAAATTGTAACGATTTTTATACTTGTACCTAATTCAAATTTACCGCTAATAATAAACGCGCAATCAATTCACATTATAGGTAACTACATATAATGTGAAGTGATTGCGCGTTTATTATTAGGTATTAGGTATTGACATCGAGTTTAATTCTTTGATTAGGCATTCTTTCCAATAAACAGTAAGTAGGTACCTAAATATTTAAATCATCTTTTAAGTAATGATTATACATTGTGTATATTCAGTATCGATACGTAAAATGAGTTTGCATCGGTACTCGAGCTGTAAGCACGAATTTTATAACTAACGAATTTAATCAAAAATATTCCTCTGTTTCTCCTATACCTAATATCTGCGTTAACGGCAATCTTCATAATAAAAACTACACTTCAGCACGTCAACACCTAAGTAATAAAAATTAGGCCATACAAAACAACCGAGTTCTAAAAAGGGAAGTTAATCCCCTAAAAATTGATTGATTTTCTAATGAAGTACGCTTTTCTAAATAAATATGCCTCTAATAACAGTAACTACAGTCGAGAAAAGGCCAGAAAGTTAAAAAGAGGAATATTTTATTAGAATGTCCATTAATATTTTAAGAACATCAAAATGGAAATAATTTAGTGTTCGATTAAATACACCTTTTCTAAAAATATCCCTAAATGCAAAGATATGTCTAGATAGACAGTCGAACTCGTAGAAAAAAATAGCTTCTAACAGTTTGCCGCAATTTGCACGCACACTAGAAAAGTTCACAGGACAATTCCATACATTGTGCTTTTCTAGTGTGCGTGCAAATTGCGGCAAACTGTTAGACGTTATTTTTTTCTACGAGTTTGGCTGTCTATCTAGACAAATTTATATCTATGCATTTAGGTATATATTTAGAAAAGGTGTCACCAAACGAGGTGTCACCAAAGGTGCCAGTCACTGGACTGGCGTGAATGTCAGACGTCAGCTGTCACGCACACCAGCATAACAAAGATGGCCTGTTTGTTTTAGTCTAGATCTTTTGCAGCGCGACACTGTCTAGATATATTATTTATACAGGGTTACTGGAAACTCGACCACTTCCTTCCAAGAGGTGATAGGGGAGCTAAAATGTGACAAATTTAACCCCCATATGTATGACCGAAAACTAATACTTTTAGAGATATTTGAAATTTTAGGTTTTTTTTTTAATTACTTCAAATTTTCACACTAAACTTTCAATAAAAAAAAATACAAATCATGTTGATTGGGTTAATTTTTATTTTTATTTATAGCTAACATTCTAAGATAGCTAATATAGCTGTAAAATGTCTAAAAATATCAAATAATTTCAAATTACAACAAATTATTGAAAAAATCAAACTTTTATTTACATTTCTAGACAATAAAACGTACCCTAGCTCAAAAAATATGCAAATAAAAAAGAAAAAAGAAAATAAAAGACTCGTACAAATAATTAGAAAAACTATAACATAATGAACTTCATTTAATCACCTATCTAAAAAGGTAAAGGTTTTTTTTATCAAAAAATGAGTGTAAAAAGGAGTCATTTTAAAAAACCTAAAATATCAAATATCTGTTAAAGTATTAGTTTTCGGCCATAAATATGGGGGGTTAAATGTATCACATTTTAGCTCCCCTATCAACTCCTGCAAGGAAGTGGTCGAGTTTCCATTAACCATGTATAATCAAAGTTTAATGTTTTAGGGCCATCGCCAACTATGACGACCTCAATCACAGCCTCCTCCGTGCTGACGAACGGTAGCACTATATACCAGGGCCCGTTCCACCTGCACAGCAAGGCCTTAGGTCTTCGCGCGCAGCAACTGTGGCTCATGGCAGAGATACTCACCAACAATGATGACGGTAACTACATTTTTCTTACTGGCCATTATTGTCCCACGGGTGGGCACAGGCCGCCCAGGCCTCCCTAATCAAGAGATTATCTATCTATCCTATCTGGTCTGGGCCTGCCGCGATGTCACTGGAAAGATCCAGTGACATCGCGGCAGGCCCAGACGGAGATGGCGGGATGAGCAGGACTCCTTTAATAAATGTTGGTCCTTGGCAGTTTTAGTAACCACTGTTTTTGTAAAATGCTTTCCTTGGTGATCTTTTGCAAGATCTGAACTCGTGGGAACAGACTAAACTAAATGCTTCTTTTCAAAGACCCATGGCGTAGGTATCCCCATTGTGCTTATTCCCGTATTCCTCACTGGTCCTCTACCAGTGAGGAATAGGCGAATAAGCACAATGGGGATTCCAGTTCCAACGGGAACAAAAACACGAGAAGAAAAGTTAAATATAGGGTGTAAGGAACAGTCCTCCGCGAACTAACAGGGTGCATTCAGCTCCTTATTTTGAATCATATTCCACCGGAAAATTTCGTTTCTTATCGTCGTTTTTAGGGTTCTGAAAAGGAAAAAAACGGGACCCTTGAATGAATTAATGAATGCTTTATTTGCCAGAATATAGGTACATTGTTTATGGTAAAAGTGATATAAGGATTCACTATATTCGACTTTCTAGTCGTGTAATTTTTTAAGTGACATTGTAACAATAATCGTGCTTCGATTTTTGTTACAATGTCACTTAAAAAAATTATTAATTAATAAAATTCATCAAATACAAATATTATATTATCAATTCCTTATTAGTCAAACTAGGATTATACTGTAGGTACCCTTATAGGATCACTCGTGTTTCTCTCACAGCCAATTTTCTCCGAACCTAATGGACCGATTAAATTGAAATTTGGTAGGTACACGCAAATAAGAAAATTAAAAAAAAGGTTTGCAACCTGTAGTGACATGTCAAATGAAAGGGCTTACTGTGAGGGTTTCAAATGTATATTTTTATAATTTTAAAATAAATTGTTTCAAAGTTATTTAAGAAAAAACAAGAAAATTGACCATCCCCCCCTTATCTCCGAAACTACTGAGCTGAATTTTTTGAAAAAAATACAGAAAATAGTTCTTTACCTATAAGATCACAGGAAACCTTATAAGAAGTCTATGATCTTAAAATAACATGGTAAATCTCTCAATATTGTGCGTACAAACTTACATTTGCAGCTGGAATTTATGGGAGAACATGTTTTTCAAATACAATGTTAAGTTTGTTCTTGGGATAAATTCATCACTACTACGGAACCCTTCATTGTGCGTGGTCCAACAAGCACGTGGCCGGTTTTTTTTTCAGTTACTTTTCCTTTATTTCAAGGTAAAATTACATTATCTGTTCGCAACACACCATTTATGTAAATAAAACAGCTAAAATAAAAATAAATCAGCAATGGCTGTTGAAATACTCTAACGAACGACGCGTGAAATCAGCTGTTCACTTTCTGCCTAGCTACAGAGTTCATCGAACTCACCCTGTTAGCTACCCCTCCCAACCAGTAACACACGCTCCGATTTATGCACAAAAACACAAACAAATCAGTTTTATTGGATTCCCATAACGTTTCTGAAATAATTTCATGTATCTTTGTATGATATATTTTACTGAATTCACCCTATCAGTCTGCAGAGGTCTGTCCCTTACACCCAATATAGACGTTCCTGTTGTCTTTGGCCCTACGAATTTTTATCGTATCGTCAGTACCGGATATATTGGCAATAGAAACAAAGGGACACACCCTAAGAAACAAGTTTAGACGAATTGAGCTTTGTCATATTGGAAATTCAATAGCATCGGGCCCTTGCCACTCATGGCTGTCAAAAAAAAAAAAAACGAAAAAGAATTGGGGGGAGCAACAGGGGGGGGCCTGTTGCAACCAAAAACTTGTCCGGTCAAACGGTTTTAACAATATTAGGTACATTTTTACTATTATTGTAACCGTCATTTCAAAACTTAATTATAAGTAAATGATTTCTATTTTTCAGATGAGATATTCGATAAGAGCTTCCAAGTTAGTATTTCGATAGAGGGCGTGTTAGCAGACCATAGCACGGAAGAAATATTGTCCGAAGCTGACGCTCCTAATAGGTAAGACTTATAACAGCTTATTATAGTTTGACCAAGACCGCTACACCGCGCCGTAGGTATGTGCGTGGCGAGACGGAGGCAGTGCAGGCCGCTCATTCGTCAACGCTCACGGCGTCCCACCGCTCATTCGCCAGCGCTGCACCCTGCCTCGCCGCGCATTCCTAAGGCGCGGTACAGCGGTCTTGGTCAAACTATAGGTCAATTACCTACCTTACCTTAACTTGTCTATACCCCATATGAAATTTAAATAAATCTTTATTACAGTCGGTCCAACCGAACCGAACCGATTTTGACTTCTATTCCGTAGGCATAAAAAGCATGGATGGCATTAAAAGCAAAAACGTGGTTACAATACCAACTGTTTATTGCAGCTGCCATTTGTCATGCCACCTACGCAATAGAAGTCAAAATTGGTTGAACGGACTGTAAATAAGTCTTATTTAAATTTCTAATCTTATTTCGTCAAATGGTTTAAAAACACATTAAAACTATGAAAACAGGAAAAAAGCAATGCCTATAATACCAAAAGGGCCTCAGCTCAGCATAATGTCAGATGACAACATGACGCCTGATGCTGATGTCAGCAGCAACCCACGAGTGCCATACGCTCGAATAATAAACTGAATAAACACTTAGGGAAGTGCAGTTGTCCGTTTTAATAAATTACTCGTAAGAGAGTTAATTAAAGAAGATCCCCGAACTCCGACAGGCCAGCTGGCGTGGTTTGTTAAGACACCGCCTATCATGTCGCAGGTCGTGGGTTCGATTCCCATCCAGGACAAATATTTGTGTGCATGAACATGTCTGTTTGTCCTGAGTCTGGGTGTAATTATCTATATATAATAAGTATGTATTTACAAAAAAAAAAAGTAGTGTATGTAGTATATCAGTTATCTGGTTTCCATAGTACAAGCTCTGCTTAGTTTGGATCAGATGACCGTGTGTGAAATGTCCCAGGATATTATTATTATTATAACTTCCGACACACTCAATCTGCCTAGCCTTTTCCCAACTATGTTGGGGTCGGCTTCCAGTCTAACCAGATGCAGCTGAATACCAGTATTTCACATGGAACGACTGCCTATCTGACCTCCACAACCCAGTTACTGGGTAATACGATACCCCTTGGTAAGACTGGTTGTCAGACTTTCGGGCTTCTGACGTCTAACGACTGTCAAAGATCCTCGAATGACAGCCGGGACCAACGGCTTAACGTGCTTTCCGAGGCACGGAGGAGTCTCGGTATGAAAAGATGGTCACCCATCCACAGACCAACCCCGGCAAGCGTAGCTTAACCTGATGGATCGATCCGTGCGGCTGTTATTACTTACCCACGAGCTCCTGACACACTGAACACCAACAATCACACAGAATAGAAGTTTCTATGTTGTGAAGACTGTATTATAGTCGTTCGATGTCGCGCTCGCGGCTATACAGGTGTCGGCAATCCATTAAGGGGTTGTAAGAGAGGTCATTTGCAACCAAATGACCCCTTATGACCCCTATGCAAATGTCAACCATTTTCGAGTAGGTACTTGATATTATTTTTATATTTCTTTTGAAGATGTCTGCGGTAATACAAGTTTGAACATTTACAAATGCGTTTTTTTTTTAAATTAATAAATAGTATCTGCTTGCTAACACTACATAATAATCAACCATGAAATGATAATTACCTTTAAGAGTTTTTAAATCAGAGCTACAAATCGTTACAATTTTCATAATTTTGAGCAGGTTTTTCGACTAAAATTGCCGATTTCTGAAAAAAAAAATGGTTGACTTTTGCATAAGAGTCGTAAGGGGCTCATTTGGTTGCAAATGACCTCTCCTACATTCCTTAATGGATTGCCGACATATTACCCTGTATATTTTTTTAATTTTCCAATTCCAGGACTCAACATCTCAAATGCAAGAAGCGTGTATGTGACGAGGTTATGATCCTGCACATCTTGTGGCTGGACTACACGCACTATGTATTTAATATTAACTTTTTTGAGCTCAAGGAGTTCCACCACCGATATTTTATTAGGGACATTATATTCTATGTAAGTATTTAAGACTCGCAGACAAATATTCAGTGTCTTTAACTATCTAAAATCATGTGAACTTTTTCTACCAAAACTGAAGTTGTTGGCCTAGGCCAACAACTTCAGTTTTAGTAGTAAGTCGGCTTAGGCCCAAGACCAATTTAAGAAAGCAAGGTTTTGGGAAGCTTTGTGTTGTTACCCTGTTTGTACCTGCCTGTGTGAATAGATCTTCATCATACCAAGTCATTCTGACGAGGAGATCTGGATGCTTTCGGGTGAAACCGGTTGTAGAAGGTAATGGATAGAAATGCTGTGGGTGAATATAATAGGAAAGGGTTCTTTCCAGTTTTGGGACAAAATATAGTAAGGCTAAATAAAATTGGCAATTCCGATATAAAGTTCCGAATGATCCCAATGTATCCGCCCGTATTGCCTTATTTATCAATGCAAAAACTGACGATGTGTTTTTGTTTTCAGTTCAAAACTTACAATCCAGCTTTTACACAAATGGAGACTTGGTTTAGGTTTATATTCGTGATGACGTCATTCTTCATGACTGTAAGTTGGAAACCATCTTTGTTTTTTTTTTACTTTAACTAAACGTCTATGACCGCTAAAAAAGCGTAACATGATATTACGCTGTTTGCTTTGCTTGGCGGAAATATTGGTGGTGTCATTATAATGATGTTATACGCAGACAGAGGATGTAAGTACAGTCCTTTCACAGTTATTATACCTGTGACAGCAGCAGCCCAACAGCAACCTTATAGTAACGAGAATAAAGTTCACTGTGATTTTGACAGACTTGTCCATGGCAGCAACCGAACAGCAAACTTATTGTAACGAGACTAAAGTTCACTGTGATTTTGACAGACTTATCAGTGGCAGCAACCGAACAGCAACCTTAGTGTAACGAGAATAAAGTTCACTGTGATTTTGACAGACTTATCAGTGGCAGCAACCGAACAGCAACCTTAGTCTAACGAGAATAAAGTTCACTGTGATTTTGATAGACTTGTCAGTGGCAGCAACCCAAGAGCAACCTTATTGTAATGAGAATAAAGTTCACTGTGATTTTGAAAGACTTGTCAGTGGCAGCAACCCAACAGTAACCTTATTGTAACGAGAATAAAGATCAATATGATTTTGACAGACTAGTCAGCGGCAGCAACCCAACAGCAACTCTATTGTAACGAGAATAAAGTTCACTGTGATTTTGACAGACTTGTCAGTGGCAGCAACACAACGACAACCCTATTGTAACGATAATAATGATCACTATGATTTTGACAGACATGTCAGTGGCAGCAACTCTATTGTAACGAGAATAAAGTTCACTGTGATTTTGACAGACTTGTCAGTGGCAGCAACCATATTGTAACGAGAATAAAGTTCATTGAGATTTTGACAGACTTATCAGTGGCAGCAACCATATTGTAACGAGAATAAAGTTCATTGAGATTTTGACAGACTTATCAGTGGCAGCAACACAACGGCAACCCTATTGTAACGAGAATAAAGATCACTATGATTTTGACAGACTAGTCAGTGGCAGCAACCCAACAGCAACTCTATTGTAACAAAAATAAAGTTCACTGTGATTTTGACATACTTGTCAGTGGCAGCAACCCAACAGCAACCCTATTGTAACGAGAATAAAGTTCATTGAGATTTTGACAGATTTGTCAGTGGCAGCAACACAACGGCAACTCTATTGTAACAAGAATAAAGTTCACTGTGATTTCGACAGACTTGTCAGTGGCAGCAACACAACGGCAACCCTATTGTAACGAGAATAAAGATCACTATGATTTTGACAGACTAGTCAGCGGCAGCAACCCAACAGCAACTCTATTGTAACGAGAATAAAGTTCACTGTGATTTTGACAGACTTATCAGTGGCAGCAACACAACGACAACCCTATTGTAACGATAATAATGATCACTATGATTTTGACAGACATGTCAGTGGCAGCAACTCTATTGTAACGAGAATAAAGTTCACTGTGATTTTGACAGACTTGTCAGTGGCAGCAACACAACGGCAACCCTATTGTAACGAGAATAAAGTTCACTGTGATTTTGACAGACTTGTCAGTGGCAGCAACACAACGGCAACCCTATTGTAACGAGAATAAAGATCACTATGATTTTGACAGACTAGTCAGTGGCAGCAACCCAACAGCAACTCTATTGTAACGAGAATAAAGTTCACTGTGATTTTGACAGACTTGTCAGTGGCAGCAACACAACGATAACCCTATTGTAACGAGAATAAAGATCACTATGATTTTGACGGACTAGTCAGTGGCAGCAACCCAACAGCAACTTTATTGTAACGAGAAGAAAGTTCACTGTGATTTTGACAGACTTGTCAGTGGCAGCAGCCCAACAGCAACCCTATTGTAGCGAGAATAAAGACCACTATGATTTTGACTGTGATGCGAAATCAAAGGCACAGTCCGGTAAAATAATTGTGAAAGGACTGTGTGTCTAATCCCCTTGAACTCAACAGTCGCCAACGAACATCCAATGGAGAGGAAATGTCATATTTTTGCAAGGAACAAATTGACTGTCCAGATTCCGCTTCCAGGCTTGTGATTACAAATGCAACTACTCGTATTGTACCTACTGTACTGTTGTATTGTAACTATTGTTCTGAGGTCGTTTCCTGCGACGTAGGTTTTTTGCCGGATGACCTGAATTTGTGCCCGAGTAATGAACGCTATTGGGTCGCCCCCTATTACATGGTACATCCAACCACCACCTCTTCAAGCAACATTATTTTAATATTACTTCAGTGTGAGAACGAGATGGAGCTATACAGAACGTCTAGCTCCAACACTTTCCCACACAATAAGATTAAAATAATACTGCTTTAAGAGGTGATGGTCTAGCTCCAGGACTTTAAGGGGGAAGCGCCAGGGTAGCCAGCGAAATTCAAATTTTCTTACGTTTTTTGCAATTTGCAAGTCAGTATTAGGTTGTATGTTGATTAAAGTATGATTCGCGACCGTCACAGATATGTATTTACAGAATTATAATCATTAGAATCAGTAATACCACTCCTTAACCGCTCACGGTAAACGGAACGCGGGTAAACGCGGGTGTTGACGTCATCGTGTCAGCCGGTTCTTTTCGGGCGTTCGGGCGCATGTCCATTTTACTTGCTGGACACTTTGGAACTTCGCCCGTTCGGGCGGAAACCTGGTCGCGTGAGCGGTTAAGTTAGTATAATCCTCAAATGTTAAGATTCTATGCAATAGTCATTCAACAGGGTAATATGAACTTACAGAGTTGTGACTGAGAGATGACTTTAATGATTATAATTCTAGTACAGACGCCAGCAGGTCAAGCTACCCGAAACTGTCAAATTCTCCCAATTAACCTTGAACCTAATACACTAGCGATAAAATTGAAAATCTATTAAAGAAATTTGACAGATGGTAGTAGCTTGATGTGCTAGCGTCTGTACCTATTTTGATCAACATATAAACTAAAGTAAACAAAGGAGGTAAAAGGAGTATGTAAGGATCGTATCAGGTGGCGTTCTGTAGGTTCTGCCTACCCCCATGGGAGGAAGGCGTGAGTTTATGTCAAGACAGACGGCCCTGCCCGAAATTATAATTTTCTTACGTTTATTAAGTAACTTACTTATTAGGGCACTTTAGTACATGGAGAATAAAGGATGCAAGAGGGAGCTAGTTTGTAGCACCCCGCCTTGGATACATTAGGATTTCTTTTGACCGTTCACACCGAAATAGTAGTTACTTTTTTTACTTTAAAACGCAGGATGTATCTATAGCGAGGTCGAAATCGTAGCACCCCGTCTGAGATATTAGAGGCTGCCAAAAGAAAAGCTAAGTATATCTCAGACGGGGTGCTACGATTGCCCATTCATACTATTGGCCTTTCTGGGCAAGTGCCCAGGGCCCCGCGATCTATAGGGCCCCCTAGTTCCTGCCAGAATTGTAGCTAGAGGCTGTCAAAAGAAAAGCTAAGTGCTACAATTCTGGCAGGAACTAGGGGGCCCCATGGATCGCGGGGCCCTGGGCACTTGTCTAGAATGGCCAATAGTAAAGACAGTCCTGATTTTGCGGGCTACCCTGGCGCTAAATGGCAAAATTTGAATATGTGCAACACACCTATTACTTCGCGGTATATAGAGGCGTGATTTAATGCAATGATATTTGCTACTTATTCATTATTTTTAATTTTCAGTTCTGGTTTGCTTACATGATGCGAAAATATCCCATGTCCGACTGGTCAATAGAACAAAGATGGATCTACATTTTGTTGCCGTCCTTACTTACGTTCAATGGTAAGTACCAAAAAACACTTAGATATTATCATGTGCGTTACTCCAGCAAGAAAATCTCTTCTAGAATGAATCGAGTTCAACGAATAATTAGAGCGTAATCTGCTGTAATTGTGTGCCACATAAAAAAATTGTGCGCGCTGCCGTTTTGGAAAAAAAACGGATAAACTAATCCTGCTGGAGTAACGTTTTTCCAGCAGAATGACCGGAGGCATAAATAAAGTACATTGGCGGATAGCTTATTTGTTTTTTGTTTGTTTGTTTGAACGAGCTAATCTCTGAAACTGCTAGTCGGATTTCAAAAAATCTTTTTGCATTTAATAGCCCAATTCTCGAGGAAGGCTATAGGCTATGTAACATCACGCTAGGGCCCTTAGGAGACGAGCAAAAAGAAAAGCTAAGTGAAAACGAAGTATAGCGCGGTCAGGCGTTGCGATGCGGCGGGGTGGGTCCAGGAGACAAGAAATTTTACGCGAAGTCGCGCGCAGAAAAAGTTATAAAATGCGAAAGTCATGCGTAATAGTGGGAAGCCATCAAGCCCCCTCTATAATAATAATAAACGTATCTGGGCGCATAAATGGTGGTTTAAAAAAGTATTGGATGTATGTAAGTTGTTTGATAAAAACTATTTTATAAAATAAAAAGCAACCGACTTCCATAAAAAAAAAAACAGTACAAAGTGAAAAATAATTTTAATTTCGGAAGTCGGTGTCTGGATCTGTATTTTAGTTGTTGCCACCGACTTCCGAAATTAAAGTTATTTTTCACTGTAGCTTTTTTTTGGAAGTCGGTTGTTTTTTTTTTGTAAAGAAGTTTTTATTTGTCACTTTTTAGTAGGTCAGTTTATAATTTATCAGTTACAATAGCTAGGCATAATGTCAACTGCTCATCACCTTTTACAAAATATTGCTTTTCCCGATGCAGGGATGTTAATTGTTGAGGAGTTCTCCTAGTCCTCTTAAGAACCAGGCGATCTGGAGCTGATGGTGATGTCACCATCACCATATGCATTGTGACGAACATAGATTGCTTAGCAACCATAATAAAGTAATCGAATCGCAACCCGTGAAATAGGTACTAGGGATGATGACTATGTACTAGCGTAGAAGTTTATGACCTCGCCGGCTATATGCATCAGTACACTCAGCGCGTAGAACGTGTTGAGCGTCGGCAAGGGGAGTTCTTGATAGACGACTCTTCGTCTTACTAGTACCGTCAGACCATGGTAGCGCATGTAAACGAGATATCCTGGGAACCTGACCCTGTCTTCGGTCCTAGGAACTTCTCGCTTATGAGCGCCACGTCGATGTTTTGATCCCGAAGGTGACTGAGGGTGGCGAGCTTGTCCCGAAGGCCGCGGGCGTTCCCGTGGATCACCCTTAATGACCTAGTCATGATAAAGCACACCTAGCCATGATAAAGGGTTAGTAAGATGGCTAGGCCATCCAGGATGACCGTTTCCATAGCTTGACCCTGCCTTATGGCCTTTATCCCATATATCCCCACTTGCCCAGTGATTCGAAAATGAAACAAGAAGTAACCTTTCGTAATAGCATCGTAAATCGTTTGTTACCTTATCAGAAAATAAACCAAAATCGGAATCACAAAATAGTTCTGGGCATTTATGGGTTATTATGGCGCAGGCTGTGAATTCTTTGTGTGTAGTTTTGGCACCGGTGGCGCTGCCACTCGTGTTTTTAGCGAACTTATATGGTTCCATATTCTGTCGCTGTGCTATGCTGGCACTAGCGGTCGCTTCCTTACTGATCTTCCTCCACATAAGCTCGCTGCGCCATGCCTGCGCTAGCGTCCGGCGCTGGCGCCACCACTCGTATCTTTATCGAACTTATGTGGTTCCGCATTCTGCTGCTGCGCTATAATGCCGCTAGCGGTCGCTTACGCCTTGCTGATCTTGCTCGCAGCTTGTGCCCTGTTTGAGGCAGGGTCGGCCTTGGGGATCTCTTCCTGGGTTCGCCGGTGCTTGTTCCGACCTGCGTCGGTTATTCCGAACGCCGTGGGAATGTCTAACATCTGCTGGATCTAAGCCTGTTGGTTTTCCCAAACTGAAATTACCACGTGCCTAAAGCTATTACCATGCTAACTTAAACTAAAGGGTTAGCCGTCCTGCACAGAAATGATCAGAGCCATGGGAATATTGGAAGCTGGTTCTCGGCAACGTGCAATCACTCTGGGCACTACGCAGTGTGTTATAAGTCGACTTTGGACACGTTACCACATCACTGGCAGCGGGCAGAGCGACATTGAGGACGAACTCAGATCGTCACACGTAGACAAGATCGTTACATACAAATTACTGCTCGACGAAATCGTACAATAACCGCTATGATATTGGTTACGAGGCTTCATAGCTCTTCACGGATGTAAATAAGCGATTAAACAATAAGAAATCGCTTGCATGAAGTCAATTCCCGAAGGCTGCTACGTGTACTGCCTATTGAGCCCCGCAATCAAAGAGTCCGTTTACAATGGACTCGTGAACACAGAAATGGGCAGAAAAAGAGTGGCTCTTTGTGCGTTTTTCTGACGAATCCCGCTTTGGTATGAGGCCAGATACTAGACGTACACGGTATTGGAGGACCCTAGGACGCCAAGAACGTTTAAAATCATGCCAGAAAGTCCATGCATACAGTGGTGGAACAATCATGATATGCCCGCCGTGTTTGGATTGACGGAAGAACCGAACTGATTTGGATCAGAGGCAATCTCAATGCACAGATTTACGCTAAATCGATTGTATCAGATTTTGTCGTTCCTTTTCGGACCCAATTTGGTGCTTCATTTCTGCGTATGCACGTTACTTAGCACGTCCACACACTGCCAAAGTCATTGCAAACACACCGCAGCTAATATCAACGTCCTACCATGGCCTGCTTGCCAGACTTGAATCCCATTGAGCACGTAGGAGATATTATACTTCAAAGAAGAACTCTGGCAAATATGGATGCCGTACACACACCAGAAAATCTTTTCCGCATGTTACAACGGATGTGGGCGGCCATTCCGTAATGTGATTTGGATGAACGCATTCATTATTGTGTAAGGTCGCGCGGGCTATTTAGACTATAAAAACACAAACGTCAGCTTCAAAAGTCTGCTAAATTAAATAAATTTGTGCTAAAAAGCTTTAACTGAGAACTTTTTACATGGGTTTTAAAGAATACTCATGTTATATGTTCAAAGGAACCATGTTTTTGAAATTGGCAATAAATAGTTGAAATAGTCCCACAGTGGGGTTATTTCTGCCATAACACGTATTTGTGACTCCCCACGAGAAGAGGTACCTTATGGTCGTTGGCACTTACGACATTGTGCTTATTATAAGCTAAGTAAACTTGTACTATTTGTATTTCTGAACGGCTTAAGCGCCAATGACCACAAAGTACTTTTTCTTGTGGAGTGCCACATTTATCAAACTAAAGCCGTTATCATTTTGAAATTGAAAGCCAGAGTATATTTATGGCATAATTCATACCAATCAATGGCTTATTTTCTCCAAATATGGTACAGTAGCGTTATAAAATAATTTAAACACTTTGGAGGCGTAATTTTCATAGACAGTAGTGCAGGGACGCATGCCAACCAACATTGTCGATAAATCAGAGCAACAACAACAATGAATAAACAATTATTAATAAAAAAAAAATTAAACTCTTTTAGACTAATTCAAATAGAACTGAAAATTGTTTATTTTATGTTTTTTTTTTTATATTTTTCGATTTTTGTATTTAAATTCGTGTAAACAGACACATCACAAAGCAGTCAACTATGCATACTGTACATCTAAGAAGCTTTGTCAAAAATTATTGCTGGGAAACGACTTTTATTTTTAGGTTTAAAAAACATCTACATATTTTTTATTGCGCGCATGTAACGCTAACCCAGGCAAACGGCCCCGCGTAAACGTACGCGTAGGTACTTGTGGTAGTGTGCGTTTGATATTCATTGTCTTTTTGTAACTTCAAATGCGTAATTTGTTAAGAAAAAATTAAAATTTAGGCAAGTTTGGAAAAAGTTTAGTAGTTCTCACTTGGAATTAGTTTCCATTGTGTCTTTGACTTTCAATATCTCCAGAACCAGAGGATTCCCAGGTATAGTCTAGTGGAAAAAAATGATCCAAATAATAGGTAGAATATGTAACTTTCGGCTTCAGAAAGCGTCTTTTTACACACGATATAAACGCTGTTATATCATATTTGTGTATAGATAGGTTGTAAAGAAACAAATCTCTTCATAAAAATAATTATCAGCAATCCGCAAAAATCGGCAGTTTGATATCTATGTATAGTTCCCGTCACGAGAAGCTATAAATTTTGTAAACACACATTCAGGGACTTGTAATATTTGGATTAAATAAAAAAAACAGTTTTGTAATGATTTCTATGTAATGATTTGTAACAGTTTTGTATTAATTTAATTTGTGCCTTTCATCAGGCATCTTTTCTGACATCTTTAAAACCGCGATTGTCCACCCAATTTATAAATCTGGTAACAGAGACAGTGTCACTAATTATAGACCCACATCCGTGCTTACGACTCTCTCAAAAATCTATTCGATTAACAAAATTCCTTACAAAATTTAACATTCTAGTTGATAACTAATTTGGCTTCAGAAGTGGTAAAACTACTGATGACTCTGTATTGGAACTAACAGATACTAGTATGAATAGTTTTGATAATAAAAGAAGATCTTTTTAAATCTACCTAAAGCTTTTGACACTGTCTCTATCCCCATACTCCTCTCGAAGCTGGAAGTGGTTGGTATACGCGGCACTGCCCAGGATATCTTCAGAAGTTATCTGACAGGTCGTGGGTAGCACGTAAAAATTAATAATCACCTAAGCAGAAAGGAAAAGGTTACCTTTGGAGTACCACAGGGCAGCGTGCTTGGGCCGAGCCTCTTCCTAATTTATGTGAATGAGCTGTGTCGCTTATCTCTCCCTAACTGCAAAATATACTAATCTTTAACTTACGCAGACGATACGGCTCTAATAATTCATGGCCGCGATTGGAGTAAAACTGGTAAAAATTCCGAATTAGGTCTTAGTATTGTTATGAAATGGTTAGCCACAAATCTTCTTACTTTGAATGTTAACAAAACCAATTTTATATGTTTTTCCTTAAATAAGTCGGGTCATCCCCTAACACCTATTGCCCTTCACGCTCACTCTTGTATAAACCCTAATTCTAACTCAAACTGTAGCTGCCCTCAACTAGAAGTCTCCCATACTACTAAATATCTTGGTGTTGTATTTTACTGTCACCTTAAATGGCAAAAGCAAATTATCTCTGTCATGGCACGCCTGAGAAAACTTTTTTAAATTTTTAAGAAACTTAGAGGCTCAGCGGATTTTAAGACCTTAATAAGCGTATATTTTGCACTTGCTCTGTCAGTGTTAAGTTATTGCCTGACGGTCTGGGGTGGTGCGCACAAGACAACAATGTCGCGACTTGAAAGAGCTCAGAGAGCAGTTTTGAAAGTCCTTGCAAGAAAACCAATCCGCTTTCCTACGACATCACTTTATTCTCTCTGCCAGGTCCTGACTGTCTCTGACAGTTGTTCATTTCTCGAGCTGTACTCCGTAAGCATACCCAGCTGAATTATGAACCACTTAGATCTAGCATTACACTCCGTTCAGATCGAGTTTGTGATGTAAAGCCTCGCGGGTCTTGGCCTTGGCCGGTATTATTTGCTTGCCTAAATTTATATTATTATTGCCTTATTATGCCGGTATTATTGCCTTGGCAATAATAATTGTGGTAATAGATCGATCAGTGCGCCGCACAATGATAATCGATGTCACTATCCCGCATGACAAGAACCTCGTGAAGGCTGAGAAGGAGAAACAATTGAAGTATCTCGACTTAGCCCACCAGGTTGTCGCTATGTGGAATGTGGACTCGGCAATCATTGTACCGATAGTCGTTACGGTCAATGGCCTTATCGCTAAGAGCCTCGACCAACATCTCAAGAGGCTCTCGTTGGGTGGCTGGGTGAAGGGCCTGATTCAGAAGGCAGTCCTCCTTGATACGGCGCATATTGTGAGGAGGTTCCTGTCTCTGGGGTCCTAACCACCGGTAGCTTGGACCCTGTTCCCCATGCCGGTGGATTTCTATATTTTATATTTTTAAATGTTCTTTTTTTAAATTCTAATATTTAAAAATATAACTTATATGTAAAAAAAAAATGAATAAAGGATATAATAATAATATTATATAGGGATGCACAAAATGACTTCTGACAAAAAAGGCGCGTGGATCAAACAGTTCGCGCTTTAACAGCTCCATCTACCAACTTTTGTCGAAATAATTTGTTCACCTACCTGGATATAGATGGCGTTTTGGTACAAATACACAATAATAAATACAATATAAACAATTAGTAGTCTGTATTTCCGCATAACTAATGGTAGTGGGAACGCGCCCTCACGTTTAGGGTTTCGTACACATGTGTACACTCAGGGTCCAGCCACATCTGTCAGCACGGATCGCATTTTTTCATGCCCTATCCTTTTCTATCTCTCAGGAGCGTCTTTTGCTAGAGCGAGAAAAGAGTGCGCGTGGTAGAGCATGAAAAAATGCGATTCCATAATGACTAACAGATGTGGCTTGACCCTTAGTGAGGTGTATTGTAGTTTGGTGTAAATGTGTGCGTGTGAGCGTGTATGCAAAGAGGTGTAGTTTTGCGCATGCTTCACTGTATTGTTCGCAGCTCTATGGGCCGGCACACACTTGGCGAGCGCGGTTTTTACTGCCAAACAAATATCGACCTTGCATTGGTTGAAATAAAATTGAGAATAAATAAACTTTCATTAACTCGAGAACGCATCAAAGCGGAAAGAAGCGAGCGTCTCATGTTATTTATTCTCGACTTTATTTTAAGGCGCGCAATGTTGATATTTGTTTGGCAGTGACAACCGCGCTGCGCTGCGCCTCGCCAAGTGTGCGCCGGCCCTATGTCTTGGTTTTTATTTAGTCATGAGGCTGCTGTGACTCCCGTGTAAACAAAACTGTATAACTTTTAAACTAAACGATCTCTCACGATGAAACAGTCTCAGTATAGATTGGCAATAATAGGGCGTCTTCATAAAAAAAAAAGGAAAAGGCCGCCCTCAATTGAGAACTAAGGTGTTTTATTTTTTACAAAAAATAGATATTGTTTCGTATTTTTTTTACATTCTCAATAAAACATCCTGTACCACACCACCTGTCAATAAAACACCTACCACCAGTTTATAACTCAGTCACAACTTTCCTATCAACTGTTAAATAAAGGCCTTGCCCACGGCGACCGGCGACGCACTGTGGATCGAAAATCGTCTATACATAGAAGACTTAGAGCTGCTAAGTAAAGTGTCGTTTTTTTTGTGCTTGAAATGGTTTCTATCAAGTATTACTATGGTCAAATATGTCACAAGAAGTAATTTGGCTTGAAAACTGAAGACATACCTAATATAATAGGTTGGGGGAAAAGTTTCTTCGCATTTTTTAAGAAAATTCAAAACATTTTTTAATATAGTTTATTTACATTTAACTAAAGTATGTAGGTACCATTTTGTTCGATAACTTTTTGCCATCTTGTAGGTAGGGACATGATCCCATTGCTATAGAAATTTTAGGACTTCTGGTCAAAATACCGCGACAAGTGGTTTTGGCAGTCCTCTCGTGATGTTAACCTGACACTGCCTAAAGAATTCTGAAGAGACCGAAACAGGTGGAAATCTGAAGGTGCAAGGTCAGGACTATACGGCGGATGCATTAACACCTCCCAGCCAAACTCTCTTAATTTTTGCTGAGTGGCTAAAGATGTGTGAGGTCTAGCGTTATCATGATGAAAAACCACACCCCTTCTGTTGATTAATTCCGGTCGCTTTCTCTCAACTTCTTGCTTTAATCTCATCAGTTGTTCTTGAACGCGCATTGTCATGCATCAGCGTGAAATCTGAGCCAAGCCTTTGTTCAATTGGCTGAACATAAGGCACAAGGACATCTTTAACGTAACTTTCAGCGTTCGTATTGCCATCTATAAAAACGAGCTCAGTTCGTCTGTTCTTCATAATACCCGCCCATACCATCACTGTGAAGCCACTGTAAGGGTGCACTTCTGGACGCATCTCAGCCGTTCAGCATTTCCGGGACGACGATACACTCTTACCCTTCTCGTATCAGGCCTAAATCTAAGCCGGGACTCATCGCAAAATAAAATTTCATCCCATTGCTCCTGGGTCCATGTCAAGTGTTCCCTATACCATTCGTTTCGACGGGCGCGATTCCCATGGCGTATAGGTGGGCACCTAATTGGGCGTCTTGCTTGTAGGCCGTATTCATGCGGCCTATTTCTCATGGTTTGGTGCCTCACAACAACACCGCTTGAGAATTGTAGCTTTATTACCTATCTCCCGGGCGGTTAAGATCGTCTGACGTTTTGCAGTCAGTTGTATGTATCACTCCTGTCGAGCAGTTGTACTCCTTCAACGTCCTGGGTGCTGTTCAGCAGGATCCCCTGTGACGTAACGCGGCCAAAGACGACAAATCACGCGCCTATTGACACCAAAATAGCTAGATAACTGGAACTGATTTCTTCCCGCTTCTAGCATTCCCACAGCTCTCTGCATTTCATCAGCAGTCAAATGGCGTCGCTCCATGACATAAAAAATGACTCTCCACTAAATTTTTTCAAAAACTATATCTCAAAATGATAAAAGTGAGATAATCCAAATACCAAATTTATCACGCAATGAAAACACACGAAATCGGGAAAAAATAATTAGCTTTTATTTTAATGAAAACAAAACACAATTGAAATGTTTCTATTTTTAAAATCAGCCAGTACATGTTTCCGAGAACAAAAAGATTGTATACCAATCTACTTTGTAAAGAAAAAATAAAGTATCAATTAATAAAACAAGCAGTTTCTGTAAATGATGCGTGTTGCTTAGACTTTTTTGATGTGTGTATTATAATTTGTTGTTGCATGGTGGTCGTGGGAAGTACATAAAAAAATATTAAATATCACTAATTAGCAAATTAATACTTGGTATTTTGATTTCGTGCATTAAAAGGAATCGTTATAGAATTTAAAATATATATATATATAATAAGTACTTTGTTTTTTAATTTCCACAGTAGACACCGTTATACGTGGTAAGGCATTAAATCATAAATAATTAGTTCTAACACCTCATTTATGGATATTACGGTTTAACTTGTGGTTGCAAAGATAAGCGGATTTTTCACACGAGCTTAGTTTTTTTTCTAATAATACTAATTTCTAATAAGTAGGTACACATAATACTTAATAGAAACCTTTTCAAGCACAAAAAACGACACTTAAAACTTAGCAGCTCTAAGTCTACTGAAGGCGAATTTCTATCCACAGTGCGACGTACCAAACTTTAGCAGGTACTTAGACCCTTTTATAATAAATAAAAATTTTCGTCGATAAAATTAAGCATAGTTTTCCTCATTTCAATATACATGATGTAGACAAGACTCACTCTGTATTACACGTTGTAAGGGACATCGACATGCAAAGTATTACCACCAAGAATTCAGCATAATTATGATTCTAGACTGGTGTCTAGAATGGTGAAAGATTCTACGCTGTGGCTGTGGTGGGTAGAATCTTTTAGTCGGTTATTTAAGAGCCCACGCGGGCTGTCAACGTCGCGTTGCTACAGGTTTTTCGTGATTATTTTATCATAATACATTTAAATCAAATTACTATTTCTTTTAATAGACTATCTAGATCGTTGGTATTTATAAGTATGCTTTTGTATGCTATTTTTTACAGTTATATTGGTATTTACACATAATAATTGACTTGACATAAGCAATTTCTAAAAAAAAATTCTTTCTTAATTTTCACGATTTTTACGATCATAGTGATCGATTGGAAAACAATTACTAGATAAATTTAGAAGAAAAAAAAACAAGAATTAGAGGTAAGAATAACTTTTAATATTTTCATGCAAAATCACAAAACTTAAGGATTTAGGTTTTAATTTAACAAACAACATAAATTCTTGCACACAAAACAACAATATTCTTTCATTTTAGCCTATAATCATTGCATATAATAAAACTGATAATATCGCTATTAAAAAAAAAAAAAAGATTTGATTTAAATGTATTAAAATAATCACGAAAAACCTGTAAAAATGCGACGTTGCCAGACCGCGCGGGATAAACGGTCTTAAAAAAAATTGCTGTTCCATACATTTTGACCTTATAGGTCTTATAGGTATTGATTGCACTTTTGTATGCATGTTTTTTTTACTGAATTCATAGTGACGCCCTGTATTTTAGTCCAAAATAAACGATAGGATTACCTCACGTCCAGCTTCTATATTTACACAAAGGGAGTCCATAACCGTATCTATAGGTACTCCTACCGTGCGTTAGGCCATACGTATAGTTTATGTCTAAGCCAACCTTATTTAAAATGTCGGGACGTGCGCGATTACCCCAGGGACCGGTTTGTGTCGCCCCCGACCCACCTCCCTCGGCACCAAGCAAGATGCATCGAACGTTGTTCCGCCAACCACACGTGAGTTGAATATTACGAAAATCGCCCTTATTGCTACTAGATAAAGTAGCTGTCAATGTCTTATTGTTGACATAGATGTGCGGATGGTTGACTTTACACTAGGTACACTCCACAGCATACGCAATGGGCTCTGACGATAATGTTCGAAACTTGAGTAGTTTCGAGTCACTCGATACTGTGACTGTGAAGACAGCCTACGCTTGTCTACCCACAAGTAGGTATTATACCTACCTACGCGAGTGAGGACAGAATGAGTAAGGGCCTTCTTGTGAGCTCTCACTCAGCAAGCTAACATTTCATATTTCATTACTTATATAATAGCTCTTCTCACCAGCTAAAAGCACTAGGAATTGGTGCGCGGGCGTTTTGTGGGACTGTCTTATATAATTTTGACGTTCGAAAAGTGTTAATTCTCAGCCTAGTTTGAATAAATGACTTTTGATTTTAATTTCTCACTTATGTTGGTCCCGTCGATAGTTTCATCGTGATTTAATTGGCGGATGTTATTATTACTGTCGATAGATTATCTATAAACTTTCGATAGGTAGGTATCGACTGACTTCAACACTAGTCGTGTCTTTGTTTTATCAAACCGATGAGTCGTGTGTGCTCACTCACTTCTCTCAAAACTGGCCACAATGATTTTTAATAAACTTGAGTGCACAAAACCCCTGCAAGCTACCAAACCAACTGTCCTACCGACCGCACCTTGCTATTCCATAAATAGAAACCCATAGCACATGAATAAAAAATCGAGCAGAATGAAAGCTTTGCCGCCGCGCCGCCCGTGCGCGGGCTCACTACTACACGCACAGCTATGTGTGCCCGATCTGTCACCGACAAGGCGCGGAGGGCGTGCATCGGCGGCATCGGCGCCCGCTCGGATACAAACCGGTTTCAGAGCCAACTCAGTGAGCGGAAGCGGACTCACTGGCAGCGATACAACGCGGGCATTTAATTTTATTTTTTTATTTAAGAGGATTGTGAAGCAGTAAATTTTCATACAAAAAGAGATAACGTTTTTCTCCCCGTAAACATAGTTTAATTTTCATATTTTTTGGCAATGTTATAGGTATAATGAAAAACTAGGTCCGTACGTTTTTATTATAAATAAATATTGCATACGATATAAGTAATTAGCATCTAAATATCTATATTTTTGACATAAAAACATCCTCGAGCATTTTATTTTTTTAAGTTAAATTAAATTGAATTACTAAAAACGAAAAACGTACAGACCTAGATTGAAGTGTACTGAATGTAATGAGACCAAAATTGTCTCATTTCGTAAAGGTTTAAGGGAGTGAAAACGTTATCGCCCGAAACAATATTTATGTAGATAATTGTATGAAATGTAGGTAATTGCCTCCAAAAATCGCGCCGCGTATCGGCACTTCACAATCCTCTTAAAGATGTTAAACTGTTGTACTGTGTGTACAAATAATGGTAGGAAAACCAAGATTTCTTTTTTTAACCGACTTAAAAAATGGAGGTTCTGTATTCGACCCGTATGTATGTTTGTATGTCCGCGATTTTCTCAAAAACTAATGAACCAGTTTTGATGATTCGATAACGTGATTTAATACTTTCAGGTAGGTTTTAGTATATAATACATTAGGTAATTATTCATATGTACGAAGTTATATGCATAAATGTAGGTACTGTATCTATGGCATTTCTAAGCGGATTCTGATGACTCTACTCTTCGTTTGAATTGTGCTTATGTAATTGTATATTCAACTAAAAATGGAAAAATTATTTTACTTAAAAAAAAAGTAAAAACCTACTTCGAAAACCTAAAACGAATAAAATAACTTTCATAAAAAACTTAACAGCTTCTGAAGTCGGTTTCTTCAATTTTTCAATGCACCTTAGCTTGGCACGGACTTCAGAAGCTGTTAAGTTTTTATGAAAGTTATTTTATTCGTTTTAGGTTTATGAAGTCGGTTTTTTTTTTTTTTTAAAAGTAAAATTATTGTATATCCAAAGGATCTTGTCAGGTAGTTATAGAATAAAATATTTTGAATTTATTTATTTTGTTCATTTCTAACAATAAATGTAGTACACTAACAGAAAACTTTCACGGGATCTAGACTCGCGTTGTACTCTGTTGTATTTTTATAAGAACTTTCTATATTATATCTATTTTAAAACTAACGCGCCTATATTGGCCGAGGGGCCCGTCTCGCTGACGCCTCCCTAGAACAAACGCTACCCCTTTTTAGGGTTCCGTAATTCTGACAAGGAACCCTTATAGTTTCGTCATGTCCGTCTGTCTGTCTGTCTGTCCGAGGTTTTGCTAAGAGACCGTTAGTACTAGAAAGCTGTAATTTTGTAGGAGTGTGTATATCAATTACGCCGACAAAGAGGTAAAATAAAATTTTTGTCAGTAACTCATACAGTTAACTCATTAACTAAATGTTAATAAGTTAACTCATTAACTAAATATTAATAAGTTAACTCATTTACTAAATGTTAATGAGTTAACATTTAGTTTATTACATTATGTGAAGAAGGAATTCGTCAATGGTATAGTAGCATTTTTCTATTAATAAATTATTTAGTCTCTGTTTAAATTGTGTCAAGTTTAAATCTTTAATGTCATTTAGTATTTTTTTGAATATTTTCGGAGCCATGCAGAGGATGCATTTGTGCATAAGAGTGGTCTTTGAAGCTTAATTCGTGACGATATTATTGTCTTGTCGATCTATAGCGTTGCTCTGAAGCTTTTTTAAACAGTTCACTATTTTTCTTGACGAACAATGCGGTCTCGTCTATGTAAAGACAAGGTAATGTTAGTATTTTAAGAGATTTAAAAATGCGGTTTGCAACTTTCCGTTGGTTTAAGACTACATATCGATCTAATACACCTCTTCTGTGCTTTAAAAATGTTATTTTACTCGCAGGAATTTGCCCAAAAAATTACTCCGTAACGTAATATGGAATCTACTTAGCCATAATACGCAGCTGCAGCTGCCTGATTAACTATGTTCTTAAGTTTATATAGAGCAAAGGCGAACCTACTTAATTTTGTTATAAGAATTGATGCATGTTGTTTCGAACTCAATCAATTTAGAGTCAATTGTCAAGCCTAGAAATTGTATATACTCTACTTCTTCAATCCAGTGTAATAATAAACTAGCACAGCGTCTCGAAGACCTTAAGTTGTCTACTGAAGAATCAACAAAACCTGACAAAAAAAACATTTGCTGACATGGTCAAGAATGGTGCTAACGACTTCATTCAGCCAATCAATGTTAGCGCGGTGGCCATTTATCCAAAAGACAAGCAAAGGTCAAGCGAAGAGACAAAATCCCTTGTCCAAAAAATAATCCGACCAGAAGACATAAAGCTGCACGTCAGAGGTTTTCACAAAACCAAGAACGGCGGTGTCATAATTAGAACAGACACGAAGGAGGACATCGACAAGCTCAAAAATTCTGTTCAGCTCACAAACTCAGACCTGACCTTTGATGATCCGAATTGGAGTGCCTTCATCAATGCAAGAAAAAGAAGTTTGTACCTGCCTATTCCACCAAAATTTAGCCGATCTTCAGGAACTGACACTTGAATCATTTTTGTCCACAAGTAGATTAAGCCACAAGTCAGGTAGAAAGGACGCTGAGACCTGCAACTATATTATAGAATTGCCAGTTGACATACGTAAGGCCCTAATTAAGAAAGAAAGAGTTTTTATTAATTGGTCATCCTGCCACGTTCGAGACTTCACTCTGGTCACAAGGTGCTATAAATGTCAACAGTATGGTCATGCGGCCAAGTCATGTCGGGAGACCACTTATACCTGTGGCCATTGTGGTGATCAAGGTCACTCAATAAAGGACTGTACAAAAAAAATGTAGATCCGAAATGCGCGACATGTTTGCATTTCAAAAATCCAAGCAAACATAGTACAGGAGTAATGACTGCCCGGCGAAAAAAATAGCCGAAATGAGGTACATACACCAATACTATTGATTATGGAGACGCCTAAGAGCGCCATAAATTAATATTTATGCTGACCTTTTAGTTTAGTATTAAAGATAAGTATGATTATAATTCTATTAGGTAGGTATTAAAGTACACCTGACCATTGCACCTGACTAATTCATATGCACTGTTAGCATTTTTTTCTGTATCTGTGCCGACTGAGTTTAATTTGATTTTAATTTATGTCTTACTTTTCGTATTTGCCAACTATACATTATTGTTTTATTTGTAACACGTGATTATTTAATATAGTTTAAGCTTAGCCCATATCGCCTGAAACACAGGATTACCTAGTTCAGGCATATGTGTTTTATTGACCTAGTTTAAGATTTTGTATTCATAACTATTATAATGAAATTGTAAACTTTGAATAAAATTGATTTGATTTGAATTATATTATCGTCAAAAGTTATATCTATGTTCGGAGTGGTCAATCTATGTCGAAACTGCATAATTTTAGTTTTATTTAAATTCAATTTTAAATGAGCAAGCCAGGTTATTGATTGTTGCAATGCGTCTTTGATGTCACATTCATAGTTTATATTAGGTTGGGGAAAAAGTCTTTTCGCATTATAGTATGTATGAACTTGTAATAAAATCTCTTTGGCTATACTATTTGTATCTGGCTGGTTTTGGTATCATTGAAAGTTAAAATTTAAAAAAACATAATTCCAAATTCAAATTAGGAAAATGTGTGATTTTCATTTGTTTTTCGTACCGTCAAAATGAGTGAATCTAATGAAGAAATTCGATACATTTTAAAATTTTACTACAAAAAAGGTAAAAATGCAACGCAAGCCGCGAAAAAAATTTGCGATGTTTATGGACCTAGTGTAGTGTCTGTGAGAGTAGCACAAATTTGGTTTAAGCGTTTTCAATCCGGAAATTTTGATGTCAAAGATGCAGATCGCTCTGGTCGCCCTATTACGGATAAAATGGATGCCATTTTTGAAAAAGTGGAGCAAGATCGGCATATCAGTAGTTACGACGTAGCTGAAGAACTGGAAATTGACCACAAAACAGTTTTGGCGCATTTGAAAAAAACTGGGTACACAAAAAAGCTCGACATTTGGGTACCTCACGAGCTCACTGTAAGAAACCTAATGAACCGTGTACTCATTTGTGACTCTTTATTACGACGTAATGAAACCGAACCATTTTTGAAGAAGCTGATAACTGGTGATGAAAAGTAGATCACGTATGACAAGAACGTGCGAAAAAGGTCGTGGTCAAAGGCCGGTCAGGCTATACAGACTGTGGCGAAACCCGGGTTAACTCGCAACAAGGTGATGCTGTGTGTGTGTGGTGGGATTGGAAGGGCATTATTCATTATGAGCTGTTACCACCAGGCAGGACCATCGATTCTGAACTCTACTGCGAACAACTGATGAGATTAAAGCAAGAAGTTGAGAGAAAGCGGCCGGAATTAATCAACAGAAGGGGTGTGGTTTTTTGTCATGATAACGCTAGACCTCACACATCTTTAGCCACTCAGCAAAAATTAAGAGAGTTTGGCTGGGGGGTGTTAATGCATCCGCCGTATAGTCCTGACCTTGCACCTTCAGATTTCCACCTGTTTCGGTCTCTTCAGAATTCTTTAGGCAGTGTCAGGTTAACATCACGAGAGGACTGCCAAAACCACTTGTCGCGGTATTTTGATCAGAAGTCCCAAAATTTCTATAGAAATGGGATCATATCCCTACCTACAAGATGGCAAAAAGTTATCGAACAAAATGGTACCTACTTTAGTTAAATGTAAAAAAAACTATATTAAAAAATGTTTTCAATTTTCTTAAAAACTGCGAAGAAACTTTTTCCCCAACCTATTATTTTTATTATTTCTTACAATTACAGTGCTATTATCAGCAAAGAGAACCATAGAGCGATATATTTCGTACCAAAATTGGAAAACGGAAATTTTATGGGGTCACCTCAATCACAATGCTTGTCCGTCCGTGCTTATTGCGGAATCCCAACTCGCACTTGCCCGGTTTTTTTTTTTTATTTTCAATAACCGTAATAATTTTTAACTATGTTATTGAGCGCTCGCAGGAGTGGTGGGTGGTGGTTTGCGCATACGTATTTTCTCAGTAGTAAGGTCCAAAATCGCTTAAAGTAATTCAAGGTCAGCGCTCTTAAACCGTGCCGGTACCTGTAGGAAGCTTTCATTCTGCTCGGTTTATTATTCATGTGTGTGCCCATAGGATGGACAGAGCCTACTTCAACCGTATTTTTTATCCATGATTCCTTCCAGTTCCCTTTCCTGGAATACCTGTAGGTATAGGGGACAAAGCTGACACTAGAAATACCTTCGTAGGAAAAATTATGGTTATGAAATGTGCACTATGCGCAACGATCTCATGCTCGCAAACGGTACGTTGTAATCTATAATCTATAAAATCTGCGGTTGAGAAAACAATGTAAGTACTGTATGCCTGAGAGCCGGTCCACACGGCGCGTTGCGTCAGCGTTGTGTCGACGTAGCGCTGTCGCTATATCGCTTTACATACTAATAACCATAGTGTACGGTGCCCTGCGTCGGTCGACACAACGCACACACGAATGACTACAGCCCCCGAGACGAAGCGGGAGGGGTGTATTACGATGCACGGTGGGCTGAAAATGAAGTTCCATAGAACTTAGTCGCTCAAAAATCAAGTACCTAATTTTTAAAAAAGAATCATGCCAGCGTATTCCTTCTGAATAGCAATATTTTATGTTCTGTAACTTTTTTTGATAAAGCTTTAAGAATTTATTTGTGATTTATTTTTTCTCTGGATTCATAGGCTTCCTCTGACAACTTTCTAATTGGAAGTAAACCGAAACTTTCAATTATTTCTTTTCCATGAACAAGAATTTTGTGAACGCAGGCATGTATACCAACTGTATAAGTCCATATACAGATAAAGAGTATGGTCTGTGAATTCTTTGAATTTCTGCGCATCAATGGCATGCCCTGAAGAAAGTGTTTCTAAAATAAAATGACTGAAAACGGTTGAATAAAATTTTCGTCTACACCAGTTATTCTAGCGCTAGTGGCAGGATTATCAAAAAATCGTCTGGCCGTATTTCCATTATTGGTTGTACCGTGTCCCTGTTTCACGATATCAGTCAATAACCCGGTTTCTCATTTGAATTCGTGCTGAACCCGCTGTTTGTTAGCTTCCATTTTATCTTTATTTTCGTTCTGTGATATCCAAGTCTTAAATTCCAGTCTATATGAAATATGAAGAAAGCTCTCCTTAAAACGAATCCAAGCATGGAGCGAAGAAATGCTTTTCTTGTTGGAAATCAGCTACAAATTATTCAATTCTTTTGATTTTGGTTTACAAATATCACATCGCTGTGCAGTGGTGCCACTTAAAAACGACGTTATTATTCCGTCTATCATAGTAAAAATCAATGAATGCGATGAATGCGTGATGAATTTTGCCACCAGATATGAAGGGTTTTAAATTTTTAATCTCCGCATCCATCAATTTCTTTTCATTACTGACATTGAAAGAGGCCTCCTTCATAAATTTGAAAAAAATTGGTCTACACTAATAAGTGGAGTTAGGAGTCTCATGTTCCCATACGATTTTATCTCCAGACATCAATCGAATGGGTACTAAGCTTTCCATAAAAATTCTAGAATCATCATTGCCTTCGTTGTGAAAAGTTTGCTTATAATTGGACTGCTTCGATGCACCATCAAATCCCCATTTTGAAACCAAATTCAATTTATTATCTTCGTCACATATTTGAATATCTTTCAAAAGTCGGTTTGCAGTTAAAGCTAAGTGCCTGCAACTTTATCTGGGCAGAATTATCAGATATTGTTATATCTTCCTTAGATGGGTAACATTCCTGTTTTGCATTTTGTGTAGAATAATACGATGGAAACAAATCTGATCCGATTTTCTTCCCGAGTGGTTTTTCGAAGGGCTATTGCTACTTTGTCAACAGAGAAAGCCTTAGATAGCATTTTATCATTAAGATAAAATGCTATTTAAGGCTTCTCTGGGGATAACTTTCCTTTTTTCTTGGAAAAAATTAAATCTTTAACTCTTTGAAGTTCATGTGGATTTTTCATTAAGTAATCTACAATTTTAGCAATATCTTCATTGCCACTCTCTTTTAGTTTTGATGACTGAGCAAAGGTTAATTCATCGATAGAATATGCAGTGAGATGTGCCATGCGTCTTTTCTTTTATTTAGGCCCTAAGTCACAAAACGGTTTTCTGGGACTTACCAGAGTTTAAGTTCCTACAGACTTCATGGGTGATGTCGTCATAGATGTGCTTGGTCCACTAAATTCCCGACTTGTCACATCACAAACGGATGTTTTTATAAAATCTGGCCACGTAAACCCCGATTCCAACCAGTCAGAATAATGTTTTAAAAGTCAGGACCTTTCGATCCACACCTTTCCCACTTTTTCTTTGTGAATTATAACAATGATTTAGAAAATTCTCAAAAATTGAGTAAGGACGTCCGTAAATCACAAATGTTATAAACAGACTGAACCAATTACTGCGGGTAGCATAACAAATTTTATTCTACTACCCGCAGTAGAAAGTTCAAAATGGGTGACGTCATTTAATGACGTCACTTATCTGTTGGACTTTTTCCGAGAAATAGATGTCACAAACAAGTAGTAACTGGTTTGTGGCATCTATTTCTCAGAAAAGACGTCTCTTTTGTTTTGCTATGCGTAATTTGGTCAGTACATTAACTTTAAACCCTTTTGTAATAATTAGGTTGAATCTGAGAAATAATAATAACACACAAAATTACGTTGCATTTGTAATAAACGTACCCATAGGTGGGTGTAGAAGAAAGGCCATAACATTGTAGTTAGTAACTTTAAAAAGACATGCTTGCATAAAATTTTATTTTTTATTTTTAACGTTTAATGTTCCGAGGGTTTCCAAGATTCAGGATTGAGTAATAATATAGCTTATAAGATCCATTTAATTATATGTAAAATTTTATCTTAAGAAAGCTTAAGAATACGGAATAAAAAAAACTGTTCAGCTCCATACAAAAAAAAAAAAGAAATCGCTAATAACTGCTGCTGGCTTTCCTGCTTATCTAACTCAAACTTACGACGATTCCAAAACTTCTCTGGTCACTGTGGTGACCAGAGAAGTTTTGGAATCGTCGTAAGTTACACACATAACATCAGAATCAAAGTGATGGTGTGGTTGTCTACGTAAATTCAAAACTAGATTACAAAATGTATCAACCAGAATTTCATGGCTCTGCCTCTGGTTTAATTATTGAACTAAAGTGAGATGTAGCAATCGTTTGCATTTACAGATCTCCCTCAAATGAGGACATTGACATCTTTCTCAGATCGCTTAACGAAATTTTACCTTCCCTAACCAAATTTACTACAGTTGTCATCACAGGTGATATAAACATAAACATAGATAACTCAAATTCTCATTTAGAAAATCGCTCTCATGACTATCTTAACTGTCTCGCATTCCATGGATTTTTACTGACACATTGTCTACCAACAAGAGGGGACAATTGTCTTGACCACACTGTTCTTCGAACTAGACTACCGTCTTCCACCTTCATTTTTGATTACACCGTAAGCGATCACTCCTCAACTCTTCTTTGTATAAATTCAAAGCCTCGCCATAGCTTCCACTTGACACACAATTTCAAAGATCGACTATGCTGCCCTAGATCGGGCTATGGAAAGTACAGACTTTTCACATATACCTATTATCCATGACTCATACTAACGCAGCAACAAATTCCCTAGTACAAACTCTCCCAGAAAATTACCATGAACACAAAAACCAAGAATATTCCAAAGCGTAATAGGATCATAAAGCCCTGGATTACCCCTGGGTTTCTGAGGTGCATGAGAAACAGGGACGCCCTGCATAAAAAGCAAAACCATTCTCCTGACAATGAACTGATTAAAATACAGAAATTTCTGCAATAAAATCCTCAAAAAAGTTAAGAGACAGTTTGACTCTGAAGAATTGACCAAAGCTGGACGAAACACCAAACTTTTATGGCACACAATTAAGCGTATCACTAACACCAACATTACTCTCGCTTCGCAGAAGTCTCGCTTGTGCCGCGTTCCAATGCGGACGTGTGCATAATATTCTGTTTTGATTAGCGCGGCGCAAGCTGTCGCTCGTAATTTACTCGCCATGAGCAATGAACTTGTGGCGAATAAGCTGCTGGCGTTCCTGCAACAGAAGCTGGATGTGATGGTCGACGTGTCTGCTGTCCAGATATGCGCAACGAACTTCAGCGAGGATGACATAGCTGCTGCTAAGCTATTGTTGTTCAGTGTGCTTACCAAGCGCGACCAGATGGTGTCCCGCCGGCGTTACGGGACTAAGAAGAGCCTGCAGGATATAATCACGCTGTTCAAGGAGACCGACCCGGACGACGTGCCGACGTTTGTGGCGAAGGAGTTACACAAGCTTCTTCCCGTCATCTTCGACCACGTCGACGTAACGAGCCTTCTGAAGGACATTGTCTTCATGAACGCCCGCCTTGCGGATGTTCTGGCAAAATTAGATAGTAACAGTGTGGCGGTAACTAGGTCATCAGCCGATGCATCTAATGTAAACATGTGTCGCGGAGCTGGCCTCGATATATCGTCGTTAAATTCCGCGTCAGCAGTTTCGTCGCCAGTGCATCCGTCGTTTGCTGAGGTTGCAAAGCGCCTCGCCCCCGTACCCCGCAGCCCTGCGCCCGTCACCGCAGCTCCTCCGCGCAGCGCCGCAAAAGTTCATCACCCCGTCCCGCTGCCAGTATCTGCAGCCCTGGCGAAACCCTTACGAAAGGTCTTCGCTAACGTCCCCGTGATTGCCCCAGGCGCTCCAAGTATGAAGCCTATGCCAGAAAAGGCGCCAAATAGGGCTGATGAGGAGGGTTTCGTGACAGTGCAAAGGAGGAAGCGCCGGTCGCGAACCAACAAGAATCGCTGTGGCAAAGCTCCTATAAGGCCAGAAGTGAGCCTGCGTGCCGGTAAACCGAATACACCGGTGTACATCTCCCGCCTGCACTACAGCACTAAGGCGGAGGACATCGTGGAGTAAGTGCGCCAGAAGACAAGGTACATGCCGAGGGTGCAGTTACTGGAGTCGCGCCGCAACGTCAATTTCAAGGCGTTCGTGGTGCGAGTACCGAATTGTTATCTGCCCGTCGTCATGGAAGAAGACTTCTGGCCGCAGGACGTGGTGTTCCGTCGCTTCCGCGGACAAGTGCCACAGGACAGCTCAAGGACAAGCGAGTGAAGTGAAGTGTACTAACATAGTGTTAAGCAATATTTATTAACACAAGTATTGTTTTATACTTGATGACACATTACAGTACAGTTTCAGAGAGATACTAATTGTCCAGCGCAAAAACCAGCGGGGCCTAAGTTCGTTCTTTGAGAGAGTCCATGGTAGAGCGGACAGATTTGACCGTAAGCTTAAGCAGTGGGGTGATGATAATCTGGTCTCTTTTAACGCAACCAAAACACAGGCGTGTCTTTTTGCCGCTAAAATAGTCGTTTCGCCCAAACTCCTACTTTTCGGGGTACATCTGTTCCTGTAAGTGATCGACTTGAGCTCCTAGGCATAGAGTTGACATCTGGTCTCAACTTCGGCGCCACCATCGAGTACAAGGCCCAAACTGCGGCCAAGAAACTGGGCATCCTAAATAGGGTGAAGCGATACATTACGCCTGGACAGCTTTTAACCCTTTACAAAGCGCAAGTCCGATCCTGCATGGAGTATTGCAGTCACCTTTGGGATAGGTCAGCTAAGTACCAACTAGCCGCGCTTGACTCGGTGGAACGCAGAGCTAAGAGGCTCATTGGCGACGTAAAACTGGTGGATGCCAAGCTTCATAGCTTGGCTCATCGCCGCAAGGTTGCCTGCTTGTCGGTCTTCTACAGATTGTACTTCGGAAAGTGTGCCCGAGAACTCCACGACCTCATTCCATCGGCCCCCTTCTACCATCGGACATCTAGACACACTGCCAGTTACCATCCCTACCTGGTTGCTATTCCACCAATTCGCACCAAGCGCTTCCAGATGTCTTTTATAATGCGCACAGAAAAAGAGTGGAACTCACTACCTGCGTTTGTGTTTCCGAACGTATACAACCCTAATCTCTTCAAAGTGACAGTGAACAGGCTTCTTCTGGGTAAGCTCACTTCATCGTCGACTTTGTCTCTGTCACCTCTGACCTAGACTAGAGTCAAGAGCAAACCCATCACAAATAAAAAAAATAAAAAAATACTTTATATCTGTTAGTTTGTAAGGTATGTATGTATGGGCCATTGTAGCCTGATAATAAATGATTTATTATTATCTCCTTTATTCATTTTTTTTTACATCTAAGTTATATTTTAAATATTACAATTTATTATTATTATTACTACTCACATTCACCGAATTATTATACCACAGAATTATTTTCCTCTTCCACAACCCCTCACCAATCATGTAAAATACAAGGTCCTTACACTAACTGGTATCTATTCGTACATATTAGAAGTTAGCAAATTTGTAAGAAAACACCAGTCACTATTCCCATTCACTAAGGACCTTCGTCCACAAAATCGCAGTGTTAGACGCCAAAACAAAAACGAATTAGCCTTACCAAGCTCAAAATTAACTATGTTCCATTCAGGACCTTTAGCCATGTGCGTGAAAATATATAATAAGCTTCCAAATTCAATGAAGGACATAGAATACGAAAATAAATTTAAAAACAGTCTCCAAAAATACCTATTATTAAAATCTTATTACACTCTAAAGGAATTCTTTGACGATAAATAAATTTTGACATTGAAATTCACACCTGTACACAAATACACAATACACACAGCACCTAAACTTTTGACTTACTACCAATTGACCTATGTTATGTTATTTTATGATTATTATTGTTATCGCTATTTGTTTTAATTTAATTTTTTTTATCTTATATTAATTTGTGGATGGAAATTATGACTAATAAATTGTTCTCACCCTATCCTATATTACCCGGCACCTGAAACATTTTAAAAATAGTATTTTTGTTTAAACACTGTGGTTTGTATATTATTGTGACACTGTAGCACTTTAAACTTTTATATTTATATTGCTGTGCCCTAGCAGGGTTCATGTATGAAACTTATTTTTTTTATTTTTTACTAGTAACAACTTGTAAACTACATGAATGCAATAAATGATAATGATGTTAATGCTTACTTTGCTAATATTGGTAAGAATCTTGCTGATTGTATTACAAAAACCCAACCCTCGTCCTGCCTTTTGGGTCCACATATGTGCTCTGGGGACACAAGTAGCCCTAACTCTTTCGCTATGTTAGGAACAAGCCCTGATGAGATAAATTCCGTTATAAAGTCTCTCAAACCCAATGCTGCAATAGGACATGATGGCATCGCCATAACATTTTTGAATAGGCACCCATCTTATGCCACATTTTTAACCTCTGCTTCGACTCCGGTACTTTTCCATTCTCCTTCAAATTGGCTATCATTCATCCTATATTCAAGGGGGGTGACCGTTGTACTATAAATAACTATCGCCCTATCGCGGTACTATCTGCCCTATCTAAGCTCATGGAAAAACTTATAAATAAACTACTCATCAATTCCCTTGAGACTAATAATCTTCTCTCAACCAACCAGTACGGTTTTAGAAAAAATAAATCGACTGATGCGGCCTTAAAATTGATAACCGGTATTGTTGATACAGTCAATCACCGCAAAAAATGTCTCACTGTATTTATTGATCTTGCTAAGGCCTTCGATACCGTTCCTCTCCCTTGCTTATTATCCAAACTCGAACGTTTAGGTGTCAGAGATTTACAACTTCAACTCTTTCGTTCATATCTCTCAGGCCACTCGCAGAGGGTCAAAATCGACAAATATATAAGTGATGAACTGCCTATTGCCTACGGTGTACCGCAAGGTAGTGTCTTAGGCCCCACTTTGTTTTTGGTTTATCAATGATCTCTGTAATCTGAAATTAAATTCCGGAAACGTTTCTTTTGCCGATGACACTGCCATCATCGTCTCCGCTCGTGGTCTAGTCTCCAAACTACCGCTCAGAAAGTATTTGATGTCGTACGTAGCTGGCTGATGTCTCACTCACTCAGCTTAAATACCTCCAAAACAAAACTCATTACTTTCTCTCTCAAAATCACATCACAACTTTCGACTCCCGTTACTTTGCAAGCTCACACCTGCCAATTAAACACCCTAAACTGTAACTGTCCACTAATTATATCTACTGATACATTTAAATACCTTGGTATCACTCTAGACAAGCACCTCAGCTTTAAAGCACATACTACTCTTCTGACTGGCCGCGTCCGCAAACTGATTTTTTTTTTTTAACTCTTAGACATATTGCCAACGTACATGTTATACGGTCCGAATGTTTTGCAAAGTGTCAGTCTGTAATCTCTTACTGCATTACAAGTTGGGTTGGTGCTGCTAAATCAATTCTCAAGCCTCTTGAGGTAGCGCAGCGAGCAGTCCCGAAGGTAGGAACTTTTCGACCGATACTTTATCCGACCTTTGACCTCTACCAGAAATGCGAGGTCCTTACCGTTCGACAAATGTTCATACTCAGCACGATTTTACAACAGCACACTAACACTCCAATAGCACGTCGGCTGACAATACCCAGAAGAAGAAACAGGGTATGTACTGTCCCTCATCCATACTTTTACAAAAACCATACTTTTGCATTTACAAAAAGATATATATAAACGCAATAATTCCACTGCAAACATGTTGTAAGCTAACATGCAAAAAGCTGATTACTGAATTTGTTTCTACCAAAAGTTATAATGATACCGAATCCCTTCTTACAACAATGAAGTAACTCATAATACACACACTGACAACTCACACAGACACGCACGCACACACATACATACACACGCACACATACACACACCCACACATTCATGTACTGGTCTTTTTATCTAATTTGTTTTAAATTTTGTTAATAATTATGTAACAGTTTAAGCAATAATTTGTCTTATTTTCGAGAAATGAGGACTGATTGTCCTTAATATAGGCTACTTAGTAAACTAGCTAGGACATCAGATCGTTTTATATTGTTACCTACAGACTCATCTCAGATGTAAACTATTCCGAAGTTGTCATCCCACATTGTAACAGACTGTACCATTTTTTATGAAATAAAATTATTATTATTATACAGGCTGTCCCTGGAAGTATGGATCAAATCGAATAGGGGCGTGGGCAAGGTCATTTCCAAACTTTTTAAACCTGAGAATGTTGGTGCAATTTTTTACGGTTCAAAAGTTATGACCAATTTTTGTTTTTTTCAATTACTTCGCATAGTGCTCAATGAAAAAAAATCATAAAAAAAACTAGCAAAGCTATCAATTACTTTTTTTTTTCAGGACTTTGTACAAAAGTGTGCCTTTCCTGTGGTAATACTTTTACGCAGCTAGAAAACATACGTTCAATAAGAAAAAACATTTACAGCAAAGGCTTCGTTCTGGCAAAAATTTAACTCAATTTTCGAGCGATTTTCATGGGAAAAAGTTACACTAGCGAAAGTTGACCACGTATTACAAAAACTGGTCCAAGTCATAGAGATTCTTTGGAGGTTTGAATCACTGGAATATTCTTAATAGTTTAAAAGTTAGAGAATTTTATTAACAAAGAGGTGGTATTTTTAAAATTTTCTAACTACGTGGCAAAATAAAATAAAACAATGAAATTAATATGTAAATGTATTATTAAATTGAAATTACAATAGATGTTCAAAATTCCTTCCTCTTACTCTCAAACACAACTGGCATCGCCGAGTGAAATTTGGTATTATTCGTCTAAATGTACGGGAATTATTTTTTATGTATAAGGTTGCAGATGTGATTTTCTGACGGAGTTGTTCCTCGGTTCCGCTCTCTGTCTCGTACACCATCTCTTTGTAATAACCCTATATAAAGAAATCTATGGGGTTCAGGTCAGGGGAACGTGCTGGCCATCGAATGTGCCACCCTCTTCCGATCCAACGACTAGGGAAAGTTAAGTCTAGATGGTCTCTTACGACTCTTGCGTAATGTGGGGGAGCGCCGTCTTGCTGCAACCACATGTATCGACGGGTTTCAAGTGATACTTCCGCAAGTTAACAATTTAGGTCATTCTGTAGAAATCTCAAGTATGAAGGGCCATCGAGTCTAGCAGGTAACTCATGAGGACCTATTAGCTGTCCTTCTACTATTCCAGCCCACATGCTTACTTCGAACTGATGCTGGAAATGGTCACTTCGTACAATGTGTGGGTAAATGCGCGCATAAAAATGCAGATTATGCATGTTAAATATCCTCACCCTTCGGAAACTTGTTTCATCGCTCCATAAAATTTTCTTTAAAAATTGACAATCGTCACGATGGCGACGTAACATTTCCCTACAAAAAGCCCTTCTCGAGCCATGATCACTCGGTAAAAGGGCTTGCACACGTTGAACGTGAAAGGGATGAATTATGTGTCGTCTCACAGTACGATGTACCACAGATCTCGGAATCCCTGACATTCTTGACATGCGACGAATACTTGTCATTGGATTCTCACGTAGCATCTGAAGCACCACATCTTCGACTTCAAGGTCTGGAACGCTACGTCGACCTTCCCTAGCTCCTGGATTTCTACCATCTGCATAAGCGGAGTGTACACATTGGAATACTCGGTAATCCGGATAGCGGTCCCGATTAGGATATCGCTCTCGATACACTCTTGCAGCTTGGCGTGCATTTCCATCACAAAATCCGTAAATGAAATGCATATCTGCATATTCATGGCTGTTATACGTAGCCATACTCAAGTCAAACAAATCACAGACAAAAAAAAAGTCCAAGTTACACAGTCAAAATAACGTTAAAGAATAATTATTGATGAACACCGAATTAAGTACGTGCGCAGTCACAAGCTGGTAGCGAGTTACTAAAACATCTACCTGAGTGCGAACGTGCGCCGGCGCTGGTTCTTTTGTTTCCCTTCCCCCGCACATTCCTAGCACCTCGTTGGAATGCAATGCCCTTCGCACGCCATACATATTGTACCAGAGCGCCGATATGACGTCATTGACAGCAGGTGCACGGTTTTTTCCGGGTTGTAGCTAGGGCAAATAACATGACTCATGAGATAACAAAAAGTTTACCGAAATTATTTTTATTTTTTATTTAAACCTAAACCACATCAAACAGTAGTGTTCAGATAGGTAACAAATGCCTAGGGACTAAAATTAAATCGTTAGTTAAGCTGAAAAAAATGAAAATTTGAAACATAAAAAATTGTAAAAATACGACCTCCTGGATAATAAAAATCTCTAACTTTTAAGCTATTAAGAATATTCCAGTGATTCATACCTCCAAAGAATTTCTATGACTTGGACCAGTTTTTTTAATACGTGGTCAACTTTCGCTAGTGTAACTTTTTCCCATAAAAATCGCTCGAAAATTGAGTAAAACTTCTGCCAGACCGAAGACTTTGCAGTAACTGTTTTTTATTATTGAACACATGTTTTCTAGATGCGTATAAGTATTACCAAAAAAAGGCCCACTTTTCTACAACGTTTTGAAAAAAAAAAAATAATAGCCGTGATAGTTTTTTTTCATTGAGCATTATTCGAAGTGATTGAAAAAAACAAAAATTGGTCATAACTTTTAAACCGTAAAAAATTGTACCAACATTCTCAGACTATAAAAGTTTGGAAATGACCTTGCCTACACTCCTATTCAATTTGATCCATACTTCCAGGGACTCCCTGTATATTATATTAACATATTAAATAATAGCTTTATCAAAAAAAGTTCTAGTACATAAAATATTGCTATTCAGTAAAGGAATGCGTTGGCATGATTCTTTTTTTCAAAAATAGGTTCCTACTTGATTTTTGAGCGACGCTAAGCCAATGGAGCTTCATTTTCAGCCCAACGTGAGACGCCGCGCCGCGCCGGAGCGACAGCGCTCATTTGTTTGTGCGAGACCCGAGACACACGCAAGCTCATTTCTTTTTTTTTTACGTATTTTTGAATTCAGATTTTGTGCCGATTTCGGCGGTGTAATGCCAAGCAGGAGGCCAATGAAATGCCAGACGTGTTTTCCGATCCATGCTTCCTAATAGATATATACACAGTCTGGCCATAAATACTGTTACAATTAAAAATAAGAAAGATATTACATTTGAATTTGGAATCTGTCATTTTTATACGGTTGTTCATTGAGTTTTCTAATGGAGTTTCTAGTGGAATATTAAAATGGAGTGTGGTGATAAAGAGAACCGAATCACTGTGTTTGCATTACATAAAGTTGGTATGGAGCCAAATGCAATTTTTAAAACTCTCCATACGCTTGGTATTAAATGTTTGTGTACCGGGCTATTAATAGGTACAATGCGTCCTCCTCTGTTTGTGACAGAAAAAGATCTGGCCGTCCACGTAGTGTTCGTACGAAAAAGGTGGTCAAAGCAGTAAGGGAAAGATTTCGAAGAAATCCTGTCCGAAAGCAAATGATTTTATCTCGGGAGATGAAGATAGCACCCAGAACCATGTCGCGTATTTTAAAAGATGACTTAGGACTTGCAGCCTATAAGACACGCACTGGTAATTTTTAACTGATAATTAAAAAAAAAATAGGGTGTTAAAATCGAAACAACTACTAAAGCGGTACGCAAAGGGAGGTCACAGAAAAAATTTGTTTACGGATGAGAAAATCTTTACAATTGAGCAACATTTTAACAAACAAAATGACTGTATTTATGCTCAAAGCTCTAAGGAAGCTTCCCAATAGTCGACAGAGGCATTATCCGACTTCAGTGATGGTTTGGTGGGGTGTTAGCTTTGAAGGAGTGACTGAGCCATATTTTTGTGAAAAAGGTATCAAAACATCGGCACAAGTGTATCAAGATACCATTCTTGAGAAGGTAGTTAAGCCCCTTAACAACACCATGTTCAATAACCAAGTATGGTCCTTTCAACAAGACTCGGCGCCGGGTCATAAAGCTCGGTCCACGCAGTCTTGGTTGGAAGTGAACGTTTCGGACTTCATCAGAGCTGAAGACTGGCCGTCATCTAGTCCCGATCTTAATCCGCTGGATTATGATTTATGGTCAGTTTTAGAGAGTACGGCTTGCTCTAAACACCATGATAATTTGGAGTCCCTAAAACAATCCATACGACTGGCAGTGAAGAATTTTCCCATGGAAAGAGTGTGTGCTTCTATTGATAACTGGCCTCAACGTTTAAAGGACTGTATTGCAGCCAATGGAGACCACTTCGAATAAGCTTTTCATATTTTAAATTGTTTTATATTTATGTATTAAACTAACACACTGTAAAAGTAATAAATATTATTTGCAATAAAAAATTTTTTTTTTTCTTCGTGACAATATTTATGGCAAGACTAGGTATATAAATGTACTCTATGCTAATAGACTGCGATGTTTTACAAAATGGTCGCCGCAACTGTGCGTCGCCGCTGCGATGACGCAACGCGCCGCCGTGTGGACTGGCTCTTAGACATTTTTCTTCGCATATAAAGAAAAGGAAAGATGGTAGATAGTTATATACACATATATGTACTTAGGTACTGGAAAAACATGGCGTTGCGTTTCACAGTAGCAAAGCAAGGTGCAGAGAAAGTTGTGAAACGCATGGAGAAATTAGTTCTCATAGAGAAACAGAAACCTTGCTAGGTATAACAGAGATGTTTTACTGAGGAATTAGTTGCACCTTCGAAGAATAAAATAGGCAACTAAAAATGGACATCTCTGCATTGGGGTCACAACTTGGATCGGACGTTAGAAAACAATTCGATTTATAGTTAACTACAGTAGCGTACGTGGCCAGTACAGGTAGGTACTAAAGGGCCCCTGTATCAACATTATATTATTGGGGCCCCTTTTTATCCGACTGTGGTGAAGCTTCAAAGCAGGGTATTGTTTTTTTTTACAAAATAATTAAAATAGTAAAATAGTGTCGGATCACGCACAATGAAGAGTTCCTTAGTTGGGATGAATTTATCCCAAGAACAAACAGCTTTGTAGCTGGAGAAAATTGTACTCAGTTATAAATATTAATTTATGATATACAAGCTAACACTAAAATATATATATTACTAGCTTTAGCCCGCGGCTACGCTCGCATTAATTTATAATAGCTGTGTAAGGCGTGAAATCGGTGAAATAGGTATCAAGTAAACAAACGTACTTTCTCATCTATAAGGAGGATGAAAAACCGGTAAGTATATCGACACTATACGACTCGCAAAATGTATAAGGTTCTTAAATAAAAACTCTTAACACAGTAATAAAGTTTCTGTAATAATATAATTCAAACATGATTCGAAAGACACGTGGTGCCATCTATTATCATAAGAACGATATTATTGTTTTAAAGGTATCCTATGTCCGTTTTTTACACCTGACAACGTATATGCAAAATTTCAGGATGATCGGTTCAGTGGTTTAGGCCTGAAAAGGAAACAAACTTACTTTCGCATTTATAATATTAGTTAGGACTAGCTGTTGCCCGAGGCTTCGCCCGCGTGGATGTCAAATTGTTCACAATTTCATGGGAACCCTAATTATTTTTCTAAAATAAAAGTAGCCTAAGTTACTCCTTATAATCAGCTATCGGCCAGTGAAAGTCTCGTCCAAATCAGTCCAGCGTTTCTAAGATTAGTTGGAACAAACAGATAGACAGACAGACAAAAATTTCAAAATTGATTAATCATATGCGTTTAGTAAAAACTTGTTATTTTGACATTACATACAGACACTTCAATTTCATTTATTTGCATAGATAGATAAATGGCCGTATTTTTATTGCGTTGTCTTACAAGCTTGATTATTTTAGAGTTCCAAGGGACCTACGTATTTGGTATTAATTTCAACTTGATACCTCCACGCGTTCCTGAGAAAAAAGGTCTTGACAGACAGACATACAGACAAACGGACGACGGAAAACGAAGTGATCTTGTAAGCGTTTTTCCTTTTGAAGTACGGAACCCTTTTTTTTTTTTGCGATATGGGCCAGCCACAGACATAAAGAATAGCAGACCAAACATTCGCTAAAAATTGCGTAGCCATTACGCACACATAGAGAATGTTGTCAATACAGGGCCGAACTAGGGACGATTTCCTTGATAACAAACTAAACTAAATTTAAGTTCAGAGCATCTTTTTCTTTCTATTTCATTGAGAAAAGGACAGACGATAAATATTAGTTTAGTCCTGTCAAATTAAGATACTCCTTATACAAGTTTAGACGTGATTAAAAAATTGGCTACTAAAAACACGTCAATTTACGTCAGGCGCTGACTAATTTTACAGGACTAAACTATTATTTATCTTCTGTCCTTTTCTTAATGAAATAGAAAGAAAAAGATGTACTGAACTTAACTTTAGTTTAGTTTGTGAACGAGGTATTGGCACCATTATCTAACGATAATGAAACAACCGATATACGATATATAATAAAATCCGCGAAAATCGATATTTTCGGGTTATAAGAAGTGTAGATTTATTATCAATAAAGTCTTAACGAATAGAACCATCTATATCCGTGGTTACTGTAAAAGGCGACTAAGGGAGTATTTTGACAGGGCTATCGGCAGCAGTCCACTCTCCCCCTTTTGACGACCGGCTTGACGGTATATATTTTACATACAATAAAAATTTCGTGTTTGTTGCCAAATCCGTCCCTGACTATTTAATGTTGGTTATCAATATGGCGGCGCGGGATAAACATGCCACGCGTCAAATTTTGTCTCGACTCAGTGGTTTCCTCTCTGCTGCACTGGACTGGTATTTTTCTGAGAGTGTGCTGTCATCTGCGTATCCAGTAGCACCCAGCTGTAGCAGGTCGTTAATATGCAACAGAAATAGAGTCGCAGAAAGATACATACTACGAGTACTGAGGAACACCCGCATCTATAGCCATACGATCCGATGAGCAGCCATCTATGACCCACTCTGATCGACCGCTCACTCAGGAAGTCGGTAATCCAGTTGCAAAAGTCATCAGGGATTGTTAACACGGGAATCGGGAAACACTGTTTGAGTGGCAACGCCAACTTGCAACATGTGCCGCACACACTGCGCCAAACGCTTAGCAAAAAAGTATAGGATTAGGATAGGATTAACTTATTATGGGCCTCTTATCAATAAGGATTTGAATAACAATCGTCACGTCGGGGCGGCACTATAGCTTGGGGGCCCTGTATCACTGATACCGCTGTTACGGCGGTAGCCACGCCCATGCCTATATCATCATCATTTGGATTAGTCATCGTTGGGCAGTTGGCGGAACAACCATACTGCAACCTTAACCTTACCATACTCCATTAAAGATGACGTAATTATTTTTTTCCCTTCACGGCCTACTTAATTAGGGCCATCAACCAATTAACAGCACCGTTTGTGCCCCGAGATTAAGGCCCTCCACCAAGATCTATATCTTCCTTAGAAAAACATGTTAACAACTAGTTAAGTCTATTTTTTTTTTTTCAGATCCTTTGTACCCGTTGAGATTTTTCCCGGGAGCCGTCATGGCGCCTCTGATCGGGAACTTCTTCCAAACTGCATTTCTTGCCGTAGTTATGATATCATGGCTCTCACAGTATCACGGACTTAGACAGGTACGTAAACACAAGGTATCTAAAACCGGCTTACATGATGGAAAGAGAATAAAACCTAGGGAGACTTTCGATATAATCCGATCTTAGATATAAAATTGGTTGGTTGAGTCCCGATTATTATATGTGTGAATTCTGACGTTTGCGCGCGTAAGGGCCGACTAATGTGTGAATGTGTACATACCGAGCTGGCCGACTCTAGGTGACACAGTTTTGCGTTAGCGAGAATCTGCCCGACGTTTTTTGTTCTTCCATGCTTATAGCATAGTGGTATTACTAACCCGCAATTCGAATTCCTCCATATAGGTCGTTGGCCTATTCGGGGACCAGTAACATAATTATTATATGCATGTTGGTGGATATGTCAGCCTAGCGAATCTCACTTTCTGGACGATTTAAAGAGACCGATTGGACGTTTTTTTCGTCCATTCTTCGCGCCTTCCACATAATACACATATTTTCTTTTCTTTTCCTCTATATTTGCAATCGGTCATCAAACCATAAGCGAATTCGTTCAAGGATTAAAAGAATGATGAATACAACTTTACTGCATTTGCTTGTTTATAGTAACCTCACCGCAGGCATACCAATCAAGCATATTTATTTAATTTTATTGTATTTCCTGACTGACTGCCTCGTTGGTCTCGGTAGTGATCGCAAGCGCTACTGCTGAAGAGCATGAGGTCCTGGGTTCGGTTCCCAGGTCGGGTAAAGTGTTATTGGGTTTTTCTATCTGGAATTTCTCAGTAGCAGCCCAGAGTCTGGATTTGTGTCCGGTTGATGGTAATATGCTCACCCCCTATTACATGGGATTTAAACGTAACTGGCGAAATGTGGGTGTACTATAGGAACACGTCTGCCCAACCCTTTGGCGAAACAAGGCGTGATGTTTATGTTATTGTATTTCATAAAGTCATAATTTCTTTCAGAATGACAGAGGCCTTGTCTCCTTCTACCTGTTCAAGTTCGTGCTGGTGGGTCTGTGCGTGATACCCGCCTTCATGCTCGGCAACTGGCAGAAGTTCAGCAGCTACCTGGACCCTACCTTCAACTACATGATGGATCCCGACTATCCTGTAAGTGTTACTATTATTTTAACGTCACACCTATAAAGGCTGATCTACATTTGTATTAATTAAGTAGCGAGTTAAGCAAGGAACATATATTCTCACCTACGGCGAGGAGTTAAGTCATTTGACGTCTGTTGGTACGTGACACTTCACAATGAAATCTGTCACTTTTAGACTGACATTTGCACACATAACTTGCTTTGAACTAAACTCGCTACTAGACTAAAGTGCAGGCCACACTAGGACGGCGGGAATCGATAGCCGATTCCCGGCCACCGTAGGCGCGGGCTTGCGGACGGTGAGTAGTGGGTAGCTCGCCGTCCGGTGAGGACCAGGCCCGGGTCGACGGCGCGTTGTGTTCCACGCGCGCCTCAAAGAGATGTCAGCAAAAGATGGGGTCCAATAGGGCCGATGCCGCTGGGGTCGCGGGTTGTTTGAAAAAGATACCGTGGCCCTGGCATAGGCAACTGAAGGAACACGGGTGGGTTTTAGTCAGTAAAAGTCTGACACGCCCTTCCGCTCCACCCAGAGCGGGAGAAGTTATTTGATGATTTCCCATCCACAAAAAAAAAAAAAAAAAGGCCACACTAGGAGCGAAGCAAAATGCAGCTAAGTTTTCGTTTCGCTTAGTGCCCAGAGTGAACCAAAGTATGAAAATGCGCGGAACGATGCGAAACGAACCTAGCTTCGTTTCACTTCGCTCCCAGTGTGGCCTGCGCTTATGCCAGTGTCAAACATAACTGCGAACCGAACCGAACCGAAAACGTGGAGAATGTGAACCGAAGCGGATACGTCAAACTAGGTGCAGCGACCCAACTCTTGTAGAAAGCAAAGTGTCGTTGCGGGACGCCTCTCATTCGTGGCGTGAACCAAAGAATACATACTTCTGCTTTTTTATTGCGTTTTATAGTCCTTGTGACGTGTATTGTATGTACAATATTGGGTATTTACACATTCTATTTATAAACTTTTCGATATCCGTCATGGCCACGTGTCGGAATAATTTTGAATTTGTAAATAAACACAACCGTCGCACGTCGCTCTCGCTTCGCGTCTCGCATTCGCTCTCTGTTTGACGTCGTGTATACAAAGCCAGTTAATACAACTATCTCGCTCACGCCTCGCTTCGCGCGCTGGCCTTTGGTTTGTCATGGCGTCACACGCCTTTCGGTTCGCCGCGGTATCGGCACATCGGTTCGCTTTCGTTTTTCTATGTGACTAGATTCAAACGATGTCATACATTACAAAATAAAAACGCTTCGCCACGCTATCGGTTCGCTGTCTATTTGACACAGGCTTAAATGAAAATCAGCCGTAAGTGTAATCCGAGGTGTATTAGTACACCCCACGGAATATCTACAGAAAGACGACTTCATTCTCCACTTCATCTTCCATAGTACATTTCCCAATGTAATAAATAAGCAAGCCTGCCTCGAATCTTGATTGCTATTGAGAATTGATGGAAAATTAGCAAGCTTGCCACGAATCTAGATTTTTATTGAGAATTGATGGAAAACTAGTAAGCCTGCCACGAATCTTGATTGCTATTGAGAATTGATGGAAAACTAGCAAACCTGCCACGATTCTTGATTGCTATTGAGAATTGATGGAAAATTAGCAAGTCTGCCACGAATCTTGATTGCTATTGAGAATTGATGGACAACTAGTAAGCCTGCCACGAATCTTGATTGTTATTGAGAATTGATGGAAAACTAGTAAGCTTGCCACGAATCTTGATTTTTATTGAGAATTGTTGGAAAACTAGTAAGCCTGCCACGAATCTTGACTGCTATTGAGAATTGATGGACAACTAGTAAGCCTGCCACGAATCTTGATTGTTATTGAGAATTGATGGAAAACTAGTAAGCTTGCCACGAATCTTGATTTTTATTGAGAATTGTTGGAAAACTAGTAAGCCTGCCACGAATCTTGACTGCTATTGAGAATTGGTGGAAAACTGGCAAGCCTGCCGCGAATCTTGATTGATATTGAGAATTGATGGAAAACTAGCAAGCCTGATACGAATCTTGATTGCTATTGAGAATTGATGGATAACAAGTAAGCGTGCCACGAATCTTGATTGTTATTGAGAATTGATGGAAAACTAGAAAGCCTGCCACGAATCTTGATTGCTATTGAGAATTAATGGAAAACTAGCAAGCCTGCCACGAATCTCGATTACTAGGTACTGAGAATTGATGAAAAACTAGCAAGCCTGCCACGAATCTTGATTGCTATTGAGAATTCATGGAAAACTCAAAAACACCAGGGCCCCAATTTCTGAAGTATGCCACTTGCTACTAAGCTATCGATGCAGTAAATTTTGCCATTGATGACTTCTAGGACTTGTGTTGAAATCAGCTCCTACCTAATTACTTTTATTTTAACTTTCAGCTCGTAAAACTATGGTTCTTCTGTGCTGTCACGATATACTTCTTATACTTAATTATATTGATCATAAAGGCATACAGTGATTTGAGGAATATGCCATTTTTCGGTAAGTCTTGTAATAATATTTTACCACCATTTAAGTTACAGATCCGGCCGTAAAATGAGCCCAGTTTCACTTCAAGGCGATGATAACCGACGTTTAATGATTTTAAACTGCAGATCACGTCTTTTTAGCATTTTCTTAATATTTTAGATTAATTATGATTATATTACATAGTGTAATTAATTTGTAAAGTTATGTCTAACGCAGGTAAAAAACTGATATCACACAAAAACTATCAAGCGTAAAATCAAAAGTCATTTATTCAAACTAGGCTGAGAATCAGCACTTTTTGAACGTCAAAATTACATAAGACAGTCCCCCAAAACGCCCGCCCTTCACCACTTCCTAGTGCTTTAGCTGGGGAGAAGAAGTGGCGCAACAAAGAATGTTTGTGAAACCTTCACCATTTTAAAGATAATATAATTATTTATCTTTAGTATAGGTACGTGTTTTTAAATTAATACTTTTGTTTTACGTATAATAAATTAATAATAATTCTCCGGCCCTTATCCCAATCTATTCGGTGTCGGCCTCTTTTCGATACTTCTCTATTGTTGGTTTAATGCTCTAAGCTATTAGTCGTCATTTCGGTAGTCACTCCCTTTCTAGCCATGTCATCGTTCACATAGTCCATCCATCGTTTCTTTGGTCTTCGCCTACTCATAGTCATCGACATTCATACTCAAAACTTTTTTCACGACATTTTCCTCATTCCTCCGCATCACATGCCCATACCATGGCAATCGATAAATTAATAATGCGGCTAATTTGGGACAGCGCTCCTTGATGGGCGAGTCCTATTACTGGCTGGACGTACGACTTGTTGCGTGAACTCAGCACAGAACACGCAAGCTAATTACTCAAGGCCATTGGCATTTTCTTTGGTTGAGGCCTTTTCCCAGCAGAGGAATGAAACAAGAAAACTGTAAAAGGATCTTTGAATTACTTGGTAACTTTTTTATATTCACAGCATTCATATATTTTTCTTGCAGACATCCGACTCCGTTGCTTATCAATAGTGGTGGGTACTGTGACGTCCATCATAACAGTGCTGGCCCTACAAGGATGGGGCCCCGCAGCTTTACAGGACCACTGGGCTTGCCAGCCGAAAATACACTTCGACACCTCAGCACCTTTCATGGCCCTCTACGGACTATTCAACTTTTATATATACATACTGGCCTATTTATTCTCACCTGGCGGCGGAAATATTCATGGTATGAATTTTTTATTTTGTAAGCTTTTCATTTGAACCAGTGAAAAAACAAGTTTGGAGAAGTGAAACTTGTTTGGAGCTCGAAAATTAGGCTTTAAGATTTTTTGAACTGATAACATGAAGGTTTGATTTTTAATCTGAAAGTGTGTAGCTATCGTGTCTTTTGAGTTCCTATACGTTTGTAACTCTTTCTAAATCTTAAACTGTAGCGCCGCCATGTTGTTTCAGAAACGGCTGTAACCAAAGACAACCCCGCATTCTCTATGATCAACGATTCAGACGAGGAGGTTATCTATGGTTCGGATGAAGAGAGCAGACGTCCACTCAACTCCCACCATAGGATTACTACTGACGAAGATCTATGAATAATTCATTATAAACTTAAAATAATATTTTCCGTAAATGTAATTTTTCTTGTTATAAAATTCTAAAACTAATTAGATGAAGTTGTTTTGTTTAAGTATCTCTCTCTCTCTCTCTCTTTCTCTCTCTATCACTTACTTTGGCCAATCAATATTCAACCTAGATTATGTAAGTTTATCGTTCTAATTAAACACAGTAGAAGGTTATTTAGACCACAGGCAACACGTATAATGCCTATATACCTAAAATAGACAAAGACGGTGCTGCCGCTCGACGGTTACGAGCGATTTCTTGTGATGTGATTTCTCAGCGAGCCGTTAGGTCGCCCAGTCGTCGCGCGGTCAGAATAAATCAAGCCTTACTCCTACATTGCCGCATACAAATAAAAGAAAATGCGTAGCACCTACACTAAGGCCAGTCCACGTAGTCCTGATTTCATCTAATATAGGAACTAATATCATTACTGGTTATTCACAACTATGTATTAGATCGCTGATAAAATCAAAACTAAGATGGCTTTGCAATAGAGACATGCTATATATGAGGATAATATGTAAGTGAATCAGCATTCTGAACAGTAGAGGAAATCGCTGAATTTAGCTCAAAAAGGGCGCGAAAAGTAGCCGGCCGCGATTGTTGTTGTAGCAACATAATTATTATTGTTTTTACCCACAAAACTTTATCTATAAAATTATATAGATAGGCATCTTCATTCAGAAAGAAATGTAATAATCAATGCTGTTTTAGTTTCATATCTGGCCATGTTAGGCGTTCTGACGTAGTAAGATAAAAAATAGAACTAATAACCTATGAACGGATGAAACATTTAGAATAGTAGGACAAGTAAAAATATTGTTATTTATTCATTCACTCAACGTCAAATCGCGTTGGATATTAGTCATGGAGGCAAGTCTCGCGAACTGCCAACTGAAGCGGTGTCAATGACCTGAGTTCCTGGTTGTAACGTACCCAGCGTAGTGTTACTGAGAATTAAGTTACAAAGTAATCTCAGTAAGTTGCAATATAATGTCAGTTGCTACGCTGGGAAACCTGCGATGCGATGCGAGCAGTTCGTAAAGAAGTCTAGTCATTTTCCTATCTTAGTTAATTAGTTTTTTTATTTTTTTATTTAAGAATTGTATTGAAAGCGCATTCGGCTTTTTGATAATAAGAGTTGGGTGTCAAGGCAGGCAAAAGTATGTGCATCTGGACTGAGGGCCAACTTTTTATTCGTGCGAAACAAAGATAATTACCTATTTAAAAATAGTAAAAACTTAAAGCAGTGTTCCATAAATTTCTTAAACGTGAATTAAAACTTTTAAGAACGGCTTGGGCTCTCAATCCAGACACCTTCATAAAGTGGCACAACATACATCTCAGAAAGTACTACCGCTGTGGTAATGATTTGTATTTTAGAAATTAGTTAAGACTAGCAGCGACCCGCGGTTACACCCGCGTAAGTCTCGAACTCGTAGGAATATGGGGATAAAAAGTATCCTATCTGTTAATCCAGACAACTATCTGTGTGCCATTTTTTTAAATCTGTTCAGTCGTTTTTGCGTGAAAGAGTAACAGACATCCATCCATCCTCACAAACTTTTGCATTTATAATATTAGTAGGAATAGTAGGAAGTAGGATTTTCTTAAATCTTTTAAGAAATTTCCAACTAGCTAGAATATGACGATACAGATTTAAGTCGGTTTAACTTGGGTCCCTTAGTTCATTAATGTCTGCACTGAGGAATCTACAAAGCATGAGTTTAAATTAAGAAATACTCGTACATAAATATGCCTTTTATATCTTATAGTTGAACAACTCTGTGATTTTTTAAAAAAACAAATAATGCCACGAAAGTTATTGGTTACAAAGTAAAGAAAATAGAATTTTCTTCAAACGTTTCAACTAAGAGCCCAATATTTTCGGCTATATTGGCTAGGCTCAACCTCATTTAATAAAAAAAAATAGTAAAAAAAACTTTATTCAAATACAAATTAGGCAGAGTTTTTTTTTAAGTACTATTGTTTTATTAAAATTTGACTAATCATCCGTTTCTCTAGATGCCGTAGTCTAAGAGAAAATTCATTTTATTTTTTTTATTGGAGCAAATTTGGTAGGGTAACCATATTCTTCGTAAGTATTGGGTTGGCACAAAGGTAATGAGACACTTTACAAAACTCTGTACATTTCCTTTTTCAAGTTAATTGTTTTCGATAATATTCTAGAATGTTGTAGAACATTCTAGGTACTTGTGATGTGGAGGTATATAAAGCCGTCCTCACGATCGGTTTAGTCAGTTTGAAGAAAAATGGACGAGCGATAAGTTCGAACGCTATACTTATACGAGTACTTGTTAGACCACAGTGCGCGGGCTGCGGCTGACAATATCAACACTGCATTGGGCGCTGGAAGTACAAGCCATGCGACGGTGTCCCGATGGTTTGACCGTTTTAAATCAGGAGACAGGAGCCTTGAAAGTCAGCCACGCTCTGGCGACGACCACCCGCAGTGAATGATGACGATTTACGCCGCGAACTGCAGTCGAATCCGGATGCTACCACTGGTGAATTATCAGAAGCACTTAACCGCAGTCACCACGCTGTGGAAAACCATCTGGATGAGCTTGGGTATCGAAAAGTTTTGGCTCGGTGGGTACCGCACATCCTTACAGACGCCAGTCGAGCAGTCCGTGTCGCTATCTGTCAATCACTTTTGCTGCGACCTCGACGTAAAAAGTTTTTGTCTGATCTGGTTACTGGAGATGAATCATGGATTCATTACGAGAACGATACACGACGTACTTTTTGGCTGCCTCTAGAAGAAAGGCCACCAACTCAACCGAAGCTGAGTCAAAAGAATCGCTTAAAAGTTCTGCTTTGCTGTTTCTGGGACGCGCAAGGTGTTTTATGAACTATTACACAATGAAATTATAAACGCTGACAAATATTCAACCCAGGTCATCAAACTATCTGCTGCTATCAAGAAAAAACGACGAAGACGAGTCAATGTAGTTTTACTATACGATAACGCTCGACCACATGTTGCATCTGCCGTTCTCCAACAGTTTGAGAACTTGGGCTGGAAGACGATACTCCACCCACCTTATTCCCCGGACCTCGCCCTATCAGACTATCATTTGTTTAGAGCCCTGAAACAACATTTCCGGGGTAAACAATTTAATGATTTCTCTGATGTAGAGGCGGAGTTGAACAACTTTTTCGAGGCATAGCCATCAGAGTTCTAGGCAAAAGGCATCCAAACTTTGCCGGATCGTTGGCAAGAAGTCTTAGATGCCTAATGGTGATTACATTGTGCCAACCTGATACATAATAGAAGAATTTAAATTAAGTTTTATAAAGCGTAGTCAGAAAGTCATAAACTATTATTTTTTTATTTATATTACAATCTTAAAAATAAAACTAAAGAAGTCAGTTGCCAGTTTTCCTAATAAATAATAAAATAACAGATTTAATCAGAAAACGAATTATTTTTGTTAAAAGATGACATGATTAAATATTAATATCATCATTTGAATCATGATTTTTCTTTAATTCTTCAATTCCCATGTCCAAGTTAATCATTGTTTTAGGGTTCCGTACCTCAAAATGAGAAAAATAGGAACCCTTATACGATCACCCGTGTGTCTGTCTGTCTGTCCGCCTGTCACAGCCAATTTGCTCCGAATCTAATGGAGCGATTAGATTAAAATTCTGTACACGTTGAATTTCTGTGACCCAAGCACGGACGTGTAACGTAAATAAATGAGTTTTTGAATATGAGGTCAATTTTGGGGGGCAAATAAGAAAATTAAAACAAAAAGTTTTGCAAACAGTACCGTGTGACATATCAAATGGAAGGAGTTACTGTGAGGGTCTAAAATATACAGCGTGAAATTTTAATGATTGTTTTCCCGAAGCGAAATGATTTTGTCTTGATAGTACAATCGATTTATAAAAAAATAAAAATAAAGTATTAAAAAATGGCCGATTTACATTTGTGAAAAACGAAACGTGATCTCGAACCAATAGTATAGCTACAGCGCAAACGGACGACTGCGCGTGACTTTGAGCCTTGCGCTACCTACAGCTGATATGATACTACGTACTCTTTTGCTATCGAAACACAATAGGTAGGCACTTATCTAAAAGTTATTCCAATTTTCCCTTCATACTTTTAAAGGCTTAGGACCGTCATAAATACTTTTTTAGGGTTCCATACCCAAAGGGTAAAAACGGGACCCTATCACTAAGACTTCGCTGTCTGTCCGTCCGTCTGTCTGTCACCAGGCTGTATCTCAAGAACCGCGATAGCTAGACAGTTGAAATTTTCACAAATTATGTATTTCTGTTGCCGATATAACAACAAATACTAAAAACAAAATAAAATAAATATTTAAGGGGGGCTCCCATACAACAAACGCGATTTTTTTGCCCTTTTTTGCTCGATATCAATAATGGAAACAGGTAGGCACTTGAAATATTCACAAAATACTCATTTGTATTTTTACTTTAATAATAAATAATAAAATTAAAATAAATATTTAAGGGTGGCTCCCATACAACAAACGTGTTTTTTGGCGTTTTTGCCTTGTGGTACGGAACCCTTCGTGTGCGAGTCCGACACAAGTCTCAATTTAAACAAATTGAGACTTGTAGAGAAAGCATAAAAAAGGGCCCTCAGTCCAGACTTTTGTCTGACATGACACCCAACGCTTATTTTACAAAAAGCCGAAAGCTCTTTCAATACAATTCTTAATTCTCAGTCCAGATACACATGGCAAAAGTTACCATTTGTCGGAGTTCACAACTCTGGGTTTAGATTCTTCCATGTAATAAAATAAGACAGTGACACGGTTGTCGTCTTAAAATTGGACTTCAAACCGGACCGGCGAACTACACAAAGATTATATGATAGTCCTGCATGCATTCGCTTACTCGATTTAAGGCTAGGTTTACCATATCCGAAGACGCGATCGCCGATTGTCGAACCATATTTACTGCACATAAAATACAAATGCACTGTAGCCTATCGAGTTGTTCTCTGCCAGAACTAAAGTCGTTCTAGATAATTTGTAATACCTTCTTACATACTAGTTGGATCATGCCAATCGGGTCAGTTCTTTTGATTAGATACTTTGGTACAAGACTACAGACTGAGTATTACTAGACTTCAAGATAGAACTGACCCAATAACGATGCCCAAACAGCGAAGCACAACGTCTGATAACTAAGGTCAAATAGTAACCGTGGCCTGTAGAAACCAATCGTATCTATCTGAAAACATGAAAACCTTCTGAATATTACGTTACAGCTAGTTTATTTTTGTCTCACTGTAATACTGATAGAAAACATCTAGGATGTTACGCAGATTAAGAGCCCGACTAATATCATCCACCACCTAACAAGGTGTAGCTATTTAAATGGCGGGTAGTTTCAAAATCTGGTTGTTTCAGACCTATACCTAGACTGTCCAAGATTTATACAAACTGTCCCAAATCGATACAGACTGTCCCAGATCGACACAGACTATCTCAGTTCGACACAACCTGTCCCAGAACGATACAGACTGTCCCAGAACGATACAGACTTTCTCAGATCGATACAGACTGTCCCAGATCGATACAAACTGTCTCAAATCGATACAAACTCTCTCAAATCGATATAATCAAGATAATGCCTATAATTGGTTTAATTGAAATAAATACTTTAGTTTGATACAGACTGTCTAAAATCAAAACAGAATACGGTATATCGATACAGACTGATGAATTGATACAAACTGTCGTAAATCGATATATATATATATATATATAGACTGTCCCAAATCGATAGAAACTCTCTCAAATCGATACTATCAATCACAGATCAATACAGACTGTTTCAAATCTGTAGCGATTGTCTCATATCGATACAGGCTGATTGTCCCAGTACGATACAAACTGTCTCAATCCAATACAGACTGCCTCAACAAACTATGGAAGATCAATACAGACTGTCTCAGATCGATACAGACTGTCTTAAATCGATACAGAATGTCCCAAATCGATACAGAATGTCCCAAATCGATACATACTATCCCAATCGATACAAGCACTCTCAAATCGATACAATCAAGATAACGCCTATAATTTGTTTAATTGAAATAAATACTTTGAGTTTGATACAGACTGTCTCACATCGATACAGACGTCTAAAATCAAAACAGACTACGATATATCGATACAGACTGTCTCCAATTGATACAAACTGTCAATAATAATATAGCCTGTCCCAAATCGATAGAAACTCTCTCAAATCGATACAATCAATTACAGATCGATACAGCCTTCAAATTACTACAGACAGTCTCAAATCGATACAGACTGTTTCAAATCTATACCGATTGTCTCAAATCGATACAGGCTGTCTCGAGTCTATACAGTAAACCACAGGTCGATACGCACTGTCTCAAATCGATACAGACTGTCCCAAATCTATAGAAACTCTCATCAATGACAGATCGATACAGTCTCTACTACAGAATGTCTCAAATCGAAACTGACTGTCTCAAATCAATACAGATTGTCTCAAATGTATATAGACTGTCACAAATCGAGACAGGTTGTCTCAAATGTGTGCGTTACTCCAGCAAGAAAATGTCTCCTAGAGTGATATGAGTGGTACCTATAATTAGTGCGTAGTCTGCTGCAAATGTGCGCCAAATAAACAATTTGTGCGCTTTGTCGTTTTGGAAAAAACGATTCCTGCTGGAGTAACGTTGGTAAACGTTACTCCAGCAGGAAAGTTGTTCCGAGTGACATGAGTGGTACGTATAATTAGTGCATAATCTGCTGTAAATGTGCACCGAAAATGTAATTTGTGCGTCTTCAGGTTTAAGAGATATTGCGTTTCCTGCTGGAGTAACGTTTTGCAGAATCGTGTATCTCTAAAACCATTGTATGTGCGCCGGTAGAGTAAACATCCACGAGTAGCTCTTAATTTGTGCGTATTTGTGACAGAATTATATTTAAGAAAATATTTTAAATTTTCAAGTAATCGCGCTTTTTTAAAAAACCCAAAAAAATATCGCAGCGCCTAAATGAGAAAACTGTATTCCGTCCTTCTTGACGCGTATAATAGCCATAAAAAGTTTCAAAAGTGTACGTGCATGCGTTATTGAATAATATTGCTAAAAGTCAAAACGATGGTGTCATAACTTTGACGGCAAAATACAAGAAACCGGCTCAACCCAAGACGTGGAGACTTACCCAAAAATTAGTGCGTATAATCGAAAATATACAGTATGTTAACCAACAGAGGGCGTTCCCGTTAACCCGCAATAGTATAGCATCCATACATGCTAAAAAAAATATTACCATTCGAAAACAAAATGGTTTTTATTTTTTTTAATATTAAAATATTCACTAAAAATGTTAAATTGATACGTAAAAGAAACACTCTGTACACGCGTACTTGAAGGACGGAAACATCGCAATTTAGTTTTTATTTTTAGTGAAAATTTTTATATTTTTTTGAATATTTTAGTGAATATTTTAATATTAAAAAAAATAAAAACCATTTTGTTTTCGAATGGTAATATTTTTTTTAGCATGTAGGGATGCTATACTATTGCGGGTTAACGGGAACGCCCTCTGTTGGTTAACATACTGTATATTGAAAATATTCAGTTTGGAATGTTTCGAAATAAGTAGATATAAACAAAAAACTAAACATGTCAACAACGGCTGGTTATCCGACCAAATTCGAATGACTAAAATAAGCGACGGATTCGTACATATGGAAGACCTTCTTAACTTTCCTCACGGTTGAAACGTGTTGTGCCTGAGTACACTGAAGTAGAAAAGAAGTAAAAAATAAACTTGTTATTGGATTATAATATTCTACTAGCCGTTTCCGTGACTTTGACATGATTAACTACATTAATTCCAAGGTGTAAGCTATCTTCTTCGTTCCAAATTTCATTACTTACCTAAAATACATTCGTATTTTTTTATTTGTGAACGGAGGACATACGTCCAGACATTTGCATTTATAATATTCTATCATACGTATATTCTATCTCGTCATTTTAAGCACTAAATGTAAACTTGATTACATTTTATTGCAGCTTTTGACATTATTGTATTTTGAACACTTATGGAGCGCTTAGCCCGTGCGGGCTGGCAAAATCGCATTTCTACATGTTTTTCGTGATTATTTTATTACATTTAAATCAAATTACTATTTTTTTAATAGACTAGCTAGATAGTTGGTATTTACAAGTATGTATGCTATTTTTACAGTTATATTATGTGGAATATATGTATAACCTACGTATTTTATATTAAAGCTGATTATGTCATGTCGTATTAATTTTGATTTTGTGGCGTTTTACATATTTAAGTGTATATTCCACAGTCAGATGATAATGTTGTTACGTATATGGGATAAATATGTATAAGTATGTATTATCTTTATATACCGGCCAAATACTATCAGATAATTTGTGCAAATTCGATGTTTAAAGTCATATCTTTAAGTGGTTTTATGTTTTTTTTTTTATCTGTTATTTTAAATAATAATTACTTCACAAAGTACAAATAATTTGATTGAACTATTTGTGTTATAATATTTATAGATAGGTAATTTGATCTGTGATTTGATGCCATAATTACTTTAAGAATCAAAATTAAGAGAATAAAAATAATAATTACCACATCAACAAGCTCTTTCATTTGATATTATGGTCACAAGACGCATTTATTATATTTTTAATTAGCCACCAAAATTAGGTCATATAATTGCCAACAAACGTTTGAACGCGACTGTACCGTCAACAGCTTAGGTTTAATACGTCCAATAAAGAAGGTCTTCCATATGTACAAATCCGTCGCTTTTTTGTAGTCATTCGAATTTGGTCGGATAACCAGCCGTTGTTGACATGTTTAGTTTTTTGTTTATATCTACTTATTTCGAAACATTCCAAACTGAATATTTGCACAGTATATTTTTAATTATACACACCAATTTTTGCGTAAATCTCCACGTCTTGGGTTGAGCCGGTTTCTTGTATTTTGCCGTCAAAGTTATGACACCATCGTTTTTACTTTTAGCAATATTATTCAATAACGCATGCACGTACACTTTTGAAACTTTTTATGGCTATTATACGCGTCAAGAACGACCGAATACAGTTTTCAGCGAGCTTATACGTTTTCTTATTTAGGCGCTGCGATATTTTTTCGGGTTTTTTTTTAAAAAGCGCGATTACTTGAAAATTATAAATATATTCTTAAATTTAATTCTGTCACAAATACGCACAAATTAAGAGCTACTCGTGGATGTTTATTCTACATACAATGCTTTTAGAGATACACGATTCTGCAAAACGTTACTCCAGCAGGAAACGCAATATCTCGAAAACCTGAAGACGCACAAATTATATTTTCGGCGCACATTTAAAGCAGATTACGCACTAATTATACGTACTACTCATGTCACTCTAGGAGCAACTTTCCTGCTGGAGTAACGTTTACCAACATTACTCCAGCAGGAATCGTTTATTCCGTTTTTTTTTCAAAACGTCGAAGCGCACAAAATTTTTATTTGGCGCACATTTACAGCAGATTACGCATTAATTATAGGTACCACTCATATCACTCTAGGAGACATTTTCTTGCTGGAGTAACGCACTCGTCTCAAATCTATGCAGTAAGTCACAGATCGGTACAGACTGTCTAAAATCAAAACAGACTTCGATATATCGATACAAGCTGTCACAGAACAAACCAGGCTGTTCTAGGCCGAATTATAGTAGTCTACCAAAAACCAAAATTCGATACATTCTATGCCAGACTAATACAGACTTACCGAGACCAAAACCGAGTGACCCAGGTGGATACAGGTGATCCAGGAAGAAATACTGCCTTAAAACAAAAACAAAACTGTTACAGTCATGTTCTGTAGCCACGTGCGCATAATCCAGTCACATTTGAGTTTTATCACGTGCACGTGCTCATAAATGTCATTTAAGCTTCTTTAAATTACCAAAATGAAATTAAAAAGTAGAAATATTTACGTAATGGTCGAACACACATTGATAAGTTATATGCAGCATTATATTGATGTCTAAACGAAACACCCTCTATAATCGCGTTGACACACGCTTACCATGCAAACTACGTACGACTTAAAATTCAATTTGTAATGACATCGCAAGTCGCAACATATTCAACGTGGAAAACACAAGAGAGGTTTGGTAAGTGACAGGAATTGGTTGCGCTGGACTTGTGTTAAACAAACCGCCAATTTATTAAGAAGTAATAAAATTGGCCTCTGTACAGCCAGCCGTACGCGTTGAAGAACGTGCAACGATTCGATTTGGTAATTGCAAATTTCTGACTGTGTGACTTCCAGGTGGTTAAGTCATTAACGAGGTGTATTTTCCTAAGTGGAATTTTAAGGTCCAAAGTCCAATCTGGCTCCAATCTGTTGAAACCATTTAAAATATTTCCATTACTGGAGAAAATAAACAAAAAATTCCTGACAAAAATTCGCATCTGCCAAGAAGTCACCACGTAAAATTAACAAAGGAGTTACGAGCTGAGTTACGTGTGTTACGAGCCTTTTTCTAAATAAAAAGGTAGGTAGAAGAAAAAAAAGTACCTACATGTAATCACGATTGTAGCTCCTGCACACAATGGATCAGATAGCAACATCTTTTCAACATCCGTCGCTCCCTGGTCATGGTATAGTTCCGCAAATGCAGTTAGTAAAACATCAATGAACGTCATTGTCGAACAGGGGCCAACCCATAAAGGAGCCGAGAAAGGCATTCCAAGGAAAATGATCCGTCAGTAACTCCGTGCATTTTGCGCTGGTACGTCATCTTTTTTGACACAGCACTCTCGCAAGAACATTTTAAGGACCATCCTATAAAATTAGTTTGCCCTATATTACAATAAGAGCTGAATCCTCATTAAATTTCGTTGTAGACCTTCTAATTACACCCTTGTGTATAAATAACTCTCTCGCATAACATTTTGCTCAGAATAAATGTAATATGAGCAGCTAAAGCTAAATATAATGCCACACTCATAAGAGGAAATCGTCAGCAGTGATAATATTCACATTAACGCGTCATTATAGGTAAACTTTAAAACTAGGTCTGTTATTATCTGCCAGACAACATCATTAAAAAAAAAAAAAATAACCTCACAACATATACATAGCACTACAAATTGGCGCCATATTGGACGTTCTTTTGCAATATAAAATGGCTGAACGCACTATTTGCGAAATGCGCAAACGCACTCGAACAGAACATAAATGGAAGTTTAGATTTACACAAAGGATTGTTTAAATATATTCCTTGATTGCTATGTATATTCCATTACACAACTACTCTGTCCGCCATTTTGATTAGACTTTTGACATTGACAAGAGGGTGCCATCCCTAACATGTATATTCTCCATTTCGTGGTGTTTAAAGTGTCGACAAAATGGCGAACAGCATTGCTTCAAAGACGGACATGAAATGAAACCTTATTTTGACATTAAAATTTTAATCTCGAAGGAATAATAAATAATAATTAGCAATGTGATAATATTATTACAATTGGAAGTTCAATCTATGGATATAGTCTGTAAATTGTTCAGAGGATGCGTGTGCGCAATGAAAATCACGGGATGCGGTTGCAGCACAGCAGCGGGTAGAGGGCGCTGGCGTGCGCCGCACGGCTCCGCGGGCAGCGCCTGCGGCGTGGCCGCCGTGCGCCGCAGCACTGCGCCGCCGCGCATCACGCAAGTCACTCCCGCGCGAGGGTCACAGTTCTCATTTACACTAGAAGTCTCATCATCTGAACACAAGTCAATCACTTCACAATCATTGTCCAAACGCTTCAATGGGTCCAACATCATCTCCGAATCAGCTGGCAGATCGCAGTCCAGTCCATCTACAAAAACAATGTCCTTATCCTCCATCTGTGGTTTACTCTCTCTTTCTTTCCTCAAGTTTTCGAGGTATTCCTCTATACTTTCTTCTGACATCCTATCTATGTGCACTGTGATTGGTTTACATTTGAGGAGTAGCAACTGAGCTTTAATATCGAGTATCCTTTTATTTCTCTGATTGGGAAATACATGGTTTCTGTTCCAGTAGCTCAAGGGCCGTCTGTACCTCACAGGGAACTGCTGGTTTTTTACTTTAACATTATAATTTTTATTAAAAGGAATTGTGGTGCAGCAATACCTTTCCACCCTCTCCCTAGAATAACTTAAGTCCCTCTGGGCATTTGTTTTAGCATTCCGTCTGTAAGCCAAGGAAGAAAATGGATATAGAACGCCACGGTCAATGCTGGCAGTATTTCTAAGGTGCTTTGCAGTGATCTTCTGAGGCTTACTGTCAGTATCAGTATAAGAATTCACAGAATCCTCAAATTTTTGACCCGATGGGTGAAGCTTTAAAGCAGAAAGAAACTCTGGTAACCCACTCCGACAAGTACTTGTTGGAATGGTTTCATTATTACATAGCCTCTCATGCGCGCTCAGTATGTCCAGATTATCAAAGTGGCTGTCACAATTATCACACAGGTATATATCAGTAGATTTAACTTGTGTGTCTTCAATGCTCTTGGGAGTTATTTTGTCATAATGTAGATTTTCATTTCTGAATGTTACTAGGAGTCTGCCATTGGGCCGGTAGTACAGAGAAGTGGTGTGGTCTCTGTTGTCTACATACCTGAGCCTGTTGCGCGGGTACCTCGCGAGCTGCGCAGAGAACACCAACAAGAAGGCGCTCTTATGGTACTCGTAACATTTCCTCACTAAAAGCTTCAATTTTATTGCCCACTCCTTGGGCACCTCGCTAGGTCTCACAAAGGGGTGCGAAAACGCGACATCATTCGGCCACCACGGTGGTTGGCGAATGTCTTTCACAGTATCATGTCCCCAGGAACATGTCACCATGAATGTTATGAACTTCTCCAGCTCGGCAGCCGTGATCAGCGACAGTGCTGTCGGGTTGCCGTTAGCAAAAAGAAGCGGCAAGTTGGCGATCATGGTGCCCGCTGACGCTTATGGTCATCGAAACCTGAGGGAGGCCAGCGCTTGCGATGTCAGTCCGCGCAGGTTCACAATAACGGTTATTGCGTTACAGTCCATTGTAGCGGTGGCAACCGGGAACATTTATCACTCATAATCGCCACAACTGGAATCGCCGCAATTGTAGGAATACTTTAGACACTATTACTAAACACTAATTGCAACTAAATTCACGAAATTGTTCAGAGCGAGAGCGCTAACTAAAAAGAGAAAGATCCATAGATCCACCACAGACTTCATAGATCTTTGTTACGCCAATATTGCTTTGCTAGCTGCACACTGGAGCTGAGCGTCAATCGAGACGCGAACTAGTACGCGATACAAAACGATATCGAGTTAAAAAAAAAATGGCAAAACGGCGTAATAAAAAGACAGCACGCACCACATACGCGATTCGTTCTCTCTTTCAATAATCCTCCATTTTGTATTTTTGAAATCATTCCAATTGGTGATTATTTTGATCGTATGGTCAACTAACCAATCACCATTCAAAGAGATTTTTATTCTGTTTGCAATTTACGTACGCTGAACGGCTGTGTGCCTCTATAATTAATACTAGTCAGTGCTTTTTACGATACGATTTAATAACCTTCCAAGTGATGGACTAATATTTGGAAAATATATAAAATGTTATAATTTTTTTTTTTTTGACAGTAATAATCTTGTGAGGATGACGTAGGGTGTGTTTGGCTCTAGTCGAAAAAATATAAATTTTATTTCACGTAATTCACGTTACAACTTTTTTTCTAAAAACAACGGTATTTTTTCCACTTCACATTACACATAGGGTTACGCAAGCACGCTGTGCGCACATCTGTGTCGTGTAAGGGATGTGGCAGGGTCGTGGTCTTTCGTTTATGTTTAATTAAATAAGCTCCGATGGCGGGGCTAGCGGCGCCGAAATGGTAAAAGGACGGACATGTGTAAGCGCCATCATTTATGTTAGTTACTTTCTTCTGCAAACAACGTTGCTGACATTCTGCAGCAAGTCATCACATCACCCAAATATAACTATCGACAATCGTTTCTTCTAGATCAGCCCTCTCCGCCCTCTAACGTCAATGTCAAAATTGTTATGTCGCCCGTGGATGGCCCGTGGAAATTTGACATTTTGACTTGTCAAACTTGTCAATGAATATCTGTTATCACATTGATAAACCAAGAAAATACAATAAAATCATAAATAAAACAGATCAGTTCCGCATTACAAATTGTAAAAAATACTCCCAAGATCTTCATTGTTTAATACTAAAATGCATTCCCGAAATTAGTATAAACGAAAATGGTCTGTATCGACAAGAGATTGCCTTTCGAATTTTAAAGATTATTTTAATTCATAAGTTTAATAATAATCGTTTCACAGGAACACAACAGCGCTGATAGTTCTCCTAATTCTCCATCAAAAAAGTTTCCGGAAGTGACTGACTATCAGTAAGTTTAGTAATGCCTCTGAACCAACACCAGAATGTTGTTTTTTTTTCTTTGTTCAAGGTTCTTGCTGTAAATGCCTACGACTGTTTGAAAGTCTGCCATTTATGATACCCAACTTTATTAATTTATTTAAATTATGGAATTGAATTTCCACTGACTTTTGTTACACCAATGTGGAAATCTATGTGCTTAAATGAAATGGTCTCTACCAGTAAATACTTATTTCTACCAGGTTGGACCTCCCAGCATGGAGTGTAGATAGCCTAAAGGCTATAGCCATCCAGCAGAGGTTGCCACGCCCCCGGAGCCTGGCATGGGCCATCTTGCTGAATGCTCTCCCTCCACCAAACATGGATATTGTATCCAGGTACCAATGGAGAATATGTTTTCTAATTTAAACTTTTAATAATAAGTATAAAGTATTTATTTCTCAGTATATAGTACAGATGCCAGCACATCAAGCTACAACAATCTGTCAAATTTCTTTAATAGATTTTCAACTTTATTGCTATAGCATTAGGTTCAAGGTTGATTGAGAAAATTGTACAGCTTCGGGTAGCTTGATGTGCTGGTGTCTGTACATTGAGATCTTACATTAAACATTGTTTCACATATGTTATATACTATACTGCCATTGCTGCAATAAGCAAATCAGAACCAGGTTCATACGAATATTATATAAAGTTATGAGATATTTTTCTTTTTAATTTTATGAATTTAATAAAGCCTCTTTTTTTCATAAACTTAATATTTATCAAGAATAAATAGATGGTATATGTGGGCAAATAATAAAAGCCGCACGGGTTGATTGATCAAGTTAAGCTACGCTTGCTGCGGTCAGTCCCTGGATGGGTCACCATCTTAACATACCGAGACCCCGCCATTCGTTGGTCCCAGCTGTCATTCTTAGATTTTTGACAGTTGTTATGGGTCAGAAGCCCGAAAGTCTGACAACCAGTCCCAAGGGGTATTTTGTTATCCAGTAACTGGGTTGTGGAGGTAAGATAGGCAGTCACTCCATATAAAATATTGGTATTCACCTACATCTGGCTAGACTAGAAGCCAACCCCAACATAATTGGGAAAAGGCTAGGCAGATTGATTGTATGTTACTGTATACAGTAACATAGATAGTATATATTGAGTTATAACTCATGGCCTCTCTTGGATATAGGCCTCCTCTAACATTTAAACTTATATTTAACTAGAAGTTCGTGCCCGGCGTCGCCCGGGTTAGTTTCATGTCTCTATCTCCAGTGGTTTAGGCTGTATGTTGTCTGTATTAAATTTTTCATACGAAAACACCATCCAAATATTCGACTTTCCCCTTAAATTTTACAAAATAAATCTGTCATACAAACCTTGTCCTGACAATTACAAACACAACAAAAAAAAGAATTATAGGTGCAACTGTTCTGAAGTGATGCGTGTACATACATTCGGCAATTGATTTTTATTTATAAAGATAGATAGATGCTTGCTACAATTGTTTGAAATATCAATAATAGTTTCATTCAATCGGCCTAGCTTTTTTCCAACTATGTTGGGGTCAGCTTCCAGTCTAACCAGATGCAGCTGAATACCAGTATTTAAAGATAAAAAATGGGTATGTAAAGATGGCCACCTATCCACGGACCAACCCCGGCTAGCGTAGCTTAACCTGATCGATCGACCCGTGCGGCTTTTATTACTTAGCCACGAGCTCATTTTACCTAAACACCTTGTTACTGTGTTAGTATAGACACTATCTATAAAGAAAAAGAAAAAAATGGATTTTTTTTTTATAATTTAATGAGATAATCTACCAGTGAAATTAACCAAAACCTATCTGTTATTCTGTCACCTAAATTCTTTTTAAATACATTATTCTGTGTCTGAAACTGACAGTAAAACTCAGAATTTAAATAGTTAGATTAACATTTAGAACTGAAGGAAATTATTCTGTTCCCTTTCCGTAAAAAACTGTTTTTTTCTGTAGCAAATAACAATAAAGCATGTACAGACGCCAGCAGGTCAACCTACCCGAAACTGTCACATTTTCCCAATCAACCTTGAACCTAATTCTTTAGCAATAAAGTCGAATTTCTATTAAAGAAATCTGACAGATTGTAGTAGCTTGATGTGCTGGCGTCTGTACTACTGACAAACAATATTTCTTTATTCCAAAGAGGAATGTGAATCAACAGTGGATAATATTATTGTTGATCTGAGTCACACTCCTCAAGTTTGTAAATATGAGTCATAATTATTTCGTGGATCTAAAACTGCTTGCAATATTGTGTACAACCAATTGCCCATTCAAACAACACTATCGGGTAGGCCCGCTGGCACGAGAATGAGGAGTGTTGGAACAAAGGGTAACATTTCCACTTTTTGGCTTTTTTGCAGAATCATACGTAAGTCTATGAACCCACATTCTAGTTGAATTTGGCGTATGAAAAAGTAACGATTCCCTTAGAAAAATTGAGTCCAAATTTCAGTTTTAGAACAAAAAGCAACATTTCCAGTCACATTGTAGTGATTTAGAACTTAATTGGTCCATTAGATTAGGAGCAAATTGACAGTGACAGACGGACAGACATAGTGATCCTATAAGGGTTCCGTTTTTTCCTTTTGAGGTACGGAACCTTAAAAAAAGCAATAGGACGACGTTTTAATACGTTTACCGCTTAAACGAATTTAGTTATTTGTGTTGCAAGTGTGCACGAGGAGCTCGTGGCTAAGTAATAACAGCCGCACGGGTCGATCCATCAGGTTAAGCTACGCTTGCCGGGGTTGGTCTGTGGATGGATGACCATCTTTTCATACCGAGACTCCTAAGTGCCTCGGAAAGCACGTTAAGCCGTTGGTGCCGGCTGTCATTCGTGGATCTTTGACAGTCGTTACGGGTCGTCAGAAGCCCGAAAGTCTGGCAACCAGTCTTACCAAGGGTATCGTATTACCCAGTAACTAGGTTGTTGGAGGTCAGATAGGCAGTCGCTCCATGTAAAATACTGGTATTCAGCTGCATCCGGTTAGACTGGAAGCCGACCCCAACATAGTTGGGAAAAGGCTAGGCAGATTGATTGTGTTGCAAGTGTGCCTAAGTGCCAATTTCACCAATGAAACTAAATGCGATCTACACATCTAAATTGCGTTTAAGAGTTGTCAGTGTCAATATTCCACAACAATGATGACACTGACAGCTCTTGAACGCGGTTTATATGTGTTGATCGCGTTCAGTTTCATTGGTGAAATCCGTCTTTTTACATTGATTCGGTCACGATGCAGTTGTGGTGTACACAAACGCGCGCTTGTTTTGCTGCAAAATAAATTAGCCGTGTGACACCGCTCTTAGAAATTATTGACTCTCAGAAATTACACGCCCTGCCCTGACTTTCTTCACTTAAGGCGGAAGTCCTTGAAGTCAGATATTCTGGGCGCCCTATTTAGTCTATTACTATGCGCGCGTAATTCCACTGATCCTGGCATCAGACGTACGGTTTTCACGATCAGATAAGGCACTTCCATAACATTTTTAACTTGCTACGATGGAGCAGAAATACGCTCGCGAGATTGCACTTTCATTTGGCCCTTGCTTAACATCTATAATCTTTCTTCTTTCAGTATAAAATCTCATAGGAATTTCTACAATGATTTGAGTGACAAGCTTTCAATGGACCCGAGAGCTGTCATTGGCGACGATCCACTCTCACAGGATGATGAGGTAGGTAACAACTCACGTTGTCATTCCACTGAGACTTGTTTGATTATGTAGCGAACGTTACGGTAAAGTGAGCCTTATGTGATACACAATAAATAAATAATTCTTTCGTCACTAAAGTTGAGTAGCCCGCATATACTTCGCCATAACAATTACCCGAAGAATTTGCAGGCAGGTCGATAATCAGTTTTTACATTTTTGACTGAATTTGAAACCACTTTTACGCAGTTCAATAATTTACACCACATGTTACACTCCTCAAGGTGAAATAATATTTGTTATAACAGCAAATACCAAGTTGGCACAAAAGTAATGAGTCACTTGGTTTACGTTTTATATTTTTTTATTATTACTAACTGACCCGACAAACGTTGTGCTGTCAAAATTTCAATAATTCATACAAAATTCCCATAGAAAATTCACTTTCAGTTTTCCAGAATTTTCCCGCCAACTTTTCAAAATTTTTCTTTCTTACAAACCTTGTCCTGACAATTACAAATACAACAAAAAAAGAATTATCCTATTTGATGCAGTCGTTCGGAAGTTATGCGCGTACATACATTTCGGCGATTCATTTTTATATAGATAGATTACAATACAAACAGCTTAGTTAATGATGTAATCACCATTAGCATGTAAAACTTCATGCCAACGATCCGGCAAAGTTTGGATGCCTTTCGCCCAGAACTCTGATGGCTGTGCCTCGAAAAAGTTGTTCAACATCGCCTCTACATCAGAGAAATCATTAAATTGTTTACCCCGCAAATGTTGTTTCAGGGCTCTAAACAAATGATAGTCTGATGGGGCGAGGTCTGGGGAATAAGGTGGGTGGGTTATCGTCTCCCAGCGCAAGTTCTCCAATTGTTGGCGAATGTCAGATGCGATATGAGGTCGAGTGTTATCGTGTAAAACTACATTGACTCGTCTTCGTCGTTTTTTCTTGATAGCAGCAGATAGTTTAGTGAGCTGGGTTGAATATTTGTCAGCGTTTAGAGTTTCGTTGTGTAATAGTTCATAAAACAGCATGCCTTGCGCGTCCCAGAAAAAGCAAAGCAGAACTTTTAAGCGGTTCTATTGACTCAGCTTCGGTTGAGTTGGTGTCGTTTCTTCTGGAGGTAGCCAAAAAGCACGACGTGTATCGTTCTCGTAATGAATCCATGATTCAACTCCAGTAACCAGATCAGACAAAAACTCTTTACGTCGGGGTCGCAGCAAAAGTGATTGAGAGATATCGACACGGACTGCACGACTGGCGTCTGTAAGGATGTGCGGTACCCACCCAGCCAAAACTTTTCGATACCCAAGCGTATGCATATGGTTTTCCACGACGTGGTGACTGCAGTTAAGTGCTTCCGCTAATTCACGAGTGGTAGCATCCGGATTCGACTGCAGTTCGCGGCGTAAATCGTCATCATTCACTGGGGGGGTCGTCCAGAGCGTGGCTGACTTTCAAAGCTCCTGTCTCCTGATTTAAAACGGTCAAACCATCGGGACACGGTCGTATGGCTTGTACTTCCAGCGCCCAATGCAGTGTTGATATTGTCAGCCGCAGCCCGCGCACTGTGGCCTAACAAGTACTCGTATAAGTATAGTGTTCGAACTTGTCGCTCGTCCATTTTTACTCGTATTCAAACTGTCTAAACCGATCGCGAGGGCGGCATTATAATATACCCCCATATCGCAAGTACCTAGAATGTTCTACAACATTCTAGAATATTATCGAAAACAATTAACTTGAAAATTGAAATTTATAGAGTTTTGTAGAGTGTCTCATTACTTTTGTGCCAACCTGATACATAATGCACCTATGTATCTGGCTTTAAATAAGGCACTTCGATTTAAAAAAAAAACTGTTTGCCTTTGTGGAACGTCAACTGTGTTACTCATACCTGTGTGACAGAGACAGTATCTTTCTGCTCGATGTGTCATTTTACGTTTTAAGGGTCCCCAAAACGATCAATTGCAACTTTGACGTGATTGATACACTGACGCGCAAATTGATTGTCTACCTACTAAATGCAATTGCAGCGATTGACAATATTACTACAATACAAATTGATGGCAATTGATCGTTTCAGGGACCCCTTACGTCTGGGGGGAGGATTTTGTTCAGCAGTGGACGTCTTTCGTATTAATGATGACTGATAACCAGTGATCGGATAATCGGGCGCTTATATACCTAAACTTCTTCCCACGAAAGAATAATATGGACATTCCTTTCTGAATAAATAAGTAATCCCGGGATCCCGGGTTTGAACAATTTTGTAAAAACAAATATAATAAACTTAATTAAATTATAGCAGTGGTTATTTGGATTTAGTATCTTTATTGTATTCAAAACAAATGGAATATCAATAAAAATGATAATGTGCACAATGTGGTCAAGTAGTGGAAATTGATTTATCTATCTAATAGATTAGTGATCGAATCGACTAATTTATTGTATTTTATATGAACAGAAGAGATTTTGAAAGGCATGTCCGTATTATTCTTTCGTGGGAATAAAAGTGAAGTTTAGGTATATTAGCGATCACTGCTGATGACTGAATTACCTATATTTTTTGTTACAGAGTGTCTGGAAACAACATTTCTGTGATAATGAACTGAAAACGTTAATTCTACAAGATGTAGTCAGGACATTCCCTGAGGAGCAGTACTTTAGAGATAAAGATGTGCAGGATTTGATGGTAACTATATGTCTCAATTTTTGCGTAGAGAAATGCCCATGCATACTGCACTACCACGGGGAGATAGTGCAGTTATGTGGGACTCCAACCCACTAAAACTCCACGGTGTCCTCCTCTGCCGCTTGTGGGGGGAACACGGACACGCGTTAGCACTCACCGAGAACCCGCCGCGGCCGCCCGACGACCCCGTCAAGGCCGCGGAATGTACGGAGTTTGGACAACCTATGTTTACAAATAAAGATTGACTCCTCAGTATTGTGGAATGAGAAAGTGGATTGCTAATTTCAGAAAACGACGGTCCATGTGCCTCGGTCACGCAGAAATTGCATTTTCGGTCGGGCGGTGCCTCAAATAATGTTCTTTCCTCTAACTTATCTGTCTTCCCATTTCCGGGCTATGACTTTTCAAGACTGACTAGAAAGTACATGTTTTTAGTGATGTCGAAAATCATCGATTATCCATACATCGATATGGAGGGACTGCCTATCTACCTCTACAACCTAGATACTGGGTAATACGATACCCCTTGGTAAGACTGGTTGTCAGACTTTCGGGCACCCGACGACCCGTAATGACTGTCAAAGATCCACGAATGACAGCCGGGACCATCTGCTTAACGTGCTTTTTGAGGCACGGAAATAAACTTGTCATAAACATTGTTGGGGTCAAATCCGTCTTATTTATCTCTCACTTTGGCCATAATTTCAGGTCCGCATTCTGTTCTTCTGGGCGCGTTCCCACTCAAACGTGGGCTACAGACAAGGTATGCACGAGATTCTTGCGCCTGTGTTGTTCGAACTGTACCTAGATAGAAAGTTTGCGCCTGATGATCCTGGGTAAGTGTTTATCTTAATTAATTTTCTGTAAACGGGATAAAATTTCCTCGCTTCTCCAGAATAGTGTTATAACAAAAAATAAGCAAATTGTACAGGCAAGTCTTAAATACCCTTCCCATCAGACTGAAGGTTGTAATATAAACTATTTAATTAAAATTTCCAACTAATTTCATTTTACTAGGTAGATTAGACACAATCTCTTCAGAGTAATCTTCGAAAGGCTTTTCTGTGCAATTCACTTTTTTTTTCAACACTATTCCGGAGAAGCGACGATTTTATTCCAGCATTTGTTGTTTTGGAAGAGGCACAAAAATGCTTTTAAGATTTCACTAGCTTCTACCCGCGACTTCGTCCGTGTGAAATTTCTTGTTCCCCCACCCCGTCGCATTGCATCGCCCGCCCGCGCGATTACTTCGTTTTCGCTTAGCGTTCTTTCTGACTATTTTTTTTTTGCTCGGCTCCTAAGGGTCGTAGCGTGGTGTTAAATAGCCTTCGTCAAGAATTGGGCTATCAAATGCAAAAATAACCCCCTGGTAATCTTTGGAATTACTAGTCGGATTTGAAAAATTACAAAAGAGAATGAATTATGAAAGAGGTAAAAGTTTGTTTGTATGTAGGGACATACAAACAAACAAATTTTTCCTCTTTATAATAATAGTATAGATAATTAACATTTTTTTCTTTCAGGGAGAAGTTAAAGTTTATACTAAAAGAAGACTGCTTAGAGCACGATAGCTAGTAAGTATTTATAGTAGGATTTTAGCTGTTTTTTACACGTACGCCAGTCCATCACTAATATTTATACACGTAGTCCATCACTAATAATGTTACACATAGTCCATCACTAATATTTTTACACGTAGTCCAACACTAATAATTTTACACATAGTCCATCACTAATATTTTTACACGTAGTCCATCACTAATAATTTTAAACATAGTTCATCGTTAATATAGTCCCTCCTCTCACTATCCTGAGTAGATGTTTAGTAGAAGGCATTTTTCCAGAATCCCTGAAATAAACAATTGTTATCCCTAGTTGTAAGAGCGGTAGCAAGGAGGAAGTGGCAAACTAGCGGCCAATTTCTTAGAAATAGAAGTGAGCACACTTCTATTTCAAAGGTATTTGAAAGGATTTTTAATAACAGATTTGTGAAATTCTTAGAAGATAAAAACATATTATCACCTAACCAGTATGGCTTCAGAAAAGGAAACTACAACTGACGTGTAATCACACATTCACTGAACTTATTGTAAGTAAATTAGATAATAGGAAAAAATGTTTGACTATCTTTTTAGACCTTCAGAAAGCTATCAAAATACGGTGTGCCCACGTATATTGATATCCAAGTTAGATCATATGGGAAGACGGAACACACAATTAAAACTATTCTAGAACTACTTACAAGATAGATATCAGTCAGTTCGGATAGGCAATACGCTGAGTGAAGAAGAACCGATAAATATTGGAATACCAAAAGGCAGTATCTTAGCCCCTCCCCCCCCCCCTTTCTTTTGCTATATTAACAATCTTTGCTAGCTAAACATTAGAATCTACCGTTTTATGGTAACTCATGGGACGAAACTTGTTGCGGCCCAAGAAGGTTTCAATATACATAGTAACACATTGGCTTGCTCTCAACAAACTGACCTTAAATGCCACCAAAACTAAATATGTAGAGTTTACAATACATAATGTAGCATCACATACTGATAATTTCAATATTTATGCACACACATGTCATCCTGTAACCACAAACTATACCATGTGCCCAAAGATATCAAGAACAGAATCAATTAAATTCTTAGGCATAATAATCGATAAAATCTTTTGTTTTCAAACATCACATGGTTGCAAATTGTTGGGGGCAAAGAATTATAGGTCATTCATGTAGAGGAGGTGAAAACCTGACCACCTCTCCTTAACCGACAACCTAGATCTGAATCCTCTAGCAGTGTGCTTAGATGATTCAAGGCTAAGCAGAACTAAAGTGGACTCAAACTATCGCCTTGAAATATACCTCGCTCGATCCTTATCGGCTCGCTATTCCTCTGTATATGTAGACATCCTGGATAGCGAAGGACTGTCATCCACTGCCCCATACACGACATCAGGAAGGTCCGCAGAGTTGCATCTACTTTATACAACTCCAGCACCTTCATGAGCCATGTATGTGCACCGAGTCATAGGCCTTCTTATAATCTATCCAGCATGCCGACAGATCCTTTCGGGAACGACGAACCTGTTGGCTAATGGCCATATCTACGAGGAGCAGCTCCATAGTACCGCGGGATCGATTCCTGCATCCATTTTGATGGAGTTTTTGTCTATATGTTTGTTAATTTTAGCTCTCAAAATGGGTGTAAGAACTTTATAGACCGTCGGTAGAAAAGTGATCAGTCTATAATTTTTGGGTTCCGCAGTACTACCTGATTTATGGAGCAGGTGGGTTATTTCTGTCGTTAGGGACTGGGGCAGCGACCCCGACTCTAAGGCTGACTGGAACTGGGATGCCAAGCGAGCGTGCGACCTATGGAACCATTTTATCCAAAAGTTGTGCAGCCCGTCCGGCCCTGGATATTTCCAGTTAAGCAACGGACGGACTGCACAAGTTACATCTTGGGGGCTGATGGTAAGTGCCCCCATTTCTGTTATTTGATCGCATGTTCGCTCGATCTCCCTAGTCCAATCACCTTCGGTGTGATTGACAGGCACCGACCAGATTCTTCGCCAGAACGAATACATGGCGTCGATCGACGCTCAATTCTGCACTGCCAAGCTGGTACAGCCGGTTTTGGTCGTGGAGCTCTGTCACTGTTAGGAAATTTAACATGAGCTACACGACATGCCGCTACAGCTGCACAGTACAAGATCGAGTGGGTATCGGCGAGGTCTTTGCTGCCGTCAGAATAATTTGTTAGCTGCGAATCTAGAGCACACACCAGCGCCTTGTTTTTCTTGTGCATGGGCAAACGAGGTAAATGTGGTCTTAGCCCAGGCGAGGTAGAACGGTACTCCCGGAAAGCATCTTCCAAAGCGCTCCTCAATCGTACGTTGCATTGGGAACTCACGGATATAGCCCCGTCATCATCCTCATCACTAACGCGGTCGGGTCGCGGTGAGGCACTGGGTAAATTTTGCAGTTGCACCGCGACCAGTGGCGAAGAAGGTGTAACATGGCCATTCCGTGATTCGAGACGTAGTCGATCAAGTACGGCGTCATCATATGGTTACGCTGGATGACCCGCACCTGATCCGACAGTCGTTGCGCCGACACGTTGGCAGCTGGCTCAAGCACTTGAAACAGAGAGAGCATTCGACCACGGTACGCAGTCAAGTTACTTCCCCTCTCTGTAGCCCCAAAAGACAATTTCGTTGATGGTTTGTGTCCACCTCATGCGCTGCACACTTCCACCGGGAGCGGGGACCCTATCAGAGGCCGGTGGGCATCGGAAGTCCTAAGCTGGTCGGTGGTCGGCCTCTTCCACGCCGGCGTACTGGTGGTGGTGTCGTTGGCGGCGAGGACTATTCGTCGCTCGATGCAACTGCAGCGGCCGGTATCACTGGACTCGCGTCTGGAGCAGGTTCCGGCAACTGCGAGGCGGAACTGAGCGACGAACCCGAAGATGTTGGGCGTGTGTTTAGTTGTCGTGCCCGACTTCTCGCATTGTCTTATTACTGTGTAACATTGTAACATCTTTATTTTTCTTCTTGCGTCATTGTTAAAACACCAGGTTCAGAAAATCTCCATAAATGGTGATGGAATAATTAGGTACACAACAATGATGCATATAAAAAGTTAAAAAAAATACTAAAAAAAAATTACATGGAGAAAATATATTTCGTCTGTCAATTTGACGAGTCGAACCACAGATTATTATTATTATTAATATTTTTACACGTAGTCCATCACTAATATTTTTACACCTAGTCCAACACTAATCATTTTACACATAGTGTATCATCACTAATATTTGTCGTATCTGAAATGCACAAACATGCTGATCCAGAACCACTATCACAGCTGTAAGCCATGTTAATATTTTTTTCGGGCTCGAACCAGTCGGGATGCATTCCCTGGGCTCCTGCGTCAAAAGGCCCATCGACCATGTTTGTCTTTGGCGCCAAAACTTGTTTCTTTACATTGATCACTATATCGAGGGTTCGCGGGCTATTTGTATTAAGCGACATCCTGGCCGATATTGAGTTATAATCATATCTACCTGCATTAAATAGTGAAAAACCTAAAAAATGGAGATAGACACTATTGATTTTTAACCATCGATAGGCCACTTTTCGTAAAAAATATTGATACTTTTTTTACAATGTTGTTTTTCCGAATAATGAAACTTTGAAATGTAAAGTTCCAAACATGTCGCTTAATACAAATAGCCCGTGAACCCTCGATATTATGAGATTTACAGATCGGATAATCGGATGCATATTTACCTAAAATTAATTTTAGCTAAGAAACTATGCAAGCGGCTTCTTAATTTTTTTGTTAATATAAATTCCGGGATTTCAGAAAATCTAGGAATACACAACTAATCGGATACATAGTATGGAAACTACTTCTTAAAAATACAGGGTCAAATAAAATTAGCCAGCGAAACTCCGCAGACGTGATGGGTATCGATACCTAATCACGACAAAATAAAAATGATTTGATGGTATTTTTGGGGTCAATGACCGCTGGTAGAGTTGTTACTTGTAGTGCGAGTTGATAAAATTTGTTTTATCATGTTGACATATTGATACCATACCCATCACGTCTGTGAAGTTTACACAAAAAAACTGATTTTTAACATTCATTCATGATATTTGTGTCAAACTACCTAAAGTGCCTACTCTACCGGCGGTTGATGACACCAAAAAAAAAATTGTTTCATGTTTAAATTACATATACGATACATTCGATACCCATCACGTTTGGGGAGTTTCGCTAGCTAAATTAATTTGATCTTGTGTATGTGGTATTGTTTATTTAAAAATACCAGGACATATCCTTGTTTACTTAAAATTCATTTTTAATATTACTTATCCTTACGTTTGCTATGCTAGTTTGGCAACCTACTTTACAACATTAGGTAGCATTTGATGTCTATAATCAAAAAGTACCTACTAAATTTATCAATACTAGAATTGCGAGATTTTTACGATAGATACGAAAGTGCGTTCCCTATTAGCCAACACCCGAACGTAAGTAAAAATACATTCGATTCTATAATCAGAACTCTAAATTTGTCGATCCCGGAATCCCGGGATTTTTTCGATATAAAAGTGCATTCCATAATAGCTAACACCTTAACTTTAAGTAAATATACATCCGAATATCCGATCTATAATTATGAGATAAGATTGAATATAAAAACAGTTAATTTAATACGTATTAACGTTGTTTTCAGCATGCTTTTCAGTGCAATAATGAAAGGTTTAGAAAGGTTCTACACAACGGGCGATATCGTTCCCACCTCTTGTGGCAGACTACCCACTTCTAAAATATCTCATGTGAGTATGCTCAGGAAACATAATATTAATTCTAAATATACTTTTGTAAGATTGCAAGTTGTTTAAGAAAATAATTTATCATCAAGCTACTACAATCTGTCAAATTCCTTTAATAGATTTTCAACTTTATCGCTAAAGCATTAGGTTCAAGGTTGATTGGGAAAATTTGACAGTTTCGGGTAGCTTGACCTGCTGGCGTCTGTATAATAGTCCAGCATTTCTGAGAAAAGTTTATTGTTGTTATAATAATAAATGTGCATAAAAGTATTGGCATTAAATGCTACTACTGAAGCAAGATAAAAGTTCATTTTCGTAGGGGCTCGTGGCTAAGTAATAATAGCCGCACTGGGCGATCGATTAGGTTAACCTATGCTTGCCGCGGCCGGTCCGTCGATGGGTGACCATCTTTACATACCGAGACCCCTCTGTGCCTCGGAAAGCATGTTAAGCTGTTGGTCCCGGCTGTCATTCTTGGATCTTTGACAGTCGTTAAGGGTCACCAGCCTTATTAAGGGGTGTCGTGTTACCCACTAAGTCGACTTTGGAGGTGAGATAGGCAGTCGCTCATGGAGCGACTGCCTATCTCACCTCCAAAGTCGACTTCATGTAAAATACTGGTATTCCGCTGCATCCGGTTAGACTAGAAGCCAACCCCATCATAGTTGGGATAAATCTAAGCAGATAGACCTTTATTGGAATTTCATAATGTTAATAAGATTTTACAAGGTGCTAAGTTACAATTATGGTCCCTAATAATAGGCCTTTACCTATGAAGTTGCCGTTTTACAATACTGACCATATGAAACGTAATTTATGTATGGCTGACAATAAATTCTAAATTCAAATGAATTTTATTTTAGAAATATGGAATTCTATTTTCAAATTCAGTCATTTGTTTATTGATTAGTGTTTTGTTTTCACTACATTTGTATCTTTTTAACCGACTTCCAAAAGGAGGAGGTTCTCAATTCGTCTGTATGTTTTTTTTTTGTATGTTTGTTACGCGATTACTCAAAGACGGATGGACCGATTTGGAAAATTCTTTTTTTGTTTGAAAGGGTATACTTCCGAGGTGGTCCCATATAAATTTTATTAACTTTGCATGGGGAGTTTTTGAGTTAGCTTCAATAATGCGTATATTTCCCACTTATTTTATATGGATGATGTGATGATGTTTTAATAACTTCCTATCACTGTTATTTACATGGCTATATCTACAATTATTGTGCTCAATTATGTATTCTAATTTGTGTGGGGTAGGTTCCACAACTAAAAAGTGAAAAATAAAAACTTTTTAGCAAAAAATAAAACCGACTTCTAAAACAAAACACTACAAAGTGAAAAATAACTTTAATTTCGGAAGTCGGTGGCAAAAAACGAAAATACAAAACCAAAGACACCGACTTCCGAAATTAAATTACTCGTATTTTTATCGTGTCCATATTAATATATGGACACGATAAAAATACGAGTAATTATGGAATACGAGTTCCGTCGCGGTAGCAATGCCGTACAAACGGCTCGCAACATTAATTACGTGTGCGGAGTGAACACTATAAACAAACGCACGACTCGTTATTGGTTTGAACGCTTCCGACATGGAAATTTTGATCTAAAAAATGAACCCCATGGTCACCCGAAAACTAAAGTCAGCAACGAGGAATTAAAAGCGATAGTGGAAGCTGACGATACTCGAATCTACGGCTGAGTTAGCCTTCAACGTTAGCATCAAAAATTAGTCCATTTGTGTCAAGTTGGCAAGGTGAAAAAACTTGATAAGTGGGTGCTGCACGAACTGAACAATCGCCAACGCGACGGACGCGTTCAGGTATGCCTTGCGTTGCTTAACAGACACAGAAACGAAGTGATTTTGAACCGCATTGTCACTTGCGATGAAAATGGATTCTTTTTTATAATCGTAAGCGGCCATCATGTTAGTTAGATCCTGGTTCTGCGCCTACGCAATGCCCCAAACGAAAACTTACTCCTAAAATAGTCATGGTCACTGTTTGGTTGTCTAGTGCTGGTATAATTCATCACAGCGTCTTACCAAATGACACCAGCACTACTGCGGATGTGTACTGTGAGGAACTGGACACAATGATGGAGAAGCTCGCAAATCTCCGGCCAGCCTTGGTTAATCGCTCGTCCCCGTTGCTCCTACACGACAACGCTCGACCTCATATGGCACAACAGACGGTCTCTAAGCTACAAGAGCTAGGGTTGGAAGTTTTGCGTCATCCACCGTACTCACCAGACCTTGTGCCGACAGACTTCTACTTTTTCCAAAATTTGGACAACTCCTTGGGAAAAAATTCAGTACCCGACATGCAGTACAAAATGCCTTTGAAGAGTTAGTTGGCTCCCATACACCTGACTTCTTCAAGAAGGACATTGAAACATTACCACTGCGCTGGCAGAGATGCATCGATAGCATGGGTGCATATTTTTATTGATAGAAATAAAAAATATTTATATAAAAATGACTTTACTTTCTGCATAATAAACGGCAATTTCATCAATTTCGACCTAATATATCAGTTGTGCGCAAACTATTTCCATGTCACCGAAGTGAGATTGACAGCACTTATGCACCACAGTTATTTTACCTCTTATTCTTCGCGTCGCTGGCACAACTGTATTTCAGATCTTGTTGGCCCAAAACTTAGCCACTTCCACGGCGTCGTCAGTAGCAGCGCAGAGATCACTTTGGCTGTATGTTTTGGGACACAGAGGGCAGGATAGGAGGTGGAGCATAGTGTGCAACATATCTGCTCCACATCCACACCCTGCTGCCGTTCCGTCGAAGTAGCACACATTACCTGGTTGGAGGTAAAATAATAGGTAATCTTCACACTTGTGTCCGGAAACGTTCTACCTTATTTTGCATCACTGTCGAAATCACAGTGATATTTATTGTCGTTGCAATAAGGTTGCTATTCGAGCGCTGCCATTGCCTAGTCTATCAATATCACAAGGATCTTTATTTTCTTTGTAATAAAGTTGCTATTGAGTTGCTGCTGTAAGAGTTAAAATAGCTGTGAACAGTCTGTAGTGGTCTTAATTGCTGTATCACCGTAAGGTTGAACGTCACTTGCCGGTCTATTTTTCTATGACATATGATATTTAGATAATGTTGCCGATTCTCTTATCCAATAACTAAACTAAAATTAGAGAATCGCTATCTTTTACTAACAGGCAGCGCGAGAAAAGGACGGCTATAACTATGAACTAAGAGATGTCAAACTACTCGTACACACGTCAAAAAAAGCAACATGTACGGTTTTGAACTTTGAACGATTTTTACTATTGTAATATATTTATATTTATTTTATAAATAATAACTAAGCATTTATTGATGCATTAGTGACAAAGCAACAAAATCCTTCATTCAATTGCTAATTTAATCACAATAATCCTAACTAATCCTAACTTTCCTAACTTAATATTATATATGCGAAAGTATGTTTGTTTATTTGTTACCTTTTCACGCCTAAGCCACTGAACCGATCATCCTGAAATTTTGCATATACGTTGTCACGTGTACAGAGACGGACATAAGTTACCTTTCAACTCGAAAAAAGTACTGTTCCCGAAGAAAACAGCAATAACGTTCTAATAATAGATGGCGCCACGTGTCTTTCGAATCATGATTGAATTATATTATTATTGAAACTTTAGTAGAGTGTTAAGAGTATTTTTTTCTTAATTTACCTAATACATTTTGTGAGTCTAGAGTGTCGATAGACCGGTTTTTCATAATAGGTACTATAAATGCAAGTGAGTTTGTTACGCTTTCACGTTAAAACAGATTTTTGACAACCTGTGTGAAATAGGAATTAACAGAGTCACCTAATTTCAGGGGTGAGTGACAAAGCCCCAGAAGTTCCACAGGTAAAGGTGAGTTACGCTTAGTGTCAGCAATATTTCTGATGGTTTCCCACATTTTTTTTTTGGTTTTTCTTGGCTTTTAAGAATTCGTGTTTCTCATACTCAATTTTCAGTTTTTTAAGTAAATTGTTGCAAAAATTAAGATACCGTGGGTATGTTAGTTTGAGGATCGGTTTTTCAGGTACTTTATTAGTTTGTTTATGCATTTTGTCTCGGTTCCGTTTGCACCTTAATAAACCAATTGTAATCTAGGGTTTTCTAGTTCTTGCTTTGCAAGGTATGGTTCTGCGGATCGTGTTTTTAAGTACGATGGAGGATAATATACCAATTAGTTCGTTCGTTGCCGAATTAGGATAATTAATAGTCGTAACTTTTGAGAAATCGTAACTTTCGATATCTTTGACGGCGTTTGTGAGATTGCAGCGAGCTTAAAGAAGATTTTTTTTTTAGGTTACTTGGTCACAAAACCTGAGACTTAACAGGACGCCTGAATGATCGGTGACTGAGGTTTCAAGAACTAATGTTAACGCTTCCCTGTTTGTTTTCAGTAAAACATGATCCAAACAGTTGTTTTGGCGAGTTGGAAGTTGATGTGCTGGTAAAAGTCCGTGGCGAGCTGATAAGTTGAGGTACCGGTAGGATCGAGAATCATTACCATTAGGACAAATATTAATATTAATGTCACCGATCACTGCGATGTTATGGTAATGTTTCAAGGTTACAAGTACGCTGTGAAGGCTGTCGAGAAATTTATATTTATATTTAACTCGAATAACAAAACCGCGTAATCAGATATGTAACTTCTGTGTAGGATAGTATGGATTGTTATAGGTATAGGTCATTGTTTTGTAAGTTTATGCTTTATAGGTAGTATGGCATAGGGAGGAAGTAGGTGCATATTTAAAGTTTAAATTGGTAGTGCGGCGCACGAGCGCACTTAAGGTGCACCCGCCACTGGTCCCATGTAATAGGGGGCGTCAACTGGGCACAAATCCAGACTCCGAATCACACCTTACCTGGCCTGGGAATCGAACCCAGGACCTCATGATCTGCTGCAGGAGACGCCCTGGGCGTCGGGAATTGAGAGCGGATTCCGGCCGCCGTAGACACGGGCTTGCGGATGGCGAGCAATGGGTAGCTCGCCGTCCGGTAAGGACCAGGCCCGGGTCGACGGCGCGTTGTGTTCCACGCGCGCCTCAAGGAGATGTCAGCACTAACTGATGGGGTCCGCTAGGGCTGGTGTCAGCCAGGGTCGCGGGTTGTTTGAAAGAGTTACCGTGGCCTTGGTACAGGCAACTGAAGGAACACGGGTGGGTCTTAGTCAGCAAAAGTCTGACACGCCCTCTCGCTCCGCCCAGAGCGGGAGAAGTTATTTGATTATTTCCCACCCAAAAAAAAGTACTTCATGATCTGCAGTTGCGTTTGCGACCACTCTAGACCAACGAGGCTGTCTGGTAATTATCAAAAAGTGATAAAACAATTTACGAAGTTGACTATAAAAATCTGCCTAGCCTTTTCCCAACTATAATGGGGTCGGCTTCCAGTCTAACCGGATGCAGTTGAATACTAGTATTTTACATAGAGTGACTCCACACCCAGTTATTGGGTAATACGATACCCCTTGGTAAGACTGGTTGTCAGACTTTCGGGCTTCTGACGACTCGTAACGTCTGTCAAAGATCTAAGAATGACAGCCGGTACCTTAACGTGCTTTCCGGGGCACGAAGGAGTCTCGGTAAGTAAAGATGGTCACCCATCCACAGACCAACCGCGGCAAGACTAGCTTAACCTGATGGATCGACCCGTGCGACTGTTATTACTTAGCCACGAGCTCCTCTTACTAGAGTCGACTGTGTTATATTCGTTTTTATTATGATAATAATTATGTTTCAGAATCCTAACGAAGTAATAAGATATTTGGATAAAGTCAGAGAAGAATATCTAGTGCCGTTGGATCTCGAATTATCTTTACATTTAGTTGAATGCAATATATCTATGGAGCTATTTGGAATGTAAGTTCACATCCAGACAAATATCATAAATAAAGTTTGTCTCAGTTTGACACGTTTCAGGCTGAGGCCTAACTAACTTAATATTTTGAGCTGTGAGTCGCGTAATTTGTGAGTTGGGAATTTACGCTGCATTTGGTTTCATACTAAAGTCCTGTTTGTGCCACACGGTGACGCAAAATGAGTTCACTTCATTTTTTTTTTTTTTTTTTATTTGTGATGGGTTTGCTCTTGACTCTAGTCTAGGTCAGAGGTGACAGAGACAAAGTCGACGATGGAGTGAGCTTACCCAGAAGAAGCCTGTTCACTCTCACTTTGAAGAGATTAGGGTTGTATACGTTCGGAAACACAGACGCAGGTAGTGAGTTCCACTCTTTTGCTGTGCGCATTATAAAAGACATTTGGAAGCGCTTAGTGCGAATTGGTGGAATAGCAACCAGGTAGGGATGGTAACTGGCAGTGCGTCTAGATGTCCGGTGGTAGAAGGGGGCCGGTGGAATGAGGTCGTGGAGTTCTCGGGCACACTCTCCGAAGTACAATCTGTAGAAGACCGACAAGCAGGCAACCTTGCGGCGATGAGCCAAGCAATGAAGCTTGGCATCCACCAGTTTTACGTCGCCAATGAGCCTCTTAGCTCTGCGTTCCACCGAGTCAAGCGCGGCTAGTTGGTACTTAGCTGATCCATCCCAAAGGTGACTGCAATACTCCATGCAGGATCGGACTTGCGCTTTGTAAAGGGTTAAAAGCTGTCCAGGCGTAAAGTATCGCTTCACCCTATTTAGGATGCCCAGTTTCTTGGCCGCAGTTTGGGCCTTGTACTCGATGGTGGCGCCGAAGTTGAGACCAGATGTCAACTCCATGCCTAGGAGCTCAAGTCGATCATTTTATATAAAAAAACCGCGACTCGTTTTGCGCGACTCGTAGCTCAAAAAATTACGTTCGTTTGGCCTCAGCCTTACAGCTAGTTTTTACCGGTAGCTTCCACCGCCTTTTTAATAAACTCGAAGTAAAGTTATGCCAATCTTAAAATTCGAAAAATGTATGGTTAAACTGAAGTTAGTGCTGCTGTGACTTTTGTCCTTGTTTATTATAGTGCGCGCGCAAGCGCTTGTCACCGCCTGAGGTATGTGAGTGTTGAGACGGGGGAGGTAGAGAAAGGCCAAGCTAACTCATTGTGCCAATCTTGTCAATGGCACCGCTCACATACCTCAGGCGGTGACTAGCACTTGCGCGCGCACTGTAATAAGGGCCTCAAAGATGAGCAAAGGATTTGTTTGACAGTGAATAGTAAACTTTATCATCAGTGTCATAAAGTGCAAATTGCACTTTGAGACGCCTCAGTAGACGTTTGATGACTGCGTCGATGACTACTAAACTTAAACTTATTTTGATACTTTTAATATAATACAATAATAATATAATTTAATAACAACAGCAACAATAAACAATAATAATTATAAGTAGTTTATTCTTTTTCATTGATTTGATTTTTGTAAAAATGTCATATGATATGTTTTATGTATTGTAATGTTTATTAACTTTGTTTTGTTTTGCAGTGCCCTTACAGGGTGCATGTTTGATACTTTTTTATCCTATTTCAACATCTGTACAACATGTTTGCAATAAACTGATTTGATTTGATTTGATGTTCGCACAACTTTGCACTTTATGTCACTAAAAACATACATTATTTTTCAAAGTCTAATCATCTCTACTATAAGCTATACTTATTTTTCCCTATCATTGTTCCAGCCGATGGTTGAGATTGCTATTCGGGCGAGAATTCCCCAGATCTGAGATCCCTAACCTATGGGGTTTCCTGTTTGCTGACGGACCGATGTTCCCCAACCTGCATTATGTTATCGTCGCCATGCTAGTCTCTATGAGGAATACACGTGAGTTATTAATATATCATTTAAATAATAATAATATGTTCATTTATTTTCTCTCACAATGGCTTTGTAGCACTTAACAATGTTGAACTATACAAATTCACATTGTGAGAGCTGGTGCCTGAGGTAGGTTTTAGAAAAACCTGTATTACAGGTCACCAGGCCCCACTTAGTGGCATCATACAAGTAAAACAGGCAGGAGGCATGTTAGCATTTCTACTGAACAATTAAAACAAAAAATAAATACTTAACCGAAAAGAAAAGAAAAATTAAAAGTAAAATAAAAGCAGTCAAAGAGTGTGGTGAATGTGTAGGTGATTAGAGGTGAATGTGTACATGAATGGTGGTAAATAGGTAGGTGAGTGGGGGAGAATGTGTAGGCGAATGGAGGAGAATGTGTAGTTGAATAGAGGTAAGTGTGTAGGTGAATGGTAGAGAATGGTGGAGAATGAGTATGTGAATGGTGGTGAATGTGTATGGTAATTAATGGCGATGAATGAGTTGAGCAATTTCTCTGTGTCATCATAGGAAAGTGTTTTTAAGAAGTCAGTTACTATTTGCTTACAACTGTGTTTGCGTAGTGGATAAATATTTAGTCCCTTGTTGATAACATTATAAAAATAATTCCCTAGGTAACAGAAGAACTTGTGGGACAGACTTGTACGGAAAAATTTAGTACTGCACACAGTAATCTTTCAAAAGATCAGAATCATAAACTAGCTGCGAGTGCTTTTTAAGGACTGTATGCAAAACAAAAGATTTTCTTATAGATAGTACATCCCACTTTTTGTATAAGTCGACTGTAGGAAAGCGGAAGGGAAGACCCGCAGCAACCTTAAGTATGGCACGTTGAGCTCTTTCCGCCTCTATCAAGTGCGTTTTAGCAGCACCTCCCCAGGAGATAATGCAGTAATCTATAAGTGACTGACACAGGGCATAGTAGACCATCTTGATGGTGCGAAGGTCAGCTAATAAGTAAATGCAGATTGATAAGGCGACATTCATTTACAATTTTTCTCAGAAGAACATTATTGTAATAATATAATTTTAGCAAACACCAATAAACCATAGATAATGAAATATCAATTACTTAGTGTCATTATTGTGGTCAAATAATTTTACTTGAAAAGTATCTTACAAATAAAATTATTTTCCATTATTTAAATTGTCTATTAGGTAGTGCCCATCGGGACACTAAAATAGGTCTTCAAGGTAAAAGCTCTCAGGTAACTTGTGAAATAATAATAACAATAATTTGCCAATAAACCTAATACAGTGGTGGTGGATCGAGTAGAGCGGCGCGCAAAGATGATTGAGATAACGGTCCCGCATGACGGGAACCTCGTGAAAGTGAAAGCCGAGAAAGATAAACAATCAAGTGTCTTGACTTGGCTCGCGAGGTTGTCGACATGTGGATGTCGACTCAGCGATCATTGTGCCGATAGTCGTATCAGCCAATGGCTTAATTGCCAAGAGCCTCGACCAACGCCTAATAAGGCTCTCGTGAGGCAGCTGGATCAAGCGCTTGATTCAGAAAGCGGTACTTCTGGACACAACTCGCATTGTTAGGAGGTTCCTCTCTCTGGAGGCCTGACCAGCCGGTAGCTTGGACTCTGTTCCCGATACCGGTGGGGTCACTATTTTTATATTTTTAAATGTTTTTTTTTTATATTATATTTATTCTAATACATATTTAAAAATGGAACATATATGTGTAAAGAAGAATAAAGGAAGTAATAACAATAATTTCTTAATTTAAAAAAAGTGACAATTTTGTTACAGACATATAGGCGCGTCGCCCACACGAGCTAGAGTCAAGGCGCGGGGGCGTGCGGTGCATGCGGGGGTTTCAAGCTACCCCCGCACCCTCCCACCCCTATCCTCTCGTGTGACCGACGCGCCTTACAATTTACAACATACAGAAATTGTCTTAAACATAGGTCTCTTGGCTCCCAAACTAGGTTTATACCTGTGAGTTGGGAGTCAGTGTTCTTTAAACATAGATCGCCTAGTTCCCAAACTAGGTTTACACCTTTGACTTGGGAGTCAGTGTTCCTTAAACATCGGTCGCCTGGCTCTCAAATTAGGTTTATACCTGTGACTTCGGAGTCGAGTGTTCCTTCATTAAGAAATTCAATTATCTTATTTTTATTTCCAGTGTTAGACCCAGACTCCGGCGTGATCCTGTCAGCGCTGATGCGACCAGTATGTCTGTGCGTAGGCTATGTGTGTGCGTTAGCACTGCATCTACGCGCACCGCTCGAATATCCGCGCCCGCCACTTAGACAAGAACTTAATAACCACAAGTAAGTAGTCATCATTTAAAAGTATTTACAGGAATAGTAGCAACATCGCACAGTGGTTTTTATCACTTGACAAAACATCCAAGTGTCTTTCGAATAATAGGGGTAGAAACATGAAATTGCCGTTTTAACGTACCTACTGGCCACTTTGAATTAAAATGAAACCTGCACGGTGTGAGATTCCAGAGAGAAACATTTTTCACGCGATAACTATAACGTTCTAAATTTAAAAAATGTACAAAATTCTATTGTTTGACTTTTCAATTGTTTTTTCATCCAGCTTTTAAAGTATAGATGGATACATTGAAAATTAGAGTAATTTTTCAATCCCACATGGAATTATCGCAGCAGATTTAGCTCGCAATATCAATGCTGTGTTTGGAGAAGATACGGCTAATGAACCCACCGTGCGTTTTTGGTTCAATCGCTTTTGTAGTGGAAACTGTCTTGAAGAATGAACCCCGAGGATGACCAGCCACTAAGGTAAATAACGATGAATTGCATGCGATGGTGGAAGCCGATCCTTATCAAAGTACCAAGGAATTAGCATGGGCATGGTTTGATGTTAGCATACCCACAATATTGGTCAATATTGTATCGTTAAGATAAATAACCTTGGTCCTTGATTTGACTGATCTGCAGAGAGAAGCGCGCGTTGAAGCTTGCCTTGTTGAACCGGTACAAAAATTAAAGGGTTTTGGGGCGAATTGTGTCGCCTGATAAAAAGTGAATTCTGTACGATAATCGCAAGGGAACAACGCAATAGCTGACTCCAGGTCAAACGCCGCAACAATGCCCTAAAGCGAAGTTTACCTATAAAAAAAGTGATGGCAACTGTTTGGTGGTCACTTCATGGTGTCATTCACTACAGCTTCCTTAGATCCGGTCACGTAATAACAGCAGATGTCTACTGTACAGAACTTCGAACAATGATGGCGCAACTCGCAGCGAAACAGCACCTACTCGTCAACCGATCTTCACCACTATTGCTCGATGATAACGCAAGACCTCACACTGCTCGAGAAGCCATTTTATCACTACAGGACCTACAGTTAGAAACCATCCGTCGTTCTCCGTACTCGCCAGACCTGGCCCCAACCGACTACCATTTTTTGCAGGACTTGATAAAAAATTGTTCTTTTCAGGAATCAATACAAAATGCCTTCACACGGTTTGTTGAGTCCAGGTCCCCAGAGTCCTACCGCAAAGGCATAAATGACCTCCCGATGAGATGGCAGAAATGTATAGAAGGGCAAAATACTTTGATTAAATAAATATATTTTGCCTTGGAAAAATAAAAATGTTTGAATTTTTCAGTACGAAACGGCAATTTCATATTTTAACCAATACAAATACAAATACATGGTATTATATACAGGGTGTAAAAAGGTGTGCTCAAATTTAAGAGTGTGGTACAGACCATCAAAATGAACAACTTTCTCTTTAGGACCAACATCGTAATCGAGAAAAAATTATCAGCCGTCCCATTCATTTAGGTCGAGTAGGTATTGAAGCTTTGAACGGAAGAGCTGATAATTTCTTTGGATTTCTTTTTTCAGCTGATAAGCAAAGGAATGGTGGATCAGAGATCTTTTAACACGACGTCGCAGCCAGTCTGTTTCAGGTCCAGTTTCACCGTTGGATCTTTTGGCGGGATCAAACTGCTTTCTCAACTTTTTTCTATGTCGCTGCTGTGCTGTGTTGTTACAAAGTCTTCGTCTGAGATATCGCTACTAACTGTATCAGGTTTCTTGTAAATCTCGCAAGCAGCGTTCTTGATCTTATCTCATTCTTCAGCCATGCATGTCCATCCAAAAATTGATTTCCTTGTTGAAGTAAGTAATGCCGGCTGACTTTCTTGGATTTGGTAAGTCGAAATTAGCGAAATATAATGACGTTTTAATTCATCGAACCAAAATGAATATCTGTTGCTTTTGTTCTATCCTCACGACCCTTTTTTTTTGCAGAGGGTCAGTTACTATCCGAGTCAACCGATTGACAATACTGTCAATGTCTAAAAATAGAATACGCATTCACGAAAAAAAAAAAAACTATTCACTGCACTGCACATAATCTTGTTATAATTTGTCACACACTTATTATACGTAGTTACGTATCTATTTAGCACATATAACTAATTAAACTAGTAGGGACAAAATAACCTAATGATTTAAAATGACTAAAGGTTATCAGAAGTAAATCTCTGAAAGATAATGGAAAGGTCTCACCAAATTGCTTGCACGGGGGTCACGCTATGGCATTGGGTCCCAGGCAATTAGTCTCTCGTGTTTTCACAACACTACTCACTACTACTTGACCAAAACAATTAGGCGCATGACAGGAATTCGGTTTCGGCGCCCGCACCCCGCACCTATCCCCGCGCTTCCCGTAGTGACGTGCAGTCGTATGTAGTCGCTTTCGGCAGTGATGATCATACGTACAATATCAATCACCGTTCCGGTGTTCCCTCCCTAGTTCCAATAACTTCATAGCTGTCATACGCCTAATTGTTTTGGCTACGTAGTAACATAAACATCTACCCTGACACTACATAACACACGGAATAAACACGACAGCAGCGGTTTGAACGCAACGCAGCGCACGTCGTACGTGTGTTACCGTCGACGGTCGGCGCGCCAGTCAGTATTTTTAGGACTGAAAAATAGGAATTATTTGAGGTTCACAAAAAGAGGCGCAATAATTATATTAGAGCGTTCAATAATATTTTAGGAGGTCAAATTGGTTTTATTAGAGGCTCAATTATATGTAAATAATGATGACGTCTCGGCAACACCGAGCAATTTACGAAACACCGAGATCGTATAGAAACTGTCAAAAATTGCACAATTGGAATCCCTAATGTAAGCGCACCATTAGCGCGGGCTATTCCCAAGTCAATATCTATTGAGATATACTAATAAGAGCTGAAGAGCTTGTTGTTTGTTTATGTGTATGTTTGAACGCGCTAAGCTCTGGAATTATCTACGGAATTTGAAAAAAACTATTTATATTTATATTTGACGGGCCAGTTGGCGTGGTTGGTTAAGATACCACCTATCATGCCGCAGGTCGTGGGTTCGATTCCCATCCAGGACAAACATTTGTGTGCATGAACATGTCTGTTTATCCTGAGTCTGGGTGTAATTATCTATATATGTATGTATTTACAAAAAAAAAGTAGTGTATGTAGTATATCAGTTATCTGGTTTCCATAGTACAAGCTCTGCTTAGTTTGGGATCAGATGACCGTGTGTGATAAATGTCCTAGGTTATTATTATTATTATTATTTAAAATTATTGATAGCCCAATAATTGAGGAAGGCTATTTAACATCACGCTAGGTCCCTTAGGAGCCGAGTAAAAAAAAAAGTCAGAAAGAATGCTAAGTGAAAACTAAGTAATGGCGCGGGTAGACAATATGATGAATACGGGATGGGTCGGGGAATAAGAAATTTCATGCGGATGAAGGCGCGGGCTAAAGGTAGTATTTTATATAGTTACGCTCTTATTCATGATATTTTTTTTTTCTAGCAATACTGAAACACAAACTCTAAAACCATGGAGCAGTATAGAACATATTCCGTCGTCCGTCCGCGTGGCGGGCGCGGAGGGGGCCGGCGACTCGGGCTCGGAGGGCGTGGCGGAGGGCGCGGACGTGGCGCGCGAGCTGGCGGCGCTGGCGCTGCTGCGCGCGCAGTTGCCCGGCGCGGCGGCCGCGCTGGCCAGGGCGATCCCGAAGCCTCCGCCCGAGGTACAGCAACCGCTGCAGCAGATATTACAGGTGCGTAAAATATGTGGGAACGAGAACTAATATGGTATACACTGAACAACTTTTAAAAGTGATTTTCTCTTACTGTATTGATTGTAATTCTAAGTTGTCACGAACATAGTATTTTGGTACTCATAAAGGAGTAGTCGTCAGCGAAAAAAGGTCGACCAACCTGCGTTTCGCCGTCGGTATTGTTCTGTTTTCATCTTTGGTAGCTGAATTAGGCGGAAAGTTTAATGAGTTGAACAAGGCAAGCCTTAAAATTGGTCTTCGAATGAACATGTCAAAGGCCAAACTCATGACCCTGCGTCAAACAAAAACAGCATGTGGAGGGTGTGGAGATTGCATATGTCCCCAGAATACATTTATCTCGGCCAAATAGTCTCCTTCCAGGCGAGACAAGGAAAAAGAAGTTGCTCGCCGCACTGAAAAGCCTGGAAGAGCAAAAGGTCGATGAAAACCCTTATGAAAGGAGATCTAACAATAGGGATGATAACTAAAAAATGTTTTTTTGTCCGTCATGTGGATTATTAAAATATATTGGACACGTATTTTTTCTTTTTCTACGTAATCAAAAGATTACGGCGATACATTGAGTTAAAATATGGCATGACGTCACGCCTTGATAGATTTTATACGTAAAGTGACGTAGCAAGCCCCCACTCCCGAACTTTAATGCGTGTTATCCAAGTCATTTTTTATTAATATGATAAAGCAAAAAATACGTGTCTAATATTTTTTTATTATCTGACTGACGGACTAAATAGATTTTTTTTTTTACCCAGGCATCATCCCTATTTACCATAAACGCAAATTAATGGACATGTGGACATGAGCAAGCTTGAGATTTGCCGGCTAGCGATGGAGCGCAGTATCCTCAAAGTTCGACTTACCGACCGTATACGGAACACGATACTCTCACGCTCTAATACAAGTCGCAGACGTCACCCAACAAGCTGCCAAGCTCAAACGGGACTGGGCCATATGCATTGTGTGCTAAGACCACCACAACATGGGTTCCTGAAAAAGTCCAACGGCATCGCGGAAGATCCAGGCGTAGATGGCGGGACGAACTTGACGCTTATAAGACGGATTGGTCGATGTTGGCTCAGGATGGAGTTGAGTGGAAAAGTAAAGGAAAGCCTTTGCCGAGCAGTGAGCCACTACAGGCTGATTATTATTATTATTATCTCGAAGTTGCAATTGTTATTCCACGAGAAAATTGGTTTTTGAACTTTGCCAGGTGTATACATATTAGTGCGCGAGAATATACATAATTTCTGAATGACCGACCCCTTAACAATTCAAAGTGCCTATATTGGTTTATTCGAAATAAATGCTTTGAGTTTGAGTTTTTGGGAAGTGGGGATAATTATAATGTGTCATGACCACCAGAGATCGGATAATCGGATGCATATTAAAAAAGAAAATTAAGAAGCCGGCTTCTTAATAAAATTTTTTTCTTAATATAAATCCTGGGAGTTCTCGGATCGAAATTGGATACTGGGTATGGAAACGACTTCTTGAATATGTGGTATTATTTATTTAAAAAATACCGGTACACCAGGATCACATAACTATCGGGTTGTCACATAAGTCCTTGCCACTTTTAATTTTCTCCTATTTGAACTGGAGCGGGCCTGAGAAAGTTCTAGTCCCTGCTAGTAAGGATTAGTATCTTTTAGGGTGGGGGTATAAATCCCAAAAAAAAAGCGCTACGCGGTGATCAATAGTTGGCGAAAATGCATCAACATCAACTGCGAGCTATCATGTTATATGAGCACCGAGTTAACACCTCTTCGATATAAGCGTCTAAGAAGATTAACAACGCGTTTGAACCGGGTACTACTAGCGATCGGATATTTCGCTTCTGGTATAAGCGCTTTGACAACGGCGATATAAGCTACGACGACCAATCTCGTTCAGGCCAACCCACCAGCTTCGGCGAAGATGCTTTGCGCCACGAACTTACGCTACATCCAGATCCAGTACGCGCGATTTAGTGAAGGCACTTGGACAATCTCGCACGACCATAGATCGTCTCCTCAAGTTAATGGGATACCGTAAAGTTATGTCACGATGGACACCGCGTTAACCGACCACGATCGGGCCTTTTGTGTCGCCATTTGTTAAAGTTTGCTGCTTCGTCCGCACAAAGATTTTCTCAAGGATATTATTACATGTGACGAGAGCTGGATACATTATGAAACTGACAAGCGTCATGCCTATTGGCTTCCTTGCGGTGAAAACCCACCAGCCCAGCATAAACCCAAACAAGGCGGTTGTAAGCTTATGTTGTCTGTTTTCTGGGATTGACAAGGAATGATTTTCTGGGAACTTTTCGAAACTAATCAGACCATCAACGCCAACCTGTACACGGAGCAGCTTCGCAAAATAGCAGAGGTTTTACCAACTAAGTGGCCGAAACGACTTGGAGTCCAAATTATGCATGACAACGCGCGACCTCAATGTGTCTAGTTAACACATAAATAGCTAGAGGAGCTAGGATGGTTTACTGTTTACTGGGCAAAAAGTTTGAAAATTCTGTGAGTCTTAAAACTGTTCTCGTAATTTTTTTTTGAGTCCCAGCCTCTCTCTTTTTGGGAGAAGGGTATTCAAACTCTGCCCAGTATATGACTGACTGTAGTTGATAACGAGGGAGATTACATAATTGATTAAATGTAGCTTTATTAATAAAAACATATTACGTATTAAATTGCTTTTGACTGGCAAGGATTTATGGGACAACCCAATATTTGTAGTACCGACCGTATTTCTGATATTATGTTTTTGAATCAGATGTTACACTAAGTTTGTTTAAAGAAATGTCAAATTTTACTTTGTAGCCCATTATTCTGATCCAGACATCGCTCATCTGTTGTGTTGGAAAACGTCATAATTTCGAAAATCACTGTCGGCTCTTTTTGTGCCTATGTCAATTCAGCTAGACTAGAATTATTCTTTGTTTCAGTCAGTAAATTAACGAATTATTTTTGTTAAATTGACCAACTTTTAGTTTTTTTTTATTTTAAGTTTTCTTTTAATGTAAACTAGCTTGTGTGTTCTTTAAACTATCCAACAATTACTCCACAGCTGGCAGCCCTTCTACAATGCCGGAACCACGCACTAATCGACGTGGAAACTGCATTAGAAGCAGCCGAAGGTCAAACAACAGAAAAAGTAGGCCGTCGCCAACTGGTCCCCGTAACTATGATCAACAACAAACGAGGTCCATCCAAACAGGTCATGAAGCCTTTAAACAAAGTAAGGGAGGTCCAGTTAACAGTGTTTCATCAGGGAGAGTGCGTAAGCAGTGATCTGCCGTGTTTGGACCCTCTAAGGTTGAGGACAGAGTGACTAAGGACCAAGTTGATGTTGTACAGTTATTATCATTGATTTTTAGGATAATTGATTAGTGGTTTTCATCGTTACGCACACGATCGTTATATCTTCAGCGACTAATATTTTAAAGCGTCTTGTTTACAAGATACTAATTTCATGTGAAGCTTCTCTTATACCTTACGCCAGATAAAGGTGCAATAAAAGTCATTAACCCCATTTTTACTAAAAAGTCAAACAAAAAAAACATGCCACGTGCATGCGTCATGGACGACTCTTACCACGATACGTTTGTTTTGATCGTGTTAGCGACACTGCCTTAACATTTTTCGTATTGTTTTGAAATATTGGAATACATTGGTAGAAGGCGTCAACGACTTTTATGGCACGATTATCTGGCGGAAGGTATACCTTTCGCCAGATAAGATATTTTTCTTTGCTCTATAGAGCAATCATCCGCGTGTACAATAATGAGATAACCAGGTCACGCATCGTACGAACGCGAATCGATTTCAGTATGCCAACTTTAGCCCTGATGCAGTCGTCAAGTCATTGACAGAGTTAACAACAAACAATCGTATAAAATACATCAAATTGAATAGAATTTTAGTATTTGGAGGTTAACTAGGTGAATCTCCGAGTTCTCTTGGTATATTGATCTATTGTAGACGGGGCTTGAGTAATGGTTGCGTTTATGGTAGGCCGAGTGCCCATTATCACTTTTAATAAAAACTGCTTTTGAAAGAGACGTTAGCAGTTTATAGCTTTTAAACATGTTTATATTCATACCTTTCTAAAATTCTCAGTTTATGATATTATGTATAAATAAATAATAATATACATATATGGTCTATCTATTCATACACGAAATCAATTAAGGGGTCATTGTACTCATCATTATTATGAACTTTCGTGAAAGTTGTTCAGAATGATGAGTACAATAGTCAGCAAAATAAATGTTTATTAGTTTTTGGGAATTTAAAGTTAAAATCTAGTAATCTCTTATTTTGGAATAAATAATAATTGAAATTTTTCATTCGTGTTCAACTTTTGAAACTTTGTCAATGAAAATATTTGTTTTTTTTATGCGGACCGTATGTTCTAGAAAATTAGATTTGTCGATGATTTTCCTAATTTAGAATTTCCCCATTTAGTTTTTTTATTATTTTCTGGTTTCTTTGTTATAATTAAAATTAATTTCTTTGTTTTAAAACTTTATATTGTTTCGAAGAAAGAATATAATTTTTGTAGAAAATAGTTTAAATTAGACTAGTCATGTCACAAATAGCTATAAGTGTTACTTGTCGAATTTTTTAAGTTATCAAATGGCGGAATGCAATTTTTAGTTTATAAGTTTGCCAATGGAATAAAGCTGCGTATGCATTTAATTTTACAGTTGTTTACCAACGAAGGTGATTGTGATCGACGTATGAATAAGTATTTTGTCAATACTCTATGGATATATGGTTTAAGGTTGAACTAGTCTTGGGCTCGAACTTACTGGTGGGCGTGGCCAAAAAGCACGCTGTCTCACCTGGCATCGAGTCCGACAGAGATAGTATCAGTGATGAAGTCTACTAAAATAATAAATAGGTAATAGTAGTAAAGTAAAACGAGCGCATAAAAAAATAGGAAAAGTCCTTTGGAAAATCGAGTTGTATGTAAAAACTCCTGTATATAGACCAATTACAAATAAAGTTTATTGAACTCTTCGATAATTGGGCTTTGTCGGTGCCCACTTTGTTTTGGAGATTTTACACTTCTTTTATTACTTATTTACGCCCAAAGTTGCGTTAAAATTAGCAAGAAAAACGATACTTTGTTGGCTCTTAACTATTTAATAGCTTTTTTTTATTTTACTATTCTGTTTCCGCACAAAGTTAATAATAAGACAAAACGATATCATGTTCATCTTTGGATGTACAATGTCAAACAGTGCAGTAATACCCTCCCGAAATTTGTATGAAAAAAATATAGACTAGTGCAACCTTAAGGGTAATGATGTGACCAATAAGTGCTTATGCGATTAACTGTAGGATTAGAATATGTACACTGTTTAAACCAGTAGTTACCACAATTGGAATGATTGAAATTAGATACATAATCGTAGTAATCGTAGTGATATAATTGCATAAAACATAATGTGTCCCAATTAAGCTTAAGGAAAATATCTCATGTATATCATAAAATATAAGTTATCCCAATGTTGCCTCGTCTTGGCCGCACTGCCGTGCCGATATCTAATACAAGAAAAGCAGTATTCTTACTATCCAGTATTTAAAGTCGGTTCTACAGTTTGTTGCAGCCATAAGTTTTACCCAATGAAGGCAGCAGGAATGCTGACTGTGAATAAACTCAGTTATTAATTAAATAATAAACTAAGTAACCGCCGTTATGATGATAAATAGTACCCGTCTCTCCACAATGGCATTGCTTACTTTAGGATGCATATCCGGTACGGCTATACAGACGTATCTATAGAAATATTGAAATGGAGAAAAAAAAAATATTTTGTCCTGTTTAAAATACAAAATACAAAGGCAGATGCGTCTTTTAATAGTAAGAATTATTAGGTTTTCGTCAAGTTTACGCCAATATAAAAATACTGATAGATTTTGTTTTGCTGATTCCGAATATGTAAATAACTCTATTTCCAAAAAAATGTCAGATACGTCTTTTTTCCTTATGACGGCAGTATAATGAAACTTCCATATTCTATGGGTACGGTCTTCCCTACCATTGTCGCGCTCCCCGGTCTATTCCTTGATATGCAATGGTCTCTGAAACCCCATGAAACATGAGGCTCCAGGGGCGTGTAAATCTTTGGGTTCATTCGTGTAATCGAGTCTGGTCAAACCACGCTGGGGTCGGTGCATTTCATTCATTCATTACGAAACTGCCGTTATGATACTTACATATTGTTTAAGAGATTTTATTTTTGTGCTAAAAATATAGGGTCATGTATTGTACCTATGGACATTTCAGACTATCTCCAAAATGGCCGCACACTGCACACAACACCGATAGCGTCACGCCACTCACTGGAGTTGCTAGAAAATAAAAATGCCACTAGTGTTGCAATATTATATTTTTTGTAGTGCCAGTTTTTTTATTATAATCAATGTCCAAAGGTAAAAGCGTCCATAGGTACAATATATGACTATATGCATTCATTTAGTTTTAATTCTAGTCCTTTACACAGGAAAATGGCAGAACTATGCGGCAATGTGTCAATGTGCTCTTTGATGTTATGATTTCTTCATAAAGAACTGGATTCTTCTGTAACATACTAACATTTTTTCATATAGTGATTATGTTGTCTTGCAAAATAATTACGAAAGCGCATTTATTGCAACGCCATTGGGTTAGTTTATAGGACAGGGTAGTTTTCGTTAATAATAGTAAAAAATTAATCTTAGTATGATGTTACAACTTCAATATTTTGTAAAAAATAAACTTAAGTACTTACGTACGTACTTACGTACTACAAGTATAAATGTTCGTAAGTAGAATAATACTTTCCATATTGGGCCAACGTTTGACCAAAGCGTCTTCGACACACGGAGCCTCTTTCTGATCGAAAAAGGGCATTTTGTCCAAACATTCGTAGCTATGCTTTACAGCTTTGGCCCAAATGTTGGTTCAATGTAACGTTAGCATAGAATATATTTTGTGATTATTACATGCTTCATTATAAAATGTTTGAACAAATATTGGCTGTTATGAGAGTGAGTTATTTCCGTACAATGGAACTTAGTGCAAGATAAGTGTATATTGCTATTTAGATTTAAGCCGATGAACGAGATGTCATACGTATAAACATGTATATTGATATGATGAGCCTTTAGAATTTATAAAAAGTGATTAAAATATATATTTTCGTCAAAATATGTTTTTTTTTGTCATCCTATCCAATTCATATAACCCAAGAGGTACAGTTATTTTCAATCGGGGTACTAAATAGTACTATACCATCGCGAAATTTAAAAAAAAAACGGAGATTTTCGCCGTCTGTGGCGTGTGTGAGTAGGCATGTTGGCGTGAATCGGAACGCGCCATAAGTCGTCATTAATTCACGAGAAATCTACGAAAGTGTAGCAAAGTATTAGAGCTAAAGCGTTTTGTTACTTCCCGCGTGGCTGCGTCTTTGTCTGTGGTAGGTATTAAAAATTAATCAGCATGATTGCTGATTGATGTATGTTAGATTTCAGAAACTTGAAGAAACAGAAACTAGACTTACGAAAAAAGTTTCGAACACTGGCTATTTCCAAACAAATCGTTCATTAGTTCATTCTCTATCTACGAAACAAATTCTGATTGCGTCGCGTGATGGTCGTGATGACTTCGCGTCCTTTTAGACCAAGCAGAAAATTCCTCGCAGACTTTACTGGCTCCATTGAAAATAGGACCGTAATACCATAGTCTAAAGTACAAAATTGTCAGTCGGCTCGCGCCGAGCCGACTGTCAATATTCATACAATTTTGTACTTTCTTTAGGCTATGGTATTATGGTCTTATTTTCAATGGAGCCAGTCAGGGCTTTCTTTAATCTATTGGAGGCCCTGAGCATTTTAGGATATGGAGAATGCAGGATGCAAGAGCGAGAAAAGCACCCCGCCTCGGATAGGTTAAGATTTCTATAGACCGTTAATACAGAAATAGCAGTTACTTTGTCGACTTATGTAGAAAAGGTTGGGAAATAGAAAACGTACGATGTACAGACTGGCAGACAGCCTAGGCACAGACGAGCAAATGTCCCCGTCTAAACGTTGGCGGACGCATCCGCAGATGACATCTGCTGATGCATCTGTAAACAGAGGAGGTCATGATGAGGTCATCATGCATCTGTCATCTTCCCTAACGTCTAGAAGAGGCTTTACGCATGATTGCATGAAAGCCGTCCGTACGCGCCTCCGCAAACATGCCAGATGCACTACAAGAACGAGGCAGCCGCAACAACATCCTAAATATATTGCTATACTGGATGCGCAGCATACTAGCAGCCCGTTGAGTGTAGCCTACCCACAGGCTGCTCGTGTAAAATGACTGGCAGTAAGCCTTAAACAATGCGATTTTTACATCACACGAGCATCGAGCAAGCATATTCCCCAGGACTGCCAGCGCCCTGCGCTCACTCTCTATATCCCCGTCATCTCTCATGTCTTCTGTTAAGTATAATATGCCATGAGATATGAGAACCTGCTCACTACCCACAGAGCCGCACCATTAAGCCTAATTGGCGGAGCAATGGCTGATCTGTTATTACCGCTCTTAAAGATCAGTACATCGCTCTTCCCTGAATTGTATTCAAGTCCATGCTCCGCCGCATATGGTCCCAGTAGCACCCTATCGTCCGCGTAACTGATATTGTTTCCACTGTGTGTACAAATCAAAACCATCCACAAAACAACCGGTATGAGTACTGCTGTCACTGCTGAGCTCACTTATGAGGTCGTTGATATACATGTTGAGGAGCAGAGGAGAGGTGATGCCCCCCTGCCACACACCACACTCCATACTATATGCTTGACAGATTGTAGTAGCTTGATGTGCTGACGTCTGTACTTACGGGGGAACAAAGCGAGCTCGAAAATTGTAGTACCCCATCTGTGACTTACTTAGCTTTCCTTTTGACAGCCTCTAGCTATGACGGTGGCAGTAACTAGAGGGCCCCATTGATTGCGGGGCCCTGGGCAGTTGCCCAGAGTGGCCAACAGCAAAGATGGCCCTGGAGCCAGTAAAGTCCGCGAGGATTTTTCCGCTTGGTCTGAACGGACCCTTTCCCGCCACTAGTTTATGCGCTGTTAGTAATATTACCAGAGATCGGAATAGGTAGAGTATAAATACCTAAACTTCGAAGAAACAAGTAACAAGAGTGGTTAATACCTCCGATAAAATCCCGGAATGATAAACATGACGACTAAGGCTCATTTTCATCATACATACCCGTTGACGGATTGGTTGTAATTACCAGAGTTACGTGGAACAAAGGTCACCGGCACGTGCTATTTTTCCCCATTTAGGTGGATTCAACGTTGATCCTACGTCGGTTCGAGGTATCATGTTTAGCCTAGGTCACCATGAAAATTGCGATCTAGCAAAGGTACTTTTAGACTCGGCGCAAACGGGCCACCGAACACAGCCACTGGTGGACAGCGACAGCGACTTAACACACTTTTTCATATATTTTGTATAGAATCGCTACAGCAGAGTCTGCGACTCGCCATTTGTGGTCGCTGCGGGCCACACAAGACGCATCACACCCGCCACTCGTGCGCTGCTCCACCCGGTCGCGGAACACCGGTGGCTGTCGCGCACTTCTGCCATTGTTACAAATGTGGCGGTAGCGCACGACAGCCACCGGTGGCTATGGTCGGTGGTCCGTTTGAGCCGAGCCTAAAGAGTTGTCATATTTAGTTGAAATTTATATTTCCATACAAATTCGGACGACACGTAGGTATAAACATGTCGACTAAAAACACAGTGAAGCACAAGGCGTAAACAGTAAACTATAGTTTGACATATCTACCTTAGTTCATAGCTATATCCGTTCTTTTCTCGCGCTGCCTGTTAGTAGAAGATAGTGATTCTCTCATTTTAGTTTAGTTATTGAACAACAGAATTGGCACCATTATCATATTTGACGGGTGATTTTATCTGATGGGTAGCTAAATCAGTCACACACACACATACTCATCCTCAAAACAAATGATAAGCCATTTTTCTTTAGTTTTTAATTTTCCTTTTAGTTTCACGTCACTTTTGTTATTAATTTGTAATAGTGTTTTATTATGTACCTACAACCTGTATGTTAGGTTAATACAGTCATAGGTTATTCATGAGTTGTCCGATGGCGGGTAAGCCTGGTGATCTGTAATACAGGTTTTACCTACAACAGACACCAGTCTATATTAAGTGTTACCTTGACTTTGTACTGTGTTTGTGCTTACGAGAGAAATAAAGAATATTATTATTATCTCCTTTATTCAACTTTTTTACATACAAATTATATTTTTAAATATTAGAATTAAAAAAACATTTAAAAATATAAAAAATAGAAATCCACCGGCTTGGGCAACAGGGTCCATGCTACCGGTGGTTAGGGCCCCAGAGACGGGAACCTCCTCACAATACGCGCCGTATCAAGGAGGACTGCCTTCTGAATCAGGCCCTTCACCCAGCCACCCAACGAGAGCCTCTTGAGATGTTGGTCGAGGCTCTTGACCGTAACGACTATCGGCACAATGATTGCCGAGTCCACATTCCATTATTATTATTATATTATTTTTTCCAAATTTATTATTGTCATTAAAGTTTACTTCCTATTGCGTAAAACGAATTTAGTAACTTTGTAATGTCAACAAGTCAGTAGTCAGTCACTGTCAAAGGCTGAATGGTCTATAGATCGATGCCTGCCTTTTAATACAGGCGAAAGAAAAAAAAAAAAAAAAAAAAACAGTCACTGTCAAACGCCAAGTACCAAGTCAACACCAGTCAACACGAAGAATTTGATAAAATGTTTTGGTTTTAGCTATTTATTTCCTATTGAATTTCTTCACAATGGCAGAACCAAAGGAAAAGGAGGAAAACCCACTGGATATAGACGGGAGTAACTTTAACCCTGATATGTATTTAGACTGCTTGCTAAAATGTGCAACGTTGAAGCAAGTCATGGATAAAGAGGCTGAAGTAGTCACCCAGAGCCAATTCCTACAATCAGAGATGCAAACATTAGTCTACGAGAACTACAACAAGTTTATATCGGCTACAGAAACAGTGCGCAAAATGAGGACAGACTTCAAGATAATGCAAGAAGAAATGAACAAGCTGAGCGAAAACATGAACAAGATCACGTCGTTTAGTGCCCAAATATCCGATTCCTTGAGAGAAAGTGGAAATAACGTCAGCAGATTATGTGGAACGAGGCAACTGCTGGATAAATTGCAATTCTTGTTCCTGTTGCCTTCTCAACTTAACAAAGCCATTGAAGATGGTCGATATGCTGATGCAGTCCATGAATTCACTCACGCGCAGAGAGTACTACAAAAGTATGGCAACCAACCATCATTTCAAAGCATTCAAACAGAATGTTCAGAAATCATTTATGGTTTGAAGAAAACTTTGCGAGAAAGACTGCTTAGTCCTGAAACATCAGCATCTGAATTAGCCGAAAGTGTAGGTTTATTGAGACAACTGCAAGAAACAGACTCTTCTCTCCAGGATATATTCCTAAGCTGTTCTGAAAGTAGACTGGACCAGCACCTACAAGGTCTAAGTGCTATGGTAGAAAGTACCGATATATTGGAATGGGTTGAAAAATGCAATAACACCCTGTTAGCAGACTTGGGCATTATCATATCATGTTACCATGACATGTTCCAAGATAAGGACAGTACCAACATTCCAGATTTTGCTGACAAAATCATGTTACAAGTATTTCATCTTTTTGAGGAAGTTGTGAAGAAACCAGACAATATTGGAACTGAGATTTTGATCAGAGGACTTGATAAATTCTTCAGAAAGTTACAAGCAATGACTGAGATCATTTCAAGTGATACCATCTCTAATAAAGCTATTGATATTGTGATACAATGCATCAATCATAAGGCAACAATACAGTATCAATCTATCCAATCTCAGTTCAAAGATAGTCTTACTAAAGTAAGGCAATCTTTGGCAAGCAAAGGTACAGACACCACAGACTTAAAGGATATACTGAATTCTCTCCAAATATACTTGATGCAGAAAGTACAAGCATCACTTTTGGATCTCATGGCATTCCTACAAAACAATCTCTCTTTTGGCCTCAAACCATGGTGTGCTAAAGCTGTTGCCGACACATGCTGGAAAGTCATTTCAGAGACCATGGTCAACCTCTCAGATATGGTCAAGAAGATGGCCTGCTTACAGACATCAAATAACAACATTCCCTTCGAGTTACTGTTAATTTTAGCTAAGTTATGTTTAGAAATGCAAGAGAGTGGTGTTTCCACATTACACACTCACTTACTGAAGCTTTTAGAGGAATCTGCTCCTGGATTAACGGTTGAGAATAAAGACCAAAACAGTGCAATGGTGCACCTGTCCACAGCTGCTCAAGCTGCCTTAGATTCCGAGGTGGTATTTATTGGGCAGACAGCAGCACAGATGTTGAGGGTTTCAGTGCTAGCAAGGGATTGGTTGAGAGCACCTGAACCGCGAGGCCCTCGAGCCGTATGCCGCAGAGTAGTGGAAACATTAGCAAGTGCAGACAGCGCCGCATCGCAACTGTTCCCGACAAGCATCAAACCATCAAGCGATTCTAGTCGGCGCACTATCTGGTCTCGCGCCCCATCGTCATTCTCGCCTCTGAACAGAATATTCTCAGAAAGAATTGAAGTATTCAGCCCAGCTGGCGCTGACAGAGCTGCTCTATCTAATGGAGCATTGAAGGTGGCTCTGAAGGCATTAGTCGAGTGCGTCAGACTGCGTACATTCGGCAAGCATGGTCTGCAACAGTTACAAGTAGATGTCCATTTCCTCCAACAAAGGCTGTCTTGTATGGGCAATGATGAACGACTACTGAATGCACTGCTAGAAGATGCGCTAGCGTCTGCGCAACTGAGATGCGTAGACCCACAGCTGATGGAACCTAGCATTGTAGATATTATTTGCGAAAGAGGATAAAAATGTTACGATTGTAGAACCATTTCCATTATTTACCAATTGATGTATATTTATGAATGTCTGAATATTGTATATCTAAGTAAAAATAAATACAGTAATAAATTTTAGACAATTTATTTATTCCCATTCAAAATTGCATCATCATATTAAAAATAATGATATCATCTACTTATATAAAATTTCATGTTAAATGCTTCTAAAACATAAATCTCACAATACATACTATTTTATATTTTAGCAATTAATTACATTTTACACTGTTAGTCACGAGAGTAGAATAAACATTATTTAAAATTAAAAACAACAATATATTATTACCATTAGAAACAGAGAAATTGATATATTTTGGTCCTAGTTCACTATAAATTTTGAGGAGTATCATTGTATGAATACTCGTAGACTAACAAGACACGACACTGGTCAAAATTCAGCAAAAAATCTTACTCTACAAGCAACTTCAACGGTGATATATTTGAAGACTATTGACAATAAACACCACAACATTACACGAAATTTGTGTTGAGTGACCCGTGTGGTCCCTCCCTCCCGGTTGGGACCACGTGTTCATAGTCCCTCCGAGAAATACAATGCTGCTGAATTAAAATTGTACCTAAGTCATAATAAAAGAGTCCAGCATTATTTAAAAAAATGCATTACATTACTATGTGTTTATGGGCGAATAGTTTATTATATTCTTATCTTATTGGATGTTGATCCGCATTGGTAGTCCGCGAAATTCAAATTTTCTTGCGTTTTCGCAATTTGCAGGTCAGTGTCAGTTTCCGAAATCAGACCAAACCACGACAAATCTGAGTTCTTAGAGATGTGTCGATGATTCTTATGGTTATAATTTTCGAGACTACCATATTAATTCAGCAGCTTTGTATTTCTCGGGTAAAAAAATACCCATGGTGCTGCCAGGGACTACGGGAGGGACCACGGGTCACAAACGGACATTTGTATTAACATTAACTGCAAAATAATTGATTTATAGAAGTGCTAAGAATGTATTGTAGCTATGTTTAATGTATAAGGTAAAACAATTGCAATATCTCAACAACTTGATGAAGTGCTGTGGAGAATCCCGGATTCGGGGATATTCCGAATAATAAAATTTTCCTAGTACAGATACGGGCAATATTTATGAAGCGCCATCCTGATTGGCACTCTCGAGACTGAGTTGCAACATAATATTATTCGGAATATCCCTAACTCACGATGCATCCAACGCACCCTATAGTATTGAACTACATAACTTCATTTATATTATAAAATAGCAACCGGTACTACTCTCGGAGTCTAAAATATCCGAATTGAGGTGTGCAGTGCTTATTAAATATTTCATTTAGTTTATTAGAAAAATCTGGTATTCAAAATCCTCTAATCTCTTACAATAATTATGAAAAGATACTACGAAGCACTAAATAACCCAAACTCCGTGATCGGGAAGCTCAATAATTCATTATTATAAGCATTGTATACAATTACAATTCCATTCAAATCAATATACAAAACAATTTCAACAATAAGCTCATTTAAAACATTATAAACTTCATTATGAACTCTCGTTATTCTAATATACATTTTACAACGTACATCTGCACCTTCTTGCAATATCGGCTTATCATTTCGAAAACAATCAGAGAAATCATTGAATGGAGAACATTTACAGTTTAACTGAAAATTACAGCATACTAACCGATAATGCCAACGAAAATGATTATTCCTACATCTAATAAAACATAAATATTTATTCTTATACATACATAATATCTAAACTCTAGAACAAATTGACAAAATATAATTATTCTTTTAAGTTCTCATTTACATATAGACAAGATCAACGCCTAACTAAACGACTCACGATAAAAATATTGTTTGTTGATGTAACATTTCATCAAACGTGTAAAAATATTTTTAGTTAACAATGGTCCGTTTGTTACGATTGTGAGCCTTGTGATGCGTGATATTATCTAAACATACTATCCCCTTACTAATAACATCCCCAAATCTAAGGGAACTAACTCAGTCCAACCTCGAACTCGATCCAATCTCTATTATAAAATATTAATTAATTATTTTTTTGCATAAGTTTCCTCATTTTTTCTGGTACGGGCACGCCGCGATGCGCGGTCGTCCTTTTCGATTTGACGGTAGATGTCGCCTCAGACTTTTCAGGTTTGCCTGTCCTCGTGGCGGCAGGAGTTTTTGCTTCTTTGCCAAGCGACTTACTTGTAGGTTTAGCTTCACTTTTGTTCGGTTTAGTGTTAGTAGAGGTGCTGCTATCGCTTCGTGCGCTGGTCTTTCTCGAAGCCGGAGCTTGCTTCGGTTTGTCGGCGACGGTGGACTTGCGGGGAGCTGGTTTGATGACGGGCTTCTCTTCAGGCGGCGGCGACCGTCGGCGACGTATCCGCGGCGGCGTGTGCGCGAGGGATGCGTGGCGCGACAACAGCGCCGCGCTGCTGAACAGCTGACCGCAGTCACATCTGTGCTCCACCTCCGTTCCTGCAGAAATAAACATTAACGTTGTAAACATTTAAAAATTCTACTACAGTCAGTATAAAATAACAATAATATTCATACACAATGACAGGCCAGATGGCGTGGTTGGTTAAGATACCACCTGCCATGCCGCTGGTCGTGGGTTCGATTCCCATCCAGGACAAACATTTGTGTGCATGAACATGTCTGTTTGTCTTGAGTCTGGGTGTAATTATCTATATAAGTATGTATTTACAAAAAAAGTAGTGTATGTAGTTTATCAGTTATCTGGTTTCCATAGTACAAGCTCTGCTTAGTTTGGGATCAGATGACCGTGTGTGAACAATGTCCTAGGATATTATTATTATTATTCGTTAGTATGAAACTGATTACACATATCAGTTTCATACAAACGAATATGGGTTTTGCGAATTTGATCCTACGAGCCTAGACGAAGTAACATTCGATTAGCGATGCCGCTAGTAGAAAAGCCAAAAAATGCCAAAAGTTATCGAAATGTCACGTTATCATAGGTCATCAAACTGACAGCGTCCAACAATGACTTCCATAGAGTGCGTTGATAGCGATTGTAGAAATAGAATCGCTCCGATGCGAATGCCATTTGTCTAGGTTCACTTGTTGATTATGTCCTAAAACAGAGGAACTAAGACTTTCACGGGTTTTTATTGCAGGCATCGGCTGATTATGATAATATTGATGTTATTCTTAATTTGACAGGACTAAACTAATATTTATCATCAGTCCTTTTCTTAATAGAAAGAAAAAGATATTTAATATAATTTGATATAAATAAAGTAAATTTAGTTTAGTTGTGAACAAGGGAATCGGCGCCAATATCATATCAACCAACCAACTTAATACATTAGGCGCGGCAGATGCACATGCGCGTTTTCGGACGTTCACCAGGTGCTTGACGGCGCGTATGCGCGTCCATACAATTTACATAACTTTCTTCGAGTGCGGCGCGCCGCACCTGTGCGTTCGTTGTGCATCTCTATTGTTTCGAAAACATCGTAAAATAAGGGTCGGTAAGGGTGTAGCATAAAGAAGCGTTTGCATAAAGAATTAAGCAGATAATGTGTTAAAATACCTGTTATATCGAGTAAAATAATATATTTTTTCCACGAAATGAGAATGAAAACAATATCTGTATAAGAGTGATAAAAATAGAAAAAAAAGCTATGTTCGAGTGACCATATTTTGGTCAATTTTTGAACCAAAAAATTTTTACATCCTGTATTTTAAAGGAAATTTTGTCAACTTTTTTTTCCTATCTCTGAATCAAAAAACCGGTCAAGTGCGTGTCGGACCACGCACAATGAAGGGTTCCGTAGTTGAGATGAATTTATCCCAAGAACAAACTTAGCTTACTCATGTGTCTGTCTGTCTGTCCGTCTGTCACAGCCAATTTGCTCCAAATCTAATGGCCCATGGTTTTTAGTGACCCAAACACGGACGTGTAATGTAAATTAATGAATTTTGAATATGTGGGTCAATTTTGGGAGGCTAATAAGAAAATTAAAAATAAAATGTTTGCAAACTGTACCATGCGATATAAATATCAAATGAAAGGGCTTGATTATTATAATGATTTTTTTTTATAATTTTAAAGTTATTTAAGAAAATAGACGAAAATTGACCACCCCCCCCCCCCCCCCTCTTATCCCCGAAACTTAAAATTTTGAAATAATACAGAAAATAATTCTATAGATATAAATTACAGGAAAACCCATAAGAAGTCTATGGGGTGCACTGACGAAGTCATAAGGTCCTTAAGTGCACATGTGACAGGGCATGCGGCGAAGGATGGGAGGTGGATGGATGGTAGTGGTGTCTGCGGAGAGACGCCACATACACTTGAAGTCAGAGTCGTTCATAAACCCCCCATATGTGGAGATTCTCTTTGCTAAGGCCGACCTAAGTTCGTAGTCGTATTTAGGGATTAAAGATGATAAAATATAATGTTACTTACTTCGTTTGATCTGTTTCACGGGCGTTGGTTTGTGCCTGGAAATGACGGCTTTCCCTAAAGATTTCCTCTTTGCTATTCCACTCAGAGATTTTCTCTTATCAGCTAACGTTTTCTTTTGAGTTTTCTTTTCTATATTTTTAGGTGTGCGCTCTTGTGCGGGTTTCGATGTTTTTTCAGGAATGGTTTTTGGGAAAGAGTATTTAACAGTTTCGCTATCGTCAGAGTCCGTTGAAGGCACTGTTTCTAGTTTAGTTGCTTTTGATACGTGTTTAACAGCTACCGGGTTGGGTTGAACGGCTTTTGGCTTGAGGCGCGGTATTTTGGGCGGGTGTTGTAATGACGTTCTTCTCTTAACTAGGTCTTTGGAGTTCGGCCGTTCTATTTGGAGCGAACTGCGCTTGTTAGCTCTCACTTTCATGAAGACTTTCTCCTCAGCTGGCTCCTCCACTTTGAAGTTCGGATTGAGCATGTACCGGACCTCATCGTCGTCACTCGATTCCACCGCTGGTTTAGTTTCTTCGGGAACGGAAACAGGAGCTGTAGTTTTAAGACGTTTGCTTGCACTACCCGTAGATTTCTCTTTGATGGAAGTTTTCTTTTTAGGCGTTTCGTGAACTTTGATAGCTTCCTTAATTTCAACTTTCTTCATTTTCTCTAGGACTTCGGGCTTGGTTTCTGTTTTGACAACTTCCGTTTCTGAGAAGTCTCTCTTTGCAGGAATAACTGGTGGTTCGACAGGTTTAATTTCTATTTTCTGAGGAACAGTCTCTTTTTCTTTTTCTACCTCTTTTACAACTTCCACAGGTTTTTCTTCAGCTGCTTTAGGTACTTCTTTAGGCAATTCTATCTTTTCAACAACTTCCGTTTTGTGCTCGTCTTCTTTTATATCTTCAATAATAACTAGTTTAGGAGAATCGACGTCATCTAGTTTTTCTTCAATCTTTGGGCTCTCACTCGCGTCTTCAACTGATTCTGCCGTTGCCTCAGATTCTTCAGCAGGTTTTGCTTGCTTCGACTGCCGTTTCTTTCGTTGACAGATGATGGTATGTTTGTTCAGCGAGTGCTCATTCGGGAACACCATGTAACAAAGTGAACACTCATGTATTATGTCTCTGGTTGATAAGGAACTCTTGACACTCTTGTCATCAGACTTTTCCGAGCTGGTCTCTACATGTTGCTCCTTGTGTTCGATCAAGTGATGTAGTTTCCTGAATGCCTTCTTACACACTTCGCACTGGTGTAAAGACACTGGCTTCTCAACGTTGTTTGGTATCACCGTTGGCGTAGTCTTCTGCCTGTTTATACCGTCGTGGGTTTCCCTGTGCTCCACTAAATGGTGCAGTTTTCTGAATGACTTGTCACATGGTTCGCAGCGGAAACCAGCACTTGAGTCTTCGCTTAGTTTAGAAGTACCCGGTTCTTTTTCAACCCTTGTATCAGACTGCTCTGAAGAAGTCTTTCGTAGAGACCTCGCGGGTGCTGAGCTAGGATTATGAATAATTCGATGCTGAACTAGATGATGTAGCTTCCTGAACTCTTTCTTGCAAACCTCGCAGCTGTATACTGATTTGTTAGCGACAGGAGCTTCCTTTTCTATTTTCTTTAGGTCATCTTTCTTGTGCTGTAGTTTATGGCTGACCAAATAGGATAACTGCCTGAATGTTTTGCCGCAGAACTCGCAAACTAGATCATTGCTTTTGGGGAATATTTTGGCTCTAGGTTTTCTAGATTCGTGAATTTTTCTATCATCAATCTCCTTTTCTTTCTTTTCAGCCTTTTCTTTGATTGGTGGTGTATCTTCTATGACGATAACATCGTCTTTATCTTCAGATTTAGAAATTGAATCTTTGGATTTACGCTTCTTAGGAGTTTCTTTCCTGACGATAAGTGGCTTGTCATCGTCAAGGTCCATATCATCAGACTGACTTCCTTGTGACTTGGAATCTGATTCTTGCGATGGTCTCATTCTTCTGGGGCTTCTCTTGTCCGAACCAGATCGACTTGGCGAAGGGCCGGTGCAATGTTTCACGTGTTTAAACACAACGTTTTCAGTTCTGAATAATTTGTTACAAATCGGACAAACTATGTTCTCGTTAATTTTTCCCATCGTCCAATTTTCTTTGATGATTTGACCATCGCTGTCTACGTCATCATCTTCTTCATCGGTAGTTGTCACGATATCACGTTTTGGGACTTTGGCATCTATTAACCGTGGCTTCTTTTGTGGGCTTGGCACTTTATTCTTTACAGCTCCTCCTTCGGGAAGAGGATATTTTCGCGGACGACCTCTTCCTCTCTTAACAGGAGTACTCTGCTGACTATCAGGAGTTGGAGAATCAATAATGTTCATGTTTTCCGATTGGTGTTCAAGTAACTCCGCGGCTTTCACTAAACTGTCTATAGCTGAGACAACATTCTTGTGAGCTACGCCATTGTCGTTACGATTGACGGTCTCTGTGAGTGGATTTTTAATGACTTCTGTGGTGTGTGTATATTTATCCTCCGCTGCTGTGTTAGAGTCAAGAAGATAATATTTCTTCCGCACGGGATATTTAACATTTTTATCCATTCTATCGTCATCGGTTTTCCTTTTCTTTTTAGGTGACACTTCAAGACCTAAATCTCTTGGTTCTATCAGTTCTAATTCAGGTTCGTCAACGGGAGTTAGAACTTGTTTTCTCTGGTGCTTAGTTTTTGTTTTAACTTCTTGTGATTTGGCATCATCAGTAGTATCCAACACGTCAGATTCTAAAGAATCAAGAGTGCTAAGAGTGAGGCTACCTGGTTCGGTGCTCAGTTTCTTAGCAGGTGAAAGTTGTTGACCCTGCATATTTAATGAACTGGGAACAAACTCCATGTTGTCCATAAAAACTACTTTTACTGGTTTATCTTCGATGATAGTTATTGGACATTCCTTCTGACGTTTGGCTGATAAAGCTGATTGATAAGCTTTTTGTAACTTAGATTGATTTCTGGTAGTAGAATCTTCAGTAGCGCCCAATTTGTTTGCAGCTTGCACTTTAGCCGGTTGGATAGGTTGGCGCGCATTCTGATATTTATACGGCATCTTGGGTTTATCGACACGTACAATGTCATTCCTAGAGTAAGTCTTTGGATATGGATCTTTCTCGACAACCGTCTGAATAACATTATGAGGCTCTTTGCTATCGAAATTCATTGTGATACAATTCTCATACGTTATGGAATTACGCCTCGCGAATTTGTCAAAATCTTTTTCTGTTATAATAGATTCTGTTTTAGCCGCATCAGTATTAGATTTATCTGTGTTAGCATATGATAGCACCTTCTCCTTAGGTGGTAACTTAGCTGCTACAGTTTTCTTATTTATATCAATATCTCCTGTAATAGGCTCATGCTCTATTATTTCATCTTCAGAATCAACCTCTATTACACTTTCCTTAATAATCTTTTGTTGAGTTTTATTTGGAAACGGTAGGAGATTTGGTACTTTAGCAGTTTTGATAGGAACTGATGGTTTTTCTTTCTCTGCTTTAGAAATGGTTTTGAGTTTAGGTTCAGTTAAAGGAACCACAGGTAATTCATGTGGAGGTCTTTCGATGAAAGGAATACCGTGTAATTCGTTCATCTTCATTTCTATTTCGTCGAGTGTGGCTTGGTCAGTTGGTTGATAATTTGCTGGAAAGTTACCAGTTGGTGGAGCATGCGAATCTTTTGCCGTCTGGTTGGATTCATCTTGACCTGCTTTTGAAGTCCCAACCGTTCTGTGTATCATATCTTCAATCGTTTTATCAATCAAATCTTGGTAATTGAGCTTGGTTTGAGCTTCTTTCTTTAGACTAGTCGCAGTTGTCGCTTGTGATACTTCTTCGTTTTGAATATCATTGGTTTCGTCTTGTTTGATGAGAGCTTTTTCAGCCTCAGCTTCCGAAGTTTCTTTAACTGTCTCAACCTTTAAAGGAATCTTGCTTTCTTGAGTATTATTATCCTTATTTTGATTGGCTTTGCTCACAAACGCAGTTTCGTTTTTTATTACTTTGTTGCCTTCTTGAGTCTTTGCTAAAGCTGCTGCACTGCTTGACTGTTGCCGTTGACTGTCAATTTTTTGGAGAACATCTCTTCTGTTGAGATCGTTGGAATTTTTCAGCTGATTGCTACTGGTAGAAGGCACGGCAGTTGCGGGGGCTGTGTTTCTATTCTTTATTTTGTTTAAGAATTCTTTCCTGTTAGTAGCTGTCCATTTTCCAAAAGGTACCGCTTTTTTACTTCCGCCTGGTTTAGGTTCTTCCGAATCATCTTCGCCTTCATTCCTACTATCATTATTCGGAAGACTGTCTGTTGACGTACTACTGACATCTTGTGTGCCCGAGCAACTAGGCTGTTCTTTTGGCCCTTGACTTACATCCTTAACATTCACTTCGTCAGATGTAGTTGCTTTAGGTGTAATCTTTATTTCTCGCTTTTCATCCGCAGTCATTTGAGGTTTTATTTCAGAAGAGGTTCCAGCAGATTGTTGGGTAACAGGTTTTTGTTCCTTTACTGCACTCCTAGGTACTTTGTTACTGGTCACTGGAGATTTACCAGAAGCTTCCACTTTAACATTGCTGGTACTGGCAACTTCCATCGGCACTGCCTTAGATTGAGATTCAGTAATTGGAATAGTGTTTTTAGGAGATCTTTCTGTTTTGAGTACTGCCGTTTCTGTTTTAGCAATTAAGGGAGAAATATGAAATGGTGTCTTATTGGCAGGCACTAATACTTCGGGCGCAACTTCTGGTTTAACTTGTGGTTTTTCAGTTTTTACTGGTTTTTGGGTTTCTTTATTCAATACGACCTCTTTAACAACTTCTTTCAAAGTAGTACCTGTTTCTTTTAAAGGCCCAGGTTTCGGTTCAACTTTTCCTTCTTCAAAATCAGTGGCTGTAGAAGGCTTTATCGTTATCGAAGTTACTTTGCTAGTAGGTTTAGTTATTCCTTTTTTAGTTTCTGATTTTGCTATAGGTATTTTTGACTGATTGTTTTTAACAACGTCACCTAACGGAGCTATCTCATCTTTTTTAATTGGTTCTTCGTGTGTGTCAAGAATTACTGCGGAAGTTGAATCGGCTTGAATTTTTTCAGCATCTTTTTTATTATTGTCTTGAACACTTTCTTTAATTTTTGGTTCATCTTTTTCATTCTTTGCTGCAATATTTGATTCAACTTTCTCGCTTTCTTGATCATTGCTAGTAATATTTTCATCTTTTGAATCATCTTTATCAATTACAGAAGTTGGTTTTTCAATTTTAGTTTCATATAATTCACTATCATCAATAATAATAATTTCATCATTTTCTTGGTCTGTTACATCGTAAATAATTTCTTCAACTTTGGTTTCATCTTGTTTATCACATTCAATATTGTCTTTAACTAATGCCCTATCACTTTTATCAGTTGCGCCAATTTCAACATCTCTATTAATTACTTCAATAGGTTCAGAAATCTTAACTTCAGCTTGACTTGTTTGAATATCATCATTCACCTTATCCAGTTTATCACTATCGGTTTTAACGAGATCTTCAGTTTTTGTTTCATCTTTGTCAACAACGGTTTCGGCAACTGTTTCTACAATTTCAAGGTCTTCTTCAATATTTACTATATTGCCACTGTTTTCTTCTTTTTTCTCTTCATTTACAATTTCACTTTGTATATTTTCGTTAAATATTGCTTTGGCTTTAGTTACATCTTTTTCAGTGGAATCAATGATATTCTCTTGTTCATTTGGAACTAAAGTGTCATTGGGAATAGGTTTTTCGTTCGACACTTTATCACTACTTGGTTCCAACGGTTTAGGTTTATTATTGTCAATATTCTTTTCTTCTATAGTTTTCTTCTCAGTTTCTTCAGCTGTTACAGCTTTTTCTAGTGATTCATCAATCACCATCTCTTTCTCAGGACTCACTATCTCATTACATTTATTATCATCACCATCTTTATTTTTAGTTGGTGTTTCAGGTGTTCTTTGCTTACAACTATCAGTATGCACTTCTATTGTTTTCTTGACATTATCTGAATGCCTGTTAGGATGTAGCTGTTGCTCAACCATTGTTTTAGTTAATGGTATGCGCTCTTTATTAGGTGTTGAGTGGTATGTCATGGGTGTGAAACTGCCTATAACTGGAGATTTTCGTAATTCACTGAACTTTATCATTTTTCCATTTATGTTAAATTCAGATTTTCCATCAGGCGAAGTTTCTTTATTTACTTCAAGTTCAACTTCAGTAATCTTAGTTGTTAAAATTGGTTCTTTCCTTGGTGCTTTAATTTTTCTTTCAGCAATTTTGTTGCAAGCTGACTCACTTATGACTTTATTGATATCCTTTATAGGCACATGTGATGATATTTTCTTCCCTTCTTTTGCAGGCTGTAAAATGAAATGACAATAAATATCATTGGCAGATTTAGTTACTACATTTAAGCAACTAATAAATGGTTTATCATCATAAAACAATTATTTCTTACCACATCTTTAGGTACTTCTATCTCTATTTCTTCATAAACTTCTAAATTACCCTCCGCATTTTCACTGAAATACAATAATCAATATTACTATTATATCTTCCTCACCATCAAATATGAAAAACATGATAAGAAAAACATCAGACAGCATAAACATTACATCAAAAAAATATTCTAGATTGCTTAACAAATTAACACCTTGTATAGGTAAAATAAAGGTCCATGAATGCCCCATTCTTGCTGATTGGTCATGATAACGGTATGTTGTTATTTGCAGATGGGAGAATGCTGCTGGTCCTTCGGACATATTTCCTATTCATGTGGTTGTGCTACGACTGACTACCTCATTGGTCTAGTGATTGCAAGTGGTACTGCTGAGCATGAAGCCCCAGGTTCGGTTTTCCCTCTGGAATTTCTCAGTAGCAGCCCGGAGTCTGTATTTGGACTCAACTGATGGTAATAGTCACGCCCCCTATTACATGGGACTTAAACATAACTGCCTAACTCTTCGGGGAATACAGGAGTGAGGTTATGTTTATGTTTAAATGTTATTATTATTACACCTCTACCTACCACATCAGGGAATACAGATGTCATATCCTTAACATAACAAAGACTCTCACACAAAACTCTCACCCTGGTGACCAATTTATGACCAATTTTGAACAAGACTGAATATTACAATTTTTTAAGTTAATTAATACTGTCTATAAAAAACCTACTTCTATGCAATCTAGTGTGCAATATTACATTATGATTTTATGTACTACTTGCATATAATGAATGATAATAACTATTTTAACACCCCAGTACAATTTACATCTACTTTAATGATTTATTTTTGATTTTAGTAGTGCATTACTTACATTGTAGCTAACTTGGGGCTCTCTTTCCACTTTGCCCAATTTTTGACATCTGAGACGGAAGACAGGCTGCTATGTCCTAACTCTTATATTTTAACAATTCTATCTCATTCATACTTTAATAGTTTACCTAAAATATTCAGATTGATCTCTCACTAAATGACAGCTTAAATGAAAGAGTTTCAATGAAATGTTAAATAATAATTATGTTGCTATGGCCAGCAATTAATAGCGCTATGGCAGTTATGTTATTATGGTATTTGGGTTAATGTTATACTGACTTCAAAACAAGACACAGGATAAAACAAATCTGGAAACAAATGTATTGTTGGCACAAAATGTACAACTTGAATGCAAAAGGTAAGTTATCAAGTTTATACTTTCTGTAAATAAAGGAATACAGGCAGACAAATATAAAAAACAAAACAGGTCAAGAGTGAGTCAGAGTCGCGCACAGAGTTTTCCGTATCATCCTACTTCCTATCCTACTATCTTACTAATATTATAAATGTGAAAGTTTGTGAGGATGGATGGATGTTTGTTACTGTTTCACGCAAAAACTACTAAATGGCTATTCATGAAATTAACACATAGGATACTTTTTATCCCGGTATTCCTACGGGTTCGAGACTTACGCGGGTGCAACCACGGGGCACTGCTAGTCACATATAAAAAAAAATGTGCTATTTACAGGCATTGTTTTATTTATCCTGTAATCTTTACATAAACTTCTATCACACAGAATAATTTTAGATTTTTCTCTATGCAAACTTTGGAGATAAGGCAGGGAATGGTATTTTTATTTACATTTTTCATCAAAAGTCAAAAACTATGCGGCCTAAAAAAAAAAGAAAAATGTTTGAGAATGTGAGAAACAGCGTTCCTTTATATGATACCCCACATGCCCTAGTAGCCTCACTTCGAATTTTTAAGACCCCTTTCAGTCCCTGTTGCAAAAACAAAAAAAAATTTTTAGTCCTTTCTTATTTGCAAAATAGTTGGGCAAACGTCATCTAAAACTATTCCAAAATTTAAGTTGATAGCATTAGTAGTTCTTGAGATATCTAGCTGTGACAGACAGACAGACAGACTGAGTCGCACCATACAGGTTCCTTTTTACCATTTTGGTATGGAACCCTAAAAACAAAACAAAAAACCTACATAAAGCAGACAATAATCTCCAGTTTCTGAAAACCTATTCAAGGTTGTTTGTTTTGAAGTCTTATGTCAAATATGATTTGTTTACCTGTTGATATTTAGGTCAATCAATCACAACAGAAATGTGATATTTAAGCAACAGCATTGCTGATAACAAGACTTGATCTGTGTGTCATGAAACCAGGAGATTTGACTATTGGAATCTTTTGTCTCAAGAAGAATTCACATAAATTATTTGGAATTAGTACTAAGAAAAGCTGCAATGTAAAAATGAAGCACGCATTTGTAAGAGTGAAAGCAAAAAAACATCTTAGTTCTAATTAGGACAAATCTTGTTTATGTTATAGTTACACCCAAAACAGTTTATTTTTAGAAGAAATAAGAATTTACCCTCATTCTTGGAAAAAAAAAATTACTCTAACTAAATGAGTTAACATTTCTTAGTTTTTAAGAACAAATAAATGAGTTGTAGTAATTTGTAACTCAAAAATGTTATAATACATGATAATGTTTCAGCACTTTCATTCTGCAAAGATTGTTTGTTATTTTCTAATAATTTACCTCTTATTTATGTCTAAACAATTTCATTTGCAAATATTATTAAAAACTTAAAAGTTTTAATTCAGCCTAAAGTAACTAAGGTTTGTAAAGTTAGTACACTCACCGCACTTTGAGGAACTTGAAGCTGGTCTGCTGCTGATCATCATCAATTATCTGAACAGCGGCCAGCTCCTCCTGACCTTCCTTCCTATACAAGTACAATCCATTACCAATATCTATAGCATCTACGTTTTTACCATCAATCTGTAGCACCACTTCTGTATCTTTACTAGCTATGTCTGTCTGTTCATTCATCAATGTAGACTCCATATTCTCATCAGACTTAAACTCCAATTCTTCTGGCTGCTTCAGTTCTGAATTAGACTTATCATCATCAACATTATCATCAATCACCAGCTCATCACCATCATAAGAATTGTCATTATCATCAAATATGTCAACACCGCCTGATAATATGTTTGCTGCCTCAATCTGTTTACCAATTTTGTAGCTATCTAGCATATCACTTTTCTTTCCAATTGGTGACAGATTCGATATCAGGTCATCGGCGTTCGTCATGGTCCCTTCGGAGTCAGTGGTGGTACTAGCCAGCGACACATCTTTTATAGACGAAATGTCGAATGTTGAATCAACAGAGTCAACTTCTGACAGAGAAAAGTACTTGGAGGAGCTCTCGTTGGCTGTCATGAAGGACTCACTCGGCGGGGACGTGGTGTCGAGCGTGGAGTCCCGCGAGCCCCCCGCTTCTCCCCGCAAGTGGCTCAACCTATCCATTTGCACACTTCATCTGCTGCGACAACAGGAAAACGACAATTTAGTAACAATGCACGTTATAATCACAGCGAATCTACTTTATCGATTATAAGAAAGCGAATGAAAATATTTGAAGGTTGGTCGATTAATTAGCACCTAGGTCAATAGCAAAGAACAGTGAAACTTTTAGAACAAACGATAATGATTCTGTGACACTTTCGATAAAATTTTAATAAATCACATCATACCAAATTATTATTTTAAGATATAGGTCTCAGACAAAACTCTTGAATAGAATTTGAGTATTTAAATTAATTGCAAAAGTTATAATAACAATTTTATTACAATTTTGTTAAAATAACACAACACATCAAAAGATTAAAGATGGACGCCAAATAGCAATGTTGCCGTTATTATGCATGTCATTATGCTGATAAAAATGTCAAAATAAAATTCCTTTACATGATATATTCGATGTTTTCCGTATCAAATCTTGTAGGTATACACTACATTTATCCAGAAACAAACCACGCTTATCCCGTATTTTGCATTATTACGCTTCGCGTACATGAATTTATTTTATAATTTTTTATGTTTGCAACAAATACAATTTAATGGATGCTGCTGATATTGCAAAATACCTATCGCTTGGCAATGTCAATGACCGCCGCGGTTATGAAAGTATTTCAATTAATACTTATCATGAAATGCGTAACTTTGCGAGCTAAAATTTATTTCTCAGGTAAATAAGTAATAAGTCCTTAATGTTTGGTTTCACAGAACCAAAATGCATTATAAGTTCAATAAGTTGGAAATCGAATTTCCCGCTTCATGCCCTTATCAAATATAGATAATAATATAAGCTGGCAACACCAACGTCATCTTACTCCCCTCCATTTATATTCATTTTAGTCGCAGTTTTTATCACTTTTTGATAAATCTACAACACCATTGAAAGAAAAAATCCAGATAAAATTTGAAAATACGAAGTGTCTAGTCATCCGCTAAACAGATCAATAAAATAAATTTTGTCGTCCGACTATCGGACGAATAGATAATAAATTTAGCGTAGACAGAGAATGCTATGCGTTTAGGGATGCGGATACCAGCCCGTTTTACCCTTAGAATAAGGTTTTACCGGTGGCAGTAAACATCAGTAAACATGATGTTTACTGTCCCAGCATAATATTATATTATATACATAGACGACACTGGTACTCGTATAGAGTGCCATCTCACGGGATTTTCATGCCAACCTGTCACGTGCAGCGCCATCTGGATTTCTTGCTCCATAACTAACTAAAATACTCTCAGCCATTTTTTTTAACGGGTTTCCTTACGATGTTAAAAAAAAATCCAAATTCATAAAAAAAAAAACATTTTTACTGTGATTTTCTGAATGCGTTAATGCACTCAAGACTCATGAAAAATTAAATATGTTAATGGGAAAGCACAAGAGTAACCCGCACAATTCAAATTATCTTATGTTTTTCGCAACTTGCAAGTCAGTATAAGTTGTACGTTAATCAAAATGTGATTCGCGACCGTAACACGTATGTATTTACAGAATTATATTCATTAAAATTATTATTACAACTCCTTAAGTTAGTATAATCCTCAAATGTCAAGCTTTCATGAAATAGTCATTCAATAGGATTACCTTTTCTTAAAGAGTTGATAACTTTAACGATTATAATGCTGTAAATATACAGGGTTACTGGTAATTCGACGTATATCCGTCAGGGGCTGATAAGGGGGCCAAAATGCAACAAATTGAACTCCCCATATGTATGGCCGAAATTCAATAGTTTTCGAGATATTTGAATTTTAAGAGTTTTTCGATATTTACCCAAAAGACATTTAATTCCAAATTAAAAAAAAATACATATTTGAATGGATACCATTAAAAATGATGTTGTAGCTGGCACTTCAATTAAGCTATGGACATAATTAAAACTACTTAATTTAACAAAATAATTAAAATAATGAGCGATATAAGAATAATATCTTACCAAAATATTCTCATTTTACGCTTCAAAAATATTGTCTCGTCACAAAAATTTCTATGACATTAATCGTACAAATAACTAAAACAACTTGACTATTCTGTAAGCTTTCCAAAAAAGTATAAAGTCAATTTTAAAATACATAATTCGTGGCATGGCATATGTTTGAATCGGCGCGGGGAGAGAAAGGGTCATTTGTATTTGTATGAAATAAAATACATTAAAAAATTTACGTCAAATTTTATAAAACATTTTACACATCTTGTTCAAAATGAGCCCCTCAATTATGAATGCAGGTTCGAATTCTCTTCCTAACTTCGGTTTTCGTCGCTCTTGATGTGAACGTTGTGCTCATCTGTTGCGCCGCGTTTATTATTTGCTGTCGAAGTTCTTCAACTGAATTTATTGGGGTCACATAAACTAATTCCTTTCCTTCATATGACCCCAAACGTAAAAATCAAGTGGTTTGATATCAGGGCTTTGTGCTGGCCACGGAATTGGCCCTCCCCTCCCAATCCATCGGTTTGGATATCTCTCGTCTAGCCACTGTCGGACAGTAATCCCGTAATGTGCTGGGCAACCATCATGTTGAAACATGAGGTTGTTTTTTATTTCTTTGGGAACATCCGCCAACAAATCGTCTAGGTTGTTTCTTAAAAACTCCTCGTAATTTTCGCCGTTCAAATTTTGGGGCAAGAAATGAGGGCCCAGCAAATAATTATCAAGGACACCCATCCATACGTTCAGGGAGAATCTCATTTGCGACGCAGTTTCTTTTAGTTTTTTTGGATTCCTGCCTACTTTAGGTGCCCAAAAATGTAAGTTATGGTAATTCGTTATACCATCCCGATCAAACTTTGACTCGTCAGTCCACAAAATATTTCTTAGGAAATGTTCCTGGTTAGCGTCAGCGTTTAACATAAACCGAGAAAATTCGAGTCGCCTGGCAGGATCTCCCTCGTGCAATGTTTAGACAGGTTGATAGTGGTATGGGTGTCTACCTGATAGATGTACTACCGACCACACTTTCCACTGGGCCATACCGAGCTGTCTTGCAACAATGTTCGTTGAGATGTTTGGGTCATCAATAAAACACTGAAGAATGGTGTCCTCTTCGTCAGCCGTGTACCATCGAGGTCTGCCAGCGTTGACTTGTGCTCTCTGAACACTGCCAGTTTCAGACAATCGTCGATAGGTGCTCCCGAAAACAGTAACGTGGGGAAGTCGACGATCGGGAAAGCGGCGTTGGTATTCTCGCCGAGCCGCAGCCGCGTTTCCATCGGCAAAACCATAACAAAACATTATGTCTGCGTATGCGTTATTATAATACGAAGCCATGTTATCCGAAATAACAATGATAACAAAAAGAATAACAAGAGAAACAAGAATTAACAATAATGATCGATAACAAATTCATGCGATAAGAGATAATCCATTCTGCTTTATCTACTCTAGATTCATGGTTACATCTAAACGGTTTGAATTTATCCACGTCTAAAAAAGCGGCTGTTTTATTCACCCGGAAAAGAAATATTCCTTTGGTAAACCTCTTTTATAAGGAAATACCTATTCCAGTTATAGATAAATTCAGATATCTTGGTATAATACTTGACAGTGAATTAAGTAGTGTTCCTCATTGCGATTATATTGTTAACAAATGTGAAAATCACCTAAACATGCTTGGATGCCTCTGGTGTGTGGTGGGGTGCACATCCATTTTCTTTGAAACTTAGAAACGCTATTACGCACTCTGGATTATGGATTGTTCGTTCTAGAACCTGGTAGTGTTATGGCTTTTAAGAAATTGGACCGCATCCAGTCTAAAGCGTTACGCATTATTTCGGGTGTCATGAAGTCTAGTCCCATTAATGCACTCCAAATTGAAGGTGGGGAAGCTCTTTTATATCTTAGTAGACAATTCCTATCTGACAAATATTTGTTCCGGATTCTTCAGTTCTCAACTCATCCTCTCATTCCTAAACAAGACTCTTTAGTATTACAGATTGAATCATTTGCACGTTTATGGGACCAGTGTCCCATAAACGTGCTCTTTGTTTAGTTGTAAGTTAGGTATAAAAAAATCTTTTCACTTTCTTCTCCTATTCACCGTTCCAATAAACTTCCCCTATTTAACAGTAGTTATGAGAGTTTACAATTCAGCCCCACCATTGAATATAACTGTGTAAGTAAATCAGATCCCGATTGTCATATAAGTTTTAATAATTTTCTGGCTGAACACTTGGAGTATCACTATATATTTACTGATGCTGCTAAGCGTTCGCCGACGGGTTGTGTTGGGAATTTGGGATAGGTACTTACCATTCTCAATACAACATCTTACAAAAAATAAAACTGCCAACGGAGACTTCTGATTTTACCCGGGAATGTTTCGGAATTTTAAAAGCCAGAGTATATTCGTGTTTTTAAGCTCAAAAAAACAATAATTTTTACAGATTCTCAAAAGTGCTCTTCTAGACATCAATAAATCCCCTTTCGAACACAAATCACAGTTTCCAATCATTTATTTAATAAAAGAATTTGCATTCATAACCATCAAAGAGTATAGTAATAATAGAGAGAAAGAGAAGCAACTCTGTGGTAAAATTTGCATGTATGGAAAGTGCTGCTACGTCTAGTTTGGTGGGTGAATTAAGTCTATAATACGAGTAATACATACCTACCTATAGGTATATATTAATATACATAGTATGCATACTTACTATAATAATATGTAGCGAACGAGTTCTCTCACCTATTTATTATACTCTTTGAGCGAGTTTGTGTTATGGTAACAGTCAGGGAAAAAAAAAACACGTATGGAGTTGAGAAAAATGTCCTTTTATTATTATCAAACAAATTTTATTAATATTTATTCGTTTTAAACTTATTATACTTAATTAAATGAAATTCAGGAATAACATAACACTTTTTCTTGTTTATAATAAAGATAATACGGTACGGTATGGTAATAAACACTTACATAAAAAATCACGGCCAAAAATACACAATATCTTCTTCGGAGTTCACTCATGTTAACAAAACAACAAAAATAACAAACGAAAATCAAAGAGGTAACAATATTATGAAATAGAAACAAAACAAAACAAATAATAGTAACGAGAAACAATTTTCAACAGAATTGCGCATCAATATCGGGAAAGTCGGAGTTGACAATGGCGACAATGACATTTATTATTTGACCAAGACAATATGGCTGCCAAGTTTTTTTTTTGTCACTAGACTGCAGATGTCGCTGTCGTCTACGGAAATTGATGACAGTATTAAGTGTGCCCCCCTGATAACCATCTCTGAGGGTAATACTTTGCAATTTGCGTGGATTCCGGCCCATGCTGGAATCCATGTCAATGAAGTAGCTGACACATTGCCGCTGATGCGGTGCAGTGTGGGGATTTAGTTCCTTATACAAATTTTTGTACTGACCTCGTGACATTACCAAAGACTTTTCTTCGGGTCACCTGGAAGGTAGCCTAGGATATCGGAAGCAAATCAAAGGGCCGTTATTTCTCAATTATTCAACCCGACGTGCTGGAAAAACCGTGCTTTGGCAGGGCGAAGTTTGGCAAGATGGAAACCTCCGTTTTAATACGGATGAGACTGGACTGAAACATGACGTTTGCTCTCCAGCCCATCTTGCCAAACTTCATATCATCGACGACCCCATGTGCTTGCTCGTGTGGCATAGACGTAGGTGACCTTAATCACATTTTTTTATCCTTTCCCTTATATGACCGTTCTTCTTTTCTTAGTAGCCTCTTGTCCCTCCATATTACTTTTCCTACCTCAATACTTTCTTTACTTTGCACAAATAGCTTTACACAAAATAGTATATAAATGTATAGTCTCTCGTTCATTAGTTTAAATATTATTAAGTTGTAAATCTTCATTCAACCTTTATAAATATACTGATCCGTTATATCCGTTATTATATTATATTGACAGGCCAGTTGGCGTGGTTGGTTAAGATACCACCTATCATGCCGCAGGTCGTGGGTTCGATTCCCATCCAGGACAAACATTTGTGTGCATGAACATGTCTGTTTGTTCTGAGTCTGGGTGTAATTATCTATATAAGTATGTATTTACAAAAAAAAAGTAGTATATGTAGTATATCAGTTATCTGGTTTCCATAGTACAAGCTCTGCTTAGTTTGGGATCAGATGACCGTGTGTGAATAATGTCCCAGGTTATTATTATTATTATTATTTTTTGATATTTCTCGGGACCCTGGGGTCCCGGACCTTTGGAAGGCGTACGAGGAGCCGAAGCCAACTCGCAGAGGCCCCTTAGATAATTTTAAATGATGAGGAGGCACCAACCGACGATTATCCCTGTATGCACTATGCAAGTGCACCCAAGGACAACCCCCGGTTGGTGCAGGACTATTGTTGTACGTGGAAACAAAACATATTGGGCTATGGGTTTGGGTGGCTAAAGTGGATTAGGTAACGTGAACTATGGAAGAACTATGTCCCCTGCCTGACCAATGTTATATATTATACACGGATAAAATGGCAGGGGGTGACTTGCACACTCAATAATGGGCCCCCGGAGACGGCCGCTAGCACATAGTGACGTAGCGACAAGGGGGCAACACTTCCTGAGGTGCTTGAGGAGTGGAGAGGTATCCCACGGCTATCAGGACAATCCCGGAAGTACGGTCAAGATCCCTACCAGCACCTTACTGGAATACTTCCTTCCTCCGAGCAAGTTTGCTCTTGCGAATCTCCACTCAAGCCGGCCAATAAAGGCAAGAAAGAGGTGGGAGCTCTGTTCCTCGTCAGTGTTCACTCCAGCCGGCCAATAAAGGCAAGCCAGAGATGAGGACCAGATTTCTCCCGGGAGATAGGGTCCGTGGGGTCGCTACTGCCCAACAGCTCGCCACATGCTGCCCTGCGGGTTTTTGTATCTCTCTTGGTCTGGCTCCTCATCCTAGACCCGTTCCGGCAAACTCTACCGGCACAGACCTAAAGTTTGGAGCACGCAAGCCCCACCACGACGTCAACGTAGAGATACAGCGGTGGGGATTATTATTATTATTATTCATCTTCCTAAATCCCGTTATAATTAATTAAGCATAATAATAATTTTCATTTTTCGTTTCCTTACCTTTGTTTGTAAACTAAACGTGATATTGGCTAAATCAAAAACCGTGCGAAGCCAATAGAAAAAAAAAAAGATCTCGATGCCTTGAACTGACAGAATGTCAAATTGTCAAATCAAAAACGTTATTTTCGAAACTTGGTAACTTGGTTGTTGACAGTGTTTAGCTGCGAATATAGCTGTATTTTGTTTTTTTCGTTTTCTTTTTATTCAGAACTTCTAAAACAGTAAATAATGGCGCCCCGACAAACTTCAAGCCCCACAACAAAAGTGCAACGTACCGTGAAAGAGATGCCAGCCAAAGGCATCCAAAGGCAGGCGTCACCAGTAGGGGCAATAAAAAAGACCATTCTGGTTAAAAAGACGGTGGATAAAACTCCCCTCAAAAGTAAGTAACCCATACTTAAATTACATAGAAGGAGGCCAACATTCTTCTATTTAATTTGTCTCAATAAAAAAATAAAAATCCGCCCCTAAGACACTGACCGGTCAGAGGTTAGTCTATTTGTTCAACTTAGAGATAGACATCGTTGAACCGTGTTGTTTTTTATTTTATTTTATTAGATAATTAGCGAGGTATCGAAAGAACTCCTACTGAGAAAATTCCCTCATTTTCATTATATATTAATGTATTTTGTAGCTGCAAAGCATTTTAACATCTGTTGTAAGCTCCTCTTGGGATCAACTCAGCCCCTAAGGCTACCCACTGACCCAGATTTGGATAATTAACACTAAATGCCCATAGACATCATAACAATAAAACTTCTATTGTGTCACATTCAGTGTCCTACAAATTGTTAAGTACAATCTCTTTTAAGCATTCCTCGTTTATATAATTATGAATACTTACAATATTTTCAGTCAACAAAACCACTGAAGCAAGACCAACGAGGCAGCGAACCAGCACCGTCCCAAAGGTCCAAAAGACTCCAACACCAAAAGATAGATCAGTTCCAGCACCCAGCAGTGTGACCAAGAGTGGTAAGAAACCATCCTGGAAGAGACGCCCCAAGCCTGCACACTCTGGAATCCCAATCCCAGAGAAGATGAAGAAGTTGGTGCAGAAGCAGTTCTTAAATTCAGAATTTACACTATAACCTGACATTGTTCGCAATTTTTTGATTAATTTACTTAACAATTTTACTTGTGTCCATGTTTTGGTTTGCCTGAAAATTGGTGCACCTACTCTTTAATATACCCAGTACCGCTATAAGGTGATGATGACTTGGGCAAGCCTTTAAGGAAAATTGGAAATAACAACAAACATGATTTGGATAGATATTATTTCTTTTAGTACTTAGATTTATATTAGTTTTTAATTACTTCACATTTAGATGCTTCTGTTTAATACGGGCAATGTTGGTAATGCTTTTTAGATTGTGTCTTCATCTACAGGGTGTCCCGTAAATAATGGATCAAATGTAACAGGCAGGTAGTACACCTGATTTCCAACAACTAATTTGAATTATCATCATCATTTCAGCCGAAAGGCACCCACTGCTGGACATAAGCCTACCCCAAGCCCCACTACTTTAAATTTGAATAGATCTTTTTTTTTTAATTTTGGTGTTTTCATCGTTAAAAGTAAAACTTTACATTTTAAGATTATTTTTATAAGGTCTAATTTTTCAGTCATCAGAAAACTTTTATTTATGGTATAAATATGTCGGTTTGACAGCTGTTGTATAGAAAATATGTCAAACTATCATATTTATTCTTCGGATAAAAGTTATCTGACTATTGAAAAATCAGCCCTTAAGCAAATAAAACGTTATTTACAAAAATGGTATCTTATTATTAGTAAGCTGTTTAACAAAAATCACACCTAGAAATGTTATCATATGCAGTGGCAGTATTAAAAAAAAACTTAATTTAGTAGAGAAAATAGAAAAATTCGAAAAAGGAAATATCTCGAATAAAAAATATACAATATTGTAGCAGCTTTTTTAAAACTATTTAAATTAGTTGTTGGAAATCAGGTGAGCCACCAATCCTTTACGTTTGATCCATTATTTACAGGATACCTTGTACAAGCTCGAAATGCATATCAAGACTAACCTTTTGAATATTGAAAAAGTTATTGACTAAGCTATTTGCAGTTTTTTAATAATTCCAGGGAATTTTACTTCAAGTTATAGTTTTAGTTAATTTATCTATGTCATTATGTGCAATGTGAATGCACTATTTAATTTTATACTTTGCAATGTAGCACACCAGCAGGTCAAGCTACCGATACTGTCAAATTTTCCCAATCAACCTTGAACCTAATGATTTGGTGATAAAGTTGAAAATCTGTTAAAGAAATTTGACAGATTGTAGTAGCTTGGTTTGCTGGAGTCTGTACATTGCAGAAGTATAAAATTTAAAAAGTGTAGATTTAAAGAAATTAGTTTATGATCACCATTATACTAGCCTTTTCCCAACTATGTTGGGGTCAGTTGACTTTTATGATCACTGTCTAGTTAAAAAGGATTAAAATATCAATGTTACACTATGGTAATTGTTTACTTTGAAAAATGAAAAAGTTGCTATGTTTGCCATAAACTTTTTCATAGGTTTTATGTATTTTGAAATACTATCCTGGAATTATTAATATTGAAAAATAGCTGCTACTACAAATAATGTAGTTTGTTTTTATTTAATAATGTATCATTATTAAATCTAGAGACAAACTGGGTAGGATAACTATAGATTTAAAATACCTTAGAATCAGTAGGTACAAGATTTGTGCCAAAATAAGACTAATATGTGAAATAAAACAACTATTTTTTAGGATTCAGTATAAAGAAAAGTTAAATTATGATTAATATAAAAGCATGACGTGCTATTATCGTCGTAGTTTACTCTTAAATTACGAGAGTTTTATTACCTACTTATCCCACTGAATAAGTTGCTATAATTAGGTACCTGGCTACTACATACCGGATTTATTATTACTTATAATTTTGTTTATCTATTGCTAGTTATTTGTATACTAAAGATTAGTGTAAGACTTTATGCTAATAAATGGATAAATAAGTAATTCAAATAATTTTGTGTTGTCATTGATTATTTTATCGTGTAGTCCTCGCGTCTTGCTGGTTAAGGCTAAGAACTCACGGAGCGATTTACATCCGCGCCCGCCGCGGTGGCGGAACTGTTGTTTTATTTCTAAACTCACGAGATCGGTCGTTTGTGCGGTTACGCAGCCGCAAAATTGGCTGGCGGGCTATTATCGCAAGATGGGCGGTTATTTAGATAGAAATGGCCTTTCTTACAACAAAGTAATTAGTTGATCGACTTGTAACAGTGGCGCCGATTCCCTTGTAAACAAACTAAACTAAATTTAGGTTCAGTGCATCTTTTTCTTTCCATTTCTTTAAGAAAAGGACAGAAGATAAATATTAGTTTAGTCCTGTCAAATTAGTCAGCGCCAGACGTAAACTGACGAATTTTTAGTAGCCAATTTTTTAATCACGCCTAGACATGTCTATTGTGGATCTTAACTTGACAGGACTAAACTAATATATATATCGTCTGTCCTTTTCTTACTGAAATAAAAAGAAAAAGATGCACTGAACTTAAATTAAGTTTAGTTTCTGAACAAGGGATTCGGCGCCAATATCCATTCTGTAATTCTTGTTTACAAACGTGCATACGTTATCCTGAAAACCAACGAAATGGCTTCAGATTTCCGTACGGAAACACGTACCTACGCGTGTCCGCGCATCGTGCCGCGGTCGCTAGCCGACCGATCGCAGAGCGCGCGCGGGCGAAGCCCGCCTAGGTCGCGGGTAACCGCGACCCGCAAACGATCGTAGTGAAATTGTAAGTATATATCGCTGCCCAATTTCAATAGTAAGATATTTTGATCGAGGTATGAGTTGAGCTAATTCCATTTACTTGTTATTTTTTTTAAATGTGGTTGATTTATTAAAATGATAATTTAGTTTAATGCTTCTGGGAGTTATTTATATTTCAATATGAATAAAACATATTTCTTTTTTTTAATAATAGTTTTAAGGCTTTTAATAGTAAGATAACCTCATGTAGAACGCAGATTTTTAAAGATATCTTACTACTGAACTAGGGCAGCGATAAATACCTATACATTTCCATGTACTACGTGTTCGTACGAGAGTGTTGAAATCGCTCCGTGAGTTAAGTTGGATTAACCATATTCTCTCTCCCACTTCCAAAAATCAATAGTTAAGAATGATGCAAACTGGAATAACAAAAAAATATGCTTTTTATGGTTAGGTATCTACATAATAATTAACGATATTCCAACACCGAATATATTACTTAGATCTAGATTTAAGACTATAATAATATGTTCACCATGAAAGCGTGCTTGACCATCGTTCTACATAAAAATGGTTTTTATCGTAGTATTCGCGCAGTGCAGCTTGTGCGCATCACGATTGTACCTCTATTACTGTACAGATGGCGTAACCGTCGCCTACTTACCGTAGTTAAATAGAACATAATCGCACTATTCGCACTGATAGTACAATACTGCTGTAACTCAAAATATGTCTATTAAATATGTGTATGAGATAAACATTAATTCAAACGTAAAATTCAGTTCCCTACGCGTCAATAATACCGTTAAAAAACCGTACCCTACCGTATTAATTCATTAGGCGCGGCAGACGCGCATGTGCGTTTTCGGACGTTCACCAGGTGCTTGACGGCGCGTATGCGCGTCCATACAATTTACATAACTTTCTTCGAGTGCGGCGCGCCGCACCTGTGCGTTCGTTGTGCATCTCTATTGTTTCGAAAACATCGTAAAATAAGGGTCGGTAAGGGTGTCTACCAAAGAGGTTCTACAATACCACGAAATAGAGTCAACGTACATAGATATCATTAGCAACATATACGAAAACTGTAAGAGTAAGATCAGACTGGAGAGAACTGGACCGACTTTCAAAATAGAGCGCGGCGTCCGCCAGGGGGATCCGCTGTCACCGAAAATTTTCATAGCCGTTCTGGAACTCATTCTTAAAGATACAGGCTGGGAAAATAAAGACATAAAAATAGACGGCAAGTACCTGAGCCATCTGCGATTTGCGGACGATATTGCACTACTAGCCAGCACTGCTGAAGAACTCAATGACATGCTAACTACTCTACATTTATTATTTATTACTGGAAATAAATTTTGACAAAACAAAAATAATGACTAACAGTATCTTAACACCGATTCAAATAAATGACGATAATGTAGAGTATGTCAATGACTACATATATCTGGGTAAGCAGCTATCCTTTAGAGAGATAGACAAGGAAGAAGTGGAGAGAAGGATCGGCTCAGCATGGAAACGATATTGGTCATTAAAACACATAATGAAATCTAAATTGCCCACCAAACTAAAAAAGAAAGTACTGGATTCTTGTGTATTGCCCTGCCTCACATATGGCTGCCAAACATGGTGCTTAACAGAGAAAACGGCTAGCAAAATCTCAATCTGTCAAAGAGCAATGGAAAGAAGTATTCTGAACCTTAAACTTTCGGATAAAGTAAAAAACACTCAAATCCGCAAACGAACACAGGTCACTGACGCAATAAACCATGTAAGAAAATTGAAATGGAAATGGGCAGGTCACCTGTCTCGTTGTGAGGATGGAAGATGGACAAAGAGAGTAACCAAGTGGAGAGGGCCCAGCTCTGGCAAGCGACGTGTGGGCCGCCCGCTCAAGCGATGGGCAGATGACATCCGAGCTGTCGCTGGCGTAAGCTGGATGAGGGAAGCTCAAGATAGAGAGAAATGGTCTAGTCTGGAGGAGGCCTTTACCCGCATAGGGGTTCCCTTTAATTGAATATTATGAATTACGTGAAATATTTTTTTATTATTTTTTTTATTTTTAATTAAAATTACATAGTGCATGTTTCAAGAAAAAAAATATTAATTAATTAAAATTCTTATAATCAACTATAATCAATAATCAACTATAATAATCAATTATAATTATAATGTATTAATCAATTATAATCAATTTTAATGTATCAATTTTCAACTAATCTATTGTTAATTGAAATGTATTGTAATTTAAGGGAATGAAATAAAAGGCTTATTATTATTATTATTAAGGGTGTCTACACCCAAGATATTTTTTGCACGCACCCGAGTGTTTGCCACACAGAATTAGTGTAGCATAAAGAAGCGTTTGCATACATTTCGCTAATAATTAAGCAGTTAATGTGTTAATAAACTCGATAAAGTATTCATTTTTTTATAATTTTTATCAGGCAGTAAATAATCAATTTTTCGTCGATACTGAAAAAAATCACATTTTGAGTTACACCAGTATTTGTATTATCAGTGCGATATCATGACTGTATTCCTCGTAGGGGTAGGCAGAGGTGAACAGAGCAACCCCAATTCGCCTGTTATTCTTATAAGTTGCAATGCAATTCAGTGGAAGGTCTATCTATTCCTTGTCTTGTCATTGTCTATAATATGACCTAACTAGTTTCATAAACCAGACACCGTGTCATCCAGATTACAAGATAACATTGATATCGGCGTATAACGTTCAATAGATGCATTGCAGGGGAAGTATTTGGCCTTGAATGCGCTACAAGAAACTACCTACAATCAGGGCTCGGAAACGTTATTTAAAATAACGTTTTTAAAACGTTTCTAACAGTTCTTTGTACAACATTTTGTTCGGAACGAAAACGATATGAGACCGTTTTCAAAAACCGGTTTATTCCGCAGGACGCAGCCGCGCGATAAAATCCCGCCGCAATAATTTTAAGTCCGTGCGAACGTGGGCTAAAAACTAACGCACATAATTATGTATTTGGAAGGAGTTTGATATAAGAGTATATATACAGGGTTATTGGTAAAACACCAACAACCTCTTAAGGGGTCATTGTACTTATCATTATGAACAACTTTTACTATGGGTCCAAAACTGATATCGCGAAAAAATCAGCTGTTCAGTACATTTTGACGAATTATGCAAACATAAATGTACTGAACAGCAGATTTTTTTTTCGCGATTTCAGGGTTGGTCCCATAGTAAAAGTTGTTCATAATGATGAGTATAATGACCCCTTAAGAAGTTGTTGGTGTTTTACCAATAACCCTGTATATGCAGGGAGGGGTGGAGATCCTGTCCCTGCATGAGGGAAGTTTAGGAAATGCATAGTTTTTTTTATGAATTTTTAAAAATCTTAGTTTATGTTTTGTTAAGGTTTTGGTAAAAATTTAGTATCGTTTGGCAGGAGGAGGAGGTGGGGGGTAGGGGGTGCAACCTCTCATCTGGCACCACTCCCATGAAAGATAACGCATACGGTCCATGGCACTCTATGGAGCGCCATGGACCGTATGATCCCAACATAGAGCCTCCGGCAGGAAGTATTTGGCCCTCCCCCAGATTAGGCAGCAAATGCGAGAGTGCATTCGCGGTGCCCATCAATCGGGGAGCCAACCGCTGAAAATGCGGCCCGAAGTTCCACCGGATATCGAGGACGAGTCTTAGATACTTCATCGTCGACTTGATACCGATGTGAATACCTCCTACTATTGTGTTGCGATCCTGAGGGTGGCGCTTTCCGGGGCCCGTGGAAACAAATGACTTCCGATTTATGCAGTGCCACCTGGAGACCCAATCGCCGGATCCTGCCTACGACTTGCGCAACCCCAGCTGTTGCTAGGACAGTCACCTGCCGGAGCGTCTTCCCCCGTGCCATTACCAGCGTGTCATCGGCGTAACAGATGACGCCGACGCCACGGAGGAGTGCACCGCGCAGCACCCAGTCGTATCCGATGTTCCACAGGAGTGGCCCCAAAACCGCACCCTGTAGAACACCACACGACATCTATCTCCAACCCCATCCTTCTCGATCCGGGTAGATGACATATCTGTCAGACAAGCCCCGATAATGCGGCGGAGGTAGTTTGGCACCCTATGATATCAGAGTGACTCCCTAATGTTACTCCAGGGAAAAGTGTTGAAGGCATTGGCAATGTCCAAAGACACTGCCAAGACGACCTCACTCTGGGCCATTGCTTCCTCCGCCAGGACTTTTACGCGCATGATCGCGTCTATTGTAGAGCGCCCCTGACGGAAACCAAACTGGTTATCTGCCAGATCCGGCTCCTCTCTTGTCGTGTGTTAGATAAGACGGTCTGCAATAATTCACTCGAAGAGTTTGCCACACCTCACCCAACAACACAATGGGCCGGTAAGCGGATGGTGAGTCCGCAAGCCGCTCTTCCATTTTCAACAGGACCAGCTTTCCAGTCTCTCCAAACATGTGCTCAAGAGTCCCACTAATCGGGGCCAGAGATCCCTGATGGCCAGAACCCATGCACGGCCAGGAATGCCGTCAGTTCCTGGAGCAGTGTTTTTGGCCTGAAGCCTTTGTACTGCCGCTTTTAGTTCTACCTGGGTCATTTCAGGCGCGTCGCCATCGTCATTTTCCGAGTTGGGCACCATAGTAGGCGGAACCATATGCGGTGGTGTGTGCTCCCCTTGTGAGGGGAATAAAGCGCTCACTACTCTCTCTAGCAGTTGCTGGTGGAGGCTACGGGATAGTGGAGACACTCACGAGCAAAGTTTGCGCCTAACCAAACGGTAAGGACGCCCCCACGGATCACGTTCTAGAAATGCCAGCAATTCTTTATGGGCTTGGGCCCAAGCCTATTATTTCCAGCTGAAGAGCCTTCTTTGCTACTCTACACACCTCGTACAGTTCCGCCTCTCTTACCATAGCTTCTGGTGTTCGTCTGCGCCTTCATCGCTGCCTAGTGTACGGGCGTCGCGCCGCCACGCATGCGATGCGCAAATGCGCAATGTCTTGCGATCACCAATACACCTGGCGCCTGGCAGATGGAGACTGCACTGAACATCGCAGCATCACAGATTTATGTCATGGCCTCCCGGAACCATTCTGCCTCCTCGTCAATATCGACAGATCTGACTGGTGAGTCCAACCAGGCCTTCAAGATTGAGGCAACTAGAAGGGTTTCCCGGTTCAGTTGTTTCAGCGCCCATCGCGAGCCATCCTCAACCCCGGTTGGGGCCGCTTGTACCGGGCCATTCAAGGTCTGAGTGGAGACGTCGCACTGTATCTGTGATCCGACAACGTCTCCACGTCCTCCAATACACGCCAGTCCTGAACACGGCGTGCGACAGCGGGTCTAGCAAACGATAGGTCTACTATAGAACCCACCCCACTGCCGCACACATGTCTGAACAGATCCCCGGTTTAGGAGCAGTAAGCCTGACTCCACCGCTCACTCCTCCAGTAACACACCCCGTGCATCTGTTGCTGGGGAACCCCAAGTCGTGGATTTGGCGTTGCAAGTCACCCATGACAAGGACAGGGTGAGGACGACTTCGACTGATGACTGTGCCCAATTCTGTGATGAAACTCTCAAAGTCGGCGAGAGGTCGGTTGGGTGAGAAATAAATCCCCACGACCATGATATCTTCGACTAAGACCTCTACAAAGCCCCGGGTGACGGTCTCCAGGGGCGGAGTGCCAGCGGCCAGCCTCGAGATAAGCGCCACCAAGCCATCAATGTCACCCACTCAGTCATCCCTGGGAGGAACAAAGTATGGTTCGACAACGATAGCGACGTTGAGCTACGACCTCTTCCGAAGTTGCAGAGTCCCCCAGGTGCATTATACGCAGATCTGCGCACTTTACCTGCCTGGACACTCTAACGTCCACTACGTCGTGCGACGCTGAGGGGCACTGTTGACATCAGGGATCTCCAATTCGATAGTTGCCTACCCTACCACACACTACTTACCTACGCGTACTCACAGAGTCACAGATAGTACTTAGTACTTGTGAAACGACGAAACTAAGCCGCGCGGCCTTGAAATACCATTGAATGAAATTCATAATACTTGTAGAACTTTCGTATCGGAAAAAACCCAAGAAATGCAATAAAAACGGTTAAAAACGTTTTATTAATCGAAAACGATTAAAATTTTGTTCTTCTTCAAAAACGTTATTTATAACGTTCCGTTCGAACGTAACCGAAACAAATCGTTTCTTAGGTATTTAAGACGAAACCGTTTCGAAAAATATACCGGTATCCGAGCCCTGCCTACAATACAGTATATTTAATTTTAAATTCTTAATTCTTATTGATGATAATTTCACAAAATAAATTGATTTCAGAACGACTATACCTAAGTATTATTGTTACCTAACGTTTTACATTTTCAGTTAAGTTTTTTAAGATTGGTCGCAAAAACGTACATATAAACGTTTATAAAACACGAAAAGGGCCCAAATTACAAGACATTAGTATCGTTTGGTAGTTACGTAGAAGTCAGCCAATGACCGATGAACGTTATATTATACAAGTTAAATAAAAGTACAATAACCGACTTTTCGGTCCAATACTGGTTGTGATGAGACCCTACCCTTATTTGACCGCTTATGTCACATATTAGTTATAATGACGTTTTCAAATGGCTGAAACGTTGTACTAGTGTCAAACAATACGACTCAACGACAACCGTTTTGATTCAAGTGTTAAATATTGTGCTCACCGGTGCGTGTATGAAAGAATAACAGAAAAAGTAAATGAAGTTAATTTCCATGATTACAAAATATCTTTAATGTACAGCCACGAACCGGGATTGTTGTGCCACTAGCATATCACTTAACTTGGTTGTGTTACACGAACGCCGCCCGTGAAATTTGACATGTGCACAGAAATCTTAGATTTCTGTGGACATGTGACATTTCAATAACGAAAAACAGGTGGCATTCGTGTAACACAACCAAGTTAAGATGATAAGCAAGTGGCTCAACAATCCCGGTTCGTGACTGTACCTATATTATTTAAGTTAGTGTGATATGATATTAGTTGTGATAATCTTTCCGGGAACTTTAGTTTTATGTCAATCTTATGTGTTGTTGTCAAGGTTTTAATGCCCTTCCCTACTTCTTTGAAATTTAATGGTTTTATTTAATTCTTCACAATATGTTTTTATAACAGAACTCCAACCATCTTGTCTAAGTTATAATATATGGCGATCTGTATAATACACTAATATAACAAAAAGGTCACATAGACTTCTCCTTAATACCATGACGTCCCGGCCATTTTCAGTCGACTAGATTTTCCTTATCATTACTTACTTTTTAAATAAATCACTTTTGTATGACAAAAAAATGGGGATGGTTTAATTAAAGTGTGGGGTTGACCTTTAAATTATTTAAAAGCCTACTTAAAGTTATGTATAACCATTGAAATTCATCATTTTTGTCGCTTGAAGGCTTCTATGTCTTAGTTAGTCTTTCATACGACCAAGATATTTTTTTAATATACAGGGTGTAAGGGACAGCCCTCCACAAACTAACAGGGTGCATTCAGCTCCTTATTTTGAATCATATTCCACTGGAAAATTTCTCAGGAAAATTTTAATTTTTTAATTTGGTTTTTCAGTTACTATTCCTTTATTTCAATGTAAAATTACATTATCTGTACGCAGTACTCCATTTATGTAAATAAAACAGCTACAATAAAAATAAAACTTCTGTAACGAACGACGCCTGAAGTCAGCTGTTCACTTTCTGCGTAGCTACAGAGTTCAACGAACTCACCGCATACCTATTACCTACCCCTCCCAACCAGTAACTGATGCTCCGATTTGTGCATAAAAACACAAACAAATCAGGTTTATTGGATTCTCATAATGTTCCTGAAATAATTTCATGTTCCGGGCATCTTAGTATGATATACTGAATTCACCCCATCAGTCTGTGGAGGGCTGTCCCTTACACCCTGTATAAAGGTCATGCACAAACGTTTAAGCGGCGTTTTAATTATATAAAAGTTATTGAAAGGCTTTTGTTTAACCTAAAAGTTAATATGATCGAAGATAGTCCAATTAACGTCATGGCTGAAACCATTATACGACGTCGTATAAGTTAGTCCTGAAAATGTTTACTCGACATGTACACTTAGGTACACCATTATATGACGTTGACGCCGACGAGACGTCTGCGTCTGCGCAACGATACGCAGCATTACGAAACGTCTTCGCAGCTCTGCCTTCTCGATGATAATATGAAGCACAGAAGTAAGTAAATAGGTGCTACATAGTAATAGGTCTACACGACTCCCTTCGCTAGATAACTCACCGTTACGATAAGGTTACGACATACCGTGGATGGGTGATCATCTTTACATACCTACCAAGACCCCTCAGTGTCTCTGAAAGTAGTGTCGTATCTTTAACAGTCGTTACGGGTCTTCAGAAGCCCGAAAGTCTGACAACCAGTCTTACCAAGGGTATCTATTACTCGGTCAGTAGGGAAGGAACCCAAATATCGGATGGTGCCTAATTTCGGATATCTCAATATCTCCTATACAAAGTAACGTCATCCATCGAGCAGCCGCATTCTAATTGCGATACACAATTTAATTAACATGAAACTGGATGGAAACGCTGCAGCGCTTTCATCGACCTCTCTGTCAAAATGGCGACCAAACCGATACACATTTGATTTTTGTCTCGAAAAATATTACTTTACGAATTCCCGACATTAGATACATGGTGTTGATCAATATCGGATATCCCACGAGTATTTTAGGAGTCACGTAATTTTTAAATACCTCAGTCGATTAATATTAGGTATATTTATGTAAGGTACCTAATATTCGACATTCTTTATTATTGGGTATCTGATATTAGGAGCCTATTTGGTTTGACCCTGGTTTTCTTTATTATATACATAGAAGTTTATAATTTTGTTTATAATTAAATTGCGGCTCTTTTGTAATTCGTTGTCAATAATTTTCAAAAAGTATCCGATATTCGGGTCCCTTCCCGTAACTGGGTTGTGGAGGTCAGATAGGCAGTCGCTCCATTTAATTACTGGTATTCAGCTGCATCCGGTTAGACAGGAAGCCGACCCCAACAAGGCTAGGCTGATGATGATAGTCATGAGTTTGTATGCTCGTGCTGCTGTTCATGAGTGCATTTCTCCTTTGGTTTAACCCTTAAATCTAGCCGTGTTGGACTATAGTCTAATTCAGTCTACGAGTAGAACTGTAGGTTGACTGGACTTTAGAATTAAAACCATGATTATAATACATGACTATTTAATTCTATATATTTATGTATTTTAACGGTCATTGCAGAATTACTTATAGGTCTTTTCCTATGACGTTGCCGTTTTACAATACTGGCCATTTGAAACGTAATTTATGTATGGATGGCAATAAATTCTAAATTCAAATGAATTTAATTTAAAAAATATGGAATTCCGTTTTCAAATTCAGTCATTTGTTTATTGATTAGTGATTTATTTTCACTACATTTATATAAATATCTTTCTCATCAATATGGACACGATAAAAATACGAGTAATTATGGATTACGAGTTCCGTCGCGGTAGCAATGCCGTACAAACGGCTCGTAGTCGCAACATTAATTACGTGTACGGAGTGAACACTACAAACGAACGTACGACTCGTTATTGGTTTGAACGCTTCCGATATGGAAATTTTGATCTAAAAATGAACCCCCTGGTCACCCGAAAACTAAAGTCAGCAACGACGAATTAAAGGCGATAGTGGAAGCTGACGATACCCAATCTACGGTCGAGTTAGCAGCAACTTTCAACGTTAGCATCAAAACAATATTGGTCCATTTACGTCAAATTGGCAAGGTAAAAAAACTTGATAAGTGGGTGCCGCACGAACTGAACGATCGCTAACGCGGCGAACGCGTTGAGGTATGCCTTGCGTTGCTCAACAGACACAGAAACGAACGGATTTTGAACCGCATTGTCACTTGCGATGAAAAATGGATTTTTTTTTGATAATCGTAAGCGGTCATCATGTTGGTTAGACCTTGGTTCTGCGCCTAGGTAATAATAATAATAATAATGCTTTATTTCGGACAACATAAGATCCCTTGTGTTAGTAAATGGCTTATTAACTAATGTTAGTAAAGTAATAATAATAATAATAGTTTAAAACATGTTTACTTGAGATCGTTTCATGAGGGCGACACACAAGCGAAAGTAAACAACTTTACTCACTCATCACCCCCACAAAACGTCTCAGAATAGGAGAGTAGATGTTCTCCGCCACTGTCCTCAGAATACTGTTGTCACTGTCCCGCAGTCTTGTTATTAAAGACGAGATTTTTCGTCGAATGACCGCATAAAAGTCGTCAGTTCGATTCAGCGCAAACATCTCTGATGCGCTACAAAAACGGGGCAGTCCCAACAGCATTCTGAAAACGTTATTATATTGGATGCGCAGGACCTCCAGCGATCTTTTGGTAAAGCTGACCCACAGACTCCCCGTGTACATACCCTGACAGTAAGCTTTGAAAAGAGTTATTTTAACCTGCTTAGTACAACGGTAGAACCTGCGCGCCAACATATTCCCTCTGACCGCCAGTGCCCTGCGCTCCCTCTCTAATGCCCCAAACGAAAACTTACCCCTAAAGAAGTCATGGTCACTGTTTGGTAGTCTAGTGCTGATATAATTCATCTCAGATTCTTACCAAATGGCACCAGCATTACTGCGGATGTGTACTGTGAGGAACTGGACACAATGATGGAGCAGCTCACAAATATCCGGCCAGCCTTGGTTAATCGCTCGCCCCGCTGCTCCTGCACGACAACGCTCGACCTCATATGGCACAACCGGTCTCTAAGCTACAAGAGCTAGTGTTGGAAGTTTTGCGTCATTCACCGTACTCACCAGACCTTGCGCCGACAGACTTCTATTTTTTCTAAAGTTTGGACAACTCCTTGGCAGGGAAAAAATTCAATACCCAAGAGGCAGTACAAAATGCCTTTGAAGAGTTTGTTGGCTCCCGTACACCTGACTTCTTCAAGAAGGTCATTGAAAATTACCACTGCGCTGGCAGAGATGCATCGATAGCATGGGTGCATTTTGATTGTCAGAAATAAAAAAAATATTTATATAAAAATGACTTTAAACTTTCTGCATACTAAACGGCAATTTCATAGGTAAAGACCATTAACTACTCGTAGCGCAAAGAGTTACGCTATTATAGCCCGTTTGTTTCATACTATTAATGCTTATAATTGCGAAAACTGCAGCAAATTTTTATTTACCTCATAATGAATTCCGCCCAGTAAATGATCGATGTAATTTGACGTCATCCGTCAAAAGATGTAGCCACGCCAATAAATTGTGTCTGGAAGATTAATGGCCTTCCCATAAAGACTGCTTGTGCTTGTAAGTCTTAATGTTAGACAATAGAATCATCTAAAACTAATAAAACTTAAGGGGATGTCTAATACAATGGTATTCATAATTGGTATCGGCAGTTAGGTACGGATTACCTAATTGACTAACATAAGTTGAGGTAGTCAGCAAAAACTCGGTTGGCTGACTGCCATAGTCGTCGACGGGGGAGGAGACTAGGGAACCCCGTTATAATAATAATAATATCCTAGGACATTGTTCACACACGGTCATCTGATCCCAAACTAAGCAGAGCTTGTACTATGGAAACCAGATAACTGATATATATACTACATATAGGTACTACTTTTTTTTGTAAATACTTACTTATATAGATAATTTCACCCAGACACGGAACAAACAGACATGTTCATGCACACAGATGTTTGTCCTGGATGGGAATCGAACCCACGACCTGCGGCATGATAGGTGGTTTCTTAACCAACCACGCCAACGTTGAACCTGTACTGCATTATATAATGTAATGCATACAGTAAATTACTGTATCTAAGTAAATTATGCCTACCAAAGGAAATCCTGGATTTGCCCCCTTAGGCCAAAAGCTGGGTACGTCCATATACAACGTTTTTTTTATATACCATAACTCTAATAAAACAATGATAACAAAAATAATGATAACAAACAACTTTTACTATGGGATCAAATTAAAATTCGCGAAAAAAAAATCAGTTGTCCCATACATTCATCTTCGCATAATAACTCGTCAAAATGTAAGGAACAACTTTTATTTTCGCAATTTCAGGTTTGGTGCCGTAGTAAAAGTTGTTTGTTATCATGAGTACAATCATGTGTTTAAGTATCGGTCACTAATTACCAGTCACCCTATATATACTTACTTTTAGGCAATATAAAACTTGCGTTTAGGTCCATCAAGTCTTATCTGCTGCCAACCATCACTTAAATACGCTGTTAACTTGCACTTTACACTGCCATAGAGTCTACCATAAAATAAACGACGGCACAAACAATACGAAATCGATTCAAAGATCACTATCAAATATTCGCCTTAATGAAAAAATAATTTAAGATGCACATCGCGGACTCTTTATTTGAAAACCGTCTGGCGCCACTACGTGCAACCCATTCTCAATTCGTCTCCTAGTATTTTAAGTTAGTTTATTACACAATGCATATCATAGATTATTCCTAGGCATTGTAAAGCTGCCTGCACGTCTAGATGTCTTATCGAAGTTATTCCGGTTACTATTGTGACCTTTTAAATTAATCTTTTGTTGTACTTTTGTGCTATTATTAAGTAAGTACCTAGATAAACATACGTGGGTACATACATAACATCAAGCCTGTGTTCCTCGGAGGGTCCGGCAGAAATGCACCTATATACACTGCCGCCATAAGGAAAAAAGACCTAACTGACATTTTTCCGAAATAGAGTTATTTACATATTCGGAATCAGCAAAAAAAAAAGACGGATCTACCAGTATTTTTATATTGGCGTAAACTTATCAAAAACAGGACAAAATATTGTTTTTCTCCATTTCTATACTTAGATACATTTCGCAAGTAACGAGGTTATTTTTATGAATGGCATCTCGTGGTTGGTCTAGAGACTGCTTAACCGGTCAATCCTGTGTCTGCCTTAAGCGAATTCAAAGCCTCCAGCCAGGGCATAAACTAATAAACTAAGCGACTGCACGCTAAGGGCAAGTAATGAGGTCGACCCATAGAAACTTAGGTAGGTATATCTATGGGGCGACCCTATTACCATCCGGGCACAAATACTGAGAAATTCCTGATGAATCGTATTAACACTTGCGACCACTAGGCTAAGGAGGGTACGTGGAACGTGGTACGTGGTACATGGTCTTAGATTTTTTTTGGGTTTGGCCGTCTCGGGGGTCGTGACTTCGAAACACAGATCGAGTGTTATTGAGTTTCTCAATTATGGGGACTTATCGTCGCAATTGTGGCGTGCCCAATTTGGCTAGGCCTACAGGTCGAAAGCCCTCCCCCCCCTCCCCTCCGCTCCCTCGGTGCACCCATGGCAGTCAACACTGCTATCCTTGTATTTGCTAACCGCCAATTAGAACCATGGCTTGAACCACAGGACAGGTAAATTATTTGTTCTGTGGCTTGAAATATGCGAGAAAAGCTCGTACAGCCGGTCTATTCTGTAAAAATCTCACGATGAAAACGTAGGTGAAGTGAGCTGTTATTCCACCTGATGCTAGGGATTGACACTATTGACAGCTCACTCCACGCTCACCTCACCTAAGTTTTCACGGTGAGATTTGTACAGAATAGCACTGCAGAACTACCGACACGCGTGAAAATTTCAAAAGTAGGTACACCTCAACTATACAGGGTTACTGGTACCTCGACGTCATAGTCAAAGTTCATCAACGTCAAACTGCAACAATTGAAACTAATGAATTTCGGTAGAACGTTTGGTGGCTTCATTTGTTGCATTTTATTATTATTATAACTTTATTTCGGATAACAAAAACATCCATAATTGTGTTAGTGAGTACTTAAGATCTATGTTAGTAAGTATAACACAATATAAATAATACATAGTGTAGATAAAATGTAAAACATGTTTACTATAATTATTATGACATTTGCATACTGACATTACTTAAATAATACTAAAACATTTTAATTATTCTTGCTATTATTATTGATCGCTATTTCTATTATAAATTATTATTTTAAATGAATAGAATTGTATTTCATTTTAATATTATTAGCTGCATTGTAATCTAAATTTATATTATGAAATTATTATTACAATTATTTTTATGTGATTGCTATGTGTACTGCATGCTATTATGTATAAATAAAACCTAATATTTGTACGGTTGAAATGCCGAATATAGTGAAACCCATAGATCTTAAGAACTTAGCTACCTATATTCTTGCAAATAAATATATCATTCATTCATTCATTCATACAATGAAAAATAAAAATAAAAACAAATCAAGATCACACAACAGAGTCAACAGATTGTTGACATATGGAGTGCAATCCAGTGCCTATGAAAAGGACCGTCTAATCTAACCGATCCGCAATTACTTTCAGAATGCTGTTAGAGCTTGCTCGGATACGGTGCAAAATAGAGGCCGCTCTCTTTCTCATGATGGCATGAAAGCCATCAATCTGAGCCTCCATAAACATGCCAGACGCACTACAGCATCTCGGCAGCCCCAACAACATCCTAAAAGCGTTGTTATACTGCACATGAAGGGCATTGAGTGCCCGCTTAGTACAGCTCACCCACAAGGTGCACGAATAAAACGATTGGCAGTATGCCCTGAACATTGTGCACTTCACCGCATTCGGGCACCGTTTAAACCTGCGAGTCAGCATGTTCCCACGGGCAGCCAGCGCCCATCGTTCCCTCTCAACGTTCACATCATCAGCAAGCTCCTCCGTGACCCAGTGACCCAAGTACTTAACCTGCGTCGCTCTGTTAAGCGGTACACTATTTAGTGTAACAGTTGGGACGGTATCGACTTTAAAATTCTGCGGTAGGAATACCAACCACTCGCTTTTGTTCGCATTGTACTTGAGCCCATGAGCCACGGCGTAGGTACTCCTCACATTTCCTAACAAGCTTCCGTATACCGCTAATTGAAGGACGAGTGCAGCCGACTGCAGTGCTACTGAGACCCTCAATCAACTCATTGATGTACAGATTGAAGAGTCCAATGTGAAATTTAACCCTAACAGTGAATTTTAACCCTACTATGACGTCTTGCAAGGAATACGTCGAGTTACCAGTAACTCTGTTTATTTATATACCTACAAGCGTGAATCTAGGTTTACAAACCTAGAGTCACAAGTCAAGCAAGTTAGGTAAATATATTATATAAAGACGGTAAGAAGTGGTCTTATGAATTGCAGACCCCATCGATCGTAATCTTGCACTGAATTAGCACATCAGATTTAATTCAAATTGAAAACATACTAAACTAGCTGTTTGTCCCCGGCGTCGCCCGGGTGAATTTCATGTCCCTAACTCTAGTGGTTTAGGCTGTGTGTTGTCAGTTTTCATACAAAAATACCATACAAATTCCCGACATTTCCGGTGAACATTCCAAAAAATATCTGTCGTACAAACTTTGTCCTGAATTACAAACACAACAAAAAGAGAATTAGCCAAATAGGTGCAACTGTTCTGAAGTGATGCGCTCATTCGGCAATTGATTTTTTTTTACATAGACAAGCCGAGACCTTGGTAACTTTAGACCTATTGAATGAACACTTTGTTCTACTAAAATAATCTTGGCACTATTAAGTAGTTCAGTCTGGCATTACTTCACGGGATGAGATAACCTTTAAGACTAATCTTTGACTACCTCTGACTAATTACTTCACAGTAGGTACCTAATTGCTATAGCCGAATCGCTTCAGTGGCAAAAGCGGTCAACCCAACTACATTCATTTCTAGCATATTTAAAAAAATAAATAAAGTCTATTAACGTCATGATCTTCAACATGTTCTAATAACGAAAAACCATACATAGTTTGGGTTCCTACGAAGAATATTAGTGAAAGGGCAATGACCGCTATTGCTACGCTAAAGCGATTAGGGTATACATAGCTTTATCCGCGTATTATGTTTTATTGCTATGTAGATGATACTAGGGATATTATAGAACCTAAATATCTTTCTCCCAGTTGGCAAGCTAGCTCTCTACCTGCCAGTAGGTACATTGCACTCTGTGGAGCTCTCTGTCATCAGCCGTTCTATTCTGTAAAAATCTCACCGTGAAAACTTAAATGAAGTGTGCTTCTGTGTGTGTGCGGGTTGTTTGAAAGAGTTACCGTGGCCCTGGTACAGGCGACTGAAGGAACGCGGGTGGGTTTTAGTCAGTAGAAGTCTGACACGCCCTCCCGCTCCGCTCAGAGCGGGAGAAGTTATTTCATGATTTCCCACCCAAAACAAAAAACAGGTGAAGTGAGCTTGAAGAGAGCTTGAAGAGAGCTGTCAATCCACCTGATGCTAGGGATTGACAGCTCACGTCTCCACACTCACCTCACCTACGTTTTCACGGTGAGATGGTTACAGAATAGCATAGTAGCACTGCTGCTCTTGTCATCTAATGCTCTAAGGGGACTACCAAAACGCAAGTTTTATAATGCCTAAAATAATAATTATGATCCACTGCAGTAAACAAAATCAGAAAAGTATATAATATTCTTCAGAATATACTCTTAGATAGTGTGATGAAAACATAATACAACTAATATGATACGTTAGAAAATCACGAAAATATCTCTAAAAATTTCTTTTCGAGACGATCCATACTAATATACATGCAAAATTTCTGATTTTTGGTCAGACTATTCTACAAGCAACGTATTAACGTAATAGTGTTTTACTCCAATCAATAGTTTGTTTTATAAATAGATAATTGCTTCATCTGCCTGCCAAGCCTTTTCCCAAATATGTTGGGGTCGGCTTCCAGTCTAACCGGATGCAGCTGAATACCAGTATTTTACATGTAGCGACTGCCTATCTGACCTCCACAACCCAGTTACTGGGTAATACGATACCCCTTGGTAAGACTGGTTGTCAGACTTTCGGGCTTCTGACAACCCGTAACGACTGTCAAAGTTCCACGAATGACAGCCGGGAGCAACGGCTTAACATGCTTTCCGAGGCCCGTAGGAGTCTCTAATGAGATAATTGCTTCATATTTTGCAATAAATTACCAGCGCCGTGTCATCGCGCTTCTGTTTATTTTCTATGCAGTCCGACAGTGACCGCGGCCAAGTATTTGCTACCACAAGCAGCATTATTCTTGAAAATTACTTACAATATTTTAATTTGGATGAATTGTCATGATTACAGGGTGTTGGTGTTCCGGTCTCCAGGAGGTTGAACACAAAATACCTAGAAGCAGCTGCCCAACTTCGGCATTGTTTTGTTTGTTTGTTTTGTTTTGTAAATGCGGAGACTGACTTGCATTGTTTGTTGGTAACGTTATAATAATGTATCATTCGAGGCGAGCTTGGTTATAAAACAACAAAGCAACGAGAGCGGCTCGTTGCTCGCTGCGAGTGCTCCACTCCGCTGTCGGTTTTTTGGCGAATCCTTTGAGTATTACGCGCTTCCATCGCTTCAGTCAGTATCTCAGTATGCCCACAGATTGAGTACGCCGCAGCCAGTCGTCACGAGCGCACGTGGCACATTCTAGGTACTTAGGGCCTTGGGATTTGGTTTTTTTAATATTGTTATTAACGACAAATCACCAGACACGTTTCTGTTTTTAAACAAGTTTGAGATCCAATAAAGTTTTTTTCTTAATTTGGATTAAATAATAACTGAGTAAAATCAAAGATCCCAACACAACTTTGTCACCTGACATCTTGACTATGAGTGGTAACGAATCTGGCGCACGGGCGAGCAAAGAGTTCGAAACGAGCGTGTTACACGGATTTTAGCACACGGCGTAACGTATCATGCTCGCTGCGAATGGTACATTTCGCCTCGTAACACCGGTCACTACCCACCTTTAGTAAACATACGCTCGCAATGCTCGCATCGCGCGGCTCGACTCGCTGCACTGACTACTAATGTAACGCGATACAAAAACTGATACATTACAAACAAACGTTGCATGTCAGTCTATTCTGAAAGGATAGTTGATACAAAACCAAAATTATCTATAAAGTAGACTATCAAACTCATGTCAAGGGATGGGATGTTCTTATTGCAGTCAGCCAGTCACAGCAGTTCCAACTTTAGTCTTCGAGTAATTAAAGCAGAAAATGATTTTAAGTGTATTAAGAACTAGCAGCTCCTCGCAGTTTCACGCGTAAGTCTCAAACCCGTAGGAAGATAGAAACAAAAATTATCTTATGTATTAATCCAGGTTATAAACTATCTGTGTGCCAAATTTAATCAAAATCCGTCCAGTAGTTTTTGCGTGAAAGAGTAACAAACATACAAATACACACAAACTTTCGCCTTTATAATATTAAGTGCGATAGTAGGTAGGACTGTCTCGTTGGTCTAGTGATCGCAAGCGCTACTGCTGAGCGTGAGGTCCTGGATTCGATTCCCGGGTCGGGTCCAAAGTGTTATTGGGTTTTTTCATCAGGAATTTCTCAATAGCAGCTCGAAGTTTGGATTTGTGCCAGATTGACCCCCGGTGGCCCCCTATGGGACTTACCTATATCTGGCAAATTGTGGGTACACCTCTGCGCAACCCTTTGAGGATTACAGGCGTGATATTATGTAAAATAGTTAATTATCTAGCTATATCCAATCCACTATGTAGATGCTGATTAATTAAACTAACGTAGTTCAATGAATCACCTCCTAGCTGGCTTGATGGATAATGGAGACATTAATGTTTGTTAAAGAATTTAAATTGCTTGATTTTCATTGATTGATGGTTGTTAATCCAATTGACTAACATACCGCAATTAGCATTCACATAAATATCACTAACTAGCTTTTTCCCGCGGCTTTGCCCGCGTGGGCATTATCCCACGGAAACGTACTACCGGGATATACTTTGTCGGACCCAGCGGGGCAATCCGTTTCATTTTGACAGTTCAACAACATATATTGCGTTATTTACGTTGTTGAGAGATTTAAGTAATGGACTAGCAATTTGCTTCAAAATTATTCTGATTCCGATTCATAGTGCGTTACGCAATTAGGGTGCAGGTCTATCCGTGTGCCAAATATCAAAATCCGTTCAGCTCCTAAGTCGTGAACAGGTAATTACAGACAGACATACAGTCTTACTTTCGCTTTTATAATATTAGCATGGATAGACGAACAATCAACCAATCTATCCTCTTATGTCATTCTGATCCACCCATCCATCATAAAAAAATTATAATAATCAAACCCCGCCCACAGATAGGAATCTTCGCGCCATGCGCCATGTTGGCTGCATTTACACCACTTATAAACCAATTTGTATTCGGAACACGTTTACGGGTGCTATTAACAATTAAGTTTAGCAGTGAGCATGATTTATAGGCGGCTAGACTCCGCCTGTCCGGTGTGATAGACGCCGCGCCAATATAATAGTCGACGGACAGTGAATTTTTATTCGGATTTAGATGTGGTCCAAGAGAAAAGCGGATGTATTTCTTTCGATGAAACCCGGCAAGGGTTTTATCAAAAGAAATGCAGTCATTTGGGGCCAAATTAAAATTACTTTTTCAATAATTTGGTACGATCTCAACTAGAATTTGCCAGTATAGCATGGAATTCTATATACGCTATACATTCGCAGCCTCTCGAGAATACCCAGCGTGCGTTTACAAGGCATATTTCTTACGTGTACCCAGGAATACCCCACAGATATCCATAAGAAAAGCGTTTGGATTTCTTTCATATACAGACGCTTCGGAACCGTCGTACTGTTCATTATAAAAAAATTGACAATGGTCTTATTGAATGCGAACAATTAACTTGGACACGTGTCATGTTGTCAGTCTCATATAATCTTCCCAGACAGCTGAGACAGCCAATATTCAGACTTTAAACCACCTTTTGAACATTGGGAGGTACCCATATCTAGGATGTGTAGGTAATCAATATAACGAAGTCAACTTAAAACTACTCTGATTTCCCTGCCGAAATTCATAACATTCTTGCGCGGACATATATACAGACATGTTCAAAGTCAAAGTTAAGCGTATTTTGTATTGATATTGATCAGCAATTTCTTTTTACTTTTTAGACGTTTTAGAAATTTAGACGTACCTAAGTCCTGTACCTGTTTTGTTTTTTAATTCATATAATAGGTTGGGGAAAAAGTTTCTTCGCATTTTTTAAGAAAATTCAAAACATTTTTTAATATAGTTTATTTACATTTAACTAAAGTATGTAGGTACCATTTTGTTCGATAACTTTTTGCCATCTTGTAGGTAGGGACATGATCCCATTGCTATAGAAATTGTGGGACTTCTGGTCAAAATACCGCGACAAGTGGTTTTGGCAGTCCTCTCGTGATGTTAACCTGACACTGCCTAAAGAATTCTGAAGAGACCGAAACAGGTGGAAATCTGAAGGTGCAAGGTCAGGACTATACGGCGGATGCATTAACACCTCCCAGCCAAACTCTCTTAATTTTTGCTGAGTGGCTAAAGATGTGTGAAGTCTAGCGTTATCATGATGAAAAACCACACCCCTTCTGTTGATTAATTCCGGCCGCTTTCTCTCAACTTCTTGCTTTAATCTCATCAGTTGTTCGCAGTAGAGTTCAGAATCGATGGTCCTGCCTGGTGGTAACAGCTCATAATGAATAATGCCCTTCCAATCCCACCACACACACAGCATCACCTTGTTGCGAGTTAACCCGGGTTTTGCCACAGTCTGTGAAGCCTAACCGGCCTTTGACCACGACCTTTTTCGCACGTTATTGTCATACGTGATCCACTTTTCATCACCAGTTCATTCTTCTTCACCAGCTTCTTCAAAAATGGTTCGGTTTCATTACGTCGTTATAAAGAATCACAAATGAGTACACGGTTCATTAGGTTTCTTTCAGAGAGCTCGTGAGGTACCCAAATGTCGAGCTTTTTTGTGTACTCAGTTTTTTTCAAATGCGCCAAAACTGTTTTGTGGTCAATTTCCAGTTCTTCAGCTACGTCGTAACTACTGATATGCAGATCTTGCTTCACTTTTTCAAAAATGGCATCCATTTTATCCGTAATAGGGCAACCAGAGCGACGTACATCTTTGACATCAAAATTTCCGGATTGAAAACGCTTAAACCAAATTTGTGCTACTCTCACAGACACTACACTAGGTCCATAAACATCGCAAATTTTTTTCGCGGCTTGCCTTGCTATTTTACCTTTTTTGTAGTAAAATTTTAAAATGTACCGAATTTCTTCATTAGATTCACTCATCTTGACGGTACGAAAAACAAATGAAAATCACACATTTTCCTAATTTGAATTTGGAATTATGTTCTTTAAAATTTAAACTTTCAATGATACCAAACCAGCCAGATACAAATAGTATAGCCAAAGAGATTTTATTACAAGTTCATACATACTATAATGCGAAAAGACTTTTTCCCCAACCTAATATTTTTGAATTTATATAATTTATAGACGTTGCTTTATGTTTGATGTTTATAATTAAGTACATATGTGAATTTCGTGTATTCCTAACCACTCCACTTTTAATATATAAGGGGGAAGCGCCGGGGTAGCTCACGAAATTAAAATTTTCTTACGTTTTTTGCAAGTTGCTAATCAGTATTAGGTTGTATGTTGATTAAAATAGGATTCGCGACCGTAACAAATATGTATTTACAGAATTGTAATCATTAAAATCATCAATACAAATCTTTAAAACTAGGAAATCCTATTGAATGACTGTTTCATGAAATCTTAACATTTTAGGATTATACTAACTTAAGGAGTTGTATTATTGATTATTAATTATAATTCGGTAAATACATACTTGTGACGGTCGCGAAACATATGTTGATCAACAACCTAATACTGCCTTGCAAATTGCAAAGAACGTAAGAAAATCTGAATTTCGCGGGCTACTCTGGCGCTTTCACCTTAAGTAACGTAAAATGTACGAAATATACTGTTGCGTACCTATTTTTAAATAAATAAAATAAATACATTTTGTAAAAATCTCATCGTGAAAACGTAGGTGAAGTGAGCTGTCAATACTAGTGTCAATCCCTCGCATGACAGCTCATTTCACCTAAGTATTCACGTTGATTTTTTTACAGAATAGGTTGGCTGCATGGTGTAGCTGTTTCTAGAAGGAATAAGCTTCTTTACCTTTTTAGTAAGATCCGTTCCGTACGTCTGCGTCTTGCCATGATCCCATCTGAAAACTTTCATTCAAATACATTGTAACATTGTAGTGTCAGTAAAACTTAAACGAGGCAAAAGGAGTATAGTTTGACCAAGACCACTATACCGCGCCGTAGGTATGTGCACGGCGAGACGGGGGGCAGTGCAGGCCGCTCATTCGTCAACGCTCACGGCGTCCCACCGCTCATTCGCCAGCGCTGCAGCCCATTCCTAAGACGCGGTACAGCGGTCTTGGTCAAACTATACCTATGTAAGGATCGTAGCAGGTGGCGTTCTGTAGTTTCTGCCTACCTCCATGGGAAGAAGGCGTGAGTTTATGTATGCATGTAATACCTCCCCCACCTACCTTATCAAAAAATATTTAATCCAGCACCCTAATTGCGTAACACACTATCAGTCGGAATCCGAACCAATTTGCGAATCCATTGCTTCATATGTTCGAAAAATTTGTCTGTTCAACACAGTAAATAACGCAATGAATGTTGTTGAACTGTCAAAATGAATCCGATTCTGATTGATAGTGTTTTACTAAACTAGGGTGAATTTAGCAATTTGATTCAACTATCACTATAATATTCTTAACCTTTCTCATTCTTCAAAATATTCAGTATACTTGTATATTTTATTTGTGATGGGTTTGCTCTTGCTCTAGTCTAGGTCAGAGGTGACAGAGACAAAGTCGACGATGGAGAGAGCTTACCCAGAAGAAGCCTGTTCACTCTCACTTTGAAGAGATTAGGGTTGTATACGTTCGGAAACACAGACGCAGGTAGTGAGTTCCACTCTTTTGCTGTGCGCATTATAAAAGACATTTGGAAGCGCTTAGTGCGAATTGGTGGAATAGCAACCAGGTAGGGATGGTAACTGGCAGTGCGTCTAGATGTCCGGTGGTAGAAGGGGGCCGGTGGAATGAGGTCGAATTAATAGAAAACCTCGAAAATTTGTAGAACATCTCAGTAATCATCTATCCTGATTTTACGTAGGTACTGCAAAATCGGTAAATTTTCTGTGTAATATACAAAATAAATAGAAACGAAAGTTTTTAACTTGCACCACAACCCCAGAGCGATGTATTTATTGACATCATTGTATGAAAATTACTATGACTAGCGTCTTGTTTTTTAAACACGATTCAGTCGCACTATTAGTACTTTCATGGTTTGATCTTATCAGTTAAATCATGCTGCACATATAAATATGGGACTAAAATGCAAAAGTTGCTAGTAGCAAGAAGTTTTTTGCGTTGTAAATACTTTTAAATGACCTTTGCGTCATTGAAAATTGAAATTGAAAATCCACGAGAATGAAAAAACTACAGCATAAAATAAGAACACGAACATGTTTTTATGAAACGACAATATATTAATATTATATGTCGCAGACTCCCGCTATGCTATGCCGAGATTGGCTACAGGGATGCTACGGTGCCTACGAGGACTCTACGGGGCCTACGGCGTAGACCCTCTATTGTTTATCAGCCATTTGTGTCCCACTACTACAATGCGGCCGACGTATCTTGGCGAGTCCGAACTTCGCGCAGAAGGCTGCGCAATAACATTTTTTAAGAACCAAATGGTGACATGAGGCGAGTGTGAGTGAGAGAACATGCGTGGAAGTTCGGAGAGCCTGTGTTCAGACTCGCCAAGATACGTCGGCCGTAGTGTACAGGGCAAACGCCTCCCTTCCCTACTTTCACTTATCTTTATCTATATTTACCTACTGCTGAGTGTTGCCAATCCTTAAGAAAAAAAAATTGAGACGTCGTCGGCGTCGCGTCGCGCGTCGCCCGCGTTGCGGGACGCCTGGCAGATGTGGAACATCAAAACTATTTTATACAAGGTGTAACTTAAATAACGCACAACCTCTCAAGGGGTCATTGTACTCATCATTATGAACAACTTTTACTATAGGACCAAACCTGAAATCGCGAAAAAAATCAGCTGTTCAGTACATTTTGACGAATTATGCGAACATAAATGTACTGATTTTTTTTCGCGATTTCAGGTTTGGTCCCATAGTAAAAGTTGTTCGTAATGATGAGTACAATGACCCCTTAAGAGGTTGTGTGTTATTTAAGTTACACCTTGTATAGAAAATATGCATGAAAGGATAGGATAGGCATAATAAAAAACAAAACATTCAATTTGTTTTTAAAGAAAAATAAAATTCTTTATTTAAAAAATACTTACATACCTAATTCATTTAATACCAAAATTTAAAAAAAAAACCGGTCAAGTGCGTGTCGGACCACGCACAATGAAGGATACCGTTGGGATGAATTTATCCCAAAAATTAAGTTAACACTGTAGTTGAAAAACATGTTCTCCCATACATCGATATACGTCAAGGTCAATTCTCCAACTGAAAATTTAAGTTTGTAATCGCATTTTTTTAAATGTGATAAAACGACAAATCAACGTGTTTTGGACTTTTTCCTTCACTTGTGATGCGAGTCCCTGCTTCTTGTCAAACATGATTCTAGGTCAACGGGAAGTACTCTATAGGTTTCATTTATTTGCAAGTATCAAAATATGTTGACTTAGAGCAATTTTTTCAATCGTCAGATAACTTATTTATGGAATAAATATGGCGGTTTGACAACTTTTGTATAGAAAATATGTCAAACTGTCATATTTTTTCTTCAGATAAAAGTTATCTGACTATTGAAAATATCAGCCCTTAGAAGCTTGATTTTTAGGGTTCCGTACCAAAATGATAAACAGGAACCCTTATGGTGCGACTCAGTCTGTCTTCTGTCACAGCTAGATATCTCAAGAACCACTAATGCTATCAATATGAAATTTGCAATAGTTTTAGATGACGTTTGCCCAACTATTTTGCAAATAAGAAAGATTTTTTTTGCAAAAGGACTGAAAGGGTCTTAAAAAATCGAAGTAGGGCTACTAAGGCATGTGGGTATCATATGAAAGAGCGCCGTTTGTACATTCTCAAACAATTTTCCTTTTTTTTGGCCGCATTTTCGACTTTTAATGAAAAATGCAAAAAAATACCGTACCCCTCCCCCCCTTATCTCCGAAGTTTACATAGAGAAAAATCTGAAATTATTCTGTATGATAGAAGTTTATGTACACATTATAGGAAAAATAAAACGATGTCTGTAAATAGCACAGTTTTTTTTAAATATTTGATGGTACGGAACCCTCGGTGCGCGAGTCCGACTCGCTGTTGACCAGTTTTATTTTTAGATAAGAGCTCCATCAAGGGACCGTAGACCTACGTATTTGATATTAATTACAACAAAACTGGTGGATGCCAAGCTTCATAGCTTGGCTCATCGCCGCAAGGTTGCCTGCTTGTCGGTCTTCTACAGATTGTACTTCGGAGAGTGTGCCCGAGAACTCCACGACCTCATTCCACCGGCCCTCTTCTACCACCGGACATCTAGACGCACTGCCAGTTACCATCCCTACCTGGTTGCTATTCCACCAATTCGCACTAAGCGCTTCCAAATGTCTTTTATAATGTGCACAGCAAAAGAGTGGAACTCACTACCTGCGTCTGTGTTTCCGAACGTATACAACCCTAATCTCTTCAAAGTGAGAGTGAACAGGCTTCTTCTGGGTAAGCTCACTCCATCGTCGACTTTGTCTCTGTCACCTCTGACCTAGACTAGAGTCAAGAGCAAACCCATCACAAATAAAAAAATAATAAAAAAAACTTGATACCTCCACCCGCTCCTGAGAAAAAGGGTCTTGACAGACTGACAGACAGACGGACAACGAAGTGACCCTATAAGGATTCCCTTTTTTCCTTTTGAGGTACGAAACCCTAATTAAAAAACCATTTCAAGTCCAAAAACTACACTTAAATCTTCCAGATCCAGTCTCCACACCAACAGCCGGTCTCACCCGCCGCATTAGATGTTTCACATCAAAAAGTCAAGTTCGTCTCGTCATCTCCTCCTGGACCTGCCGCGTTGTCGGTTGCTCCTGTTTAGGACCCAATGTTTTGTTATTTCAGCCCATAGCTGCTCCGGTATGCAACAGATGCGCATGTGGCCAGCCCAGTTCCATTTAAGCTTGGCAGTCGTGTGACCTGCATCAGCAATTTGAGACTCAATATCGAGTTCCTTATACGATCAGTGAGTTTTCAGTGGCCCTATTAGCATAATAGAGTCACTTCTTCTTTTCGTTTCGACGGTAAATATATGTATATTTTTTATATTGTTTGGGTCCAGTAGGTGGCCGCATTTATTGCGGCGTCAGAGGCGTTATTCAGGTCGTCAAGGGTGTAGGTGACCGGCCCCTTGCACCCCATAGGCCCCTTGCCCCCATAGGGTCACTGATAACTTAGAATTATTTGTCGAGTCTATTTTAACATGAGCAAGACCGAACGTTGTTTTTTAAGCAGTTTCCTTGTGAGCGGTCTTCAGTCCCGCAGACCTCATCACCCGATACCGAGGTATTTGGCGTACAGGCCAGTTGGCGTGGTTGGTTAAGATACCACCTGTCACGCCGCCGATCGTGGGTTCGATTCACATCCAGGACAAACATTTGTGTGCATGAACATGTCTGTTTGTCCTGAGTCTGGGTGTAATTATCTATATAAGTATGTATTTACAAAAAAAAAAAATAGTATATCAGTTATCTGGTTTCCATAGTACAAGCTCTGCTTAGTTTGGAATCGGATGACCGTGTGTGAAATGTCCCAGAATATTATTATTTATTTTTAGTGTTCTGTGTCATGAGTGTTATATGTATAAATATAAATAAAATAGTACATAACTACAGTTGTTACGGACGAACGAGTTTTTCCCATAAATCAGAAATTTTATTAGAAACGCGTTAATTTATATAATGATTTACGGATAAGTGAAAACCGCACAAAGCCACAAAGGCAGCAGCTGATTTTATCATGCAATAGGGAAAAGGGCATCCAAATCCAAATACTATAACGCCGTATAAGGCAATGGGTACATTATGGGTTTAATAATCTGAAAGGACGTTTACATAACTCTACGTAGCAAATTAGTAATACATATATTAATAACAATAATTTCTCTCGTTGGGTGGCTGGGTGAAGGGTCTGATTCAGAAGGCAGTCCTCCTTGATACGGCGCGTATTGTGAGGAGGTTCCTGTCTCTGGGGCCCTAACCACCGGTAGCTTGGACCCTGCTCCCGCTACCGGCGGATCACTATTTTTTATATTTTTAAATGTTTTTTATAAAAATATTTAAAAATGTAATAAAATAAGTTTAAGAAATAAATAAAGGAGATAATAATAATACATATCTACGTATACACAATAGGAGACAATTTAATGTTTGTGGTTCAGGTCGTATAGTATTATAATATCTGTGGTTCAGGTAGGCTGGGCTTGCAATGATATTCCCTGAGCAATAATGTTATTATAAAAGACCACTTAGTTTTATGGTTTGAGTAAAAAAATAATTTAATAAAAATTAAAGCGACTTCTAAAAGCAGCAGTTTGTGCGTTTTATTTTGCAGCACTTTTCTATCTCGACCCCTCTTTACTATTTTCTTTGAGTAACTCATGACGTATTAGAAAAGAACTCGGCCCACTGACTGCGTTGATTTTCCTGTTACGTGTAAAACGTCATTACAGTCGATATGCATATAAATATTAAATTGTATAAAGTGACTCATTAATACGTAGTTAATTAAATGGATGTCCCTTCCCTTCGGGAAAACAAGCATTATGTTATCTTATATGTTGGACTAGCTAATGCCCGCGGCTTCGCTCGCGTTAATTTTGAATTTGACATTAAACACACGAAACTTTAGTAGTGTGAATTCGAAAGGGACGTGGCGCCATCTATTATCATAGAAACGCTATTGTTGTTTTTCTCGGGAACAGTATTTTTTTTTTGGGAGGAAAGGTACTCTATGTCCGCTTCTGTACACTTGACAACATATATGCAAAATTTCAAGATGATCGGTTCAGTGGTTTAAGTGTGAAAAGGTAACAAACAAACAAACAAACTTACTTTCGCATTTATAATATTAGTAAGGATTAATGCTATCAAATTAGTGAAATCCTTCAGCCCTAAGTTTTTAAATGAGCTTGATAGTTAGAACGGTAGTTCAAGGACTACTTACGTCGTTTCCTAATCGCTTGTATCAGTTGTACAGACATCAGCACATAAAGCTACTACAATCTGTCAAATTTCTTTAATAGATTTTCAACTTTATCGCTAAAGCATTAGGTTCATGGTTGATTGGGAAAATTTTACAGTTTCGGGTAGCTTGACCTGCTGGCGTCTGTACCTAAATAATGCAGCTAACCTATATAATGTACTATCGAGGAAACTTACATCTGACCAATTTGAAAACAAAATCCCGTGCACACGATGACCACATCTGTTAAGCAAGCGTAATTAACAAAAAGTAACAATACAATACAATCAAAATCAATCGTAATGACAATGTCAATGATCTACAAATGACAGACGGGACCAACGGCTCAACGTGCTTTCCGGGGCACGGAGAGGTCTCGATATGTAATGGATGGTCACCCGTCCACGAACCGACCGCAGCCAGCATAGCTTAACTTTCGAGCGACCCGTGCGGCTGTTATCATTCAGCCAGGGCCAGGAGACTCTTAGTAACAATACAATCCATACCAATACCAATATTATAAATGCGAAAGTAACTGTCCGTGTGTTTTCGTCGTACCTTTTCACGGCTTAACGGAATGGATTTAAATGAAATTTGGCACACGGATAGACCATGACCCAGGTTAGGATATATTATATATTATTAGGACTTTTTATCTCAGTAGTACCTACGTTCCCGTGGGAATAATACGAATGAGTCACAAGCAGATCAAAGACCGCCTCCGGAACCAGAGTTGAAGTTTTCTCACACGACCTCAACATAAACATATCCAGCCCGCTGGGAATGTTCAACACTGTGTATCAGGCAGAGTGTGTGGTCATTATGCAGGCGGCTTACGCCAGAGAAGCCAGGAGAGTTACGGATATCCATAAACATATACTCTCCGACATCGACAGTGCGTCAGTACTCCAATCGATCGAGAAAAAATATATTACCTCGAGACTAACACCATAATGTCACAATGCACTAGAACGAGTAGGTAACGGTATTTAACTGCAACACGGTGACACTGTAATGGATAAAAAGACACAGTGGGTCACTAGGTAACGACGCAGCTGACGAACTAGCTAGGAGGGCATCCAGCACGTCAATCTGTGGACCCGAACCAATCGTACCCATCCCCTTCAACCACCTACGCAGGTAGCTACAGGAACTCACCCACACACAAGCCGAGAGTTTGTGGTCCTCGACACCGGCCTGCAGGCAATCCAGGGAGGCTAGGCCATCTTTAGATGGTAAACTAACCAGGCGTTTATTACGCCTGGACAGGAACGGCCTGCGCCTGGTAACGGGGACCATCACAGGACAAGGCCCATTAAACACTTCCACACAATAAGCATAACGGACAGTTCTCTGTACAGAGCTTGCATGGAGGCTGAGGAAACCGTTGCCCACGTGCTCTTTGAATGCACAGGAGTTACCCAGATTAGAACAAAAACACTCGGGTGATCCAGATCTTTCACAGATGTTCTGAACAGACCAGGAAACATGATAAACTTCTGGAGGGAGGTGGGCTGGTTGGAATAACCACCGACGACCGCCATGGCTCACGTACAATTTTTCAATCTCAATCTCTTTTTTCAATTTTTTTTTTTTGAAGGACTAAGTGCAGAAACCAAACCTATGAACATAGAACATAGATGAGTTACTAAACTGCTAGCTAAACTGTAACTTGCAATGCAAAGGACCGAGTGATAGGTGAAATTTTTCGTCCAAATTTCTCAATTACCTTCCCATTCATGGACTTCTTAATTAGGTGTTATTACCAATCGTTTATGCAAATGCTGCTCCCAGGTGCCGGTTTTAGCTTTACAGATGCCCTGGGCGAGATTTCTGCGGCGCCCCTCTCCACTTTTGGAGAGTAGAGCAAAAAATTTTTGCACTCCTACTCGGACAGGATAGGTTTTCTGTCGTCCTTTCATATAGAAATATGAAATACTTTGTCGAAGTATGCAGAAAAGGTAGAATGCAGGATGCAAGAGCTAGCGCAGCGAGCTCGAAAATGTTTGCATCCCGTTTCGGATAGGTTAAATTTTCTTTTGAACATTCATACACAAACAGAAGCTACTTTGTCAAACCATACAGAAAGTTCGAGAATTAGGAGGAATGTAGGATGCAACAGCGTGCGAAGCGAGCTCAAAAAAATTTGCACGCTGCCTCGGTTAGTTTACGTTTTCTAAACCAACAAACTGCCTTTTACTTACTTACTTAACATAAATTTTGTCCTTGTTAGAGATATGATAAAAAAAAAAAAACTCCTTCGCCTTCGATGCCTCTTCGACCCTGGCGCACTGCAGGGCGGTCGCCCAACCGCGCTCTACCCTAACTCCTGGTACTGGCTGCTCCAATCATACTTTCAAGCTCAACGAACTGTTTGATACTTATGTTATCTTGTCGATGGCGTATGGTCAAGATAAGGGCACGTCCTCATATATTATAATAGGGTGGACCCAGACATTTCCGGCTTTTTGGTCCCCTGTTCGGACTTTGTTTGGCCTTGTCATTAGTGCGGACTCTTACAGCCTTACTAATAAAGATTTAAACACGACTTATACCGGAGTTATTACGCTTTTTAAAAGGGCCAAAACACCGGTATAACTCGGGTGTAAATCTTTATTAGTAAGGCTGTTAGAAAATTCGACAGGCCAGATGGCGTGGTTGGTTAAGATACCACCTGCCATGCCGCTGGTCGTGGGTTCGATTCCCATCCAGGACAAACATTTGTGTGCATGAACATGTCTGTTTGTCCTGAGTCTGGGTGTAATTATCTATATAAGTATGTATTTACAAAAAAAAGTAGTGTATGTAGTATATCAGTTATCTGGTTTCCATAGTACAAGCTCTGCTTAGTTTGGGATCAGATGACCGTGTGTGAACAACGTCCTAGGATATTATTATTATTAAAATAAAAACATTTACTTTGTTAGTCAATCAATCTGCCTAGCTTTTTCCTAACTATGTTGGGGTCGGCTTCCAGTCTAACCGGATGCAGCTGATTACCAGTATTTTACATGGAGCGACTGCCTATCTGACCTCCACAACCCAGTTACTGGGTAATACGTTACCCCTTGGTAAGTCTGGTTGTCAGACTTTCGGGCTTCTGACGACCCGTAACGACTGTCAAAGATCCTCGAATGGCAACCGGGACCAATGGCTTAACGTGCTTTCCGAGGCACGGAGGAGTCTCGGTATGAAAAGATGGTCTCCCATCCACAGACCAACCTCGGCAAGCGTAGTTTAACCTGATGAATCAACCCGTGCGGCTGTTATTACATAGCCACGAGCTCCTCATTTACTTTGTTAGTAAGTACTGAAAAAAAAACAGATGAAAATGTCCACATTTTTGTCCGGACTTTTCAAATTTCGAAATAGTTACCCTAGTCATGTAGAATAAAAGAACATAATTATGGCCCGCGTTGACTGCGCTGAATTTCCTCTATGGGGTCGACGTCACCACGCGTCACTGTTGCTATGCATATCTTCCCTCATATTTAATGTGAAACAGGAATCAATAATACGTAATGAATGAATAGGTATCATAATGAGTAAAATTACTCTGTTTCATGACGCTATATTACGATTGGTTGCTGTGTAGGTTTGTTCGCTCCGGTTTCCCCTTATAAGGTTCGCCGGGTGAATCAGATTGATCTACTTTAGATCCTTACGTCATTTTCTATGTCAGGGCGCCGCGCCGTATGGTTTTACTTGGTCCGAGATACCCTTTCCCGCTTCTCCCAGACCGAGAGGATCTATGAGTAATGACGATGATGAACTGCTGTTTGGAGTCTTCAATCCTTTTATTTCACAATACAAATCAAATTAAATTAGCTAGCGAAACTTCGTAGACGTTATGGGTTTCGATATCTAAACATGATAAAACAAAAAATTGTATCGAAGATTTTTTGGGGGTCAACGACCTCGGGTAGAGTAATTCTTGAAGCATGAGTTTCGTTTTATCATGTTTGGATAGGTATCGATACCAATCACGTCTGCGGAGTTTTGCTAACTAATTTAATTTGACGTTGTATGATTAGATTAATCCCTCAAATACTATAAGTACCCTCTCCCAAAAAAGTTCATTAGTCTAGTCATTTGTTTAACAGAGGTATTTACAATAATAACACTGCGTTACAAATTAAAAAAAATTTTGAGTACCCGCTTTGAAATGTCATGTTTTCTTATTTATACCTATCGCTTATTAAACATACATACAAATTTTCTTTTCATCACGTCTCATTTTTCTTCTGTAAGAATGTGCCAATTTATATTAAAAATTAAAAGGCAAAAACATATTTTAAAGAAATCTAATAAAATCAACCAGAATTTTTTACATTCATCAAGTTTAATTTTATCATTTAGGTAAAAAAAACTCAAAAAAAGCCATTTTATAAAATTTTAATACAAAATATCATGAAAATTTAACTTTTTCTTTTGTGCTCTGAATGATCTTCTCGTTTTAAATGCCAACAGTAATCACCTAGCATGGTTGTGTCCCAACGACCTTGAAATCGTTCTTCAAGCTTCTTTACATCCTGGTGGAACCTCTCACCCTGCTCATCACTGACCGCACCAAGATTAGATGGAAAGAAAGAAAAATGAGAATGAAGAAAGTGAATTTTTAATGACATTCTGCAACCCAACTTTTCGTATGCCTTTAACATGTCGTTAACCAGCTGTTCCGCATTTTCGGCTCTGTGGTTCCCTAAAAACCCTTTTATAACTGCTTTAAGTGATAACCAGGCGTCAAGTTCCTTATTAGTAAGCTTTTTGTCGAAATTTGGGTCTTTCATCAATGTGCGTATTTGCGGTCCCACAAATATCCCTTCCTTGAGTTTTGCATCACTTAATTTTGAAAATACTGTCTTTAAATATAAAAATCCATCTCCCTCTTTATTCATAGCCTTCACAAAATTTTTCATCAAACCAAGTTTTATGTGGAGGGGAGGTAAAATGACATTTTTAGGATCTATCAATGGTATATGTTTCACATTAGATTTTCCGCAAACGAACTCTGACCTTTCTGGCCATACTTTTGTAGTATAGTGCTTTTCTGTGGCTCTGCTGTCCCACATACAAAGAAAACAACAGTATTTAGTAAATCCACCCTGTAATCCGAGCAAAATAGCTATAACTTTGAGATCAGCGCATATTTTCCACCCGTAATCTTTGTATTTTATTAAATTTAATATTGATTTCATATTTTCATATGTTTCTTTTAAAACAGTTGAATATGCTATTGGTACTGATGCATACTTGTTGCCATTGTGAAGCAATACCGCTTTCAGACTTGTTTTTGAACCATCAATAAATAAACGCCAGTCTTGTGTTTGGTAAGGAATGTTCAACTCACTCATCAAAGTTTCGATATCGTTACAGTAACATATGTTTTCAAAATTTGAATAAAATGAAGCCAGTTTCTTATTACGTTTTCGTTGCACAGATACATTTGTGTTAGGAGCCAACAAATTCCACTCTTTTAATCTAGATCCTAGTAATTCAGCTTGCCTAATTGATAAATCTAAGTCTCGTATCAAATCATTCAATTCATTTTGATTTATCAGATGTGGACGGCCAAGAGAACTTGTTGAAGGTAAAAACTCGGGGTCTTCGCTGCTTTCTTCACTGTATTCTACAACATTTGGCAAATCTGGTTCTTCTGGAACCTCAATTTCATTTTTGGAGGGAGGTAAAGGAGGAGGCATTTCTTCACTGTGAGGTACTGGTTTCGACATTGAAGGAACGTCAGGATACTTGATGTTGTGCTTGATTTTCTTTGTAAAACCACGTATGTCAGTCATGCAAAAGTAGCAATCATTAAAATGATTACTAGGTTCCCGCCATAAAGCTGGTATGGCAAATGGCATTGATGTCTTGTTCCCATTGAACCAAGATATGAGAGTAGCATAGCACGAAACACAAAAAAACTTTGGTATCCATGGTTTATCTTGATTAATAGCACGTCCAAAATATAGTAAATATGCACTTCTCACTTTTTCGGAAACATTTTTCGTTTGTGATTTCACAATATACTGTCCGCAAACGTAACAAAACTTATTTGGTGCATTTGAGCAGTTGCGACGACCACTTAGTCCAGTATTCATTTTGTATTTTCAAGTAAAATATGCACAAAGATGTCGACGTTATCGAATGGAAACGATTACTAAACAAAACAAAATATTTAAAAAGTACAATACATCGAAAGCGGTAACAGGGTAGTTATAATTTTTTTTTACATCATATTTTAATAAAGGAGATAAAAACAAACAACTTTTCCAAAGTAAAGGTATTCCTACGATATAATTGACTGTACCTCGAAAACTAGACGTGATGGATACCACATATGTTTGGAACATTTCATCTGTGACTCATTACCTATTCATTCCAGCTATCAGTTAAGAGGGTACCAAAATCGTGTAACGCAGTGTAATGGAATAAAATGTATAAAATATATATATAAATAATCACACATTTCCAAACACAAATTAATTAATAATAAATAACCATAGAAATCAATGTCAATAAGAGCCTGTTCCCAGACACCCAGATATACAGGGTTATTGGTAAAACACCAACAACCTCTAAATCGCGAAAAAAAATCAGCTGTTCAGTACATTTATGTTCGCATAATTCGTCAAAATGTACTGAACAGCTGATTTTTTTTAAATGTCTTACCAAGGTTAGTGTTATATTATCTGCGCCAACGGGTATCGTTATACCTAGTAACTGGGTTGTGAATGGAGGTCAGATAGGCAGTCGCTTTATGTTAAATACTGGAATTCAGCGCCATCTGGTTAGACTGGAAGCCGACCACAACATAGTTGGGAAAGGCTAGGAAGATTGATTTGTTATATTATTATGTTATGTCTTGTACAAAAAGTTACGTCGCGCTGACCGATGACCGCTGAAATTTTAGTCCAAAGTACAGCCAGCAACAAAAACAAATGAAAATGACAAAACGATTCAAGATCAGCTGAAAAAAAATCAATGTCAATTACTTATCGACTTTTAAAATTTGGTCCCGTGTGAGCGAGAGAGGTGCGAAACCTCTCTCGCTCACACGGGGCCAAATTTTTAAGATTATTGAAAGATTTAAGACATTGAAAGGAGGCATTGAGGCCTTTTTGAAAAATGTAATCAATTAGCGAACTAGTAAATAATATTAATGTAATAAGTAATTATTAAAAACATAAATTTATTTTGTGTTATGTAATGAAATCAGCTCAAAAAGTATTATGATCTGTTTTTGATGTTTTTGAAATAAATGACGCAATAAAAATGTGTTTTTAATAATTACCTATTATGACGCCCCCGGAGCATGCGTAATTCATACAAACGAAATACCAAAATAATTTGTAAATCAAACATATTCTAAAGGTAGTGTGTATTTATTCTGATTGGTTTACAGAATATCTAGGTTCCCAAATATATATTAAATAAGACCATTGATTTAAACAGGAAATATGAGAAAAATAAGTTTTCTATAGAAATTTTACATTTCTCAAATCTCGTCTTCAAATCAGTGTCCTTTCAATCGGAATAAATACACACTACCTTAATAATATGTTTGATTTACAAATTATTTTGGTATTTCGTTTCTATGAACTGCGCATGCTTCGTGGGCCTCTTAAATTAATATTATTTTCTACTTCACTAATTGATTACATTTTTCAAAAAAACATCTTTACATTTAACATTCTTAAAAATTTGGTCACGTGGCGTGTGAGCGAGAGAGGTGACAAAACGAAACAGCTTCTTAATGAGTTCATAATATTAGTATAATCCACATAAAAAGAAGGAAAAATAAGTATTGTTGAAGGTAACTCCAAAACTGCCCAAGCACAGTTAATCAATTTTAAATGGGACCAACTTTGAGGTAAACCCTCCCGAATCAAACAAGAATCTTTCAAATCTGACTACTCTGTAAAAAGTTATGCCTTATATATAAAACAATGTTCAAGACTATGAAGTTTAGTAAAAAATGTGCTACGGTTTGAAATATGCAATTTTTGCACATAAATATGCCATTTCTTGCGCATAAGTTCATTATTCAGATCAAATTCAATTAAAAACATGCCACTTACCACTAACCTCTGAAGAGTGTACCAAAATTATGACAATGCTTGAAGACGGGCGCAGTCCGCGTTATACAGCGAGAACTGTTGGTGTGTCGCTATCAAACATTCAAAGAGCGCTCCAGCGATTTGAAAAGACTGGATCCAATATTCGCAGACCAGGAACAGGCCGAACACGGTGCACGACAGCGCGAGAGGATCGATATATTATGGTGTCAACAATGTTGAGAAATCGATTTCAAATGGCTGTTGAAGTCAAAATCACCTTCTACGTGTGGAGGGAGCAATCCGAGCACGTGTACAGTGAGGCCGGGCGTCTGGCTGAAGCAAACTTGAAGCCATTTAGACTTGCAAATGGTCCAAAATTCGGAAGGCAGCATCGAAATTCAACGCTCAGTTACGCTCGAGAACACATGAATTGGACTCTAGATGACTGGTCAAGAGTAATGTTTTCGGACGAGTCGAGGTTCATGCTATACACTCACGATGGGAGGCAAAGAGTCTACAGAAGACCAGGAGACCGCTAAAGCTTGCATTGAAGAGAATGTGCCATAAAGCGGATGCTCCATCCAGCGGATTGAAAACGCTTAAACCAAATTTGTGCTACTCTCACAGACACTACACTAGGTCCATAAACATCGCGAATTTTTTTCGCGGCTTGCGTTGCATTTTTACCTTTTTTGTTGTAAAATTTTAAAATGTATCGAATTTTTTCATTAGATTTACTCATCTTGACGGTACGAAAAACAAATGAAAATCACACATTTTCCTAATTTGAATTTGGAATTATGTTCTTTAAAATTTAAACTTTCAATGATACCAAAACCAGCCAGATACAATTAGTATAGCCAAAGAGATTTTATTACAAGTTCATACATACTATAATGCGAAAAGACTTTTTCCCCAACCTAATACAATAACCACGGGAATAGTCCCGTGGTTATTGTAAAAGGCGACTAAGGGAGTATTTTAAGAGGATGATGGGCAGCAGTCTATTCTCCTACTTTTGACGACCGGCTTGACTATACAGGGTGTAGCGTAATTAATGGATAACCCTGTATGTGTGGGTGGGGGACCCCAAGCCCTATAATATAAAAAAAAAATGTCAAACCCCGGAGACGATGAAATTGCCACCTTTGGTCACTTCCTCGGCCACCGTATTCACATACTTACTATTTTGGAATCTACATTAAGAGGACAAGTTTTAAAAAATATGGGCACTCAGGTTCCCATACATTTTTTTTACACCAGACGAACTCAAACTTGGGGAAAAAAAATACAGAAACAGAATTTTTTCACTTTAAGATTTGCAAAAAAAGAAAAAAACACAAGAAGTACTCTAAAACTGTAATACCCATCTTATAGGTATAGCACAGAAATCAGATAGTGAACATTCGTAGAAGTGACCAAAGGTGGCAATTTAAAAAACAAAAAAAAAAATGCGCATGCCCATCGACTCCGGGGTTTGACAATTTTTTTTATATTATAGGGATTGGGGTCCCCCACCTGCAGATCCAGGGTTATCCATTCATTACATCACACCCTGTACCTATACATTTACATACAACAAAAAAACGTCTTTGTTGCCAAATCCGTCCCTGGCTAATTAATGTTGCTTATCAATATGGTGGCGCGGGATAAACTAGCTACACGTCAAATTTTGTTTATGTATGAGTCAGTGTGACAACAGGTGACAGAACGAGATGCTATTTTCTTTTTTTTTTCTTCTTTTTGGCTGAGATGCTATTTACGACTTGTCATTTAGCAAAAAACAACCGGCCAAGTGCGCGTCGTACCACGCACAATGAAAGGGTTCCGTAGTTGGGATGAATTTATCCCAAGAACAAACTTAACATTGTCGTTAAAAAACATGTTCTCCCATATATTCCAACTGCAAATGTAAGTTTGTACGCACAGTATTGAGATATTTACCATGTTATTTTAAGAACACAGACTTAGGTTTTCCTGTAATCTAACTCTGTATATACCTATTTTCTGTACTTTTTAGGCTTAGTAGTTTCGGAGATAAGGGGCAATAGTCAATTTTCGTTTATTTTCTTAAATAACTTAAAAAAAAAATATTTTAAAATTATATAAAAAATATATTTGAGACCCTCACAGTAAGCCCTTTTATTTGATATGTCACACGGTACAGTTTGCAAAACTTTTTTTTTAATTTTCTTATTTGCAAAACCTCTATATTCAAAATTCATTTATTTACGTTACACGTCTGCCTTTGGGTCACAGAAATTCATATGCGTACCAAAATTAAACTTAATCAGTCCGTTAGATACGGAGCAAATTGGCTGTGACAGGCGGACAGACAGACACACGAGTGATCCTATAAGGGTTCCGTTTTTTCCTTTTGAGGTACGGAGCCCTAAAAATGATAAAGAAACATGCCCGTCTATATAAATTATAACTATGGATTAATGTTTGGTATGATAGTTTTTAAATGTGTGTGGTGCTCTAAACAGACATAAAGAATAGCCTAAAACAACCGTAAGATCACAAGACAAATGTTAAAACTCATAAAAAATCAATAATGAAAAATTCAGCTAGCACAATTATAAGGTTGAATCAGGGTTGAAAACTTCTCAGAATTATAAATATGTATAGTTTATTGTACAACACAATGACATCTCTTTTGTTTAAACTCACAGTTACTTTCAAGTTTCATTGTATTACAATATTTATATAACAGCTAGCCCTCTTATAGAATGTTTTTATACAGGAACTCAATGTTCACTGTTGTAATTTCACCAATTAAACTGAACGCGTTCAGCACATCTAAACCGCGTACAAGAGCTAAAATTGTTACGTAATATATTATTAACACTGACAGCAGTTGAACTCGGTTTATAAGTACTGATCGCGTTCAGTTTTATTGGTGAAATCAGCACATAGTAAGCATAATCAACCTATAATGTCAACCTGGGACACCGGCCTCCTCTCTGTGAGAGGGAGCGGCCCCTAATCCACCACGCGGGCCCAGTGCGGGTTGGTAGATGTCACATGTCTTCGAATTTTTGGTTCTAGGACATGCCGGTTTCCTCAGGCTGATTTCCTTCACCGTTTACAATACCGTGGTAACAAAATAAATTAGACAAAATAAAGCGACTGCCTGGGTTCGAACCTACGACTTACAACTTACTGGTAACCACTGGTGGACCACTACTGCCCTCCAGTCTGCACCTTCACTTAGTGATACTGCGGGTTATTCAGGACCTTCTTTTCCATTGGCCACTTTGGACAAATTTCCAAGGCCCCGCGATTCATGGGGCCCGCTATTTCCTGCCAGCGTCGTAGCTAAGTGGCTATCAGCGGCAGGGTGCAAAAATTTTCGAGCTCACTTCGCTCACTCTTACATTCTAGATTTTCCGTATGGGCCCTAGTATATCCTAAAGTGCCCAGGGCCTCTAGTAGGTTAAAAACGGTCCCGGGGTTATTGTTAAGTACCCAACTACTCACGGTAAGGAAGTGTAAAACTAAACGGCAAAGGTAATAATAAACTTTGGTTAGAAGGCATAAGCCCTTGATTCCTTTGAGCCTTTGGTCGTTTTACCCATCATCGTAATAAAAGACTGAGAACCATTTCAGAAGGATGAATAATAGGGCAATAAAGGATCGTAGTCAACGACAAGAAGAAAATGATTGAGATTTGAGTGCTAGCAACATTCAGTCTAAAGGGCTTATTTTTAATTTAGAAAAAGACGGAATATTTAGAAGGCTCTGGTCATCATGACTAAATTACGACAGAGATAGACGCATCGAGGCTAACTTGCTGAATAGTAGTAATTGTAATTTATTTCGCTCAAAAAGGTACAATTTTGGTACATAGTATCAAAGTTACAGGCAGAATCAAACCTTTGTGGAGCTGGAGTCTATACTGGGCTCGGGGCCTGTATTACAGATCTCCAGGCTCACACCGTTAAATATACAATATTAAATTGCACTTACGTACTACAACAATGTACTTATAAGCTCCAAATGCTGAGAGGTAGAGTATTAATATTTATACACACAACAAATAGATGTACTATGTGTGTCTTTGGAGAGTGTAGAGTGTCCGTGAGTGCAATAGTTCTCCACACTCAGCGCTCACGATGAGCACTGGGTGCGAGCATCTACTTGCCCAAGAGTGTGTGTGGCTGTCTGTACGTGTGTGTGTGTGTGTGTGTATGTATGTAGTCAAAAAGGAGAAACGCAATCTAAGATTAAATTGAGTAGGTGAATATTTCCGGTAGGCGAAGTTATTTTAGAATATTTAGTAAGTTTTCAGTCTCTGCATAATCCAATTCAAGTAGCCATTTAGTGATAGTTTTTTTACATATGGATCTGCACATAGGGTATATATTTAAAATTTTGTTAGCCTTGTTACAGACGTAGCTACTGAGGAAAGGGAAACTACGTTGGGCCGAGCGACAATTTGTACGAAAGGAAGGACAGACAGTATTTTCTCACTACCTGCGTCTGTGTTTCCGAACGTATACAACCCTAATCTCTTCAAAGTGAGAGTGAACAGACTTCTTCTGGGTAAGCTCACTCCATCGTCGACTTTGTCTCTGTCACCTCTGACCTAGACTAGAGTCAAGAGCAAACCCATCACAAATATAAAAAAAAAAACAATGTTTTCGTCGTTGGGAGCCAAAATTGCACGGAGCGTAGGGATTGGATTGTAGAGCGAATGCGATTACACGAATGCATTTACGCGGGTTTGTTGAGTGCATGCGTTCAGCGTTGCTCATGCCAGCCTGGTGGGCAAGCAAGACGACCTGAGCCCATCCGTAGATATTTGTTTTACCCTTTCGTTTGTTTATTTTCTTTCTTTTTGCTTCGACTTCTTATAAGTAGACAATAAGTACTTGTATGTCACAAAACTGTATCCACGGGAACACTGCCGACAAACTGTACAGCAGTTTGGCAGAAAATATGTGATTTTTTTGTGTAGAATATTTCTTGAATGAATAAATAAATAAATAAAAAAAAACACATGTTTAAATGCTGTAACAGCCATTTGACGACTTTTAGCTACGTGAAATACCTAAGTCATTATTTAAGTGTTGCTTAAATGTATAACCGATGTTCCATGTCAAGCAGCGGGGAAGAGTTCTTAAGAGGATTGTGAAGCTGTAAATTTTCATACAAAAAGAGATAAAGTTTTTCTCCCCGTAAACATAGTTTAATTTTCATAATTTTTGGAAATGTTGTTGGTATAATGAAAAACTAGGTCCGTACGTTTTTATTATAAAGAAATATTGCATACGATATGTTATTAGCATCTAAATATCTATATTTTTGACATAAAAACATCCTCGAGCATTATTATTTTTTTTTATTAAATTAAATTGAATTACTAAAAATGAAAAACGTACCGACCTAGATTAAAGTGTACTGAATGTAATGAGATTAAAATTGTCTCATTTTGTAAAGGTTTAGGGGAGTAAAAACGTTATCGCCCGAAACAATATTTATGTAAATAATTGTATGAAATGTAGGCAATTGCCTCTAAAAACAGCGCCGCGTATCGGCACTTCCCAATCCTCTTGTTCTGCTCTTATTACAAACTGTTTGTGAACAGTTTGTAATAAGAACAGAACAGTAGTTTAAGAACTCTTCCCCGCTGCTTGACATAATATGGAATTTATTTATTACCAACAGTCGTTGGTAATAAATAAATTCCATATTATTAAGAACGAACAGTTCGGCTTTCAAAAACAAAAATCCACTACCTTAGCTATCATCTCTCTTCTTAATAATTATAATTTTAATGAATGACCATCTTACTACAGGGTTATTCTTTGACTTATCAAGAAGTAACAAGAGAGAAATAACGATCACACAACAATAAATGCGATTTTTGAAAATCGGCCTTACATAGATCACCCACATGTATACCGTCATAAAATCCTAGTAAACTCTTTAGTATATACGAGTACTATTGGAAATTCAGAGCTATAAAAGCGTTACCGTACTGCATCCGAGCCGAATTCAATCCTAATATGTAGGGTCCTCATATGGCCTGCACCCTAATTGCGTAACACAACTATCAATCGGAATCTGAATAATTTGGAAGCAAATTGCTTATGATGATGCAGACAAATTTTTTGAACATATGAAACAATGCTGCTTCATATTTTCAAAAAATTTGTCTGTTCGACAACGTAAATATCGCAATGAATGTTCTTGAACTGTCAAAATGATTCCGATTGATAGTGTGTTAGTCAATTGCGCCGCAGATCAAGATTTTGTCTGGATTATAATAGAGTCCTTTATGTCTGTTTCGGACTTTCTTCTCAGTGTAGTCGGATAGGAAACATCGAACTCGTCTAGTTTTAAAACATAATTTATTTTTGACATGTAAAATGTTTTATGAACCAGTTTCCAGAAAATTATATCATTTATGATACTAATATTATAATTTGTAAAAGGGAGTGACTACCGAGATGACGACTAATTGAGAAGTATGGAAGAAAAATACATGTTGCGCCGATGCTATATAAATTGGGACAAGGACGGGAGAATCATGTCTTTTTCTTCCACTGATGAGGGGTTGTCCACTAGATATAAAAACACCGTCCGTCCGTATGTAAAACATTTCCAATTCGGATGGAGCTCGGATTATGATTGGATTCAGATCAGATGGGAGTGTCATCGGAGTCATCGGATGCGCACGAATAAGGTACTAAATATTTTGAACGATCGTAGGCATTCATTACGTAATGGCAAATTCTATCACGTAAGTGCTTGGCAGACCAAAAAATAATGACCAGCTCCCCCTTGAGTATGATAACCGAAATTGTATTATCATTACCTCTTTAACGTAACATCTATTACTAAGATGCTGACTTGGTAAACTATTGCTGTATGACAAAAGTAAATAGGGACTCACTTTCTACTTGTCTGAACGACCACAAGGTGTAGCAAATACCGACAAACTCGCCGAACCTACATCTACCAAATAACCATATCCCATCTAGAGGGAATCTGGAGGAAATTGAACCCTGGTAACAACCCCAAAAAGTCGTAGTACCTATTACAGAAAATACCTGGTCTAGTTTTGAATGCCAACCTCGGATGAACGCGACAACTTGTCCCAAGGCTACGAAGGACGAAACAAAATCAAGCTGGCTTAAGGCAAATGTACCAAGTTCGCTAAATAAGGTAATTTAAGGATGCTGCAAATTACAAAAAAAACGTATGATTTGAATGTTGATGGCTACCCTAGAGTACCCCCATAAACACTGCTGCCTCACCGTAAGAGGGGGCTCTATAAATAGCGTAACACGCTCAGAACGAGAATCCTTTAATTTTGACAATTCAATCGAAATTAGATGGTGACTAATTTTTGCAATGAACGATAAAGACCGATGCCGATGAAAGCTTATGGGTGGCTAGTGGCTTTCATCACAAAGGCACATCAACGATGAAACATCGATAATGAAACCAAAAATAAACCGTCGTAACACCGCGTTTAGGGTGCAGATACCTTGCTGTTCTCCCGGTAACTATAAACTACGCACGTTACCGTTTGTCCCAATTCACTCTCTCGTCGACCGAAACCAAGCCAAGATCACATACAATCGCGCGATGTGAACTTTTAGGTATTGAAAGCCTAAATTCCATAGGCAAACGTAAGGTAGGACGCCCTCAGGCTAAGTGGAGCGACGAACTTCGCAGGATGGCTGGTAGCAGCTGGATGAGAGTTGCCGAGAATCGAGCTGAATGGCGTGCAACAGGAGAGACCTATGTCCAATGTAGCAATGGTGGAGCTGTGGACTGCTGTAGGCTGATGGTGATGACGAAATTCCATAATGGCAAAAAGTGCGAGAGCCCTAAATAATCACCCGAGATTGACAAGTTAGCGCGCCCATCCAAACAAATGCCTTCTTTTAACGTAGATTACAACTTTATGAATGAACTTTGAAAGAAAACACGAGTTATCTATTAACTGTTATCTTAAAGATGGAGTATCTAGACTCGATGAATGACTGCAGTAATACCAGCGATTACCAGAGCGGTTACTGCTGCAATCAGCCACCGAATGACACCGCTTTCGTCCAATATATAACATCATTTTGTTAGAATATTTTTTTTATAATATTTTGGTTCAATCAGCCTAATAATTTACATCATCTATTGTTCAATACATTCGTTCAGTTAGGCAGTGTTCGTTTAACCCTGTAAATGCAGATGCTTTTAATTTTCATGAAAAGGGAATGCGGGGTAATAGATACCCCGAAAATATAATAAGTTAGCAGATAACATAAGATGGATGTAACGAATTTATTTGAGGCTGAATTTTGATATTATTTAAAAATAAATTAGCATTGTGTGCGAACTGAATTCTATAAAAAATCCTAAAATAAAAATGTGTGCACCTAAACGCGATAAATGAATGCAATTGTGCTGTCCCGCATATATTAACCCTTGTTTACAAACCCGATAATTGAGCGATATGCAAGCTTCAGGGATACTGCCCATTCAATAAAAAGAAATACGACAGGTACCTACTTGATTGAAAAATCCAAAACAACAGCGTTCGTCAAACCCCATTGAATGCAGATATTTTATGTTCTGAATACTGATAGCGTGTCATTATGCAGTCACTAAATATGCGATTAGTATCCTGAATACTATTAAAAATACTAATTAGGCGGAAGACTTTTGTCATGTTTTTGCATCGCTTAGTTCCAGCACTGAATAGTAGTTCCAGTATACACAAATCGTTTCATAATTTTAAAGCCACATTTCAGGGCAAAATGAAATGAGTTCATGTTTGGAGAAATTTTTCATGCTTACTAGTTTAACATAGAAACAGCGAAGTCGACGAAATTGAGCCGTGAAAATCTAATAAAATAAAATCATTTAAGTGCGTGTAAAGCATTCATTGTATAAAAATCAATTAAGTACATACCAGGCCAGGTGGCGTGGTTGGTTAAGATACCACCTATCATGTCGCAGGTCGTGGGTTCGATTCCCATCCAGGACAAACATTTGTGTGCATGAACATGTCTGTTTGTCCTGAGTCTGGGTGTAATTATCTATATAAGTATGTATTTACAAAAAAAAAGTAGTGTATGTAGTATATCAGTTATCTGGTTTTGGGATCAGATGACCGTGTGTGAATAATGTCCCAGGATATTATTATTATTATTATTTTGCTGTATCTACCGCGGTTTGTGATTAAAATTTTAGGCATTGGATTATTATTGCCTCATAGTGTATGTTACGATAGTCTAAAATATTTAATTAGATATTGAATATCAGGACAATTTTTCATCAAAGTCCCGAGGAAAATACGCTCAGTAGTACTGACATGTGTCATTATTGGAGGGTTAATTCTCACGTCGATGACGCGTTAGGCCATTGAAAACGCAGTGCTCAAGATGTGGATGTGTAGTATATAAACTGCGGGCTGCCAGGCAGGAAGCATCGAAGTGTCCACCACTAATCATCTCATCTTTTATATTATCTCAAAAAATAATACAGTGAAACATGAGATCTGCTGTGCTTACTTCTGTCTTCGCCATCTTGGCGGTAAACGGTGAGTTAAAAAAAATAATTTAAGTGATTTTTAAAGTTAATTAAATCAGTATTATCTATTAAAGTTTATAAAGTGGTGATAAGAAATGATATAATAATTCCTTGTAAAAAAATGCAAATATATATATTAAAAATAATTGAGTGCTATATCGAATCAAAAATCATGAGTAGATTCAATTCAATAAATTATAAAAATAATATTTTTGTGCCACAGAAAACCATCACTTGAGTTAGTGCATGAGGATAATAAAGGAAAAAAATCGTAATTAGTTACGATTATTAAGCTATTACAAAACACAAATTTATCGGCCTATCATAGACTGCATTTAAATTTAATTACAAGATTGATTCATAATTTCAAAATATATAACTAAAGTAGAGTGAGGCCGAATAATTATAGGCTATCATAAAACATAGGTATAGCACGTGAAGTTAATCTCAGCTAGGTAATTGAAACATGCGAAAAACGCGGTTTCTTCCTCTGGTGCGCCGGATAGCACAAACATCCGACAGACGGACCAAACATTGTCTTAGCGAATACAAAACTCAAATAATTCGCTCTGCATTCTATCTCGGCCACGTACTCAAAACAATTTGTAACTTAGTGTACCTAATTATCAAAATGCATTTGATTTTCAGTTTAATATCGTTGTTGGCCTACAGTTCCTTTGCATATTTAATGTGTCTAGCATTTTTCGGTCCCTAAAAAAAGCGATCAAATTTTTATCAACTTTTTAAGACCTTGTCGATTACTTACCTGCTAATGATTGCCTGATGTTTTGTCATGGTAATGGCAAATTGTTTTTGTAATTTTTCATGAAGTTTATCTATTACATACCTACTTATATGCATTATGTAGCTAGCAATGCAAAAGGACATCATTTTTATCGCACAATAATTTTATTAGAATTTAACTATATAACTTGTAAACTGCAGAAAATAAACAGTAATTGGAATGTGCACACCAAAATATCAACATCTCATGTGTTCGCAAATCAATACAAGCCTATAGTAAAGATCAATTAACGAACCGAGCTGTGGAAGACATTCCCATCTCATTAAAAGTCTTCATCGCGAAAACTAAACTGACATTATTAGAATACGGGCAAATTTCACATCCCATAATTTTGATACAACAGCCGCCGTTTACTTGTATTCAACACGAAAATCTACGAAAGGCGGTCAACAGTCTAGAACAGATTGCCAAACCCACATTATGGCATTTTTACACGCGAACTAGTCTAAATAATTACTAAATAATCTACAATAACGGATTGAGTTGAAGGATGTTTTCCCTAATGGTAAATATAACTTGGAACATCGTGTGACAACTAGAAATAAATAAATTGTCTACGTTGAATTTACAAGAGAATGAATGGCTTCGTGCCATTCATTCTCTTGTAAATTCAACATTCCACACCCAAGATAAAAGCGTTATACAAAATAAGTAGGAAGGTACTTACTGGCCCACAGGATCCGATTTTTCGTATGAGAGTAGAATCATTTTGTGAGCATATCGCGTCTACTCTAGAATCAACCCAATCCAAATTAATAAGCCATTTCCAAAATATTGTAAATCATTAATAAGAACTCTGCTTACCCCTAATAGGAAAAGATGCAAAAACATACACAGGCCAATACGTCATTGCAGGCCACACTATACGGCCTTTATCATAATCAATCGCACTCAAAATTGCAACAGCTAAGCATGTGGAAACATAATCTGCACACTTGACCTCAAATCTAAGTTAGATAATCTAACAGAGGTCAGGTTTTATTTGTCAGATCAATTTTCTCCTAAATGCACCGATCGTAAATCGATACAAAAAAACATGAATGTTACAAAGGAATTCGGCCCACTAGTCACGAATATATCTAGCAAGAGATAAGTTTTTGTAACGGGCAAGGATATTTTAATAATAGACTAATGTAGGCATTTTTTTGATGGATAGAGTTAACACGCTAGATTATAATACTCGTATTGCGACAAAAACAAGATTTTATATTCGTCGTCCATATTATTCGAAATGCGAGCATTAATTGTATGTAATTAATTAAACATGCATATTACTTTGCGGCACAAAGAGGGTCAGCTCCAAGCAGGTTCTATGAAAGAAGAGCAATCCGTCCTTCTCTAACGTGACAGGATTTATTATTTCTTACTTGAAAATGCTCGTAAAATTTTCGCATTTCTAGTTTTTTTTCCCTAATATTTTTATATTAATTTCAAAACCTAATTATGTACAAAGCTATCGGCATCTATTGCCTTCTGATATTATATAATTGCATGCAAATGATTATCGAAACAACTGACATATTTTTGGTCAATAACTTCTGCGACATTTTGCTTTTTTTTGTGATATCGTATTGCAACTTGACATGTTTCAGTACCGATGTATTAAAAACAGCTCTATTTTAATTTATTTTAAATTGCCGTTTGATTGACAGTAGAATAAATCTACATGTGCATAGCTAAATCGCAAGTGAATTACGATCTAATAAATTACCATTCACACACAGATTATGCATTACCTGTTTAGCATAATTCGATATTCTTGTTGTACAAAAAATTTATGGTTGTCACAACCAAAAAGGATACTCCCGATCGCAGATAGAATAATTAATAAGTCTCCTTTGGATTTAAAATTTATTGACGACTTTTTTATTCACAATATACTAATTTGTAATCTCTTTGCGTTTGCTTTAATGGCCTCTAACGATCAATGATGTTTAGGTTAAATGTCCATTTGAAAAAAAAAAAAAATTAGTTCCATTCCTATGATAATAATCATCATCACTCGACAATCATCAATTCATAATGCATGTATCAGAGCTGTATAAAAAACATCGAAAAGATTGTTGACGAATACCGATTTATTTATATTGTTTAATATATCACCTGCAAGAAAGGCATAACAATGCAGCAGTATTATCAAAACATCAAAAGACATGAGATAATTCATCAATTATTATTATTTCATCTTGAATGTTTTGATAACATGATAGGCATGTATGGAAACAATGCTCTGGGAACATTAACAGCGAATTAAAAACATTATACATCAAATAAACATTTGAAAATTTTCAGCAGAACGAATTGAATTGTATTGGGTTAGAGGTAGCATTGAGAGGGTTGAGTGTCAAAATTGTTTACTAAGGGCCGGTTTTTTGATCCGTAGTTAACTCAACCAATGGTTAAACATAGTAACTAATGGTTGAATTTTGGCTAATGTGAAAGACTAAACATGAATGTAGGTATTCATGTTAGCTCATTCATACTAAAGAATGGCATAACTCATTCATGTTTAGCCTTTCACATTTAGCCAAAATTTAACCATCAGTTACTATGTTTAACCATTGGTTGAGTTATCTACGGATCAAAAAACTGGCCCTTACTACAACTACCTCATTGGAATTTATGTAAACCATACAATTTCTGGCTAGCATAATAATGACGCCAAACTCATATGGATGGTACGGTCAGCAACGAAAGCCGGTTTACATTCTTTCTTTTACATAATATTGTTACCTACCTATCTACATACAGCACAATATTCAATATTTTAAAAGTACTATTGTGCACAAAATAAGGAATATAGGAAAGCTACACCAAATCGTCATATAGGTATTCGCTTCGTAAGACCTCGACTTGTAGCTTCCATTACAAAAATTATCACGGGTCATCTTTTCTTTCCCCAGTATCTCTTGTCCTGGGATGGGGTTACAGGGCCTCCGATCAGAGGCGCTGGGCTGTCCTCCACCCCGCGTGCGGAGGCCGCCAACAGTCCCCCATTGCCATTGCTGCCCGCCAAGCTATCCCCATCTCAATTCCCGCTATGGAACTCATCGGCTACCAGAACCCACTGCCTGGTCCTCTTACGATCACCAATAACGGACATTCAGGTAAGGAATTATACACCCTTTATAGGATGATCATGTATAATAAATTATGAGTGATATTAAATAAAAAAATTCATCAGTCTTAAAACTTATAGGGCTGCCGTCGTGGTCTAGATGTTGTAACTCGACAGCGCGACTGAATTTGCGCCCGCCGGCAATAAACTCACCCCGAATGAGACTTGCACCTAACAATATTCCTTTATATTTCCAGTGGCACTCACCATCCCCAAATACAGCTCTGAAGAAGAAAAGAAAGGTTTCCGCCTGCCCTACATCTTCGGAGGACCCCTGGACAATGAATACGAAATTGAAGGACTCCACTTCCACTGGGGAGACAAGAACAACCGAGGTTCCGAACATACTCTTAATGATATGCGCCTGCCTTTGGAAATGCATATCATCCATAGGAACAAGAAGTACAGGAACCTCGCTGAAGCCCTCCAGCATCCCGATGGTCTTTGCGTGCTTGCCTTCTTCTACCAGGTAAGCTACAGCCCTCATAATCATTTATATCTGACTACAGCCCTCTTAAACAATTATTCACAAATCACCATCTTGTTCCAGGTCGTAGAATTCGACGCCAAGCTCCTCACCCCCATCGTCAAGAACTTGTCCGCCATAGAGAACTACAACACCTCCATGCAGCTGCCCCATACCTTCTCCCTGTCTTCCATCCTGTCTGGTCTTGACACCGAAAGGTTCTACACCTACAAGGGATCCCTGACCACCCCCCCTTGCGCCGAAGCCGTCACATGGGTCGTGTTCTCTGACTACCTCCCCATCTCCGTGTTCCAGGTAAGAAAGAATAATGAGTTTTATACATATTGGTAATAAGACCTTAAGTCACTTCAGTCAGCTAGACACATTGTCTTGATTGGAAGATATATCTGCACCAGTGTTCGACCTTCAAATCTATCCAGCATATACTCAAGACCTTTTCCCCCCACAGATGGACAACTTCCGAGGCCTTCTCTCCAACCTGAACCTGCCCCTCGTTGACAACTTCAGGCAGCTGCAGCCACTCTTCGGAAGGCGCATCTTCGTCCGCATCACATCCAAGAACCCCAAATTCAAGAAGACCAAGCTCCATTACTCCAAATGGGACTGGGTTGGACACAAGAAGGCCGAAAATGACGTCGCTGAGTTCGATGAATAAATTACAAGTCAAATCGTCTATCCCAACTCAAACTAATCAATCACTGTTTTCAATACGGGTATTTATGTAGCTCTTTATTGATACCAAATAGGATTTGTTGCCTACCATTTTGTTTTTACTTATTATAAATATGGTTGTGCGCACTGTATAGGTAATGTATAGATATGTGTGAATAGAAGTTTATAGTGTAAGTTAGTTAATAATCTTTTCAATAAAAATTAATTACAAAGAATTTCTTTGGTTTTATTAGCAAGACTATTATAGATACATATAGTGAAGATACCAATTGTTACAATAATTCCTGGAATATTTTAGTTAAGTCATGTAGTTATCTTGTCCAAACATTGACTGTAAAAAAAAAAAAAAAACATTATTTTTAGGTACATTTTCAACAATTCAAATTAATAAAAAATAAACAGCATACTCACTCAGATTGTCACAAAACACACTGAACAACTCAAAAAGTAACCATTAGTAAAACAACAGTTTAAACACTGGGTATAGACAATTAAACAATACACACTTTTTTTTTTTTCAAAAGTATCACAGGACTAGGGAACGATTTGGATATACAGCGCAGCACTATTCTATGTTCCTGAAGCCGAAATACACGCATAATGCCAAGAATCACAGAAAAACCACACTTCTCGCATATTCTGAACATGCTTATGTTAAAAGTAATGGAATGGATGGAATACCTACTGCATAATTAACATCGAAATAAATAGTGGAACTCATAAACAATTTTTTTATGGTCTTCAAAAAATAGTGGCTAAGTTTTTATTTAAAGAAAAGAAAAATCCTAACTAATCCTAATCCTAAAAAAATATTAAAAATGGGAAAGTAAGTTTGTTTGTTTGTTACCTTTCACGCCTAAACCACTGAACCGATCATCCTGAAATTTTGCATATACGCTGTGACGTGTACAGAAATGGACATAGGGTAACTTTCATCCCGAAAAAAAACAATAACGTTCTTATGAAAATAGATGGCGCCACGTGTCTTTCGAACCATTATTGAATTATTTTGTTATAGAAACTTTAGTAGTATTCGTCCTTTTTTTTAAATTTAAGTACATAATACCTTTTGCGAGTCTAGAGTGCCGATAGACCGGTTTTTCATAATACCTACTATAAATGCGAAAGTGACGTTGTTGCGCTTTCACGCTAAAACCGCTGAACGGATTTGGATGAAACTGGGCACATGGGTAGACTATGACCTGGATTAGGACAGAGGATACTTTTGATCCCGGTAATGCATTCCTGTAGGATAATTCCGACAACCACGCGGGCAAAAGCTAGTAATTAAATAAATAGCTAGATATCTGCCTACCTCCTTCGAATAAAACCGTGGTGGTTATAAGCAAGAGTCATCACGATACAGTCAGTAAATCAAGTCGAGTAAAAGTAACACTTTCACAAAGCATTTCCCTACATTATATTTATTATACACAGGGAGCAAGGCGGAGGCCTTTGCCAAGCAGTGAGACACTAAAGGCTTAGCTAAAAATAATATACCTACACATTTCGATAAGTAGGCACTTACACTGCTATTCAGCTTATCAACAGATAAGAAAAAACAAAATATTGTGTATAATTTTACCATTTTTTTTATATTGTGTTCAATTATCAAAATATTTAAACTGAAGTGTACTTAAATCGGTTTTTATTGCTAGCTGTACCTGATCGAATCAAAATCAAGACAATATGATTTTTAAAAAATGATTGGTAAAATTCCTAACAATCCCGAGTTTAGGATTAGTCAAGATACACTCATTGACACCGCTCAATATATTACTACCATTTTCAAATGCATGATTAGCATCGAATGCTGTTCACATCCTTTCGCATTCGATTCTACATTGCGAGTACCTACCATAACAATCGATCGGCGGCGGGAACATTAATTGCTAAAGGTCCTCATTGAGAGTGCGTCTTCAATCTTGCTTGACCCATAAGGTCTAAGCACACGGATCAGCAAAATGCTCTCTTAAGCAATTTACATTGCGTAGCATAAGATAATTTTCGTTGATAAAAAACTAAATAACTAAAGTTGCAAATAGCGTAGGTAAGTATAGTTGCTACACTTTTTGGACAGGAGCAAACGCACGCCTCTGGCAATTATTACTTGCAAGTTATTTTCAACTCAATTTCAAGTGCCATATAGTTAATTATCAATATATCAATGAAAAAGGCTTGAGAATTTTGTTGCTCAGTGTGGACGGACCAACTAAAAATATTTACCAAAACTGTTACTATTCCCAACTTATCACTATTTATTTCTTTGTTAGTTAATTAAGCAGCAAACTCACTCGAAAACTGAAAACTCAAAAAATAAAACAACAAACTGGTATTTTCATATTCTATAATACAAGTTCAACAAATCTATACAATAAATGATTGATTAATACTCTGTAAAATTAGGCTGGAACCACACTAAAGTCGCATTGGAATAATTTATTTAAAAATATTTAGTGCCAACGTTGTAGTAATAATATGGATAATTTTATGACACAAAATATTTGAGAATGGCGCGAACCACTTTACTGAACTTCCAACCTTACATATTGAATAATTTTATCACATTAAATAACGGGGATCATTCGATGTAACAGTTAAAATAAATGTTTCTGGTAAGTGGAATGTATTAGTTAACTGCTTTACTTGAAAAATAAAATTGCACACTGAAAACTGTAAGGCCGTGCATACACTAGGCAACTATTGACGCACAGTCGGTGACTACCAACATAAAAACAAAACTCGATTTTTTGAAAATCTTATTATGTGGCCATTCTACATGTTTAGAATCATCACATTATCCTTTCAATGTGGGCGGTTTAGTCCTTTATTTTTAGGATTTTAAGAAAATGTTGAGTGTCAAATGTTGCCAAGTGAATAAACGGTTGAATGTGGATGGATGGTCACATTAGTAGTTAGTTTGTAACGTTGGTACACAGCTGGCTTATATACAAGTGCCGTCTGATGCACAGACAACGATATCATGCAATAAATTAGTTTTAGCGTACCAAGTCGTCGGGGTTGAACATGCCCTGGAACAAAGAAAAAATAATTAGATTGAATAGTTTATGGGTCAATGCTGCGCCGAAATTGGGATACGGGCAAGAGAATGGTGCGTTTTGGTATAGGGCCAGTGCAATAGATAGAGTTTGGCCAGCGAGTCGTGGCACAAGGAAATGGCGGCAAATTTAAAAAAACCGCAGCTGACAACATGAAATATTAAAAAACAGTTTAATACTTTTGTATTTTTACGTTAATTAGTTTGTTGATATGGGTGGATTGTGATAACATTTTTATTTCATGTCGCCAGCTCAAGATTTTTTCGTCATATCCTTGTACCACGATTCGCTGGCCAAACTCTATCCGACTACAGGTTTAAGGCGTGCTACACACTTGTTAGCGTCAGCATGATTGGGCTCAGCCGGGCGGCAAAATATACATTTCATTTAGCCGCCCAGCCTGTGTCGGTTCAAGCCAAACCAAACATGAGGTGTGTAGCACCCCACCTGACTGGGTAATGGGCACTATAAATACAGGACAATTTTTTAAACAGTGCGCAAATTTTTACAGGATGTTCTACCCATGAATATGAACAACTTTCACTATGGGACCAACCCTGAAATCACAAAAAAAAAATCTGCTATTACATACATTTTGGTTGAGTAGGTATTGAACTTTTATATGAACACCTGTTTTTTTTTGTGATTTCAGGGTTTGTCCCATAGTGAAAGTAGTTCACTTTCATGAGTAGAACACCCTGATGCTTAAAAAAAATGTCCTGTATATAGGTAAGCTAAAGCAGTAAAGAAACTACGTACAACCGATCAAAACGGCAATCTCACACAGACGCGCGCATCGACGTGACCCCAAAGCGGACGTCGCAGTGTTTTGTGTTTTTTTTTATGCCAGCTTTGCCGCTTTGGGGTCTCGTCGATGCGCGCGTTTGTGTGTGTGTGCCATTTCGAACCTTTGTACGTAGTTTCTTTACTACTTTACCTTATACATTTACTGTATAATGGGTGAACATATGGCACGAATGGCACAGTGGTTGAGTGATTGGCTGTTGCGCTATGTGCCGTGGGATCGATTCTCGCACAATCGTACTGAACTAATTTTTGTGTAGTCTAAGGATTTATTATATTAGAGCTATTTGTGTTTATTAACCTCTCGAATGTCTTATGTTACACAGTTCGACATAAGACAAAATGCTCCAAGTGTCTTAAGTCGGACAGTTACACTAAATTGACAAGTGAAAATATTAAAATGACCTTTATGATAATGTAATCCTAATACAGCTTGACAAGCTTGACAATTTCAGTCAAGTCAATTTAGTCTCCGACATTCGAGAGGTTAATGGACCCACGACACGAAATACATTTCCAATGTAGGATGGCTTTTGAAACAGAAAACATAATTATTTGCAGCATAATAGCATAATGAGGCTATAATGATCTCAGGACACAGACCTCTTCTCTGTGAGAGGGAAATTATCTGAAGATAGAGTTGATATGCATTCGAATCCCTTCTTTATCTGATCCGCGATTTTTAAACCATGCATAAAGCCGCGGGCAAATACTAGTAAAATATTTACCTTTGCACGTCGGAGGATGGAATCCTTGCTAGCATCATACGGATGGTCCTTTGAGGGAATCTCAAGCACAGCGGGTACAGGGGCGGTGTGGCTATCAATCACGTGCCGGATGAGCTCAGCCACGTTCTGATTGATCAGGATGATGTCAATGTCATCACGCTTGATGAAACGCTTGAAGCAATCCTCGATTTCGCTTACTGGAGTATCTGTGGAAAGTAGTAACCAATAATAGTCAGTTATGTTTAACTTCCACGATGCCTTATATGACCGTTCTTCTTTTCTCAGTAACCTCTTGTCCCTCCGTGTTCCTTTTCCTACCTCAATACTTTCTTTACTTTGCACAAATAGCTTTCTTGTATATAAATGTATAGTCTCATTCATCACTTTAAATAATATTAAGTTGTAAATTTTCCTCATTATAATATGCTCATTATTTACTATCTTCACCTTTATAAATATACTGATCTTATATCCGTCCTATCCTAAATCCCGATAAATTATTCATACTAATATTTTCGTTTCCCTAACTTTATTTCTGAAATAATAGTATACTTTTTCCCCAACCTAATATTTATAAACTTGACATTGGCTAAATGCACAAACCGTGCGAAGCGAAAAGGAAAAAAAAAAAAAAAAACTTCCACGATGTAATAGGAGCCGAGCCTACCGCCATCTACTGGGCACACACTCAGACTTGGGTCTGCTACTGAGAAATTCTATAATACTTAAAATAATTATAATAATAGCCTTTATTCAGACACAAAAAAGGGTATTTATAAAATAATAATATTAAGTTAACGACTCTGCTGAGCCGATGACATCAACAACTTCGTCTATTTGCCCAACTTTGGCAAATGCCTCCTCCATTTCTTTCCACTCTACTCGGTTTAGAGCTTTCCTTGTCTATAGTTTTCCTGCTATCACCTTTATCTCGTCTTCCCACCTTCGAATCTGTCTGCCTCGTTTCCTTTTCCAATTTCTAGAGTACCAAAACACTATGCTTCTGTTCCACTTTTCGATGCCTCTTATTGTATGTCCTGTCCATTGCCATTCTATAATACTTAATTAATCTTTATTATCACAAGAATTATTAGTAAAGAAAACTTAAAAACAAATGTTCAAAATCAAAAGTCATTTACTCAAACTATGCTGAGAATCAGCACACTTCGAACGTCAAAATTACATAAGCCAGTCCCCGGCGCGCCCGCCCTTCACCGCCTGTCTGTTCAGTTAGAAAAACTTGATCCTATATAGTACGCAAAATAATTTACAGTACGCAACAGAAAATATTAAATTAAATTATTTGCCTTATGTCAGCTAGCACACGCCAATATACCAACAAAAAACATTGAAAACTACTAGTCTATACTCAAGTAGAAATAAAAAATAAAAACGTAAACCGGACTATATACCTAAATAAAAGCCTCCAGACATAAAGGGCTGTTAGTATCCTAATAATAATCTTATGCAGACATAAGTCTGCAGACGAACTTCATCCACTAAACGAGTTTAAAACATAATTCTGTCTCTGTCATCTTCAAACGATTGAAAGAAACGGAGCGATGTTTTAAACTCGTTTAGCGTTAAACGCGTTTAGGATGTGTGGTGAAAATGAGCCTTAGTATTTTTGAGGCCTGATTCAGTGACGCAGCATTGAACAGTCTCACCTACCACACCACATGCACAGGAGACAATGCTATTATTATGAAAAACACATTGCCTGAACTGGGCATTGAACCCAGGACCCCATTCTCAGCAGTTGCACTTGCAACATATGGGTAGTCAAGTGGAGGATTTAAGTATTTCTATATAAAAACAAAACAAAAGATCTTGTTAGGTTTCAAACTAAGTTTAGGAACAATTCATCATTTCCGTCAGAGATAGTAGGTATACATTGACATTGGTAAGTAAATACATAATAACATTCAGATACAATAAAATTGAATAAGTGAAATAAATATTTTCTTTGATAGCTGTTTTCATATACACTTGCCTTCATGCCCTTGGATGCTAATAAAATATCATATTTTTATCAAAAATAAGATGACATCTACGATTTACAATGCCAATTAGCATATCTTTCACAAAAATTTTAAGACATGAAGTGTACCTACTGTGCATGCCATAATGGGATGTCAATAAAAAACTGAAAACTTTGATATTTTGTAATACAATTAATTTCAAATCCAGAAAAAATATCAAGTAAGTAAATGAAAAGAAATGGCTATTTTTCACAGTTCCTTAATTTTCAAACATAAGCTCAACTCATACCAAGAAATACTGAAGTATTTTAAGATAATGTTGCTGGAGATACGCAGGAATATGCTAGATTTGGTTTTCCTTATGTAGTTAGTAACAGGTTCTCTGAAGTGTTCCGGTTTGCTCAGTAGTGATTCAAATATTTTAATTTGTTGATTACCTGTGATTTAGTCTTTTTAAATTATTTTTAATAAAAAAAATTGCTCACTCTTGGTCAGAAAGTCGAAATTAAAACATTTTAACAATCGATGAAATCTCTTATTGAAATCCCCATTACTGCATTTTGACTCTCTGGGTTAGAGCGGAACAAGTGGGAAATAAAATGTTCCAATCGTCACCACTGGGGAGGAACGAAACTTTTTTTTCCCATTTGTACCCAGTAGGGACGACGAGGTGGGGACGACCGGGAATAAACCAATAGCTAGATAAATAGCTCTTAGTTCAGAAACAACAAAGACTAACATGACTCTCAAGCTCATTTCAGACTACGCTATACTATTCTGCTATATAGTACAATATTAAAAGCTATATAGCTATACTATATAGCATTGCGTTCACATTATGCGATAGCATATTTGGTTGCGATTAGGAAATATGCTATATGGCAAGCTCAGTTGACCAGTTGTGTCGTTTCGTTCGTCCTGCTTGCGGGGCGTGCGGGGAGGAGAGCGCCGCGCGAGCATAGCATAGTGTATCGCTCAATTTCATAGAGTATAGCAAGCCGATAATATAAAGTATAGCAAACTTGCCCATTTGTTATTATTATTACATGATATTGTGAAACCAACAAAGAATATATATTATCGTGGCTAAGTAATAACAGCCGCATGGATCGAACCACCAGGTTAAGCTATGCTTGCCGGGGTTGGTCCGTGGATAGGATACCGAGACTCCTCCGTGCCTCGGAAAGCACATTAAGCCATTGGTCCCGGCTGTCATTTGTGGATCTTTAACAGTTGTTACGGGTTATCAAAAGCCTAAAAGTCTGACAACCAGCCTTTCCAAGGGGTATTGTATTATCCAGTAACTGGATTGTGTAGGTCGGATAGGCAGTTGCTCCATGTAAAGTAATGGTATTCAGCTGCATCTGGTTAGACAACTCCAACATAGTTTGGGACAAGGATAGGCAGATTGACTTATTAAAAAAAAAAATCTTCAGTAAAATGTACAGCTTCAAGCACTGACAAACCTACATTCCATAAAGGCCCGTCTGAGTTTCCTTCTAGGTTTATGTTAGCCTCTTTATAAGACATTAAATAACAGCTGTAATCCTATACTATTAAATGAGCACTGTACCTATAATATCCTACTAATATTATAAATGCGATGGATGTAATGGAACGGATAGATAGATGCTTCTTACTCTTTCATGCAAAAACTACTTAACAGATTTTGATGAAATTTGGCACATAGATAGTTTTCACCTGGATGTTTTTATCCCCATATTCAATCTGTTTGAGACCTACGCGGGTGAAGCCGCGGGGCGCTGCTAGTATATCCATATACTATAGTATATAATTCTTCTGTACGTGTGTTGTGTCACCTATATTTGTAATCACGTTCTCGAAAACGGCTCTAATGATTTCGACGAGAGTTGGGCGAACAATCGATCTAGCTAGGTCTCCATGTCTGGGAAAATTCGTGTTCTCTATTTTCACCTGAGCAGAGTTCGGTCGACCAGGTACTATTACGAAAATAACACTTACTTTTGTCAACCACCATGAAGTTGGGGTGTCTTTTTTTGTTGATTTCACCGATCCCACCCAGCAGGAAACCAACGCAGGTGTCCTGGAATCAGATATACGTTTCTAGTGGAAATAATACACTAATTCCATGAAAAATTTATTTGTCAAACAACGACATGGCCTTTATATATTGGTTGCACGATTTTCTTACCTCGTCTCCGATGACGCTGATTAGCTTTCCCTTCATTGCGGTCATCGCCATGATTAGTGTTTTTCTTGATTTTTATTGTTTTTAAAGAATTAACGTGAACTGTGACAAGGTTCGTCACCTGACTTGAATAGATTTTTTGTGTTCGGTTGGTACGAGTGGGACAGATGGTTTCTCTCTTGTCAAAAAACATTAAAAAAAACCGCAAAATTCGTTTATTCTAGGTAGTGGTACTGATCATAAGTACCAACTTGATTTTATTTCCAATTTAACGTTTAGAAATGAGTTTCCTAAATATCTTAGTTTTGCAAATGACAGATTTTGTATATAAAATAATTACGTTTATTGAGATATAATAAATAACACTCAATAATATGCAGATAAATAGCAATATATCGTGAGGCATGGTTTTGAGTATGAATGTCTGAATGTTGATGGCCATGAGAGTAAGAGAACCCCAAAGAAAGGATGGATAGACTAGATAAGGGATGATTGATAAGATAATAAAACACGATTAGTTTGATGCGAGCCTTTGAAGCAATTCTTGTCAACCGAGTTGTATGTAACAGCATCTTAGAGCGTTTTGCTCTACGAACAGCATGGAATAGGCTCCAGGAACATGCTGTGACGGCACTCTGACTGAACTGCTTCAAGAATTAACTGTACACTGTACAGATTAAATATATCCAAGCTATTTGATAACACCAAGGAATAAAAGTTAGGTATAAAAGTTCCTTGGATAACACACGAGCTGCTAGTGTGTGTAACCAAATAATAATCATGACTTTTAGTCTGCATATTTTGTTTATGTGATGTAGTTTCCGAACGAATTAAAGCTGTCACAGGAAAACAGTGTTCCAGCTCCACAACTTTATGATATCTTTATATTAATAGTGGTAAGTCTTAGTTTCACCTTTCCAATGCAGATCTTTCATCTCTATCTCTATGACATTAACTTTCAAAGTTTCGAGACAGATTTTGACTTTTGGAAATTGCAAGCAAACTGTCAAACTGTGATTGCAAGCAAATATCGCACTTCGTTAGCGTGCGTAACTTTGTTTTAGACCACATTGTTTTGTTATTAACAAATTAATATAGAATAGAATTAGGTTAATTAGACGCTCAAAACAATGTTAAATATACAAAACTACGGTAGTAGTTCTGAGGACGAAGAAGACAATGAAACCGAGACTATCACAGGAGAGAGCAACGAAAAGTTACTATCGCACCTGAAACCAGTTGACACTAACTTCTCCGTAGCTAAATCAATGCAAATATGTGCAGCACCCGTCGTTATGCCTACAGTAAGTAACATTATTTCATAAAGTGCCTATTTGGAAATTTAAAATATAAAGTATCCCGATAACAATGTGTGTGCTATTCCACCCATGATATTATGGTTCTATGTTCTATGTTATTGGGTTTGGTTTCCGCACTTAATCCTTCAAGTGGACCATTGTGCGTGGATATTATGGTAGTTTATTGGTTTGTTGTCTGAAATGATTAAATGAAATACTGAATACTTGCATTGGGGGTAAATGTCATGTTTACAAACAAATAAGGTTATTTTGTGAGTAATTCATAGTAATTGTTAATGCAATGTCCTATCTAATGCACAATTTGTATAAACCAATTTTGTTATGAATAAGTCCATACTAATTACATTTTATTCTTTTTCAACATGTCTTATTTACTTATTAAACTGTAGATGTGTGTCTAAAACTGTAGATATTTTGATATCTGAATATACAGTATGTTAACCAACAGAGGGCGTTCCCGTTAACCCGCAATAGTATAGCATCCATACATGCTAAAAAAAATATTACCATTCGAAAACAAAATGGTTTTTATTTTTTTTTAATATTAAAATATTCACTAAAAATGCTAAAAATATTCACTAAAATATTCAAAAAAGTATAAGAATATTCACTAAAAATAAAAACTAAATTGCGATGTTTCCGTCCTTCAAGTACGCGTGTACAGAGTGTTTCTTTTACGTATCAATTTAACATTTTTAGTGAATATTTTAATATTAAAAAAAATAAAAACCATTTTGTTTTCGAATGGTAATATTTTTTTTAGCATGTATGGATGCTATACTATTGCGGGTTAACGGGAACGCCCTCTGTTGGTTAACATACTGTATATCAACCAATAAAGTTAAACATCTCAATAACAACTACTATTTTTCTATCGCAGAACAGTGATGACACTAGAATACTATTACCAAATAGTCAAGAGTTAATGCACAATCCTAAGTATGAAGAACTCTTTGCTCCCTCATTCGGACCAGAGAATCCGTTTCAAACACAACAAATGAGGGCTAATAGAAACATGTTATCTGGCTTTGTAGAAAAGGCACATATCAGTGACTTCCAGTTTGAAAATCAGAGGAGAACATTTACAAGTTATGGTCATGCTGTGGACCCATCTACGGATGGCGATACGGGGAGTGGCGATGCTATAGTAGGTAAGTAGTGAATGATATATTAACACATTCGGTGCGGCAGACACACATGCGCGTTTTCATAACTTTCTTCGAGTGCGGCGCGGCGCACATGTGTGTTCGTTGTGCATCTCTATTGTTTCGAAAACATCGTAAAAAAAAGGGTCGGTAAGGGTGTAGCATAAAGAAGCGTTTGCATAAAGAATTCAGCAGAGAATGTGTTAAAGCTCATATTACAGAACCTCACTCAATACTCAAGCAATACATAAAACTAGTTTCAACCAATCAAATGTCTTTAATCTAGCTCTGCTTAGTTTGGGATCAGATGACCGTGTGTGAAATGTTCCAGAATATTATTATTATTATTATTGTCTTTAACACATTATGACTTATGAAATTACTGAAAATGGCTACGTGGCTTCAAAGCTTGAATGGGACATTAGCCGTAACATTTGCTGCATTTAAGAGTTCCAAAGCTTAAGAAAAGCAGTGGCAGTAAATAGAGTTATAAGTAAAAATATAGATGGGACATCCCTTTCTCTGAAATGACACAGTTGACTAAGAGAAAAGAACAGTACCTACTTACATACAAACACTCAAGATTATTTCCCATGGGCGTAGGCAGAAACAGAACGCCGCCTGCTACGATCCTAACATACTCCTTTTGCCTCATCCACATTCCTATTATATGGTCATATAAACCAGTTGCAAGTACTATGCCAGGTGCATAGAGTGCCTTTCTGAAGAACATCACCAATAAGCTCAGCGGATGTCTTTCTAGGGAAAAAAGAACACAATGATGAATAAATTACTTCCATTTACAGTATCAGCGATGGTGGCGCCACCTGAGGAAGCAATAGGCAAGTCAGTGTTCGAGACAATTAAAAAGAGACCCCTTGACAAGAAGAAGAGGACCAAAAATGATAACCCTGAGGATGTCACTGGGTTTCTTGGACCCTGGGGAGGATATGTGGGGGAACAGAGGTAGGCATTATTTATCTTATAGATTTTCTAGGTGAACCTTTGTTTCTTTCAATATATTTTTCTTTTTATAATTAACTATCTGACCCGACAGATATTATCCTGTCCAAAGGGCAGGATAAGTATTATGATTCGGTCCCCAACAACAACTCCGATCCAAATTCATGTTATAGTATCGCCGCAATGTACAGTCACGAACCGGGATTGTTGAGCCACTAGCTTATCATCTTAACTTGGTTGTGTTACACGAATGCTGCCCGTTATTCGTTATTGAAAAGTCACATGTCAAATTTCACAGGCGGCATTCGTGTAACACAACCAAGTCAAGATGATAAGCTAGTGGCTCAACAATCCCGGTTCGTGACTGTACAAATGCAACTTCTATGTATTTTCCTGCTGCATTCTGCTTTAATTTAGAGATAAGGGTGTATGTATGGTTATCCTTTAAAGAGCCATCCATATCTCTAAAACTAATTGAGCTAGAGAGATAAATCCAAAATGAGGTTGTAGGTAACATTAAAAGCAAATTTTATATATTTCTTTAGATTTTTTAAATAATTGCATGTTTCAATAAATAATAAATAAATATTTTATATTTTATTTTTTTAATGTTCTCGTTGACTTACCATCACCGAAAAATTAAGCTTGTATCACTCATTTCTGTAAACAACAAAGTAATAAATTTTTGTAATACTAATATCCAACAAAAATGGCGGGATACGACGTGAATTCGAATAACCTATAAGTTTTTTTTGGTGCTGTGGTAGTGAAACACGCGTGCATGACAATGTTCTTTTTTTAACCGATTCGTTGCGGCTCCCGGTTTCGCAAACTTTTAGCCATGGCGGCGAACAAATATTTCATGGCGCGCCTGTCGTGTCAACCGCCACAGAAGTAGATGACACACCTAGTGTGCCATCAGCCATGTGTAAAAAAAAATATACTTTTTATGCTTTTTGCGCATGTGTAGACCTGATTAGGTTTAGTTGACATCAAAAGTTGATAGTGAACGGTCGTATAAGTGGTGTAAAGTGGCTAAATACGTGTTCTTCTACGCCGTTTCCTTGAAATGGCGGGTAAGAGACTTTTTTATGCAGATGTTGCAAACCTTTTGTCTTATTATTTTTGTTTTTTCTCATTTAATTGTGTTGGTACATTTAAATCACCCTGAAAATCTTTCAGTGAATAATAACGTTAGTAAATATCAAGTAATCAAGAACCTTATCGTGGGAAAAATAGGGCATAGGTATGACTTTTACAAAAATAGGTATTATTCGGCGAAACTGTTAGGCAGATCCACACAAGGTAGGAAAGTAAAGCACGTCTGATTACTAAGGATAGCAAAACAGAAGTGTTCTCAGAAACAAAAACAATGCGCTGCGCTGTGCCACAGTATAAATATGGAACAGTACGGAAACTAAATATAGTTTTTTTTTTTATGTAATGCTTTTTTAATTACTAGTTATCAGTCACGCATTTTCGGGTTGAAACGCGGTACAGTTCACCCTAAAATGCGTGACTAGTTATTTTAATTCGATTTATTGAGTAACATTAAAAGTAACAGCCCTATTGCTTCAATGGAGCGTAGGTAATTATTTTATCGAATAGGCTTATTTTTCATACTGTTTCATATTTATACTGTTGCTGTGCTGGCTGGCCGACGAACAATAGACTGCATTTTTTGCGAACCTTTTTTTGTGCAGATAGCGTTCGATCTGTTTCAAGCAAAAATTAATATGATAAATTGGCCACAAATGAGGAGAATTTATTGGTAAATTCATTTCATACTAAGTTATTTAAAAAAAGGCAATGCCTTAAGCTTCTATTTCATGTACTTATTATTTTATTATACACTATTATTTTATATACTCTATTATTTTCGAGACGCTAAAAAAAGTCTCCCAGTATATATATATATTTCTTGTTTTAATTCATAAAATATTTTTATCTCGTTTTCTGGGGTACATAAAGACATGCAAATTGTACAAGCAATTGTGGCTGTATTTTTAATTCATGGTTCAATTTTTTTGATAAAGTTAATTGATCTAACAATAGCTTCGTTATATTTTCAAAATTATTTAATTATTCAATGATAAAAGAAGCATGTCCGTGTTTAATAATACAACGAAAAAATCTCTTGTCAAAAAGGTTTTCCACCCCTGAAAATTTCAAATTCACAAAATATCTAGAAACGAAGGCTCTGGGCATGTCCTACGTGCAAAATAATGCATCTTTTGTCTTGGATAAATCGTCAAAAAACGTAATTTGAGCAAGTTATAACAATTTTTAAATGACACGACTGGCGTGCCTTCCGCCACAAAGAAAAGAGCTCGATGACACGCGTGGCGTGTCATCCGCAACGAATCGGTTAAATTCATAGAGATACCACAAATTGAGTAATGAGAATGTGGCTGTTTGATGAGTAAGGAAGGGATCGAAAATGCAAAGGAGCTGCATAATGGATACAAGATACAAGATATTTATTTTGCTAAAACATGAGTATACACATAAATGCAAGATGTTACATAAAAGGTAGATTGAGTCACTGTCATGTTTTGCCTTAATGGAGTACAAAATATAACTGTTTAAATAAATCTAAATCATCACAATGCTATTTACTCATACATGCATTACTAAACAACTATAATTAACGGTCAAAGAAAAAGTTCTGAACTGCATTAACACATTCTCTGCTGAATTCTTTATGCAAACGCTTCTTTATGCTACACCCTTACCGACCCTTTTTTTACGATGTTTTCGAAACAATAGAGATGCACAACGAACGCACATGTGCGGCGCGCCGCACTCGAAGAAAGTTATGAAAACGCGCATGTGCGTCTGCCGCGCCTAATGTGTTAATGTGAGAATAGGCTTGTTACATAGTCAAGTCAATTAAAATATGAATTACTACTTTAAAAAAAAAAAAACAAATACAATAGATCACAATAACATGTCAAAAAAATACAACATTTTCATCTCAAAAGCGAGGAAAATTGTCCTCTTTCATAAACTCTGCTATACTGTAAAAAGCTCTTTCAATTAGTAAACTTTTCAATTTATTTTTAAGAGCAGACATATGTAATGCTCTCCATGATTTGGGCAATTTATTAAAAATGGTCGGAGCCATGCAAAAGATGCTCTTACGCATAAGAGCTGTTTTAGCGCCGTGTACACAGAGTTTAAAATTATCACGTCTATTCCTAGGGACAGCATCAGACCAACGCTGAAATAAATGAGAATTGGATTTAATGAACATAACTGTTTCCAAGATATATAATGAAGGCAATGTCAATATCTTACGTTCTATAAAATAAGATTTACAGCTGTCCGTTGTTTGCAGTCTAAACATCGATCTAATGCACCTTTTCTGTGCCTGAAACGCTATTTCATTGTCCGTGCTATTCCCCCAAAAGATGACTCCATACCTAACAATTGATTCGGCTAATCCGTAGTAAGCAGTAATTAGCGCATCTGTGTTGAGAACCACAGCAAGCTGTTTCAGAGCGTAGGCTGCACTACTCAATTTTTTACTAAGTGCCTCTATTTGAGGTTTCCAATTCAATTTAGAATCTATTATTATTCCCAGAAATTTTGCTGTGTCAGCTTCATTGATATTTATATTATTAAATTGAATATTAAGATTGTTGATTGTTTGTGTACGTTGTCTAAAGTGCATTACGTTAGTCTTTTTTAAATTCATTTTTAAATTATTATCATTTAACCAATTTATAATAGATATTAGTGAATTATTAATGTCATGTTCATATGTGTTTATGTCATTACAAGCTATTGTCAAAGTGCAATCGTCAGCAAAAAGTGTCATTGGATGTTAAGATATTTTAGGCAAGTCATTTATATACAAAGTGAACAACGGAGGCCCCAATACACTGCCTTGAGGTACTCCATATATAACTTCGCGTTCTTCTGATCTTGAAGTTTCTTCACGTTTACTTTTTTTATTTATTTTACTGATTTCTGTTACTTGTTTACGGTTATGAAGATACAATTTGATTAATTCTAAAACGTTGCCTCTTACACCATAGGCTTCAAGTTTCTCTGCCAGGGAATTATAATGGACGCAGTCAAAGGCCTGTGTCATATCGCAGAGTACATACTGGTGTTCTCTTATCTACATTTAGCATGACATTATGTAAAAACTCATAAATAGCCAAACTTATACTTTTATTTTTCTGAAATCCCTTTTGTTCGTCACTTAATATATTATATTTTTCTAAATAGGTATTCATTTCACCATATACAGCCTTGGCCAAAAGTATTGAGCACCTTACAAATTTCGCTCGTTCACGGAAAGTATGGGAGTAAACCAAATCTATTGTTGAAGAATTTTTTTGTCGGCCATTTACAAAGGTTTAAACAATGACCCACGCCGCACAGCTAGCAATAAAACACCTGGGTGCAATAAAATGTGTTTTTTACAATTTTTGTATTTATTTATCAGTTCGCTACCATCGCTCGTTGTGAACACATCCAGTGATCTAGTGCGCCTTTTGTATTTTATTTCAGAAGTTTTAAGTGTTATCGTTGCAATATGCCAAAACAAAACGAACTTTCTTTAGAAAAACGTGTGCAGATACAGCTTCTGTATGAGCAAGGGAAATCACAAGTAGAGATTTCTAAAACTGTGAAATGTTCGCGCCGATCCGTGCAATATGCTATTCAGCGATTCTCTACTACCGGATCACATGAAAATAGACCGAGAACCGGGCGCAAACGCATCACCACAGACCGTCAAGATCGTCAGTTACTGAGAGAGTCGTTAAGAAATAGGAAAAAAACATCTTCAGAGCTCGCTGCTGAGTTGTCGGAACAAATTAAGAAGCCAATTTCTGCTCGAACTACTCGCAGAAGACTTCAAGAAGCTGGTCTGAAAGGCTGTAAAGCTAGGAAGAAGCCATGGCTCTCCGATAACAACAAAAAAGCTCGATTGAAATGGGCTTTAAAACACCGAACTTTCACCGCTGAAGATTGGTCAAATGTTGTTTGGTCAGACGAATCAAACTTTGAGGTGAGTAAGTCAATTTAATGCCCTGATACAATTTTATAAAATGTTTTAAAAACCAAACGCATAATTGAATTTATTTTAGTTTTACGGAACTCAATATTTTTCTCTTTATTGCAGATTTTTGGTACACCTGGTGTGACCTTTGTGCGTCGCCGTGTGGGCGAAGAATTTAAGCCAGAGTGTGTGATCCCCACCGTTAAACACGGTGGAGGCAGCATAATGGTCTGGGGTTGCATGACCGATTCTGGAGTTGGCGAATTGTTCGTGTGTGAGGGTCGCATGGACTCTACTAAGTACATAAATGTACTAGAAACTGCATTACTGCCTTCATTCACGAAACTTTTTGGCGACACGAATATGGATGGTGTCAAATTCCAGCAGGATAACGCGCCATGCCACAAATCTGCACGCACTATGAGATGGTTTCGGGAAAATAACACGGAACTGCTTGACTGGCCAGCTCAGTCTCCAGATCTGAACCCCATAGAACATTTATGGGGTTTATTAAAGCGCAGGGTTAGGCGCCACAAAATTAACAACAAAGAAGATTTAAAACGCTGCCTGCGCCTAGAATGGAACTCGATTACTGTTGACGACTGTAAAAAACTTGTTAACTCTTTACCAAAAAGAATTTCTGCCGTAATTAAGGCAAAGGGTGGACCCACAAAATATTAATTTTCTATTAATAAATAGTAAAATAAACCCATATAAAACGTTTTGTTTTATTTCTATTTGATACTCCGCATAAAACTGAAAGATATCATGGGTGCTCAATACTTTTGGCCAAGGCTGTATGTATTTTTCGAAGACCTTAGACATAACTGATATAAGCGCTATCGGTCTGTAATTTATCATTAATTCGTGATTATCTTTCTTATATAGCGGTTTCACTGTAGACTTCTTTAGTGCGTCAGGAAAAATACACCTGAACTTATACAAAGATTAATAATGAAACACAAATGAGTACATATTTCAAATGCAACTGCTTTCAATATTTTAGTGGCAATACCATCGTGGCCAACGCTGTTCGTGTTTTTTTAGCTTCATAATAATATTTAGTATGTCATAGGGCGTAGACGGAGCCATAAACATAGATTGTACTCTGCCTAGAATTAATGACGTTGAGTTTGTTCCCGCGTTAATTGTTGGTTGTATTTTATCTATGAAATAATTATTAAATGCATTGGCAATGTCCTTTGGGTGTGTGATGTCTTTATTTTCAAATTTGATGCAAGAAATTGAGTTTTTCGGGGCATTGTATTTACTCTTATTAATTATTTGCCACGTAGTCTTAGACTTGTTATTAGAGGTTTTAATATTGTAATCGTTTTGTGCTTTCTGTGTTAGATTCATAATTCTTTTGAGTAATTTTGAATATTTTTTGAATTTATCTCTATTATATTGACTTGGTTTTAACCTATATTGCCATAGAAGCTTCCGTTTGTTTTTACAACACAACTTAATCCCACGTGATACCCAAGTAGGATTTTTAGTAGTCCTAATGGTAATCATTTTATTGGGGAAGCATAATTCGTACATTAGTTGGAACGTTTCAATAAAACAGTTATAAGCTGCATTAGGATCGTCCATCTCGTACACATCTGAGAAGGATAAACTACTTAAACAAGTCTTGAATTTTTCTATATTTTCCTGACTGTAGTCTCGTGTACTTTTGCGGTAATACTTAAGAACATCCTTTTTTTTAACGGGGCACTTTAACAGTTGTGCTGTGTGATCGGATAGCGCGAACTCCAATACTTCTGATGTACAACGACGCTGGTTAAAATTATGAGCAAAATTATCTAAGCATGTTTGACTCGCAGCCCGAGTAGGTTGTCTCAGAGCAAGTTGTAAATTAAAGTTTAACAGAATACACTCGAATTCGACTAAAAGTTTACCTCTCTTCAAAATGTCAATGTTGTAATCACCAGCTAAAACTATATTCTTACATCGTTGTTTGGATAAATTTAGTACAACATTATAACACTTGTTTGAATGATAATATATTATGGTTGGACACTGGTTCTTTTAATGTTGGCAATGAGCTATCTGTTTCAGAAACTTACAGAGGATTTATTACATGGGTGTAGATAAAATTATATATTAACTTATTCTGATAATAACAACGAATATGTTTATTTTATAACAAGCCCCCTCTTGATGGGTTTTCCCATCAGCAAATATGTCAAAATTCCATACTAACTTACATCCCTATGCTCTAAGGGGAGAATTTTTTAAAATTCTTCCTTAGTGCTCAGTTTCGTTACGTAAGGAACTCTTGTGCGTCTAGACCCGGCGGCTCAAGTTGTGCGTTGTCTGTCAGTGAATTTAAGAATTTTATGAAGTAAATGTGTGTCTGGAGATAGTGGGATGAGCTGGACTTCTTTAAAAAAGATTGGCCCTCCGCAGATCTGGACAGAGAGAGAGGTGGAAAGAGAGTAGGGAGGAGGCCTTTGCCGTGGGACTCATGTAGCCATGAGTATAGAATAAAAGAAAAGATGTCTTAAGTTTATTTTTTTCAACAATTTTTTTTTTTTTTATAATGAAAATTCGTGATACTTTCAGGGTGATGAGGCCAGAAGGTGACGAAGCTAAAGAATTACAAGAGATTGTCGCGAAGAGACAAAAGAAAGGCAAAGTTGATGATGACAAACCTTTGGAGGAGAAATCTATATTCCATAGTGAGTTATAATGTTTATTAATTATTACATCTTTGATGTTAACAACCTAATGACCAAAATGAGATGAATAGTTATTTTCAATCATTACTGTTCTTAACGCCATTGTGTTTCGCCGATATCGATACCTCGGGGCACAAAAGGTTCAAATGGGGGTGCGTTATCTACTAAAAACTGCATCTATAAATAGTAGAAAAACAGTCTACAGTCGGAATTTTAATTAGCAGCTAATTAAAAGTCCGAGTCAATCAATCTGCCTAGCCTTTTCCCAACTATGTTGGGGTCGGCTTCCAGTCTAACTGGATGCAGCTAAATACCAGTATTTTACATGGAGCGACTGCCTATCTGACCTCCACAACCCAGTAACTGGGTAATACGATACCCCTTGGTATTACTGGTTGTCAGACTTTCGGGCTTCTGACGACCCGTAACGACTGTCAAAGATCCTCGAATGACAGCCGGGACCAACGGCTTAACGTGCTTTCCGAGGCACGGAGGAGTCTCGGTATGAAAAGATGGTCACCCATCCACAGACCAACCCCGGCAAGCGTAGCTTAACCTGATGGATCGACCCGTGCGGCTGTTATTACTTAGCCACGAGCTCCTCCAATTAAAAGTCCGAGTATAGACTTAAAAAAAATGGGTGCATTTTTTAACGGAATGACAGTAAGAGTTGTCATTTTACTGCTGCTAATTAAAAGTCCGACTATATTAGCCTAGTCTTTGTGTTCTGATTAGTTTAGTTTAGTAGATTAGTTAACTTGGTAACTAGTGTTTGAATTTTGGCTTTATTATGGCATTTTAGCCTTTATTAATGTTTAGCATAATAATAAATAGTAAATAAGCATTTTAGTAAACATATTTAGCCAAAATTCAACCATTAGTTACTAAGTTTAACCATTGGTTAGTTAACTACGGATCACAAAACCGGCCCTTAGAGAATTTATTTTGGAATAAATTCTATAAATAAATTCATATTTTACTTATATAAGGAAATCTCAATGTTTTGCTAAGTCATAAAAACCGTGCGAAGCAAAGGCGGGTCGTTAATAATTTATAAGACTTAGTTTCCACTGGATGGGTCATGTATTTCCAATGGATAATCTTTCAGCAAGTTTTATACAACATCCATTGAAAAATTCTCGTAAACAACATTTCCCTGTCTTCGTCTGTTTCAGTTGACAACCCGACAGACTACCAGGGCAGGTCGTGGATCACTCCACCGCGCAGTGAGACACAGCTGCGAAGCGACACGCCGCCTGATAAGTGTTTCCTGCCTAAGGTATGTTTCTATCATTCTGACAGTTGTCACATCTAGACCTTGTCCACTATAAAATGACGCGCCCCACTACGTATACAGGGTTATTTGTAAAACACCAACAACCTCTTAAGGGGTCACTGTACTCATCATTATGAACAACTTTTACTATAGGACCAAACCTGAAATCGCGAAAAAAAAATCTGCTGTTCAGTACATTTATGTTCGCATAATATCTGAATTAAAGATAATTATTATTATTATAATATGTACTGAACAGCTAATTTTATTTCGCGATTTCAGGTTTGGTCCCATAGTAAAAGTTGTTCATAATTATGAGTACAATGACCCCTTAAGAGGTTGCTGGTGTTTTACAAATAACCCTGTATATGCATTACGGTAAATGCGATAGTGGGGCGCGTCAGTTTAGAGTGGACAACCTAAGTAAACCATGTTAGTGATATTTATTTATTTATTTAACAATTATGGAGGACTAACAGCTACATTAAAACAATATAGTAATGAAATAATAAACAGTGAGCCAATAATAAGCAGTGGCGTGCACAGAGATTTCAGACAGGGTATGCACAGCTAAACAAAAACTTACCAGTTTCAGCTTGTTGCTGTCGGTGGCCCAACGACTAGGACTACCTAGGTACTCTACCTGAGTTTTACCACAGAAGCCTTTGGCTTCGCATGATGTTTGTTTGCGACCACTATGAATATTTAAATAAGTGATACTTATATGACATGCAAAGTGGCATTTAAAAAGGCCGTGGGATGTTTATTTTGTTTTCTTTGCGCAAATGAAATTAAATTCAAAATAAATTACTACTTTAATGTTAACTGATTACTTTCTGCAAGTTAATGTTTATATTTATAAATCTATCTCTATAATTTCAGATAGTTTTGCAAAACGTCGTCGTAAAAACTGCTACATCGTTTTACTAAAAATTCTTTTCCAATTGCATTCATAGACAAATCTGTGAGTCTGTTCTGGCCGTGTGTTTCGTAAATATGTATGAATTCGTTTTAGACTAGAAAATGATCGTTCGGTCGAAGCGCTACTGAATTTTGATTTAATTACCTACGCAACACTAGAAATTAAATCATTTTGGGTCCTATTCGATAACCCCGTGAATGAGCCACCCGATGTTGATTGTAAGTGGGTTTCCAAATTTCCATCATATTTAGCTAACAAATCTACAATTTCTAGAAAATTGCCTTTATTAAAAGACAAGCTGGATTCGTCATGCCCACGGAATGCTAATACTTGTTTACCAAGAAAACAAACTACATCAATTAACCGTTTGAAAATATTTCTATTTCTCTCAACTTTCGCGTTTGCCTTTCAATATCTAACTTAAACTGGCTTTTCAAACTAGTCTCTATTCTACCTTTACCAAAAGTTTGGAACTTCAAGCAGGATTCCAGGCGTTTTTCTGAAGAATCGTGTTTAGCAACCGTTTTGTGAAAATTATTTAGATCTGAATATCCGTTATAGGTTCAAACATTCTTTTTATCTTGGTTTGTAAACAAAATGCAAGGGAAACAGTACAATATGTTTGTGAGTACATACACAACCTGTTATAATTATCATAAAACTTTTCATGAAAGTAACGAATTACCTTTTTTTTGAGTTAATTCAATCCGGGTACACACCTTCCCTTTGCAATCAATTTAAATTTTTCCTCGAAAGATAACGTCGAAAACGCGGCAGATTTTAATTTATTTAAACACAATTCGCCAGCACAGGACTCACAGGTATAATTTTCCATTTTTTACAATAAACTTACTAAATAATTACTTAGACAATCAATCACTTGCGCCGAGAATAACAAATAAACAAACAATATGGCGATTGGCGACGAACTTTGCAATTACGTTCCGAACTAATACGAACGAATGAATTGGTCATTTGGCCAATCCGACTAAAAAAAGTCGACCCTCTGCAATCAACAATTAGGCGGTCCTTTTACGGCTTCTCAATTTGGACGGTTTGCAATATAAGCAGTGCTTCTAAAACTCCAACACACGCACAAGTTTTCACGCCCACAGACACACTTTTGCTGTGTACTACACGACTCGCGAAATCATGCGTTGTATGAAAAATAAGCACGGCGTAGTAATGCTTTTGCCCGCTGCGCCTGGCATAGCTGGTGCTTAAATCGCACTGTAAATACGGGAAGCGAATGTACATGTGTTCGTGTGAATGGTGAATAAGTTAGATTAATATTTTTTTGAACTATAGTTATTTATCATTTCAAATTAGAGGGGCATGTATGTCTGGAACTACAGGGTATGCAGTGCTTATTTGCATGTATGGAGTGCACGCCACTGATAATAAGTCCTCACGTTTAGAAACGGGAAAAAAAATTAAGCGAACACCACCTGTGTCAACTAAGCGAGTTAAACGCTGTCCTGCTCCTCGCCAAAGAACAGCTTTTGGACAAAAGCACTTTAACTTCATTGCCCCCAATGTGTATAACAAATGCAATAAAATTAATTCCATACGTAAATTAAGCAACAATAAATTTAAGGAAGTTATCTTCATCTGGCTGAAGTCCCTTGACTACGACGCGGTAGAGAATCTATTGACTGTAGTGACTTAAATTACATAAAATAGTAATAAATACCATCACCCTAATTGCGTAACACAAATTCAAATTCGATTCGTCTTGAACCAAATTGCTAATCCGCTACTTCAGGCAAGCCAACTCACATATACACAAACACAGCTCACACACACACACACACACACACACAACACACACACCCAAATACACTCGCGCACACACACACAAATATACCCTCGCGCAAAATTAGAAATTAGAACCGTTAATACCAATTTTGTAATTCCTATTTTATTTTAATATCTTACTTTTACTTTTTTTTTTCTTCAATTATTTTTGTACATTACATTTTTTTAAAATTCATTTTGATTTAAAACAGTGTCTTTTTGTTCTTCTTTTTATGTTACATACAACTTTAAGTGTGTTCTTTTTATTACGGGAGGACACTGGCTCCTGCAACACAGTTTTAACTAGTGCAGGAGTCAGAGAATTCCATATTCTGGTGTACAATCGGTTTTATGACAATATTTACTTTTTTGTTTTTGTTTGTTTGTTTGTTAACATAATATAAAAAGAAAACAGTTCAAAAATCAAAAATACACATCTTTACACAATAGATTACCTCCATATAGTCTATGTTGAATACAAATATATCAGATAATCGCATAAATAAGGCAACATTAAACACAATGAGATCGACAATGGTCAATGAATTACAACTTGGTATATACAGTTTAATTTATTGTTAACATTTTAATTTATTTTTTGAAAAGAAGTCAAGGCTTAGGCGTCTTCTGACTGTGGCCACACTGGTGGTAAAGAGGTCAAGATCGTGCTGCTTACACTGGTTGTTGAAGGTTCTGCTTGCACGCACAATACATGAGTTTTGCCTATAATTTGTTTAGGTAAACGGCACCCGTAATGGCGGATTAAACCGAGTTTTAGACGGAACGTTTAAGTTAATTTTGGATAAGAGATCGGGGCAGGCTGATATCATTTTTTCAAATACTGCGACTTTCAAATACATGAGCGACTCTAAAGTTTGAAAAATTAATACTTTTACAAATAACTAGTTTTACATAATAAATTGTATTCAATAATAATTCCAGGCCCACATCTACACATGGAAGGGTCACACGAAGGGCGTGGCGACAGTGCGCTGGTTCCCGGGCACTGCGCATCTCATGCTGTCTGCAGGCATGGATTGTAGGGTCAAGGTAATGTATTCACTTACTGTTGGCGACGCATAACATACTCCTTTGATACTCTTTGGTTTTTTACTATTTAATATTTTTATCGCCGTTGACAACTGTATGTTTCATCTGTTTTTACCCGACTGCGGCGAAGCCACAAAAGGCGGGTTATGTGTTTGACCTGTATGTATGTAGATGAAGGGTCTTTGTTGTTTAATTTAAGAAGATTTCTCTAGTTTTTTAAATTTACTTTTTTTCTGTCCGTCATAAAATCTTGGAATCCTTTTTTATTTTTTGGTAGCTTCTAGTATATCCACAATCCGGTCCTTCGAGCCGGATAATGTTTCAAAGACGCTGCAGGAGCCAATGTTGGTGACGCTTAAATATTCCTTCTGATACTCTTTGGTTTACTATTTTATATTTTACTGGCGTTGTTAAAAAACCTTGTAAAAATCCTCGTATCAATCCCTAAATCCACACGTATATTATATCTTCTTACAATAGGTACCTACTTGTTTTTTGAAGATTAATCGATATAAAGAGCGCCTATGTTTTAATTCAGAAATTTTTGAAAAATAAAAAAGATACTTCTTACCTCCTTATTATATGAGTGCAATATTAGCTCAGATCAAATTAATTCAACCGTGTCATTACTTGTAATCAAGCCCTCTTAAACGTCCATTGGCGATCAATAATTTAAATTCTTTATTTGTCTTCACAAATAAATAATTTACTTGTGACCCCCACTTTAAATATAAGTAGTCCTGTGCTTCCACAGGACTATTTATATTTTAAGTAAAAGATTTAATTTGTTTGTAAATCTTCCATGCTATAAATAAATAATTTACTTGTGCCCCCAATTAATGCCGAATGTCTGTTCAATTTCACGGTCCACTTAAAAATATACATTGCTGTCTGTTTCAGATCTGGGAGGTGTACGGCGACCGTCGTTGCATAAGAACATACTTCGGGCACCGGCAAGCTGTAAGAGATGTCAACTTCAACAACACTGGAGATAAATTCTTATCAGCTGGTTAGTATTCTAGCCTTTTTACTTATTGGAAGCTAATTATTGTGAAAAACGTGACGTGCTTTGTTCATTTTGAACTCTATTTCTTCATTACTAGAGTCCAGAGATACATGTTTACAATGATACTATTTAAGGCGAAAGCGCCAGTGTAAGCAGGTGGCAGGGCCAACGAGAGCCCTTCCACCTTGGTTCACCTACAAGCATGACCAGTATAAGATGCGATCCGATAAGTAATATAAGAAAAAAAAACGAATTATGATTATGTAACTATTAACTTACCGATGAATTGCCACCTTTCCGGAAACTCGAAGTCTAGCTGTTGTTTCCACCCCAACATATTGGGCAAGGAGCCATTATAATATTTATTTTCACCAATTTTTATTGACTAACGCCGAAGTGTTTACTGCTCACAGAAGTGATCGAAACTGAATCGAAATTGAGTGGCGATCTATATGAGATTGAGGGTCAAGCCACATCTGTCAGCACGGAATCGCATATTTTCATCCTCTATCGTTTTCTATCTCTCAGGATTGTCATTTGCTAGAGCGAGAAAGATAGAGTGCGCGCGGCGGAAACGTCGATGCGTTCGCATTCCGCCGCGCGCACTCTATCTTTCTCGCTCTAGCAAATGCCGATCCTGAGCGATAGAAAAGGATAGAGCATGACAAAATGCGATTCCGTGCTGACAGATGTGGCTTGCCCCTTATAAGTCTGATGTGTTTGACAGACATCAGTCGCCTGTTTTTAGGCGTCTATGGACTGTATGGTCGTTAGAACGAAGGTGTGCACTAAGGAAGGAAATTTAAAAACTCAACCCCTGGACGGGTGTAATAGGGGATGAAAGTTCGTCATCATCTTGTCAGCCAATAAAGCCATCGAATTTTCTCTCCCCAGCCTACGACCGCTACATAAAGCTATGGGACACAGAGACGGGCGAGTGTATATCGCGGTTCACGTCGCGCAAGGTGCCTTACTGCGCCAAGTTCAACCCCGACGAGGACAAACAGAATCTCTTCGTGGCCGGCACCTCCGACAAAAAGATTATTTGTGTAAGTATGGTTTTATATAGATAGGAGAAAAGGGTGTAAACAAAATGACATTAATATGTTTAAGTTGTAAACAGTTAAGGCGAAAGCGTCAGGGTAGCCCGCGTAATTGAAATTTCCTCACGTTTTTTGCAATTTACAAGTCAGTATTAACAACCTATTGTACGTTGATCAAAATGTGATTCGCGACCGTAACAAGTATGTATTTAAAGAATTATAATCATTAAAGTCACCAATACCACTCTTTAAGATCAGGTAATTCCAATGAATGACTATTTCATGAAATCTTCAGATTTGAGGATTATACTAACTTAAGGAGTTGTATTACTGATTGTAATGATTATAATTCTGTAAATACATATTTGACACGGACGCGAATCATACTTTATTTAACATACAACTTAAGTCAGTATGACTTGCAAATTGCAAAAAAACGTAAGAAAATTTGAATTTCGCGGGCTACCCTGACGTTTCCGCCTTAAGACCGTGTCTCAAAAGCTTTGAAAGGCGAATCGCTAGCCTCATAAAGTGCTTCGATTATGTGTGTCAATGTAGGTTAGTTGTAAGTGCATTTTGTTGTGTTCATATGATTAAATAAAGTTAGTAGAAAATGAATCAATAAGTATCGAAACTATGCGTATGTAATAGGCGTATAATAGGAACTGAAGCTGTAAAATACACTGTTTGCGATGTAGCACGGTGCGGGTGACAGATGTCAGTATCGCGTAACTAGGTAAGTGACATTAAGCAATTCAATTTTATCGATAACGATTTTCATAGCAAAAATCTCGTTCTCTTTATTATAATTTAAAAAATGTATTTGACATATCTTATTATTATGAAATTAAAAAAAAAAACACACATTTAAAGCACAAACGAAATTTATATAAAAAAGTATGTTTTTTTTTCATGGTAATTTTTTTGCTGTGTCGCGGCGAGCTTATTTTTCTATAAACAATATCTGCTACCCATCATAGCTATACATCCCACCACTAAACATGTCTATGGCGTTACGTTACTTTTACTTCATTTTTATTAGGGTTCTGTACCTAAAGGGTAAAACGGGACCCTATTATTAAGACTCCGCTGTCCGTCTGTCACCAGGCTGTATCTCATGAACCGTGATAGTTAGACAGTTGAAATTTTCACAGATGCTGCATTTCTGTTGCCGCTATAACAACAAATACTAAAAAACAGAATAAAATAAATATTTAGGTAAGGGGGCTCCCATACAACAAACATGATATTTTTGCCGTTTTTATATATAATGGTACGGAACACTTCGTGCGAGAGTTCGACTCGCACTTGGCCGGTTTTTCAATATGATTTTTTTTGTAGACAGTAATATTTTGGCTGGGTAAATTTTTGAATTGACTAAATTGGCTACAGTTATTACCGATTCCGTATTTTACGACTATGATATTTAGGGTGCAGCTAAAATGTTCAATCATTATTGTAAATCGCGGTAACGTTCAAGAGTGAAAAGGAATGGTTCGTCTAATGTCACCCGCAAACAGAGTATTAACGCGATTTTGAAAGCTATTGTAGCGGTTTTGCTTCTCTACAAAGTATTTTTAAATTGGGGCTGTTTTCTAATATTATTTATTTATTAAAACTTCATGCGTAAGTAAAAAAAATACTGTACAAAGGCGGACTTAATGCCTGAGGTATTTTCTACCAGTTAATATTAGGGCGATGCAGAAACAAATGACGGGCACGTGAGCAAATGAGTTACTAACATGCATCCAAAATCTAAACTTTCGCAAATAATTTCCTGTTTCTAAAAGCCAAATTGATGTATCTCAACTGGTAACCTATGTAACTGTTCGGATAATATGCATGATGCCTGGGTAAAAAAAAAAAAGAAATTTTATTTAGTCCGTCAGTCAGATAATATAAAATATTAGACACGTATTTTTTGCTTTATCATATTATTATTTTTTTTATTAATTTATTTATTTATTAATAACCAAGTTATATTTACAGTTTGCACCACACATACAAGTTATAGGTCCATAAAAATAAAATGACTTAGATAAAACGCATTAAAATTGGGGAGTGGCTCGCTACGTCACAATTCAGTATAAAATCTAGCAAGGCATGACGTCATACCACATTTTAACTCAATGTATCGCCATAATCTTTTGATTACGTAAAAATAGTTATTTATGCTACATGTGCGGAAAGTAGGTGATTTTCGACGAGTAGCAGTTTTATTCACGAGCGAGCGAAACGAGCGAGTCTATAAGTCGACACGAGTCGATAATCATCTTACGCACGTGTATCATAAAACGTTTTACTATGCATCGTCCGAGGAAATAGAAATATACAGGGTTATTGGTAAAACACCAACAAGGGGTACTCATAATTATGAACAACTTTTACTATGCGATCAAACCTGAAATCGCGAAAATAAAATCAGCTGTTCAGTACATTGTTCGCATAATTCTTCAAAATGTACTGAACAGCTGATTTTTTTTCGCGATTTCATGTTTCTTCTCATAGTAAAAGTTGTTCATAATCATGAGTACAATGACCCCTTAAGAGGTTGTTGGTGTTTTACCAATAACCCTGTATATACATATATCGAAAAGTATTTTTGTTTTGATTTAGCCGGTAAGAGGCTGTTATTGGCATTTTGTGCTTCTTGAATAACATTTTCCGCGGTTAAATTAATTGATTCGTCACTTGAACTCGACATTTATAGCAGATTTACACAGATCGACTCTCGAATATTTAAAATTAATTTATTGAATAAAATCTAAATCTAGAGTAATTAATAACGCGATTAATGAAGTTTTAATTGTATTGTATCTTTACCTAATATTATTGTACCTTTTATATGAATGATAATCTGTACTTGACTAATTTGTAAAGGTTTTCTCATATAATAAAAACTCATTGCGTCGGGATAAAAAAAAAAACTGAAAACAAAAAGTGCGAAAAAGTGGCACTTTCCGCACAATTTAGCTGCTTGGAAAACGTTCTTTTCGAGCACATGATGCATTGTAAAAGAACAAATACATGTCCAATATTTTTTAATAAGTACATGACGGACAAAAAAATTGTTTAGTCGTCAACGTCATCCCTATTATACCTTCACGTTTAAAAAGTGCGGTTTCCTTTATACCCGAACCCAGAGACAAGTAAATCGGTTATAATAATATTAACTTCTATTATTTGGCCTACAGTGGGACATCCGCAGCGGCGAGATAGTTCAAGAGTACGACAGACATTTGGGCGCCGTCAACACTATCACCTTTGTGGACGAGAACAGAAGATTTGTTACCACATCTGATGACAAGAGTTTAAGGGTTTGGGAGTGGTGAGTAAAATATACCATTTTATTTTGATTGTTACGGATTAATAGGTTAGTAGATACCTCGTGGCTAGTAAATGCATTCTCGTTAAGAAAGAAAGGACATCGACGTGAATCGCCATAGAACCAACAAACATCTGATGAACATAAAATGAAACGGACACTCACCGATCCATAATGAGCAATTAATAGAGCTGCAATAACGACATCACATTAAAAATGCCGCCATCTTTGACAGTGATGCCCAATCTTTCATTTCACTTACGTCGAGAGCGAGATTACTTGCGTTGGCCACCTGCCACCTTTATTTTTAATTTATATTAACGACCTTCCACTCCAAATAGACCATCCAATCATATTGTTTGCTGACGACAGTACAGCAATAGTTAAATGCACAAGTAAAGAAAACTATGAAAATGATATTAACAACACTCTTAGATCTATAGTGAATTGGCTTAATTACAATAATTTAAAAATAAATATTCAAAAAACTAATATCATGCAGTTTTACCAACGAAATAACCCCGAAGACTTAAACGTCAATTATGATGGTCATAAGATCCAAAATGTTAAGGTAGCAAAATTTTTAGGGATATTAATTGACGATCAATTAACGTGGAAACCTCAAGCTGAATATATTTGTAAAAAGCTAAGTACTTACGCCTACATGTTATACAACCTATCTAAAAAAGTCAATATCAATACAGTCCTTCTCGCTTACCATGGCCTCGTAATATCAACGTTGAGGTATGGCATCATATTCTGGGGTAATAGTAGTGAAAGAGAAAACATTTTCAAAGCCCAAAAACGATGCGTTAGGTCAATCTTTAACTTACAGGTTACAGACAGCTGTGTTCCTAATTTCAAATTACATAAATTACTAACCTTCCCATGTCTGTACATCCTAGAAATAGCCATTTTTGTAAAAACTAACCAGCATCTGTTTCCATCGTTATGTGAGATACGAAAGAGGACAAATTGTATGAGATCTCAGTATCAAAATCTGTTACACACAGGTAGCTATAAAACCACACTTTTAAAGAAAAGCGTCATGTGTATGGCACCAAAGGTGTACTATCGTACACCTTTGGTGCCATACACATGACGCTTTTACCTTACCGCAGTTACCTAAAGTTATTAAAGATCAACCATTTAGAATATTCAAAAAACGTCTTACCGAGTTATTGTTGCAAAAATGTTACTATTCTATATCCGATTTTTTGAATGATGCTTTGTAATAGTGTAAAGGAACATTCGCTGGTGAGCTATAATGTTTTATGTATGTACCCCGATGTCGTCTATCCATAAATGTTTGTATGCCGAAAGGCAGAATGTATAAGGACTCTTGAACATTGTTAACATCTTATTGTAATACCTACATTCTAAACAAATAAAAATTTCTTATTCTTATTCTTATGCTCACGGATGTCTAACGCATCCGTACGTGCTTCTCTTTTTAAGCTTTTTTACTCTAGGGCACAAACAAAAACGTCGCACAAGTTACTATAGCGTCATACGCTTTAGTAACTTGTGCGTACGACGTTTTTATTGGTACCGTATAATATCTTAGGTGTGAAAAGAATTCTCTCGAAAGAGCTCGGGGCTAAGTAATAACAGCCGCATGGGTCGAACCTGATGGTTCGACCCATGCGGCTATCTACGGACCAACCCCGGCAAACGGAGCTTCCGTTTGCCGGGGTTGGTCCGTAGATGGGTGACTATATTTACATACCGAGACTCCTCTGTGCCTCGGAAAGCACGTTAAGCCGTTGGTGCCGGCTGTCATTCGTGGATCTTTGACAGTCGTTACGTGTCGTCAGAAGTCCGGAAGTCTGACAACCAGTCTTACCAAGGGGTATCGTATTACCCAATACTTGGGTTATGGAGGTCAGATAGGCAGTCGCTCCATGTAAAATACTGGTATTTAGCTGCATCCGGTTAGACTGGAAGCCGACCCCAACATAGTTGGAAAAAGGCTCGGCAGATTGGAGGTGTGAAAAGAATTCAACAACAAAATCGATTTTCCTATCCTAATCCATCGATTCTAAATAATTTAATTGTTATTTTTACAATTTCTACACGTAAGTGAAATGCATTGTAATATTTCAAATAGAATAACACTCAGGGTACTGAACGGTATCGATTTCGATTAAAATATATCGATACGAATCTTTTGTATGGGCATCCCTAATCCTCGTCATGACGTCATGCCAATTAACTCAACCTCACCACTTACAGCATAGTATAGGCAATAGAATTACATTAGTGACAGGCATTTATTACCATGTATTTATAAGTATTGAAAGGATTGCTTCTTACTAAATATAACCTTGTTTTCTTTTAATAAAAATGCTCTCTGCAAGTTGTCCGTCATTAAATTTTGTCTTCACGGGCATATATTTGTAATTTAGAACTCCTAAAGTAATTTTCCGTCGGTGTTGGTTCTGCGGCAAACAATGCATGGCTGCAGAACAATCTCCTTTCAAGATTAAACGCAAGTTACTTGGCACACTATGCTTCTTGAGAAGCCTTTTCAAAATAATAATTAATACATTAGGCGCGGCAGACGCACATTCGCGTTTTCGGACGTTCACCAGGTGCTTGACGGCGCGTATGCGCGTCCATACAATTTACATAACTTTCTTCGAGTGCGGCGCGCCGCACCTGTGCGTTCGTTGTGCATCTCTATTGTTTCGAAAACATCGTAAAATAAGGGTCGGTAAGGGTGTCTACACTCAAGATATTTTTTGCACGCACCCGAGCGTTTGCTACACAGGATTAGTGTAGCATAAAGAAGCGTTTGCATACATTTCGCTAAGAATTAAGCAGATAATGTGTTAATAGAGTGAACAGGCTTCTTCTTCTGGGTAAGCTCACTCCATCGTAGACTTTGTCTCTGTCACCTGTGACCTAGACTAAAGTGAAGAGCAAACCCATCTCATATATATAAAAAAAAAAGAATTATAGTGTATGTGATGCGTGTGTGCTGATTTGTTGGATTATACAATATATGCGTAGTGCAGATGATTAATCCTTAATTAATCGCAGATTTTTTGTTTCAAGATTCAGTTAGGTAATGTTCTATTATTTAGAAAATGTAATACCAAATTCATATTAAAAAAAAAACGCATTAATTGAAAAAGTAGATAAAACCTCGATCTCGAATAACGAATCTCGACCACATGCTCGTGCGAGATGCCCCAATCTCGATTTGAGATTGCATTCCCTAGTCGTGTCTGGAGTTCGAAACCACGGAGAAAGATATTTCTCAAAGGTATAAATAGATACCTCCCTCAGCACAGATGTATCACGGGTAGAATGCCCCGTGTCTTTGCTTGCCTTTGGCATATCCTGAAAGATACAACTTAGTAGCTACCAACATAACATTTCAACTTCTCACTGCGTTATTCAGTCAACTGGACCATACTAACTAACTAACCAGCCATATGAACTTTACGAATACCATGATACATGCTTTCTTAAATTATGATACATACCATAATTATTCTATTACTGCAAAGAAGGTTTCAACGAATAAGTTGTAGAGGCCTTCTTTTCTTAAGTATGGAGATACCTGTACCTGAAACCAAAATAACTTTAATTTCGGAACGACTTCCGAAATTAACGTTATTTTTCACTTTTTAGTATTTTTTTGGATGTCGGTTATTTTTTTATTAAAAGTTTTTTATGTTTTACTTTTTAGTGGGTTGGTTTGTAATTTATCTAAGTTCCTAATGTCAACTGCTCATCACCTTTTACAAAATATTGCTTTTCCCGATGCAGGGACGTTAATTGTTGAGGAGTTCTCTTAGTACTTCACCATCAGCTCTACTACACCATATGCACTGTGACGAGCATAAATTTCTTAGCAACCATATTAGAGTAATCGAATCGCAACCAGTGAAATACTTATTTTTTAGTAGTTGCGGTGGCCATCTGTGGTCTTCATCATCAGTTCCAATTCATCAAATGGTGCTTCCCGAGAGCAAATGCACGAGTTACTATAAAAAAATAACCCAAATCGCTATAGATGTGCCTATTATATAAGATCTATCTATTCATACACGAAACCTCCTAAGAGGTCAGTGTACTCACCCTTAGGAACAAATTTTACTATGGGACTAAACTTGAAGTCGCGAAAGAAATAATCAGCTGTTCCGCAGATTTTGACGAGACAAGCGAAATCATAAATGCGAGCATAAATGTGAGGAACAGACAGCTGATTTTTTTATGCGATTTCAGGTTTGGTCTCATAGCAAAAGTTGTTCATAATGATGAGTACAATGACCCCTTAAGAGATTTCGTGTATGAATAGATAGACCATATATTTGTAGAGTTCCCTCGCTTTCTTCAGGATTTCATCATCAGGTACTGACCTGATGACAAGGGCCCACCTGGGAAGTATACCCTTTCAAACAAAAAAAAAAGAATTTTCTATATCGGTCAAAAGCAAAAAAGAGTCCGACGTACTGAGAACCTCCTCCTTTTTTGAAGTCGGTTAAAAAAATAGAACTAGAGAATTTAAAAATAATGAATTATGTACTGGAATTCGTAATCTCAGATAAATAATAATTTATACTTTATCCCCACTTATTCAACTGCCTATTTCAACATTAGGTATTCTAAGTTGGTTTTGAAGTGAAAAAAATGACATTATTTCCTAAATCATGACATTTTAGAACAAATCTAATATAGAGAGTTGTATTGATGATTGTTATGGCTATAATTTTGTAAATACATATTTTTTATTGTCGCGAATCATATTTTGATCAAGATACAACCTGACACTGACCTGCAAATTGCAAAAAACGCAAGAAAATTTAAATTTCACGGGCTGCCACTGCGCGTTCTCCTTAATTTCACGCACGGGTCGATCCATCAGGTTTAGCTACGCTTGCCGGGGTTGGTCCGTAGATGGATGACCATCTTTACGTACCGAGACTCCTCCGTGCCACGGAAAGCACGTTAAGCCGTTGGTCCCGGCTGTCATTTGTGGATCTTTGACAGTCGTTACGGGTCGTCAGAAGCCCGAAAGTCTGACAATCAGTCTTACCAAGGGGTATCGTATTACCCAGTTACTGGGTTGTGGAGGTCAGGTAGGCAGTCGCTCTATGTAAAATACTGGTATTCAGCTGCATTCTGTTAGACTGGAAGCCGACCCCAACATATAATAGTTGGGAAAAGGCTAGGCTGATTGATTGACGTATGTCACATTGCCCATTGTTGGCGACACACGTTTATCGAGTTCCTTAACCTAACACACGCGACAAGATATGTGACACTAATTTTGTCACATCATCATGATGGATTGAATCTTATTATAGGGAAAATAACGTAAATTCATATAATATTAAATAACAAAATTTGCTCAGTCATAGTGATGTTTATTCAAAAATAAAGTTAAATTTTTGCATTCTCATTCAATGATGAATATGATTCGAAACGAAAGTTTCTTTTTTATTGTATTTAAATTTATTGAATGCAAAAGTCATGGTTATTTTCAATTCTTCTAACAAGAAATACTTACACAATTATTTCTTAGGATATCAATTTTATCATAATTTTCTGTTTTAAATACCTACTATTTTTAACTAAAAATACATGGATTTGCTAACCACTATATATGGTGGCCGGAACATTGACGTCCAACAAAGATTTAGGTCCCTCGTATCGTGGGGTATCCGAATCACACCCATGTACGTTCCGCAACTTTTCATAGTTTTTGAGTTATGATTTTTTTTTCTGAATTTTTGAGAATTTTCGACCTGACCAACTTCAAAAATAAAAAAAAAGTAGAAGACTGTCGAAATTTTTTTGCAACTGACTTTTCATGTTTAGTTTAGTTTAGTTTACTTTTTACTTTTATGCATAAAATAATCAGCGTCATAACAGTGATGAAAGTTATGAAAATGTTGGTCTACAGTGAAAAATTTACGTTTGGTGAATTATGACTGTTCAACTTGAAATTAAAAATCTAAACAGGTGACTTTATGGTTCCTAAGTAGGCATCAATAATGCGCCACACTCTCAGCTTTCATAATCCAGGATACGATAGACCTAAATTTATTTTTAACGACTTCAAAAAAAGGAGTTATCAATTCGGTACGTATGTATGTAATATCAGAAAAATGTTGTTCAAACATTGTCAAATTTGACTTCAGTACCAAATCTCCATGTGATTTAATTAAAGAAGACTTGAAATGGAAGCCGGTATAGAATCATTTTTTTTTTTAACTGAACAGTCAGCTGAGCTGCTGGAGAGTTTGTTGCGTCACTTCTTCTTCCCAGCTAAAGCACTAGGAAGTGGTGAAGGGAGGGCGATTTGGGGGACTGGCTTATGTAATTTTGACGTTCGAAAAGTGCTGATTCTCACCCTATTTTGTACAACTGACTTTTGATTTTGATACTTAGTGTTAGTAACTTGCACTTCTGAGACTTTCAGTCATTTATTGTTAGTACCTACTGATGACGCAGTATAACAGCCGCATGGGTCGATCCATCAGGATAAGTTACGCTTGCCGGGATTGGTCAGACAACTAGTCTTACCCAGTCTTACCAAGCGGTCAGCATAATTAAATTTATTTTTTAGTTCATTTCTTTATGTCCTCTAGTATTCAATTTAAAGTAACGTCATATAGCGTATAACCAGCAGACGATCAAGACGCTTCCAACGATATCTCATTTGTCAAATTATGAGAAGCTGTTTAGAATTTTTATGACATACATATATACATACCGATTAAAATCATAACCCTCCTTTTTGCTTCGCCATAGTAGGAAAAAAAAAAAAAAAAAAAAAGTGTCCAATGCAGTTATCAGACCGATCATTACTTATGGCTCACTAGTCTGGTGGCCCAGGACAGACCTGAGCACAACCCGGAAAGATCTCGAAAAACTACAGCGATTAGCCTGTGTGGCAATCACTGGCTGCATGAGAACCGCACCTACGGCCGCACTACAAGCAATGCTTGGACTGCCTCCACTACATCTCATTGTGAGGGAGGAGGCAGCCTTGGCCGCCTTTTTTAGGCTCAATATAACCGGAACCCTGAGCAAAGACTCCAGGGTTAAACACATACGCATTAGGGAGGATGCGATCAAAAAACGGCCAATGATGGCATCAGCCTGCGACAGAGCCCCGAAACAACATTATTTTAAAAAACATTACAACATAATACTCACGGAAGAACAGCGTGACCACTCGGGCCCGAACGAGCTGAGGGTTTACACTGACGGGTCAAAGACCGACTCCGGAACCGGTGCCGGAGTTTTCTCGCACGACCTCAACATAAACATATCCAGCCCGCTGGGAATGTTCAACACTGTCTACCAGGCAGAATGTGTGGGCATTATTCAAGCGGCGTATGCCATAGAGGCCAGGAGAGTTACGGACACCCATATACGTATACTCTCCGACAGTGCCTCTGTACTCCAAACCTTAGAGAAAAAATATATTACTTCAAGATTAATACTAGAATGTCACAATGCGTTAGAACGAGTAACGGTATCTAACCGCAACACAGTGACACTGCAATGGATAAAAGGACACAGTGGGTCTTTGGGTAACGACGCAGCGGACGAACTTGCTAGGAGGGCATCCAGTGCGTCAGTCTATGGGCCCGAACCAATCATACCCATCCCCTTCAACCAATTACGCAGATGGCTGCAAGAGATCACCCAAACAAAAGCAGAGGAGTGGTGGTCCTCGGCACCAGGGTGCAGGCAGTCCAGGGAGGCTATGCCAAGCCTGGATGGCAAACTGACCAGGCGACTCTTACGCCTGGATAGGAACGGCCTGCGCCTGATGACGGGGACCATCACAGGACACTGCTCGCTGAACAAACACTTTTACACAATGGGCATAACGGATAGCCCTCTGTGCAGAGCTTGCATGGAGGCTGAGGAAACCGTTCCGCATGTGCTCTTCGAGTGCACAGGCGTTGCCCAGATTAGAACAGAAACCCTCGGGACACCCAAATCTTTAACAGATGTTCTGAACAGACCAGAAGCCGTGACCAACTTCTGGAGGGAGGTGGGCTGGTTGGAATAAACCCCGACGGCTGCTATGGCTCACGCACAATGGTCCACTTGAAGGATTAAGTGCGGAAACCAAACCCAATAACATAGAACATAGAACGTGTCCAATATTTTGTAATAATCTATCTGGGTATAATTAAAAACCACCTCTTTTCATTCACAGGGATATACCAGTAGACATGAAATACATAGCAGACCCTTCAATGCACTCCCTACCAGCGGTCACCGTGTCACCCAACGGCAAATGGCTGGCCTGTCAGTCCATGGACAATAAAGTGATCGTGTTCAGTGCGCTGAATAGATTCAAGATGAACAGAAAGAAGACATTCAGCGGACACATGGTGGCGGGGTACGCGTGTTCTGTTGACTTCTCGCCTGATATGAGGTAAGGGATATTTTTAAATTTCGAACTTGCTTTTGCCTGCGATGTGGAAAACATACTAAGGCCCAATTGCACCACAGATCACTAAATACATGTAACGCTAAACATATTCTGTCTCTGTTATCTTCAAACGATTGCTAGAAACAGGGGCCGTATTATGAACAATTAACGCCATCATTTTTCCAGTGAAGAGAGAGACGGAGCTATACATGACTTATAGCACCATCCCTTTTTCGCAACGGAATCATGATGGCGTTAATAGTTCATAATAAGGACCCAGAACGATTTTACAAGCTCTGGTGTCAGTCTGTAATCTAATCTTGCAAGTTAAATTTGACCCACTTCCCGGTTTCCGATTGAGCTGAAATTTTACATGCATATCTAAATCAGATGACAAAGCAATATTATTATGACATGGAGCTGATATGATGATGAATCCGAAAGGCGGCTCTGGGAACTCAGTAATAAAACGACGCAACCCTATCGAGTTTGGGATCGTTTGATTCGTCTTGACAAGGACTCTGGTCCTAGATGATATCCAGACTAAAAAAAAAAAAATGGGTGCACTTGTTTTTAATTAATTTAGCGCTAGATGTGTTTAGTGATATGTGCTGCAAGCAGGCCTTATTATACTTTGCGGTAAACATGATAAGTGCATTGAGTTTTTTTAGAAAACGTTCGGCTTTGCAGAGAGTCTGTCACGCATACAGTCAACTGCATGCAATAGTGACACTTGAACTACGAACATCGACGTTACTGCCATGAAATAAAGGCGCTGTCAAAGTTAACCTGATACCATGTTACCATGGAAGGTCAACGTTTGGTTTTCAATAGTACAAGCTCTGCTTAGTTTCGCAGATGACCGTGTGTAAGATAATGTCCCAGGATAATAATGTGCCATATTTACACCCGGGTACTGCCGTCTTATTCTGTAAAAATCTCACCGTGATACATTGTTGAAGTGAGCTGCCATGTCAACAGTGTCAATCCCTAGCATCAGGCGGAATGACAGCTCACTTCACCTAAGTATTCACGTTGAGATTATTACAGAATGCTTGCGGGCTGTACTTGTTACAGTTCTACAGATTTTATGATTTTTTTTTCGCGAATATCTTGTTTAATACTTCGTTGATTTAGGCTGAGCGTTTCTTGTTAGAATGTCGCTACGTCGCCACTCGCATAGTCTGTATTAACCTTTATCACATTATCTGCTTAATTCTTTATGCAAACGCTTCTTTATGCTACACCCTTACCGACCCTTATTTTACGATGTTTTCGAAACAATAGAGATGCACAACGAACGCACAGGTGTGGCGCGCCGCACTCGTAGAAAGTTATGTAAATTGTATGGACGCGCATACGCGCCGTCAAGCACCTGATGAACATCCGAAAACGCGCATGTGCGTCTGCCGCGCCTAATGTATTAAATAATAAATTATAATATCTAGTAGAAAACCGCAAACTATAAACAAATCCGGGTGGAATAAATACATTCGTATTGCTTACATGGGTATTTTCTAGTTTCTAATTACCTACAAAGAGCTCGTGGCTAAGTAATAACAGCCGCACAGGTCGATCTATCTATTAGGTTAATCTACGCTATACGGGGTTGGTCCGTGGATGTGCGACCCATCTTTACATACCGGAATTCATCCATGCCTCGGAAAACACGTTAAGCCGTTGGTCCCGGCTATCATTCGTGGATCTTTCACAGTCGTTACGGGTCGTCAGAAGCCCGAAAGTCTGACAACCAGTCCTTACCAAGGGGTATCGTATTACCCGTGTGAAATTCTAGTATTCAGTTGCAACCGGTTAGACTGGAAGCCGACCCCAACATAGTTGGGAAAAGGCTAAAAAACTTAACATATCTATCTATATAGATAAAACAAAGTCGGGTTTGTTCGAACACTTACAACTCGAGAACGGCTGGACCGATTTTTATGATTTTGAATTAGTTGCATGAAAAAACAAACAATATGAAGAAAATTATTTTTTTCATACGTACATCAAATTTGGACAGGACAACGTCTGTTGGGTCAGCTATTTACTCATAAAATAGTTATTTACTTACAATAACTTCTAGAAATAAAGTACCTTATGTAGGTATCTACAAAATTACCATCTTTGTATAATGTTTTACTAAGTAGCAATTTACAACACAGTTTCATTATTACATTGCAGAAATAACGTGGTATGACTAAATAAGTCATAATATTGATTCAATAATATTGAAACAGTTGTCTTTTAGTACGAGAGAATGGTCGTCTAAAGGCTTGTTCATATGATGCGTCACTCGTCTAGCAAGCGATATATTGGCTACACTGCGCGCGCAAGCGCTAGTCACCGCCTGAGGTATATTATGTGAGTGGTGAGATGGGGAGGTAGACAAAAGCCAAGCTAACTAAGTCTGCCAATCTTGTCAATCGCTCCCACCCCCGTCTAACCGCTCGTCTACCACAGGCGGTGACTAGCCCTTGCGCGCGCACTCGCACATCACATAACTGATAGATGATATTTTTATTTCTATAGGTACATTTTTAACAAACACTTACAGGTCCATCTCTCTTATAAACTAACCGACTACTCGCTACGGGCACCTCCTATGGGGTAGGGGTTTTGACTTGTGGGGTGAGGACAGCAGGAGACAGGCTGGATCGGAATATTATTATTATGGGACGGATTTAAAGTTACAGGCTCAGCGGTGCGGGCTGGCTCGAGGAAGAGTCGCGTCGGGGCGGGTCTTCTTCATGTACTTACGACTGAGTTTACTTTTCACTTAGGACATGCGTGGTTTCGACGAACTTTAGATGCGTGACATTGTGTTGTGTCCAGACTTCGCGTGAACTTTGGATCTTTTCCGCGCGAACGCGTAAATAAACGTTTTGTTTGTAGCCAAACGCCTCATATGAAACCAGTTTAACATAAGTTAAACAATGATTGTGTAAATGAGTGCTTATACCGCTGTTATTCAGTAATTTGGAACAAAGCAAACGCATTGTTTTCACTACTGTATTGTAATTAATTTGCGTAGTTTATGTTATGCGGAGGTGAGTAGGTATCTACCTACTAATACTGAACTTAATATGCATTGAAAAGAAATTTAATATTCTAAGCAAGTGGAATATTTACTCGTATTTTTGTTATGCTTTGTCAAGTATACCCTACTGTTCCTCGGCCATTGGAGTTGTAAAAGTTGACTAAGGGATGACAATGAATCTCATTATAGTTTGACCATAACCGCTGTACCGCGCCGTAGGTATGTGCGCGGCGAGACGGGGGGCAGTGCAGGCCGCTCATTCGTCAACGCTCACGGCGTCCCACCGCGCATTCGCCAGCGCTGCACCCCGCCTCACCGCGCATTCCAAAGCCGCGGTACAGCGGTCTTGGTCAAACTATAAAACAAATTTGTTTTTTTTTTTTTCATTTTGGACATTGGTTTGGTCATATGGAAAGGATGAGTATAAGGCGACCAACAAAAGGTATTTACAAGGCAGATCTGAGTGGAAACGCTGGGTCGCCGTAGAAGGACATAAATATAGTGACCTTATTGGTGATGTTCTTTAGAAATGCCAGGTGCGTAGTACTCGCAACCGGCGTGCGTGTTTGACCAGATGTATGAACGTAAACGAGGCAAAAGGAGTAAGTACGTAGCAGGTGGTGTTCTGCCTACCGCCATGGGAAGAAGGCTGAGTTTATAAGATCAGATGAGATTTTGGACAATTTATGATAATGATGCCATAATTTCTCTAAGGTCAATGTTATACTTACTATCGATTACGCAATCAAATAAAATATACTAAATTCCTATAGAGCGAGAGTTCCGGTGGACCCCCTGCAGCTACATTTTCATACGAAAGTACTCAAAACTCGACAAAAAACGCGTTTTGTCACGCCAACGTAGACCCCCGTCGAGTTTCCCGTGGAGCCCTGGGGGTCCACCTGGACCACTTTGGGAACCAGTGCTATAGAGCGATAGACGATACAGGACAACATAAATGTTGGGGTCGGCTTCCAGTCTATCCGGATGCATCTGAATACCAGTACTTTACATGGAGCGACAGCCCTTCTGACTACCACAACCCATTTACTTGGTATTACGATACCCCGTGGTAAGACTGATTGTCAGACTTTCAGGCTTCTGACGACCCGTGACGATTGTCAAAGATCTACGAATGACAGCCGGGACCAACGGCTAAACGTGCTTTCCGAGACACGGAGGGGTGTTGTTATGTGAAGATGTTTACCCATCCACGGACGTAGACACGTGTGTGACGTGGACTTGGCACGTGTCATACCCGTGCGGCTGTTATTACTAAGCCACAAGCCCTCTTTTATTATGTAGTAGAACGTAATGTACAAACTCCAATCAGCTGATCTACAAATCTATTTACATAATAATATGTCAGTGTCTCATTATGTAAGACTATAGTTATTAATAAATTGGTATTCGGAGATGCGATGCAAGTATGCAATGATCATAATGTTGTATGAAATTCTGGTGTTTGATGACGTCACAGTGACGTGCGATCATGTGATTGTTGTGAGGTGGGGTTCCACTGAATGATGCTGAGTGGTGTAATGTGTATTTGTTTTTCTTATTTTGCTCTTTATGCTACAAGGGTTGACGTCAATACGTCAGCGCTGTGGCTCTGTTTCGCATAGTGTCACAGCATTGAGCTGAGCGATGGCCGTTTTGCGAGGATGTGAGGCATATTTTCCCCATACTTGGAGTGAGCTTACCTAGAAGAAGCCTGTTCACTCTCACTTTGAAGAGATTAGGGTTGTATGCGTTCGGAAACACAGACGCAGGTAGTGAATTCCACTCCTTTGTTGTGCGCATTATAAAAGACATTTGGAAGCGCTTAGTGCGAATTGGTGGAATAGCAACCAGGTAAGGATGGTAACTGGCAGTGCGTCTAGATGTCCGATGGTAGAAGGGGGCCGGTGGAATGAGGTCGTGGAGTTCTCGGGCACACTCTCAGAAGTACAATCTGTAGAAGACCGACAAGCAGGCAACCTTGCGGCGATGAGCCAAGCTATGAAGCTTGGCATCCACCAGTCTTACGTCGCCAATCAGCCTCTTAGCTCTGCGTTCCACCGAGTCAAGCGCGGCTAGTTGGTACTTGGCTGATCCATCCCAAAGGTAGTCACCTTTGCAGGCATGGAGTATTGCAGTCGCAATACTCCATGCAGGATCGGACTTGCGCTTTCTAAAGGGTCAAAAGCTGTCCAGGCGTAAAGTATCGCTTCACCCTATTTAGGATACCCAGTTTCTTGGCCGCAGTTTGGGCCTTGTTTTCGATGGTGGCACCGAAGTTGAGACTCAGAGTCGATCAGTTACAGGAACAGATGCACCTCAAAAAGTAGGAGTTTGAACAAAACGACTCTTATTAGCGGTAAAAAGACACGCCTGTGTTTTGGTGGCGTTAAAAGAGACCAGATTATCATCACCCCACGTTTTAATTCGTGTTTGTGTTTTCTTAACATTTCTTACCGAAACCACTCCTCCTTTGCGAGACACGGAGGGGCCGTGTCTCGCAAAGTACGTTAAGCCGTTGATCCCGGTTGACATTCGTAGAACTTTGATAGTCGTTACGGGTAGTCAGAAGCCTGAAAGTCTAACAACCAGTCTTACCAAGGGATATCGTGTTACCCAGTAACTTGATTGTGGACTTGTGGCGGCAGAAAGGCAGTCGCTCCATGTAAAATACTGGTTTTCAGCTGCATCCGGTTAGACTGGAAGTGGACCCCCGAATAGTTGGGAAAAGGTTAGGCAGATTGATTGATTGATTATTGGCGCAAAACGTATTTTTTTTTCTTTTAAATTGATTGCTGATTTTGCAAAGACGTTTTCCAAGGTCAGAATCATTGGCGAGACCCAAAATAGGGTACATATATTGTGACTGAACCTCAGCCAGTATAAATATTGGATGCCCTGCTGGTAGAGGTACGCAAATCTTGGTAAACAGTAGTGTAGTGCCAAGAGTAAAGTTACATTTAAGATCAACATTGGCAGTGCTAGTAATCTTTGTTGTGGCAGACCTGTACTAGCGCATTTTCCATCACTCTGACTAACATCGGCCTCTTTTCTAACCATTAAAAGTCAATTACTTACAGCAAATCCGACAACTATGAGAAAAATATGATGCAGTAAAATATGAAAGTATAACAATTTAAAACGTTTAATTTTATGTTCACTGACTCTATTTGCAGTTTATATTTTTATTTAAATCATAAAATGTAACCACTTTATTTTTACAGCCTCCATTACTTTCTCTAAACGTTTAAATATTGCTCTGTGAGTTTCAGATAGCATTACCATTTATTTACATAAAAATAGATATGTGGCTCTCTAATTATGTTCAGACACAAAATGACAGATAACTGAAAAAAGAAAGAACACAAACACGAAAAGAACAATTTGGGGGAAAATATTTGTCACATCCACGCAAAACGGTCATCGCTCAGCATAATACTGCGACCCTATGCGAGACAGAGCCCCAGCGCTGGTTGCTGGACACTATGCAAGCCATCCGTTTCTCTCGTAAGTGATCACTGATCACCATAAAGTTTTTGTTGAGAAATAATCTCGTGAAGCTGAACTTGCTGGTCAAACAAGATTTGCCTAATTTTCAACTGTCAAAAACTTTTCACAAACAAATCTCTGGAGCCTGTTAAACACGGTGCAATTTAATTGACAGTGACATATCATAAGGCCGTTTGTCCACCGCCACGTCAGCAAGACGTCAATGACTCCGCTGAAATAGCGATACATACATTTAGGTACTATGGCCGCGTGTTCATCGCACACCGTCGCCGGGACGTCACGTTCGATTCGAATTATCTCGTTGACGTCCCGTTGACCTTGGGTTGACGTTTGTCCACCACAAACAGTGTAAGTTGAAGCACTAAAAAAAGCTGCACCGTCAAAACAGTGTTTATACGATGCAAGTCATTTGTGGCTTCAATTTTATTGTATGCCACAGGCGAGAGACCTGCATCATGTAAATCAATCTTGAACGCTTTATTACAATCCGCTGTCACTGCCACCATACCTCAGTTCCTCGCAGTACTTTGCCTTGCACGTACGTTGTTCTCATAACAGTGGCTCACGCAACTTTCTCCCCTCGACCTCGCTCAATGGAACCGAACCAAGTCGCGTCAACCACTCAGTAGATATGTACAGAAGATCTAACATCCTCACGTACAGATCTTGGTTGCTTTATGACCCGAATGAGGTTTTTTCGAGACAGTTATGCTGAACCGATTATGTATTCATTTGACCCAGCGCAGCAGCGGTGCCGACTTACGAGTTGTAGGTCGTGCGTTCGAACTAAGGCAGGCGCTTTACTTTGTGTACATAAATAATTTCATCACCACTGCTTTCAAAACGAAGATGAATTGTTAAAAATCCTTCCTTAGTGCTCACTGTCGTTATACAGGGTGTTTGGAATCTGGATGCAAAGCCTTAACGGGATAATAGTTAACACCATTTAGAGCATGCCTTAGACGAAGTATATATATTTTTTTAAATAACCCAATTTCTGTTATTTCAAAATTTTCAAATTTTAAAAGGGTTTTACGACCTCAAAAGTGTCAAGATTTAACATACTAACTATAACTGGGGCACTGTTGACCATGTTGTCAGAAAATGGGTTATTAAAAAAAAGAGTAAAAATAACAGTGTAAAAATAAAAACCTACTTCATCTAAGACAATATATGGCTCAGAATGCTCTAAATGGTGTAAACTATCACCCCATTAAAGCTTTGCACCCAGCTTCTAAACACTCTGTATAAGAAACTCTTCTTCAAAATTTCATGGTTCAAGACCCAGCTGTTTAAGCTGTGCGTTGTCTGCCATTGAATTTAAGATGTTTATTAAGTAGATAATAATAATAACCGGTGGGGTTATTATTATTATCTACTTAATAAACATCTGCTGTATCTCTCAAGTTGACGTCGTGGTGGAGCTTGCGCGCACCGAACTTTGTCTGTGCCGGTAGAGTTTACTTTGCCGGAACGGGTCTAGGATGAGGAGCCAGACCAAGAGAGATACAGAAAGCCGCCAGGCAGCATGTGGCGAACTGTTGAGCAGTAGCAACCCCACGGACCCTATCTACCGGGAGAAATCTTGTCCTCATCTCTGGCTTGCCTTTATTAGCCAGCTTGAGTGAAGATTCGCAAGAGCAAACGTGCTCGGAGGAAGGAAGTATTCCAGTAAGTTGCTGGTAGGCATCTTGACCGTACTTCCGGGATTGTCTTGATAGCCGTGGAATACCTCTCCACTCCTCAAGCACCTAGGGAAGTGCTGCCTCATTGTTGCTATGTCACTATGTGCTAGCAGCCGTTTCCGGGGGCCCATTATTGAGTGTGCAAGTCACCCCCTGCCATTTTATCCGTGTATAATACATTGGTCAGGCAGGGGACGTAGTTCTTCCATAGTTCAAGTTATCCAATCCACTTTAGCCACCCAAACCCATAGCCCAATACTTTTTGTTTCCACGTACAGCAATAGTCCTGCATCAACCGGGGGTTGTCCTTGGGTACACTTACATAGTGCATATAGGGATAATCGTCGGTTGGTGCTTCCTCATCATTTAAAATTGTCTAAGGGGCCTCTGCGAGTTGTCTTCGGCCCCTCGTACGCCTTCCAAAGGTCCAGGACCCCAGGAACCCGAGATATACGAAGATAATAATTATAATATAATATCCCAGGACATTATTCACACACGGTCATCTGGTCCCAAACTAAGCAGAGCTTGTACTATGGAAACCAGATAACTGATAGGTATACTATACGTTTTTTTGTAAATACATACTTATGTAAATAATTACATCCAGACTCAGGAGAAACAGACATGATCATGCACACAAATGTTTGTCCTGGATGGGAATCGAACCCACGACCTGCGGCATGGTAGGTGGTATCTTAAACCAAACACGCCGTCCGGCCTGTCAAATGACAGCTTCAATGGATGGCTGTAGGGGGTATCACCGCCATCGCAATGTGTCAGTTGAAAGTAGCAGGATGATGCTACTACTCTTCCCCTTGATGCCACGGGGTTTCTTCTTCATTTAGTGGTGTTAGTTATGGGCATTGTTATTTTTCTTGTTTCGTGTCTCGGCACAGTTTTCTTCCTAATGTTGTGTTTCTTAATTGATTAACGGCAATAGGTTTAGTTTTGTTGCTGTTTTGTGATATACCGGATGTGCGAACACGTGATGGTCCGCATAGTTTTTTTTTTCTTCTTTGGTAATATTTTGTGCCCTGGAGGAAAGTGGTCCCTTTGCTACGGAAAATTGGTCCTTTAGCACTATTGTTACTGTCATGAATTTTATTATCTGATTTTGAATGGAAATGTTATTTCCGATATGATTTGCAAGTCAATGTAGACGCATTGTTGATTATATATCGAACTAGCTGACCCGACAAACGTTGTCCTGTCAAAATTTCAATAATTCATACAAAATTCCCATAGAAAATGCACTTTCAGTTTTCCAATTTTCCCGGCAACTTTTCAAACATTTTCTTTCATACAAACCTTGTCCTGACAATGAGAAACGACAAAAAAAGAATTAGCCAAATAGGTGCAACCGTTCTGAAGTGATGCGCGTACATACATTCGGCTATTGATTTTTATTTATGTAGATTATAAATGCATATCGTTCGTTATTAAATTGCATTCGTTGAAAATTGGATATCTAGCAATTTCATAAGATTCCAGTATCAAGTAGTATATATAGTATAAGGTTAGCGTAAAAATGATGAGTATGAAATATAAAAATGACCACATCATGAAAAAAAGGTCAATTTCTTAACATATTGAATAAATATTTATTCAACAGCATTAACTTTTATTTTCGTATCGGAATAACTCTTAAAATAGACACGAGTGCACTTGAAAGCGCGTCAACAAAAACAGAAGACGGTAAAGATTAATATTGCAATAATAGTAGAATATTGCGTAGTGACAAGCCGTTGGCATATTGCCCAAGAGTCAAGACATTGCTCTAAAGAACGCGTCTTCAAGAGTTACGGACAGTTATAATTTGTGGTTTTCTAAAAGGAGAAAACCATGAGGTGTGACAAAACTTTAAAGGAAAACATAGTCAGGAAACCGGCATGTCCTAAAACCAAAAATATGAAGACTTGTGACATCTACCAACCTGCACTGGGCCGGCGTGATGGATTACAGCCCTACCCTCTCGCAGAGAGAAGGCCTCTGTTCCAGCTGTGGGAACAATACAGGTATGCTATGAGGTGTATCTATGCTATGGAAAGCCGGCGTGTAGACCGCACATCTGTGATAACAAAACCAGTAACTACTACGTTAAACGAAATCTAACGACACGAGATAAACTTCATGTTTTGGGATTAAAAACTTTAACTTTATTGCGTATGGTTCAGTTTCCATTGAAACTAAAATTATTATATGACGTTTATTGATAGTTTTCTTATTCGAAAATCAACTTAGATTACTTGAGTTTAAAGTTGATATTTGTATAAGTTGCAATTTTATGCATCTACCTATTATTGTTTTGTATCGTTAGCCTGAGTATAGGCCAGCTCAAGGTCGATGTGTTACCATCACTGAGTTTGTCGTGCGGTCGACGGCCTTTGCTATCGAAACTTGCATCCTATATATAATATGATACTTCATTAACATCATAGTTGATCGATCAGGTTAAGCTATGCTTGCCGCGGTTGGTCCGTGGGTGGGTGACCATCTCCACATACCAACACCCCTCCGTGCCTCGGAAAGCACGTTAAGCCGTTAGTCCCGGCTGTCATTCGTGGATCTTTTACGGGGCGTCAGAAACTCGAAAGTCTGACAACCAAGGGGTATCGTGTTACCCAGTAACTGGGCTGTGGAGGTCAGATAGGCAGTCGCTCCATGTAAAATACTAGTATTCAGCTGCATCCGGTTAGACTGGAAGCCGACTTTAACATAGTTGGACTATGTTGGAGTTGAGTGGATGATATATCATCTACCCAGATGATGTATCATCATCATTATTATTTTTTGTTTACACAAGAGTCACCCACTGCTATTAAAAGGCATTTTCTTTGTTCTTACTAAAGTTAACTAAAATTAATTAATGTTAATTTGGCATTATCAAAAATCAGTTAATTTACATAATCTGGCCCTTGGTTGGCGTACCTATTATAACATTGGATGGCATTTGGCACAGTGCATTTACATGTACAAGACTTGACCGATAGATGGCCCGTTTTCAAATACAACCCTCAAGGTGACACATCTAGATGCTGGCAATCAATTTTATAGGAATCTTACTAGATGGGCGTAGCTGGTCTTTAACTTATGTAAGTATGTATTAGGTTGGGGAAAAAGTCTTTTCGCATTATAGTATGTATGAACTTGTAATAAAATCTCTTTGGCTATACTATTTGTTTCTGTCTGGTTTTGGTATCATTGAAAGTTTAAATTTTAAAGAACATAATTCCAAATTCAAATTAGGAAAATGTGTGATTTTCATTTGTTTTTCGTACCGTCAAGATGAGTGAATCTAATGAAGAAATTCGATACATTTTAAAATTTTACTACAAAAAACGTACAAATGCAACGCAAGCCGCGAAAAAAATTAGCGATGTTTATGGACCTAGTGTAGTGTCTGTGAGAATAGCACAAATTTGGTTTAAGCGTTTTCAATCCGGAAATTTTGATGTCAAAGATGCACGTCGCTCTGGTCGCCCTATTAGGGATAAAATGGATGCCATTTTTGAAAAAGTGGAGCAAGATCGGCATATCAGTAGTTACGACGTAGCTGAAGAACTGGAAATTGACCACAAAACAGTTTTGGCGCATTTGAAAAAACTGGGTACACAAAAAAGCTCGACATTTGGGTACCTCACGAGCTCACTGAAAGAAACCTAATGAACCCTGTACTCATTTGTGATTCTTTATTACGACGTAATGAAACCGAACCATTTTTGAAGAAGCTGATAACTGGTGATGAAAAGTGGATCACGTATGACAAAAACGTGCGAAAAAGGTCGTGGTCAAAGGCCGGTCAGGCTTCACAGACTGTGGCGAAACCCGGGTTAACTCGCAACAAGGTGATGCTGTGTGTGTGGTGGGATTGGAAGGGCATTATTCATTATGAGCTGTTACTACCAGGCAGGACCATCGATTCTGAACTCTACTGCGAACAACTGATGAGATTAAAGCAAGAAGTTTAGAGAAAGCGGCCGGAATTAATCAACAGAAGGGGTGTGGTTTTTCATCATGATAACGCTAGACCTCACACATCTTTAGCCACTCAGCAAAAATTAAGAGAGTTTGGCTGGGAGGTGTTAATGCATCCGCGTATAGTCCTGACCTTGCACCTTCAGATTTCCACCTGTTTCGGTCTCTTCAGAATTCTTTAGGCAGTGTCAGGTTAACATCACGAGAGGACTGCCAAAACCACTTGTCGCGGTATTTTGACCAGAAGTCCCAAAATTTCTATAGCAATGGGATCATGTCCCTACCTACAAGATGGCAAAAAGTTATCGAACAAAATGGTACCTACATACTTTAGTTAAATGTAAATAAACTAGACCCCCTCCGTGCTTCGGAAAGCCCCTCAAGCCGTTGGTTCCGGTTGTCACTCGTGGATCTTTGACAGTCGTTACGGATCGTTAGAAGCCCGAAAGTCTGACAACCAGTCTTACTAAGGGGTATATATAGTATTCCCAGTAACTGGGTTGTGGAGGTCAGATAGGCAGTCGCTCCATGGAAAATACTGGTATTCAGTTTGTAATTTATCTAAGTTCCTAATGTCGACTGATCTGCAGCTTTTACAAAATATTGCTTTTCCCAATGCAGGGACGTTAGGTAATTGTTGAGGATTTCTCCTGGTAAGTACCAGATCACCACCATAAGCATTGTGACGAGCATAAATTACTTAGCAACCATTATTAAAGTACCTAATCGAATCGCAACCCGTGAAATACTTATTATTGAGTAGTTGCGGTGGCTATCTGTGATCTTCATCATCAGTTCCACTTCACCAAATGGTGCTTTCCAAGAACAAATGCACGAGTTACTGTAAAAAATGCCCAAATCGCTATAGGTGTGCCTATAATATTTGAAGATATCCGTCAAATTCTCCAGGATCCCATCATCAGATCTTGAAAGTATACCTTTACAAACAACCGAAGTATTTTGCTAATCGGTCCAGCCGTCTTCGAGTAATCGGGGAACATACATAACAAAAAAAGATTATGACGAACTGAGAACCTCCTCCTTTTTTTGAAGTCAGTTTAAAAGAGGTAGAAACAAGGTAATGCAAGCAAGTATATCCTCCAAATCCCAGGATATCGATCTGTCAAATTTCATAACGATCTGTTCGGTGGTTTACGCGTGAAAAGGTAACAGACAGAGAGTTATACTTTCGCATTTACAATTATTATTGTAGTATGGAATATAGATTAACAATATTAACGCTGCATGGTTTTTCCTATTTTCTTGTATTACGGCCTACCTATGTATCAACAAACATGAATTAGTCTTCAACACAAGCAGGCACATGTGATTCAGTAAAGGGTAAAATTCTTCCATGATGAGATTTATATTGTTCTTAACGTTCAGCAACACCTACTATGACTGTAAGCCATATCCAGCTTGTTTGAGGAAAATGTTAATGAGATGGCGAAATCATGTCCTTGTTCTGTTCATAAATAAGTTACCAAATAACGTTCACAGACGATCAATTAGCCACTTGACTGTTGCAATGTTAAATAAAATATTTATGACTGTACTAGCAGCGCCCCGAGGTTTCACTCGCGTAAGTCTCGAACCCGTAGGAATGTCAAGATTATCGTATGTGTTAATCCAGGTTATATCTGTGTGCCAAAAGCTAATGCCTGAAATTAGCGTCTTCTTTTTCTCGCGGCCGTCAACCAAATCTTGTTTTTCTAGTACAGAATAGTGTATCAAACGACACTTATTTGACATGCTTATCACTAAACTCTGTCCGAAATGAGATAAACTCTTTTGAAAAAAAAAACGGGCTGTTTAGATTTTTTTTAGTGCCCGACCGAAAGTTCGGTTTCGGCCAAAAATCAAGTTTTGACGGCAGTTTCGGTTTCGGCCAAAATTGGCCGAAACTTTTGCCGAAACCGAAACTGATTTCGGAAGTTGTCGTGCACGCTCGCCTAACTTCGTTTCTCGCGGCAACGCTTTGGCGGACGCTGGCGATCCTGTTCGGGAATTGTCGTGCGTCGTGAGTGTAATAGTAATTTTAGTAATTATTATTTTTATATAAGAGGTACCTAAAAGAGATTGATGATTCTTCTAAGTACAAATACACACCAAAGTATTAATTAATAAGATTTCAAAATACCAATACTTAGTATTTAATGAAACAGTAACAATTAGTGATTATTGATAACTGATAAACATTTTGCTATGAGAACTTAATTTGAAAAAATAATCAAAATATTATTAATATTTTTTTATATTACCTATATATTAAATAAATGATTACAACAAAATTACTATACCTACTGTGTTTCCATTTCATGTCCTAATTAATGCAAAATAATGGGTGAAATGCACCAAATTTCAGTATTTTAAGGAATTTTATACTTGACCACGTGAGTTTCGGTTTCGGCCGAAACTGAAGCCACGGCCGAATATTCGGTTTCGGTTTTGCCGGAAAACCAGTTTCGGTCGGATTTTTTTATCTACTTCAATGAAGAAGATTAAGAAAGAGGTTTTATTAATTTGACGATGTATTGGCATGTTATTTGAAGCATCCTGGCATGATTTTTTACGTTCCAAATTTTAATTTTGAAATTAACAAAAGAATAATAATAATTAATGTGGATTATTGTAAAATTGCTTTACTAATGGCTTTTATACTGATTACTAAAATTTTAGATCTTGGATATTTCTGCAAATTAAACAAGTTAATCTTTCTTTTTACATTAAATACCACTTTTTGATGTGAGTAATAAAGCAATAAGGGCCGGTAAAATTATAACCCTACTTGAAGAATGTTTTTCACAAACTTACGTGTCTCAGCGGCTAAATCTGAGTCGTTTAACTGTCCAGAGGACTTGGCAACGGTATCAAGAGATCGGTTCGGTCAAAAGAAGACCCTGTTCGGGAAAAAAACGATGCACAAAACCATGAGATGACCGCTTTTTTTTGAGTCAGGCGTTGCGGAATCGTAAGGCGTCTAGTGTGAACCTGAAGAAGAGCCTTGAAGAAATAAGAGGAGTAGAAGTTAGCTAGTGGACGGTTAGGAGGAGGCTTTTGGCTGCCAAAATCAGGAGTTACCGCCCGGCTCGGGGCCCTAAATTACTCCGTGAGCACCGTGTTTCTCGACTTCAGTTGCTCGAAACTGTGCTTCATGGACTCTGGAGGACTGAAATAAAGTATTGTTTTCTGATGAAGCTAGAATCTCTTTGTGTGGAGAGCACCGACGCCGGCGAGTGCTGCGAAGACCACGGGAACGCTATGCGGAAGTGTGTTTTGAAGAAATCGCTCCTTATGGCGGAGGCTCCGTTATATTTTGGGCAGCAATTAATTTGACGGAGCGTACGGAGTTAGTTTTCATAGAAAATGGAACATTAAATACACACCGGTACGTAATGGAAGTCCTAATTCCATATGCACAACCCACATTGACTGCACTTGGGGAAGATTCCATCTTTATGGACGACAGTGCTCGCCCGCACCGGTTCTGGCGACGTGGAAGCGTACTACATGCAAGAAGTTGGGATCCGTCGTTTAGATTGGCCAGGTTGAAGTCCTGACCTCAATCCAATTGAGCATGTCTGTGATATTCTAAAGAGACGGGTAAGATCAGTACAACTTGCTCCACAAAACGTCAGGGAGCTAAAAAGTCATTGCAGAAGAGTGGGAACGTATTCCTCAAAACGTTACTAAAAACATCGTGGAAAGCATGCCCAGAAGGATTCATGCTGTGATTTTGGCAAGACTCAAGGTCACACTCGTTATTAGGTTTTTACATTTGTGACTTTATTTAATAAAAAAAATCTTGTCTTTACGAGTATTGCCGACCACTTCTTATTGTATGGCCGTGTACATCGGTTTTAAAGAATTCATAGAAAATTTTTAAAAATATTGCCGGAATTCACTTCACGCGAGTTAATTTACACGATTATAAGTATGCAGACTACGTCAAACAATTAAATTTCATTTAATTAACTCAAATCGATCTTAGAACGTAAATTTCCTTAGGTGCCCATTTCTTTTGCAAAAGGGTGTATGGGTGAATATTCGACCTTTTAACCGCCGTCATTACCTTCCGCCAAAAGTTGATGAAAGAGAATATATTTAATGAAATATTTCAGCAATTCCTGATTCTGGTCCTTAAGCAGATTCTGGGAATTGATGAAATATTTCATTAACGATATTCTCCTTCATCAACTTTTGGCGGAAGGTAATGACGGCGGTTAAAAGGTCGAATATTCACCCGTATAAGAGTTAGAAGTGTGTATGTATTTATTAGGTTTGTAGGCAATTTTTTTATTTTTTATTTTTAGGTTTGAAGGCACGAGAGGGGGTGTGTACGGAATATTCAAATATCCAAAAACATTTAACGGCTATCTATTTTGTGGCAATTTAACACTAACCTAGCACCTAGGAGTCGAATATTGTCTACAAACCTCTGTACTGTATAAAGACTTCAGGCGTCATTATACAGGGTTATTTGTAAAATACCAGCAACCTCTTAAGGGGTCATTGTACTCATCATTATGAACAACTGCAAACTGAGTACACTGACCCCTTAAGAGGTTGCTGGTGTTTTACCAATAACCCTGTTTATTACTACATAATCGGCGTTGTTCATGAATGTCTTACTCTACCGACGTGTTGGGATATTTCTAAGTCAGATGGGAAAATCGAGGCTGGTAATTCTTAGACATTCTTCTCTGGTCATGATTGTGTGTGAAGTTTACTTTAACACATTCTCTGCTGAATTCTTTATGCAAACGCTTCTTTATGCTACACCCTTACCGACCCTTTTTTTTTACGATGTTTTCGAAACAATAGAGATGCACAACGAACACACATGTGCGCCGCGCCGCACTCGAAGAAAGTTATGAAAACACGCATGTGTGTCTGCCGCACCGAATGTGTTAAGCAAGAATAAATAGATAGACAATACACGTTGATCACTTTTACATCACATCCAATTAATATTATTTGACAATAATGAACGATATAAATGTTGTTTCTACGACGAAGCGCGAGTGAAAATGAGAGCTCAGCCCGCTGAGCTTCGGGTTTTTTTAAAGACTTGGTATTCCCACGCCGAAGTGACGTCAGGGATTAGCCGATGCAGGTAGCCAGTGACTCGCCAGCAACGTTCTAACGTCCGGTCCGACGCAGGTGGCAGCATTGGACCCACGGTGCGTCACTTGACTCGTGATACTGGCGCTATGTTTGGTCGCTGGAAGCAGTGGCGCCAACATGATGATACTAAAAAATCTTTAAAACTTTAGCTATCTCTTTAATGTTATTTGCAACAACACATTATAACTCGATATCTTCAAATGAAAAAAAAAAAAAGAAACGACGACCTTTTTTTAAAATCCGAAATGCCGTCCTTACCTGCCTGTTTTTGCTTCATATATTATGTGCATTTACATCAGCATTCGTTGTTTTCGTTTGTCTTCTCGGAATAAACGTCATTTTGGTCATGCATTAAAATTAATCATTCTCTTTTCAATGAGCATAGCAAACGAAGTCGAATATTTAGAAGTAGTTTATCTATGTGGCTAACTTCCGGATATTTCGATATATCTGATAAATGGTAACTGCTATTTGTATACGGCTCGAAGGACCATAATGATTCCATGACGTACATTTTGTGCAAGATCCGTCTTGGTTAACGACATAATTATGGTAACGGGTGAGAAGACCAGCAACCACTTCTTACTGTTGGTTAATTTATATTCCCACAGCTTGAGGTATATTCGTGGCTGCTGATGCTGACACGACAAAAACAACGGAGACGAGCGATTACCGTACACACATACACTCGAAAGACCAATGACATGGTTGTAATTATGTAGTGTGTCTAATCTGCGAAGTCAGACGGTAACTATCTAAAATGCAGTTTAATGAAGGTTGTGACCTATAGTATTACAACTAAGAGGCGTGACTAAGTGAGACGTGTGTCTGTGAATGTTGTATGTTTTAAGGTTCTTTTAACTTATGGTGTAGATCAACCAGTTAACCGGTATCAGTGCAAGGTCTGTTACTTATTTATTAGTGGTTCCAGGTTTAAGAATTATGAGTGAAAGGCAGAAACAAAATTACAGATATGACTGTTGAGTGTTGATTTTGTCTGGTTTCAGTAAAATACCTACTGTAAAATATTTGTGTATGCACACATCCATGCGACAAACATTATGAAATATGTATGTTATCGTGGTAACATCTTGTCAATGATTCCGCATTCGGGACTTGATGGCCTCACACAAGGTTTTATATTTGAGTGTTCAAGGATTAAGAGGCTACCGAGCGCACAGTGGCGCCCTCATCGTTTGTTTTGTTATTTTTTTTTAATTTAAAAAGAAAATGCAGAAAATAAGCACGTTAAGTTGTACTCCAAAAGACTATACGTTATTATTATTACAAACAGTAGTTTTATATTGTTAAGTTTTATTGTAATCATTAAAACGGAAAAAAGTGGCCACCATTTCCCGTTTTAAGGATTGCAGTAAAATTTTACAATATAAAACTACTGTTTATAATAATAATAACGTATAGTCTTATGGAGCACAACTTAACGTGCTCATTTTCTGCATTTTAATTCTAAAATAAAAGAAATAACCAAACAAACGATGAGGGCGCCACTGTGCGCTCGGTAGCGTCTTAAGTAGATCCGATGCAATTTCTTTGGTAACAGTACAATATGTTCAAGTTTTGACCGCACAGTTCGTAAAGGAAACTTTACACCTTCACATATTTGGAAAATACACGCTAGCTGACCAGAGGTTGTTAGAATTCCGAACGTCTGACAACAGGTCTTAGCAAGTGGTATCGGGTTACCCAGTTACTGGATTGTGGAAATCAGCCGCTCCTTGTAAAGTACTGACTGAGCTGTATCTGGTTAGACAGAAAGCCGACCCTAACATAGGAGGGAAAAGGCTAGCCAATGATGACAAGCTAGCTAGCCAACTGCATGTACCGCTTAGGTTTTTATCCGAAATTCACGAAGAGAATCCATTAATACATAATCGCTTTATGAAACCAAACTTATCTTTAACATTTATTTTAGTTGACAACAATATTAACACGAAATGTCATAATCATAATAACATAACATCAAGCCTGTACTCGCAGAAGAGTTAGCAGGCTATACAGGGTTAATGGTAAAACACCAGCAACCTCTTAAGGGGTCATTGTACTCATCATTATGAACAACTTTTACTATGGGACCAAATCTGAAATCGCAAAAAAATATTCAGCTGTTCAGTACATTTATGTTCGCATAATTCGTCAAAATGTAGGGAACAGCTGATTTTTTTTCGCGATTTCAGGTTTGGTCCCATAGTAAAAGTTGATGCTGGGTAGGTAACGTATTTACGTCTTATTACTTATAATATCATTGTCTGAAGATCTGTCGCTTTGTCAAACATAATATACATAATTATTATTGTAGTAAGTACTAGTATTATTTTTATTGTGTTTCATATCAAAGCTGAGACTCTGTCATTGTGAGGTTGTGATTTTATTTCATTTCAAAACAAAAAAAAATAATTGAATAATAGTTTGCCTTTTACAAAGGTTACGAACTTAGGGACTAGATAAAGTTTTGATTTTTTTTTCGTATCTCATCAACAAAATTATAATAATTTAGGCACTGATTGAAGTTCAGTGACCATTGTATTTTTTTTTTAATATTTTTATAGGTACTTCTCTGATTCTTAGGTCGATGGTTCGCATCCGGATCGAAGGACCACGTTTATTTCAAAATATTGTTTTTATAATATTTGACCTAATGATAAATAATTATAAAGAGATATACAGGATTATTGGTAAAACACCAGCAACCTCTTAAGGGGTCACTGTACTCATCATTATGAACATCTTTTACTATGGGACCAAACCTGAAATCGCGAAAAAAATCATCTGTTCAGTACATTTTGACGAATTATGCGAACTTAAGTGTACTGAACAGTAGATTTTTTTTCAGGTTTGGTCCCATAGTAAAAGTTGTTCATAATAATGAGTACAATAACCCCTTAAGAGGTTGCTGGTGTTTTACCAATAACCCTTTATATTATATAGGAGTAGCACGCTTTGTAATCGATACTATTAAAGGCATGTTTTTCTGATCTCTCTTTTATATATACCTATTAGGTACTACGTCCGCGTGGATGTCGGCAAATAGCCCACGGAGACGTACTACCTGGATTAAAAATACCAATTAATATGTTTTAAATCCAGGTTATAAACTATCTGTGTGCCAAATTTCATCCAAATCGGTTCCGTCGTTTTTGCGCCATTTCGGAACATACTTCCGGATAAACAGATAAACGGACAAAAATTCTAAAAACTATATTTTCGGCATCGGACTCGTTCCTACACCTAGTAAACAAAATTTTTAAATGCACAGTTTTGACTTCGTTACTATTTTATTATACACACATCAAAAATGTATAGGGATCAAGGTATTTAAAAAAAATATTTTATTGCTCTATTGAAATTAAATAAAAATGTCAATTTAGATTGATTAAATAAAATGTTTTCGTATGTGTAGATCGACAAGTATTCTCTGCCTTTGCATTAATAACCACTAGTCGCGATTTTTGCTTAGGCTGGATTTTTCACCTTAGTTAATCCTGACATTAAAATTTGATTAAAAAAAAAAAGGTTTTTATTGCGTAAAATAAACAATTAGTAGTCTGTATTTCAGCCGTTAACGCGTATAGCACAATCGCCGATACTCAATATGAGTTCATCCAAATAATATTGCCGAATGGCCGCCCACGTCCAATGTAACAGGTGAAAAAGATTTTCTGGTAACCTTGTTATGCAGAAAGCAGCGATGTCGGACAGAGTTATAAGCATTTTTCTGTCGATGGTTGCATTATGGATGTATGGACAAGGCTGCATTTGACGACTCATATCTCCGTGATAAATAGAGATATGACTATGTTTATAACTCATTTTTGAAAAAAAAAAACGGACCATACCGCTGCTTTCTGCATAACTAGGTCCATTTGGTAAAGCTCTTCTTTGAAGCACATCCTAAGCGTTCTCAATGGGATTCCAGTCTGGAGATTGAGCAGGCCATGGTAGGACGTTGATATTAGCTGCGGCAATTGTGTTTGCAACGACTTTGGCAGTGTGTGGATGTGTATTATTTTCGTGCATAAGCAGAAATGAAGCACCAAATTGGGTCCGCAAAGGAATTACAACATCTGATACAATCGTTTGAGCGTAAATCTGTGCATTGAGATTGCCTCTGATCCAAATAGTTGGGAATATGGCTTGACAGACGATTTTCATCTCTTGACCGAAATTCAAAACTATTCCCATTTCAAATGGCAACATTTACTAAAAGTATCCATAGGAGTTGCAAAAATATAATTACAAAACCTGATTTTTAGAAACTAGCAAATACGTGCTTGATCCCTAGACACTTTTGATGTTAGTATGTGTAGTTTTAGAAACTGTGTCTTTAGTAAGACACTATTTACCTTGAAATTAGCATAACAACTTAATTAAAGTAAATAACTATTAATGTACAATTATTTTAAACACCAACCGTGTAATATTTGGCCATTGACAATTTTGCACTCATGCATCCTCCAACACGTTGAGGTTTTGTGTTCCGAAGCACATTATCGATAACAACGAGTCTATTTAAAACAATTACGTTCTGAGGCCGTGGCAAACCAAATTAATCGATCATTATTAAACACGCAATAATTATAAACTTAACATGAAACTTTAATAGAACAAGTTAATTATTAACACTGGCACTCAAACATAACTGGCGAAACTCCATCGTAGACTTTGTCTCTGTCACCTCTGACCTAGACTAGAGTCAAGAGCAAACCCATCACAAATAAAAAAAATAAATAAATAAAAAGTAGGTACTATAGGTACACCTTTGCCCTACCCATCGGGAAATACAGGCGTGATGATTATTTTGTGCTAATTGGCTTTCATATATTTTCTTAAATAATAATAATAAATTAATTGATTCTATTAGAGGTTAATGCATGGCATAACTTCCCATGAGTAACTGTAAAAGCTTTATAAAGGCAGATTTTTCCAACGTACATTGTACTGTGGAGGATTTAACTCCACCTGTGGGAATAGCTAAATAAGAAATAACAGATGGAGACGCAGAAAAAGTATCATATAAGTTGAAACAATACAATATTAGGAGGAAATCACGCACTTCTTAAATTATATCGCCAACACCCTAGCAGCTAGAGTCTAGCTCCACCCGAACTGCGGCCTAAAACCAAAAGATGAACTACCTTTTTTATTTATTTAAAAAAAGGAGTTCTATACCGGTGTGAGTGATAAAATGTCAGCCAGTACAATATAAGGTTGCCCATTGCATGGAACCTTTACATTACATTGCAATGCTAAGTATACATATCACGTCGTCAGCTGATCACACGTTTCGGTACCACACAACACGTGCTGCAGTAGCATTTTGATTTTGTCTGCCATTAAAATGTCCAATTATTGTTGGATAAATTTTAATTTGGGTTTGGGTAAATTGGGTCAATTTAATTTAATTTATTTGTTACACCAACAACAGTACATAAGGAATGAATAGAAAACATGAAAAAATAAAAGTGCTGGTATGTAATAGGTTGGGGAAAAAGTTTCTTCGCATTTTTTAAGAAAATTCAAAACATTTTTTAATATAGTTTATTTACATTTAACTAAAGTATGTAGGTACCATTTTGTTCGATAACTTTTTGCCATCTTGTAGGTAGGGACATGATCCCATTGCTATAGAAATTTTGGGACTTCTGGTCTAAATACCGCGACAAGTGGTTTTGGCAGTCCTCTCGTGATGTTAACCTGACACTGCCTAAAGAATTCTGAAGAGACCGAAACAGGTGGAAACCTGAAGGTGCAAGGTCAGGACTATACGGCGGATGGATTAACACCTCCCAGCCAAACTCTCTTAATTTTTGCTGAGTGGCTAAAGATGTGTGAGGTCTAGCGTTATCATGATGAAAAACCACACCCCTTCTGTTGATTAATTCCGGCCGCTTTCTCTCAACTTCTTGCTTTAATCTCATCAGTTGTTCGCAGTAGAGTTCAGAATCGATGGTCCTGCCTGGTGGTAACAGCTCATAATGAATAATGCCCTTCCAATCCCACCACACACACAGCATCACCTTGTTGCGAGTTAACCCGGGTTTCGCCACAGTCTGTGAAGCCTGACCGGCCTTTGACCACGACCTTTTTCGCACGTTCTTGCCATACGTGATCCACTTTTCATCACCAGTTATCAGCTTCTTCAAAAATGGTTCGGTTTTATTACGTCGTAATAAAGAATCACAAATGAGTACACGGTTCATTAGGTTTCCTTGCAGTGAGCTCGTGAGGTTCCCAAATGTCGAGCTTTTTTGTGTACCCAGTTTTTTTCAAATGCGCCAAAACTGTTTTGTGGTCAATTTCCAGTTCTTCAGCTACGTCGTAACTACTGATATGCCGATCTTGCTCCACTTTTTCAAAAATGGCATCCATTTTATCCGTAATAGGGCGACCAGAGCGACGTGCATCTTTGACATCAAAATTTCCGGATTGAAAACGCTTAAACCAAATTTGTGCTACTCTCACAGATACTACACTAGGTCCATAAACATCGCAAATTTTTTTCGCGGCTTGCGTTGCATTTTTACCTTTTTTGTAGTAAAATTTTAAAATGTATCGAATTTCTTCATTAGATTCACTCACCTTGACGGTACGAAAAACAAATGAAAATCACACATTTTCCTAATTTGAATTTGGAATTATGTTCTTTAAAATTTAAACTTTCAATGATACCAAAACCAGCCAGATACAAATAGTATAGCCAAAGAGATTTTATTACAAGTTCATACATACTATAATGCGAAAAGACTTTTTCCCCAACCTAATATACCTATTACAAGTATACACAGTATTCACAATAAATACAACAACGTAATTATATAGAATAATATATATATAAGAATAGGTATAAAAATACAAAGAAAAAAATGAGAATAAAATTAGAATACAAAATAAATTAGATACTTATTTGCAATAACCATTTACGGGTGTGATAAATTACTCATGATAAGGAACATGGATTCTAGTTACTAACATTGAAATTAAATTTACAAAAAAATATTTATTTATTTAGGTATTGATGAATTTATGCACTCCCGTACCTCAGAGACTAATCTTCTAAACTTGTTGAGTGATATAATGATCATGTACTGAATCCATGGTAACAGGTTGGGTGTCGATGGCCCTGCTATCCTGTATATTCTCAAAGTCATGAACTCAGGACTGCCATTCTCGTCGTGTTTACCAAAGATTGGTAAATCGTTTTAAAACGTGATCGTAACCTGAATCGGAATAACTGACGTAGGAACTTTGCATAATTACGATCATTCGCTGTATAAATATACACAAATGTAAGATCATTTTATTAACATTTTTGTGTAACATTTCCATACTTAAGGTTCCAAGTCCAAGTTTGTTTTGAAGTGCGTATTTTTCTTGGTCGAATACTTAACTTTTTCCTGTTTTGGAAAGTCAACTGAATTTAGTTTTTAGCGTTATTGGGAAAGCAATTTATATTTTTAACCCTCGACGGAAACGGAGGGGTGTTATAACTTTAACGTGTGTATCTGTGTATATGTCTGTGGCATCGTAGCTCCCAAACGATTGAACCGATTTGATTTTATTTGAAAGGTGTCTTGATCGAGAATGTTCTTAGTTATGATTCAAGAAAATCTTTTCTAGTTGGTGAATGGATGTGAGCATCTTCCACAGGTCTGATCGAGTTCGAAATTTGGTATTCTGTTACTTCAATCACATTAGAATGTAACATAGTAACCTTGAAGTGATGCTGCAGCATTGCCTGGAATTTGCAGGATACACAACTCCCTCACCAACTTACAGCAGAGGAATCGTGTTTGGCTCATTGGAATGGTCTCGATGAATAAGGTTATAGATAGATGGTAATCAGGGTCTGATGATGGAGTTGCAAAAAAGAAATGAGATTAATGGGTGCCGGGGGTATTTTTTAATTGAAAATTTAACTTTTATATTATATTACATGACATAGGTTTACAATAGTGTCTACCGGAATAATTGTCTATAATAATTAATATACACTGGCTTGAACCTCATTCAAAACCAGTTAATTGTAGTATCATTAGTTGGTCGCCACATCGGTTATTACGAGGTCAATTACAATTTAATGGATACGATTTTGAGGTAATTATAGCAACTCTGTTAACCAAAGTTATGTCAGCAATGATGCCTCTTGATATCAGTTGTCACTTTCATCACAAGTTGGACGCCACACAGCATCTACACTAGTATCTGTAGAACCAATCAATCAATTTGCCTAGCCTTTTCCCAACTATGTTGGGGGTCGGCTTCCAGTCTAACCGGATGCAGCTGAATACCAGTATTTTACATGGAGCGACTGCCTATCTGACCTCCACAACCCAGTTATTGGGTAATACGATACCTCTTGGTAAGACTGATTGTCAGACTTTCGGGCTTCTGACGACACGTAACAACTGTCAAAGATCCACGAATGACAGCCGGGACCAACGGCTTAACGTGCTTTCCGAGGCACGGAGGAGTCTCGGTATGTAAAGATGGTCACCCATCAACCCCGGCAAGCGTAGCTTAACCTGATGGATCGACCCGTGCGGCTGTTATTACTTAGCCACAAGCTCCTCAGTATCTGTAGAATCATGATTGACCAACGGTAACGGTCGTATGTTGTATCATGAAGGTGGTTCTAGTTAAAGTGTAGGCGAAATAATGCGGAATGCAAGAAAAAATATCCTTTGAATTTAAATGTGCCACGCCGAACCAAATTCACAACGTTTTTTTTTCTATTTTCACAGAATCTATTAAAAAATATATATTAGCTCTCAAAATTATCATGCTTTTTGCCCTGAATAAAAATACCTACGTTAAAATCATTTCTTAGGTACCTTTAATATCGATTAACACACTTGAGACACTTCAATTTTATTTTTTTTGAATCGACAAATAAATAAAATTGAACTGAATAAAATTGAATTGTCTGTTTGTAATGTTAAAATAACAGCTTTTTACTAAAAGCATATGAAAGTATTAGTTACTTATAACAATATACAATTTTAATTTTTTTGCCTCTGTCTATTAAAATTTGTTCCGGCTGATCTCCGAAACGGCTGGACTGATTTTGATGAAACTCACTGGCAGATAGATCAAATGCGTATCTTAAAAGCAGAATTAGGGTTCCGCCCGAAAAATAAAACCCATGAAATCCGAAAAACACGCGGGCGATGCCGTGGGCAGATGCTAGACCACTCTTTATTTTGAAATCCACTGCTGCACATACAGGGTGTACCAGAAATGTGTGGTCAAATTTAAGAGTTTGCCATCAAATTGAACAACTTTCTCCATGGGACGAACACCGAAATCGCGAAAAAAAAAAAATTCTACCGTCCCATACATTTATTTATTTATTGAAGGTTTGTATGGAACAGTTGATAAATTTTTCGCAATTACGATGATGCAACGCCCGGTTCTCCGACTTGTTTTACTCTAATAACTCTAGTTATGTGGATTTGTTTTAAACCTTCCTGTTGCACAATGTACTATGGAAGTAATCTATTTCTATATATGTAGGTAAACTAACTACTACATACAGCATTTGAGTCATTCAACAAGAGATTTCCTGTGCCTTTTCCGAATATTTCGTTGACTTTCCTGTTAGGTCGACGACTGCTCGAATTCGTTCGTGGGCGTGGCTAATATGCACGCTATTTAGTTTATTTATTCATTTAGTGAAATAGACGATGATTTATAACGAAAACGAGCGCGTAAATTTTCATTGGGCGTATAGATATTATGAAAAAACTACTGGATGTATTTATTCAAAATATATAATAATTCAAAATAAAGTTATTTTAATTTTTGAATAGATTATCTATCGGTAACAATTTTCCCATTTTCATAGATACCCTGGGAGTTATTTATTTACGCCAAACGATGCGTTAAAAGGGGCCGTCTCCACGAGCGAAAGAATCGCGGCGATATTATCGTAGTGCCAAGTATCAATAATTTCGCCGCGATTACTCGCTCGTGGAGACGGCCCCTGAGAGAGTTTAAAGAAATACGTAGCACGACGATAATATCACCGCGATTCTCTCGCTCGTGGAGACGGCCTCAAAATTAGTGTTGAAATATGGAAGTTTCGACGCTCACAACTGCTCCAGGATGCTGTTGGGACTGCCGCGCTTCTGTAGTTCGTCCGCTATGTTCGCACTTGCGCATACTGATGATTTTTACGATATAATGCGCAAAAAAAACAAATTCCATCTTGTCAAGAGCGCGGTCTAGTTCTATCAGCATCCTAAGTACGATCGACAAAAGCTACGCCTTTCCAATTTTGAAACAATGTTGCTTGCAAGCTGCAACTGTACTTATGACAAAGTAAAACAAGAGGCCATAGGGGCAGGGTTTATTCAATGAATCAGTGTACACAAAAATAAACTTTAAGGTGTAAAGGCGTCCGTTTTGTCGATAGTACTTTGATAGAAAAGTACGACGCACCTTGCTTGCTTGCTTGTGGAGGTGCTGGTGAGAAGACCTTAAATTTTCTTTTCTTTTTGGTTTCGTTTCAGTGTTTGTTTACTAACAATAGTTTTTAAGATCATTGTTACTAACGTTGGGCCTAGTTGCCATAAATAAACAAATATTTAATTCCATTTTAATTTAATAACTTTTAAACCAATAGTTTTTTTTTTTAATTCTCCCCGTACAGGGCTAGGTAATGATGAGACAAGTAGATATAATTTTTAATGTAGGTACACTGTCAAATAGTGGAGTAAACTCCATACGTCGGCGACGGCGATGTTAGTATGGAAGAATGACTGATTGGATAACCTTAAGGCGAGTATAGTCGTCGACCCGTAGTCCAGTCAGTAGTACAGTCATCTCACGGACACGCGAGCGAATACCTACTTCTAAATTTCCGTTGTTAAAGTTGCTTTTTGTAAAAATTAATTATTATTTTTTAAAATAAAAAATATTTATTATAAAATAAAAAATGCAAGTTGTAAGATAAGTGATTTACCAATATTATCGTCGCTAAGTCGTGAAAATATCACTTGTAATAGCGAATTTAAAGTTGGAAACAACCTCATTTCAATCATTTTTTGCATGGTATTTAATGTTGCTTAAAACTTTCAAATGCTCAGATTGAAGTATACATATCAAAGTTTCACATATTTTTTTCTGGAATTTTCTGTAGGCAATTTTAAAAGTATTAGGCTTAAAAAAAACAGTAGGCAGTAAAAATGACCATTTCACGACTCAAAATCTCAACCTGCCTAGCCTTTTCCCAACTATGTTGGGGTCGGCTTCCAGTCTAACTGAATACCAGTATTTCACATAGAGCGACTGCCTATCTGACCTCCACAACCCAGTTACTGGGTAATACGATACCCCTTGGTAAGACTGGTTGTCAGACTTTTGGGCTTCTGACGACCCGTAACGACTGTCAAAGATCCACGAATAACAGCCGGGACGGAGGAGTCTCGGTATGAAAAGATGGTCACTCATCCACAGACCAACCCCGGCAAGCGTAGCTTAACCTGATTGATCGACCCGTGCAGCTGTTATTACTTAGCCACGAGCTCCTCGACCATTTCACGACTATACTCGCCTTAATGTGTGATAGATAACTTCACAAAATTATTGCATAAGTCATACAAAAATGTAGTTTCAAGAAAAGTACGCCTTGAACTCAAAGAAAGCAGATTATATTTTTTAAGTAACTCACTGTAAGAGAGATAACAACTTTTTAAGCAGCGATAACGCATAGACTTCAAAAATTTACGTTGTATTCTTTACGTTCATACATCTGCAGGGCTAACATGACACACGCGACAATTACTCACTCTCGCGTGATTAATTTTCTGACAGCTCAACACTTTTCTCGTATTCTGACAGCGCTTCTATACAAAATACTCGACTCGTTCTGTCAAACTTGATGTTTTCTCGACAAACCCTAACATGGCACCTAAGTTATCTCGAATTTTGACAGTTTAACACGAGATAATCTGCGATTCTTCTGTCATTTAGTCGTCCTCAATTTTGACGACGTGATGAGTAGACAAAATTATGATAAAAAAAAACTCCAAATTACCATGGTAAATACCAGTTTCAGTATAATTTTATTTTACAATATATTAATAATAATAATAATAACAATAACAATAAATAATAATAATAATAACCCGCAGGGCAGCATGTGGCGAGCTGTTGGGCAGTAGCGACCCCACGGACCCTATCTCCCGGGAGAAATCTGGTCCTCATCTCTGGCTTGCCTTTATTGGCCGGCTGGAGTGAACACTGACGAGGAACAGAGCTCCCACCTCTTTCTTGCCTTTATTGGCCGGCTTGAGTGGAGATTCGCAAGAGCAAACTTGCTCGGAGGAAGGAAGTATTCCAGTAAGGTGCTGGTAGGGATCTTGACCGTACTTCCGGGATTGTCCTGATAGCCGTGGGATACCTCTCCACTCCTCAAGCACCTCAGGAAGTGTTGCCCCCTTGTCGCTACGTCACTATGTGCTAGCGGCCGTCTCCGGGGGCCCATTATTGAGTGTGCAAGTCACCCCCTGCCATTTTATCCGTGTATAATATATAACATTGGTCAGGCAGGGGACATAGTTCTTCCATAGTTCACGTTACCTAATCCACTTTAGCCACCCAAACCCATAGCCCAATATGTTTTGTTTCCACGTACAACAATAGTCCTGTACCAACCGGGGGTTGTCCTTGGGTGCACTTGCATAGTGCATACAGGGATAATCGTCGGTTGGTGCCTCCTCATCATTTAAAATTATCTAAGGGGCCTCTGCGAGTTGGCTTCGGCTCCTCGTACGCCTTCCAAAGGTCCGGGACCCCAGGGTCCCGAGAAATATCAAAAAATCACAAATAATAATAATAATAAAACCCGCAGGGCAGCATGTGGCGAGCTGATGGGCAGTAGCGACCCCATGGACCCTATCTCCCGGGAGAAATCTTGTCCTCATCTCTGGCTTGCCTTTATTGGCCGGCTGGAGTGAACACTGACGAGGAACAGAGCTCCCACCTCTTTCTTGCCTTTATTGGCCGGCTTGAGTGGAGATTCGCAAGAGCAAACGTGCTCGGAGGAAGGAAGTATTCCAGTAAGGTGCTGGTAGGGATCTTGACCGTACTTCCGGGATTGTCCTGATAGCCGTGGAATACCTCTCCACTCCTCAAGCACCTCAGGAAGTGTTGCCCCCTTGTCGCTACGTCACTATGTGCTAGCGGCCGTCTCCGGGGGCCCATTATTGAGTGTGCAAGTCACCCCCTGCCATTCTATCCGTGTATAATATATAACATTGGTCAGGCAGGGGACATAGTTCTTCCATAGTTCACGTTACCCAATCCACTTTAGCCACCCAAACCCATAGCCCAATATGTTTTGTTTCCACGTACAACAATAGTCCTGTACCAACCGGGGGTTGTCCTTGGGTGCACTTGCATAGTGCATACAGGGATAATCGTCGGTTGGTGCCTCCTCATCATTTAAAATTATCTAAGGGGCCTCTGCGAGTTGGCTTCGGCTCCTCGTACGCCTTCCAAAGGTCCGGGACCCCAGGGTCCCGAGAAATATCAAAAAATCACAAATAATAATAATAATATAACTTTATTTCAGACTAAAGTCCATAGTTGTGTTAGTATTTGGTGTTAGTAACAATATTACTTAAGTAACTAGGTTAGTATTGTTAGTTTTTATAATTTCTTAACTTAATTTATTATTATATCAGACCTAAGACTGTCCGCACCCAGTGACTCTGGAAGGGGCAGTCCGGTCTAGCGGCGATCGTTTTCAAAATGCTGTTTTCACTACCATGCAGACGCTGTAGTAAGGAGAACGCTTTGTTTCGCATGATAGCGTGAAAACTATCTATGCGAGCCTCCGCGAACATTCCCGACGCGCTACAGCGCCATGGCAGTCCCAACAGCATCCTGAAGGCATTATTAAATTGAACACGCAGGGCATTGTAGGCTCGACGCGTATATGACACCCACAGGCCGCTCGTGTAAAACGATTGACAGTACGCCTTAAAAAGAGTTACTTTGAAATAAAATAATGAAAATACTTAGTTCTAATCTACTATTTATATTGGCACGAAGTTCCTTCTGGCGGCCGCGAGAGAAACTGTGGCGGAGGGGAGCACTATTACGTAGACGAGTATCACTTTCAGTAATAACCAGTGACTTTGCCAATTATGGTGATTAACGTAATGTAGGGACTATAGCTGTGTGGCAATATCTAATAATCGCCAGTTCCTACGGCGACGGCTACGGCTACGGTTTCCTACGGGTGGTGATTAACAACGTTTAAGTGTTTTATGGTTATAATAGCGAAATAAACTCCAGCTGCATATTTATCTGAAAACCAGTCCTTTTGGTAAGCGTGGTGATTAACAACATTTGCAATATCATGGGTTTTGTGGTGACTGTTACTATAACTATCTTCGCTTTGTCAAATTGTGGTCGTTGGCTCATTTGTCAATTGTCGTTATTATCTAGTGAGTATATTCATCAACTACCTAGCCTTTTCCCTGCTATGTTGGGATCGGCTTCCAGTCTAACTGGATGCAGCTGAATACCAGTATTATGCATGGAGCGACTGCCTATCTCACCTCCACAACCCGGTAACTGGGAAATAGGATACCCCTTGGTAAGACTGGTTGTCAGACTTTCGGACTTCTGACGACCCGTAACGACTTTCAAAGATCCACGAATAACAGCCGGGACCAACGGCTTAACGTGGTTCCGAGGCACGGAGGGATCTTGGTATATCTAGGTAGGTAGGTAGTGAGTATATTATGTGCCACTAATTTTCATTTCCGTCATTTTGTATTTTAATTTCGGCATGCCAAAGAAAAACATTTAATTTTAATCAAAAAAGTCAGTTACACAAAGAACTTAACATAAATTAAAAGAGGTGGACGTAAAATATATACAGGGTTATTGGTAAAACACCAACAACCTCTTAAGGGGTCATTGTACTCATCATTATGAACTACTTTTACAATGGAACCAAACCTGAAATCGCAAAAAAAAAAGTCAGCTGTTCAGTACATTTTGACGAATTATGCTAACATAAATGTACTGAACATCAGATTTTTTCGGTCCCATAAATGATAAATGATTTTTATTTCTGTAAGCAGGTTTGTACAAACACTTTTACAAGTCAATCATGTTTTTTTTTTTTAAACTAGATGAGGTCGGCGTTTCCTATCTGACTACTCTGAGAAGAAAGGTCGAAACAAACTTAGAGGTCACAGTCTCTTATAAAGTCCAAACATAATCTTGGTCACTTCATGTGAAGACCATGTAGATTGGTGTCTGAAATGGTCTTTTGAGGAAAGAATCACACAGATTGAGAGGACCTGTCCAGTCAGTGCACACATTTGTCAGAAATCGTGCAGCTCAACTGTAACCATAACTGCAACCATAGTTAAATTTGTTCATAATGATGAGTACAATGACCCCTTAAGAGGTTGTTGGTGTTTTACCAATAACCTTGTGTAAGTACATACTAATTCCATAGGTAAAATCGAATGAATGAGACGGAACCTTAAGCCGATGTTGCTATGATAAAAATTATAACTTGCTACTGCTACATAGATTTCTCGTCACGAGATAAAGAAGTGTCAAAGTGCTTTTTTTCAAGTTTACTCGAGCCTAACGGTCATGTTAGGCATTATAATAACGTTAGAATCGTAGACAAATTTCGGGAAATCGAGTAAAAGAGCGATCTCGCGCTTGTCATGTTAGCCCTGCAGGTCAAACACGCACGCCGGTTGCGAGTACTACGCACCTGGTATTTCTAAAGAACATCACCAATAAGGTCACTATATTTATGTCCTTCTACGGCGAACCAGGGTTTCCACTCAGATCCGCCTTGTTGGTCGCTATATTTATTTATTATTTCACCCGCGTAAGTCTCAAACCCGTAAGAATATCTGGATAAAAAGTATCCTATGTGTTAATCCAGGTTATAAACCATCTATGTGTTGAATTTCATCAAAATCCATACAAAGACACACTTTCGTCTTTATAATATTAGTGTGATGACGTGTCATTGAATTGCATACAACAGACTGAGAAGAATACTCATGGTCGTAAAACAATCCCTTTATTTTATTTTTAAAACATAACAATATCATGCCTGTAATTTAGGCAGAGGTTTACTTACCTACATTACACCCACATGTCGCCAGCTATGTGTTATGTAATGGGGCGGACCTATTGCCAACTACTGGGCACGAATCCAGACTCTTTGGCTGCGACTGACAATTTCCTGATGGAAAAACCCAATAACCCTTTGCTCGACCTGGGAACCGAACCCAGGATCTCACGCTCAGCAGTAGCACTTGCGACTACTAGAACAACGACAACTATTCTGCCGTCGTAAGAAAAAAGGGCACAACTAACATAAAAAAAAAATCTACAAAAAATTGAGCAGATTAGCCTTTTTTTTCTGATTCTAAATATGTAGGTAACTCAATTTTTTTTTAAATGTTAGTTGTGCCCTTTTTTCTTACGACGGCAGTATTACAACACAACGACAACTATTTTATTTATAGAGTACTAGCTATGGCCCTGGTCTGCGATCTAGGACGAAAAGTAGCATGTATGTATGTCTTCTCCAGGTCATGTTCTACCCATGTGCCGAATTTAATCCAAATGCGTTCAGCCGTGTTAGCGTGAAAGCGTAACAAACAAACTCACTTGTGCATTTGTAGGTAATACTAGCAGCTCCCCACGGTTTCACCCGCGTAAGTAGATAGATAAAACATTTATTTAGTGCACACAAATGACATAACACAATAACAAATGACTTGCATAAATAATATAAAATTAAGTTGGCAATATACAAAAAAAGAAAAGCATACTTATAGAAATAAAGTGATTATGACATATTCGACCCCGTAGGAATATAGGGACTAAAAGTATCCTGTGGTAATCCTGCACCCTTATTGCGTAGCACACTGTCAATCGGAATCATTTCGAAGCAAATTGCTAATCCATTGCTTCATATGTTCGAAAATTTTGTCTGCTCGACAACGTAAATAACGCAATGAATGTTGTTGAACTGTCAAAATGAAACCGATTCCGATTGACAGTGTGTTACGCAATTGTGCCAAATGTCATCAAAATCAAAAGTTTTTGCGTGAAAGAGCAAACATACAAACACACCCACAGACCTTTATAATATTATTATTAGTTAGATTTCTTATAGAAAAACTTCCGATTGACGCAATCGTGGTCACTGGTCGATCGTTATCAAGCAGTTCTATAGACTGAGCACTCAGCACGTGTGATTCCTTATCAAAATCTTATCAGATAAGATTAACAAGAACTACTGGTATTCAGACAATAAAAACACTGTACTGCCGCCGTAAGGCAAAAGGACGTATCTACAAAAATATTGAAATGGAGAAAGTATGTTGTCCTGTTTAACACGTTCTGTGCGGCCAACGCGCATGCGCGATTTTCGAACGTTCACCATGTGCTGGCGGCGCTTATGCGCGTCCATACAATTTATATAACTTCCTTCGAATGCGGCGCGCCGCACCTGTGGGTTTTTTGTGCATCTCTATTGTTCTTGGCGTAATTGTTTTATGACTCATAAAACTCGAAAATTTTCAAACACACATAAGCGTCTCGCCGCACTTGGGACAAGTTTGTAACGCCGCACATATGCGCCCAGCCGCACTGGGTAGAGTTTCTTCAACCGCGCATGCGCGCTCATAGCACCACACGAAGTATTTTTTGGGCGCGCATGAGCGTTTGCCGCACAGGGTTTAGTGTATCATAAAGCAGCACTTGGAGCAAATTCGCCAAATAATTCAGCAGTTAATGTGTTAAACTAAGATACAAAGGCCGATGCGTCTTTGAATAGTAAAACTTATTAGGTTTTCGTCAAGCTTACGCCAATTTAAAAATACTGGTAGATGCGTATTTTTTTGCCGATGCCGAATATGTAAATAACTCTATTTCGCAAAAAATGTCAGATACGTCTTTTTTCCTTATGACGGCAGTATATAAGATAACAGTGTGTCAGTAACTTTATTACGTATGACCTATACGTTTATTTAATAGTGTGCTTAAAATAGTACAAACAAATTGATCCTTTCACGCTTATCTTTAACCGACTTCAAAAAAGGAGGAGGTTTCTCAATTCGACCGTAGGTATATATCGCTCACCTAGCAGTATAATGACACATCTACTTTTTTCTTATTTTACAGAAATGAGGGTCAAAGATTTTACAAATGTTTGAAACGAAGTTTTGACTTCATTTTACATTTTATCATGGATTTTATGGTTTTAGCAACTAGTATAGACATTAATAGATACTTAGGGATAAAAAAATCCACTTCAGGTTTTCAGGAATTGCTTCATAACAGTCAAAGAAGAAGAAGAGCCATGCAATTGTGCCATTATACTTTTAACAACTTCCAAAAATGTCATATATGCCCCCAAAGGCATAATTATACAGGATGTGAAAACCAAGAAATAAAGACAATTGGTTAATAGAAAACAAAAGTTTTTATTTGAAATCAACATACATAAAAAGTTTAACTAAAATATTGAAATAACCTACTTATATTTGGCTCGTGAATCATTAAGAAATAGTCATCATCAAACTATAATAAATAAAATAAAGTATAATCACGTATCTTCTCTTAATTGTTAAAGTAGGTACATAATCATCATACATTTTTAAAATTATGGCGAGAGAGTTACATACTTTCCGTTCTAAAAACAAAAGCACTTAAAAGCTTGGCAGTTTAAGTTTAGATTAAGGTACGATAATGAAATCCAGATTCAAATCAAGTTTTACCCTATCACTCCGAAATTTTAAGGAAGTTTACTTTACCTTTAAGTATCTTTATTAATTGACTAAGTAGTAAACAAAACTATAAGCATATTAGGCAATATTAGGTACTTGCACAATAGGTTCATGATTTTGACTTTTACTATTCGACACGTGCCCTGCCCATTGCCACTTAAGTTGGGCAATTCTTTGTGTTATGTCGGCAACCTCAGTTTTCCTGCGGATATCTTCATTTTTTATTCGATCACGCAAGGAAACCCCGACCATAGATAGCTCTTTCCATTGCTCTTTGGGTGATTTTAAGCCTTCTGATGAGGCCCATTGTGAGCGACCACGTTTCGGAGCCATATGTCATCACTGGCAACACGCACTGGTTAAAGACTTTCATTTTGAGACACTGTAGTATGTTGGACGAGAAGATACCGCGTATCTTCCCGAACGCTACCCAACCGAGTTGGATTCGACGGTTGACCTCTTTCTCGAAGTTAGACCTACCCAACTGGACTGTCTCTGTCCGAGGTAGACGTAATCGTCCACAACTTCGAGTGTAGAGTCTCCGACCTTGATAGGAGTGGGCGCTACATGGTTGTTATTAAATAAGAGTATGAAAATAAATAATAAGAAAAGGTAGGTATTTCGTAAACTTATTTAAAGATTATTATAAAATCCTTCATAGTAGCTGGGCACTATGTTAGAACGAAGTAATTGTAACAAATCGTTTTTCTTTGAATCAGAAATATTCATTTTTGAATCATAAGCTGCTTTTAAATTTATTTGTGATGGTTGCTTTCTTTTTCTTCGTACCAATTTAAGCTTAGCCTGGATCCATTCTCCTTCATAAGATGTTTTAAATTCATAGAAGTCACTATTTTTAGTAAATTTAATCATTGTTAACTCAGTCAGTTTTATTATATCCCCATTAGTGTCTTTCTGGTAATTAATGGCTTGCTCTTCAGTCAGTGCTTTCAAATCATAAAAGCTACTGAAATGCATCTCATGAACAATGAAAGGATTTCCTCTTTTTTTAGCATCTCGTATCAAATTAACATATTGATCTGGTACGTAGATGGGTCCAGACTTTTTTGCCCTTTTTATTGATTTTTCAATCAGAGAATGGGCATTGTCACCTTCATTTTGACTATGGCCGCTGATTAAAAACTTATGGCACACAGAATTTACAGCTAAATTTTCGACAGCATAATAATACATGCTGAACACATATCTAAAATAAAAACATATCCATTAGAAATTATAATAAAGTTAATAATTATATCAAAATATTCACCGTCATAAATTTGAAACGTACCGATTTTTTTGTTGGCCACAACAATTATCACTATAGAAAACAACATCAGAATCTGGATGCTCTTCAGCAACTTTCTCTAGAAACTTGTAGACGCAAGTTCCTATTTCTGTAGAACCTTTAGAACCCAAGCCCTCATGCCAAAAGTAACAAGTAGTTGAATCTGTTTTAATATTTGTTATCTGAAATAAAGTTAATATTATTTAGAGTAGGTAATATTAAACATTCAAGAGTTAAATAGGTTACTAATAGTCGTCTTACAGTAAAATTGTAGCAATTCAATTTGGATTTGTAGTAAAACGCTGATGAGTTGCCGATTGGCACAGGTAACTGTGCTTGTAAGTCATATATGGCCACTATGACTTTGCTTTGTGGTTCTCGAGAAAGTGCAATATCTGCTGCTTTTTCTGTACGACTTAACACCTTTTCTCTTTGGTGGTTTATATACTGGTGTTCTAGTTCTGTTTTCTTATCACCTTCTGCATTTTTGTAAGATTCACAAAAATTGCACTGGTCTTTTTTAGGTATAAAAAACGATATATTGAATTCCCTGTTAAAAATCTGACTGTAAATGAACAATGTAGCTGCTTCTTTACCGGCACTTCTGCGTTGGCATTCATAGTCGCGATGTAAGGCAGCCAAGGTAAGTCCACCATCAATAAACTCGCGACTGGTATTAGCACGTAAATAGTGGCTTTCAATTCGTGGGACTGAATTGATATGCTGACGAACTGATTCTAGTACTTCTGGATCCGATTTCGGTTGTTTACCGTGTTTACCCCTTTGATCGGTCGGCGCGACTCCACAATCTGAAGATTTTGCTTCAATAACTGTACGGAGCGTCCGTTGTGCTATCCCAAGGGTATTTAGTAAAAATGTCTTACATATTCTTCGGGTCTGACCATTTTTCACAAAAGAAAACCAACTGTTAGGCGTTCTTGGTTGTGCTACATTTTTTACACGACGGCATACTATGTTTTGAATGTTAATGCAAGAGCTAAGAAAGTCTCTTTGACGTTGCAAAGATCCTAAGGACCAATAGGCATTAAATATTTGTTGACGTTCATCTCTTGTAAATTTATCGCAACATAAAAACTTACAATTGTGGCACGGAGGTCTCATTTTTTTGGCTTCTATTTTGTTCCCTTTCTTAGATACATAATCTTTTCCTGAATTTTTTAACGTTTTCCTGACATTTTCTTTCCACTTGCTTTGGTTTCTCACTCTTTTCTTTCCTCTTTTATTCTTAGAAGTTGCACTGGTTAAGGAAACTATAGATGAACTCGTGGATGACGATCTGTCACGCCTTGGATGTGATGTCGGTGGATGATATTCACTGCCACTATCTGCAGAAAAGTCTGAACCTTCGTTCAAGCAAACAAAAGGAGAACTTGGCTTCTGATTTTCTTTACCTAGAATTAAGATTAAATAATATTGAGAGCTGTTGGTTACTATTGATTGGAACTAAAGAAAAATTTGAAAATTATGCTTACCAAACTCAGCAGAATCATGGTCTTTGGTATTTGTACCTGTCGCATCAGAACTTTCTTGGAAATATGAAGAGATTTGCATATCCATTTGTTGATTAAGCACATTTTCATTGTTATATGTTTGAAGTATCGTGGGAGATCGTATTGTTCGTTCAGCTTTACCTGTTGAACATAATTTTATTGTATCTAACAGTCCCAAGAATTTTAATAATCAATATAAAGAATAAACGGGTTTATTTACATTTTCACTATTATAAATTAATTAATTATCTACACTTATAAACAACTTAATAACTATAATTACAGTAAATTACAAAATAAATAAATAATAAAACCCTACGCTAACCAACCACTATCTAAAATATGGCGTCAAAAAACTCTTCCACATCGCTGTCGACTGGTAATGTGCCCAAAAGACTGGCGGCATTGCCACGTTGTATGCCAATGCTAAAACAAGAATAAACTAATTACCCTCATCAGTTATTTCTTCAAACTGCACTATATTTTCATCAGTAATTTGTTTATCAGTCATGTTAGTATCAGGAATATGAATAAATTTTTTAGGTAAAATCATACCAAGGGCTTCATAATCAAAATTATTTGCTCTTCTTAACTGTTCTATATGGGTATCATCCGGCAAAGAATCTGCAAAGTAAAATTTCCTCAAATTGAACCGCAGCTAGAAATCGTACATTAAACATTGTCAGACATTACAAAAAACCATTTTCAGTTTTTTTTTTGTTGTCTTTTGAACCAAAAATAATTATTGTATTCATTAATATACGTACCTCCTTTCCGGGATTTACTAGACGTTGAAGAACTACTGGATGAATTAGTCGATGAAGACGTTGAGCTGCTACTAGAACTACTACTACTCGATGATGAGTCACTGCTCGATGAGGATATAGAACGTTTCCGCTTTTGTGGCACTACTGATTGATCATCTTCTTTGGTACCTTAAGTATAATTATTTTAGTTCAATAACAAACATCTGCTAACTTCTAAACACTTAGGCATTGTTATTAGACTAAATACATAAATATAATTTATAAAACATATTCATAGTACCTTCGCAAATAGCATCTATTTCCTGAACATTTATAATATTATCAGAAGAATTGCTGTTCAAAGGAGATATTGAAACTTCCGCCAAATCTTTACTGGTCGAAGCTATAGGTTCAATTATATCGACTGTCATTGATGATGCTGTTTCCCCTATAAAAATATTTTATTATAAGCGATGTATAGATAGCACGATGTATTAATTATAACAAGATGTAATAAAGGGATTTAAAAAAGGTTGTACCTTTTTTAAATTTTAATATTCAAAATGAAATGATAATAAAAAAAAATATTTAGGATAGGTACATACCGCTTTTATTTAAGTCAGGATTGGTTTTAGAAAAAGGTGCTGCAGTCAAACCTTTTTTTCCTAATTGTACCAATCGCTCCATTCGGTTCGCCATTATTACAATAAGTAGGTATATCAAACGTTTTAATTGTTTTTCTAAAATTTAAAGTGAAATTTAAACTTATGATTTTGATAAGCACAGAGATTAGGGAGCAGGTCGGCCCACTTTAAAACTGCTACTTAGGGCTTCTAACGCCTTTTTAACATTTATAATCATTAGTTAGACCGAGTCTTAGAGTAGGCCAACTTGCCTTCTAACCTTTACATAAAAACACTTATCAAACTCACGACATAAGTACTAATAACATTTATGTAATTTAATTGAAACGGCACATCTGTCAAATAAGTCGTTGTTTTACCATGTGAATTATATTAAGTAAAATAGCGATGTCACATTTGTCAAATGTGCCGTTTTTCTACTGAGTTACTAAGTTAATAAAATGTCACATTTGCCACTTACGCCAACACAGATTTAGAAGCGATTGCACCTCACGGAGCGCCCCGCACAACTGACAAATAAGCCATTGTTATGCGCGGAAGCGGGGGGAACGTACCAAGTACTACATTGACACTTAACGCCCTCTCTCAACAAATAGAAAAACTAACACCGTGCCGTTTTACCACTTTATAAATTATACACTTTTAAACACTTAGGCCGTAAAAACTCAATTTCGCTTTTTTTGTAAATGTGCCATTATACTGCTAGGTGAGCGATATAATAGGTTGGGGAAAAAGTTTCTTCGCATTTTTTAAGGAAATTCAAAACATTTTTTAATATAGTTTATTTACATTTAACTAAAGTATGTAGGTACCATTTTGTTCGATAACTTTTTGCCATCTTGTAGGTAGGGACATGATCCCATTGCTATAGAAATTTTGGGACTTCTGGTCAAAATACCGCGACAAGTGGTTTTGGCAGTCCTCTCGTGATGTTAACCTGACACTGCCTAAAGAATTCTGAAGAGACCGAAACAGGTGGAAATCTGAAGGTGCAAGGTCAGGACTATACGGCGGATGCATTAACACCTCCCAGCCAAACTCTTTTAATTTTTGCTGAGTGGCTAAAGATGTGTGAGGTCTAGCGTTATCATGATGAAAAACCACACCCCTTCTGTTGATTAATTCCGGCCGCTTTCTCTCAACTTCTTGCTTTAATCTCATCAGTTGTTCGCAGTACAGTTCAGAATCGATGGTCCTGCCTGGTGGTAACAGCTCATAATGAATAATGCCCTTCCAATCCCACCACACACACAGCATCACCTTGTTGCGAGTTAACCCGGGTTTCGCCACAGTCTGTGAAGCCTGACCGGCCTTTGACCACGACCTTTTTCGCACGTTCTTGTCATACGTGATCCACTTTTCATCACCAGTTATCAGCTTCTTCAAAAATTGTTCGGTTTCATTACGTCGTAATAAAGAATCACAAATGAGTACACGGTTCATTAGGTTTCTTTCAGTGAGCTCTTGAGGTACCCAAATGTCGAGCTTTTTTGTGTACCCAGTTTTTTTTTTCAAATGCGTTGCATTTTTACCTTTTTTGTAGTAAAATTTTAAAATGTATCGAATTTCTTCATTAGATTCACTCATCTTGACGGTACGAAAAACAAATGAAAATCACACATTTTCCTAATTTGAATTTGGAATTATGTTCTTTAAAATTTAAACTTTCAATGATAACAAAACCAGCCAGATACAAATAGTATAGCCAAAGAATAAGGTAATTTTTTTTTTTTTTGAGGGCAATAGTTTTTTTTACGTGCAGCCGAAATTTCGTGAAAACATTTTCTTTGGAACCCATTGCGCTTTAAGATAAACAATATATGCTTCGTCAGTACGCCAACGACGCAACACGACAACGTAATATTATGACCGGTACGCTTTCATAAATTTTCCACTACCTTCTGCCCGCGACTTCGCCCGCGTGAAATTTCATCGACCCGTCCGCGCTATTACTTAATTTTCACTTAGCGTTCTTTCTGCTCAGCTCCTAAGGGTCCTAGCGTGACTTTAAATAGCCTCAAGAATCGGGCTATCTAATGCAAAAAGAATTTTCCAAATCCGACTGGTAGTTCCAGAGATTATTGCGTTCATAGAAACGAACTCTTCAGCTTTGTAATATTAGTATAGATCTTAAGGCAATGCGCTCCAGATAGTACAAACAAATCGATCCTTTGACACTAATTTTGTTGAAAATTAACACCTAGGTGCTAGTTGATATTTCAAAACTGGAAAAGGTAAAGGCATTAACGCTCATTTCAGACTACGCTATAATATAATAGCATATAGCGTATAGTTCATAGCACAACAATATCGCTCGCCATACTTTTATTTAGAACACGTTCACACTTTGCTATACTATATATTATTGGCTTGCTATACGCTATGAAATTGAACGATACACTATAATTTGATCGCGCGGCGCTCTCCTCCCCGCACGCCCCGCAAGCAGGACGAACGAAACGACACGACTGGTCAACTGAGCTTGCCATATAGCATGTTTGCTTGCGATTATATCGCATAATGTGAACGCAATGCTATATAGCTTTTAATGTTGTACTATACAGCAGAAGAGTACAGCGTAGTCTGAAATGAGCTTAAGGCGCGACGCGACGCAACTCGATTCTAGTAGAACAATTTCCATGAAGTTTTGCGCTGTCGCGTCGCGCCTGTCTGCGGCAGCCTTTACTACGAGTAAAACATTATTTCGTTTCGCGCGTATTTACTACTAAATCAATTTGCTATAGATAGTCCAAAAATGGGCCTTTCGCCCCAATTTCTTAGTACTTACACAAGAATACTTATTAGTATCGTTTTAGTGGTAAATCAATTAGCTTCCACTTTTAGTCTACCACATTGATGTCTAGTTTTGACAAGGCAACTTGGCCCTAATATCGTGAATTATTTATTTGTGAGCGTGTGTTACCTTTTCCTAGCTGCTTGAAGTGCAAGTGGTCCTCCTCAAACGGCTGGTAGGAGGTCAAATATCTAGGACAACCTCGTGACCTGGCTTTTTTAGGCCTTTCTTTTCTTTTAGTATTTCTGTATTGACATTAACACGTGAACCACAAGAGCAGTCATATTTGTTATTTGTAAACTTTGTTTGTTGAAAATCTACAAATGGAAAATGAGATGAGACAGCTAGGCGAATGGGACACACTTTTTTTTTTTTTTTGAGATGGTTTTGCTCTTGACTTTAGTCTAGATCAGAGGTGACATTTATTGTATATCCCTATTGGACATATCATGATCGACTAGATCTTAATTAGGTATGTAGCCAAGAGTTAAAATAATAACATTGCCTTTCTTTCATTCTGCTGAAGAAACGGATGCTCGAAGAGAAAACGTGAGGAAGCAATCTATATTAGATCAAGTCATAGTTTTCTTTTCGTGTCCAAACAATTTGTCACTCGGTCCGTAAATGTTTTGTAATCTATGGCCGGCCGCGGCGATCGACCTTTGCCACTGTTTTGGTTACAACTGGCATTGTATTTCGGGTACGTTATTCTTGGCAACAACGTAGGGCTTCGGTACGCAAATCAGGCGTGAATCCAAGCTATGTGGCCGCTTAAAACAGCTAAAACTCTAGAAAACAGTAACCCAAATATAATTAATTCTCAATTAAATGAAAATATTTGATGTTCTAATTATAGGAATATTTTGAATGAAAACGTATTCGTAATTTCGTCTTGCTTTTGTTGAATTTGTATGGCTTCGTACAAATGAGCTCTTATGTAACGCATTTGGATTTTTCCACTACGGTATTAGCAGAGGCGCAGATTTAAATTTGTTTGATACCTTTATCTATTCTAAGCAGTATTAACTAGTACTGGGTTCAAGGATATAATTACTACGTTTGTAAACAGGTCACTGGACCAGTATTTTTAAATAGATGCTTAAGCCGACGATAAACGATTTTTAATTATTTTAAACTGACGATCACGTCTAAACGAGTGGTGTTAACGATTTGGAAAACACATATGTAAATATGTGAATATTTTAGATTATGTTTATATTATGTAGTGTATGTAATTAATTTGTAAAGTTATAGTTCGCGTCACGTAAGTTTGCCGCTCTGAAACCAGGCTTTCTGATGCGCTGGTATGGTGCGCTGCAGTTTTAGTATATCCTGACTAATATTATAAACGTGAAAGTGAGTTTGTTTGTTACGCTTTCATGCTAAAACGGCTGAATGGATTTGGATGAAATTTGGCATACTGGTAGCCATGACCTGGAAAAGAACATAGGCTACAGCGAAGCCGCGGGCGGAAGCTATAAAAACTTAAGAGGATTGTGAAGTGCCGATACGCGGCGCGAGTTTTGGAGGCAATTACCTACATTTCATACAATTATTTACATAAATATTGTTTCGGGCGATAACGTTTTCACCCCCCTAAACCTTTACGAAGTGAGACAATTTTAGTCTCATTACGTTCAGTACACCTTAATCTAGGTCTGTACATTTATCTTTTTTAGCAGTTACATACACTCACACACACTCTCCATCATTCTTGACTTGCACTCCCTTCTCCTCCTTTTTATTATTTTTTTTTTAATATAAATATATGTTTAGGAAAAAATACATACAATATATAGCAAGGTACATACAGAAGTAAGATATTATAGAAACACATACTTGGCTAACTGACACACCTCACGAGTTTTGTTTACTTTATAAGATACTCTATAGCTGATTACTGCCTCTTTAAGATACAGGTCACCCTAGGTTAAGAGGCAGGGCTCACCCAATTCATGTGTAGGCCTACTATTACTACGATTACAGTATAGGTAATTATTATGTAATACTTATCTTTACTCTTATGCCTACGACTTGTAATCCATCTTTTACCTAATTTTAACAAGTACATGTTTTCTCGTCTGTAACTTATTTGAAATAAATCAATTTTATTATTATTTTTATTTTTTACATTTCTCGGGACCCTGGGGTCCCGGACCTTTGGAAGGCATACGAGGAGCCGAAGCCAACTCGCAGAGGCCTCTTAAATAATTTTAAATGATGAGGAGGCACCAACCGACGATTATCCCTGTATGCACTATGCAAGTGCACCCAAGGACAACCCCCGGTTGGTGCAGGACTATTGTTGTATGTGGAAACAAAACATATTGGGCTATGCGTCTGGGTGGTCTATTATTATTGTTATTAATTTAATTAAAAAAAATAAAAACGCTCGAGGAAGTTTTTACGTCAAAATATCGATATTTAGGTGCTAATAACTTATATCGTATGCAATATTTCTTTATAATAAAAACGTTTGGACCTAGTTTTTCATTATACCTACAAGATTTCCAAAAATTATGAAAATTAGGCTATGTTTACGGGGAGAAAAACGTTATCGCTTTTTGTATGAAAATTTACAGTTTCACTTGATTAATACTCTGACTGAAGGAAAACGCAATTGGGTTAAATTTCCTCGATAGAATTTAAATTCCGAAAAGACCTCTACTTTTTTTCTGTAATTCTAAAATCCCAAGTAATTTCATGGCAAAATTGCTTTCAAATTGTGCGTATTAGGTACCTAATTAAAAACTGGCTGAAAATATAAATTAATTTATTTTCAAACAATTTTTATTTGGTTTGGCGTTTTTATTTTGGTTCCAGCAATTCCAGTGCATTGTTGCGCTCTCTTTTTTCGCATATGGAAGTAATTGTCACATTCTTATTCCCGCCCAGTTTGCCTTTTAAATATCACCTTAACAGTGTCCTAGGGCATTGACCGATTGACCAACTTAATGCCAGAATTGGATTATTGGTTTACTTACGGAAGTAGCATGGTCTGTTCCGGGTTTTAAAAAGCCGATTTTGAACACTTTCGTTTTGTGTCTAGAGACAATTTTTTGGCATAGCTTTTACAATTTTTAGCCAAACATCTGCTGTAAGTCTTTTAGTCTTTTAGTTGGCTGTCGAAACCAGTTGCTATGAGCCTAGCCTAATGAGTTAGTGACGCATATAAACTGTTTCTCCGTTCAATGCAAACCTACAATATTAAGCTAAAGTATTAAACACATTAACAGCTCCTAACATCCAATGCTGTAGTTATATTTGATTATTTATATTGAAACTCATTAAGGTCACTCTAAATGAGAACATTTTTAATCTTTATAAGAAGCTGTTTTTGTTATTATTTTAATTCTTTTTTAGAGGATATTTATGTTTTTTACTTAAGTATTTTAAGACATGGAGATAACTTTTTCGTGCACGGCAATAATTACTTCAAAATACTTATTTGTGTTAGTTTTAATTATAATTTTAGTACCTAGCAAACGTGTTAAGATGACAGAGTATCTGATGGTGATGGAAGAGACGTGAGATTCCAATCTATTCACAAGTCACAACACTCCTATTACAATTATGTATATTGATCGTTTCACGGAAATACGATTTAATTCAGCAGTATTGGCTCTTGACTGAAGTGCTCAAAATGTTATTCTTACAATGTAGGTATCTTGTTAAACATATATACATGTGTCTAATTCAAACATATTATTTCTTGTTATTCTGCGAACGCAATGTTTCTCTACGAATGGCTTGCTTCCAGAATGGCTTGCTGTCGTTGTGTTTTTTTATGTCATCAATTCTAAACCGAGTGAAAACGAAAAACGAAGTCAAAAATATTCAAGATAGGTTTTGGTGATAGTTATTCGATAGGTTATTGTTTCAAATAAGTAATGTTCTATTTTTCTAAACTAATTTATAAAAAGAATATATTTGACTAATTGCTTGTTTGTTCCGATTTCACGGTAAACGGCTGAACCGATTTAGATGGTATGGGGATACTATTTTGAATGTTATTATGTTGATACAACATGTCCATTTGTCTTCCAAGCGTTGTGAGCCGCAGCAAATTTTTCTCGGGCCAGTTTTTAGGGACTTCGTGAGGAAAGTTTTGAGTATGAATGGGGATGGCTAAAAGAGTAGGGGAAAAACAACGAAACGATGAATAGACTGTGCGAAAGTTATGGCTATAGCGAAGTATGAAAGAAAATGACATGTTGCGCTGACCCCAAATACTTAAATTGGTATAAAGGCAAGAGAATCATGAGTTTTTGGGATTTTTCATTGAGCTATGCATGTTTGACTGTCTCGGCCGAAACTCTACCTAAGGTTTAAAAATATCTCCCTGCTCCCCGACAAATCGGCATATATGTACAGACGCCAGCAGGTCAACCTACCCGAAACTGTCAGATTTTCCCAATCAATCTTGAACCTAATGTCTTAGCATTAAAGTCGAAAATCTATTAAAGAAATCTGACAGATTGTAGTAGCTTGATGTGCTGGCGTCTGTACCTACCTCATCTTCAATAACGGAAAGGCTAAGAAAATCAATCTGATGCGTAAGTCGAATCGTCTTCCTGAAACCATTACTGTTCTTGCCAAGAATATTGATTATGGCATTCGGAGAAGAGATCCTATCTGCTACAGTGTTATGGCTTTTCTTTGGTAATTTTTGTTGCTAAGCTAAGCATTGGAAAAGTAGGTAGGTACTTACAGGCCTTTTTGATATCTAATTCTGTTTTTAGGATGCCGTACAATAAAATAAAAAAACGGAACCCTTATAGGATCACTCGTGTGTCCGTCTGCCACAGCCGATTTGCTCCGAATCTAATGGACCGATTAAGTTGAAATTTGGTACACGTGTGTATGAATTTCTGCGTACCCAAACACGGACGTGGAACGTAAATAAATGAATTTTGAATATGGGTTTCAATTTTGGGGGCAAATAATAAAATTAAAAAAAATGTTTGGCAAACTGTACCGTGTGACATATCAAAAGGGCTTACTGTGAGGGTCTGAAATATTTTTTTGTTTTGTATAATTTTAGACAAAATTGTTTTAAAGTTATTTAAGAAAATAGACGAAATTGGCCATCTCCGAAACTACTGAGCCTAAAATTTTGAAAAAAATACACAAAATAGTTCTATACCTATAGATTACAGGAAAACTTATAAATAGTCTATGGTCTTAACGTGGTAAATCTCTCAATATTGTGCGTACAAACTTACATTTGCAGTTGAAAAAACATGTTCTTCCCATACATTCCGTATGGGAGAACATGTTTTTTAACTAAGTACAATATTAAGTTTGTTCATCCCAACTACGGAACCCTTCGTTGTGCGTGGTCACGCACTTGGCCGGTTTTTAGTTTTAAAACGTATACTGTTCCGTATAGCACAATCTGGGACTCTGGCCTCTTCTCGGTGAGAGTGATCTACCACGCGGCCCAGTGCGGGTTGGTCGATGTCACATGTCTTCGAATTTTTGGTTCTAGGACACGCCGGTTTCCTCCCGATGTTTTCCTTCACCGTTATGAGGTGATGAAATTAATTATACAAAGTAAAGCGCCTACCTGGGTTCGAACCCATGACCTACATGATTCGTAAGTCGGGGCCATTACCACTCGGCCACCACTGCGCACTGTACCGTATAATGCGTAATTAGAATGATTCCTAATCAAAAAGTAATAAAAAAAAACAACCAAACTTCATTCAGTTTATCACGTATTGTTTTTAATTAAATATCGGGTTGTTTTTCGAAATATTAGAAGATAATTTTGAGAGATTTGGCTTTTACCTATGCCATGTAAACTTACTTAGTAATTATTTTACAGATCTAAATAATTTAATGGAAATGGCCTAATTCATCTTTGTCCTTTTCAAAGGACATTCATTTTTTTTTTATCTAACTCAGTATTTTACAGTCTAATTTCAGTAGGTGGGAAGTACCCTACCGTCTATCATGCTTAGTTATCGATACCCATCACGTCTGCGGAGTTTCGCTAACTAATTTAATTTGACCCTGTACAGCTAGTTTGATTTTCTTTTTTTTTTTTTGTTTCGAGTAGGTATCAGTTTGTTGTTTGTGAACGTTCAATTATAAAATTGTTTTATTTCCTGAAAAGAACTAGATGCTCACGTCATGTTTTATAAATAATTTTATATCAGATAACTTGATCCATACAGTCCGATTTAAATTACAATACATTCAATTTACCCTCTTAATACATTAGGCGCGGCAGACGCACATGCGCGTTTTCGGACGTTCACCAGGTGCTTGACGGCGCGTATGCGCGTCCATACAATTTACATAACTTCGAGTGCGGCGCGCCGCACCTGTGCGTTCGTTGTGCATCTCTATTGTTTCGAAAACATCGTAAAATAAGGGTCGGTAAGGGTGTAGCATAAAGAAGCGTTTGCATAAAGAATTTAGCAGATAATGTGTTAATAAACGATTTCCATATCGGAGAAAAGATTCTATCTACTAGTCTTCAGAATTCCGTTTCAGCTGCCACGCATTCTGCATATCAGGGATACAGTTTTCTTGCGGATGACGGCATGAAAGCCATCAGTGCGATACAGCGCAAACATCCCCGGTGCACTATAGAAGCGAGGCAGCCCCACCATCATCCTGAAGATGTTGTTATGTTGGACGCGCGTTATGTTATTACTTTTTTTTTAAAACAAGTTTCAAGTTTAATAACGATCAGCAAACCCACGTAACATCTGTAAAGAACACCGCTAGGTATAGTGTGAAATCGAAATAATAGGTAGATTTTTTTTTCCGACTTCACAGGGTTAAAGTACAGACGCCAACACATCGAGCTACTACAATATGTCAAATTTCTTTATTAGATTTTAACTATATCGCTAAAGCATTAGGTTCAAGGTTGATTGGGAGAATTTGACAGTTTCGGGTAGCTTGACCTGCTGGAGTCTGTACCTTGTGATTCGATTGATATCTATATCAATCGATTTGTAACCTAGATATTCGGTAAGCTGCAACAAAATCACTTATCTTAAGCGTGAGTAGCGTGACACATATTGTTTGTTTCTATAAGATTATCAACACCTACTATTATCTTATTCATACATATGATGTATAGGTACTATTGTCAAAATAGTGATCGGTTATTGTCTAGCAAAGTATATGTGTATAGTATTGATAGCGACAATTGTTGAGGGATTACCGCATGCTTGTAAAGATTACGTGTGATAAAATACCAGCTTATTTTTATATTTCTGTTCTGGATTGTCATGTTACTAAGTACGAGTAATTGCGTAACACACTCAATCGGGATCGGCTTCATTTTGTCAGTTCAACAATGTGTTGAGAAAACAAATTTTTCGAACATATGTAGCAATGGATTAACAATTTGCTTCAAAATGATTCAGATTCCGATCGATAGTGTGTTACGTAAATAGGGTGCTGGTCCTCATGAGGAAACCTCATGCTATACTTATTACCTATACGATATTTTGTCATCAGCGTGGTGGAACCATTTCATTGAGTTTTCCTCATATGCGTTTAATTAGTGGTCTATTTACCCAGATACCTACATTGAAGAAGTTATAATAGGTTGGGGAAAAAGTTTCTTCGCATTTTTTAAGGAAATTCAAAACATTTTTTAATATAGTTTATTTACATTTAACTAAAGTATGTAGGTACCATTTTGTTCGATAACTTTTTGCCATCTTGTAGGTAGGGACATGATCCCATTGCTATAGAAATTTTGGGACTTCTGGTCAAAATACCGCGACAAGTGGTTTTGGCAGTCCTCTCGTGATGTTAACCTGACACTGCATAAAGAATTCTGAAGAGACCGAAACAGGTGGAAATCTGAAGTCTGAAGGAATCAAACTCTTTTAATTTTTGCTGAGTGGCTAAAGATGTGTGAGGTCTAGCGTTATCATGGCTTTAATCTCATCAGTTGTTCGCAGTAGAGTTCAGAATCGATGGTCCTGCCTGGTGGTAACAGCTCATAATGAATAATGCCCTTCCAATCCCACCACACACACAGCATCACCTTGTTGCGAGTTAACCCGGGTTTCGCCACAGTCTGTGAAGCCTGACCGGCCTTTGACCACGACCTTTTTCGCACGTTCTTGTCATACGTGATCCACTTTTCATCACCAGTTATCAGCTTCTTCAAAAATGGTTCGGTTTCATTACGTCGTAATAAAGAATCACAAACGAGTACACGGTTCATTAGGTTTCTTTCAGTGAGCTCGTGAGGTACCCAAATGTCGAGCTTTTTTGTGTACCCAGTTTTTTTCAAATGCGCCAAAACTGTTTTGTGGTCAATCTTCAGTTCTTCAGCTACGTCGTAACTACTGATATGCCGATCTTGCTCCACTTTTTCAAAAATGGCATCAATTTTATCCGTAATAGGGCGACCAGAGCGACGTGCATCTTTGACATCAAAATTTCCAGATTGAAAACGCTTAAACCAAATTTGTGCTACTCTCACAGACACTACACTAGGTCCATAAACATCGCAAATTTTTTTCGCGGCTTGCGTTGCATTTTTACCTTTTTTGTAGTAAAATTTTAAAATGTATCGAATTTCTTCATTAGATTCACTCATCTTGACGGTACGATAAACAAATGAAAATCACACATTTTCCTAATTTGAATTTGGAATTATGTTCTTTAAAATTTAAACTTTCAATGATACCAAAACCAGCCAGATACAAATAGTATAGCCAAAGAGATTTTATTACAAGTTCATACATACTATAATGCGAAAAGACTTTTTCCCCAACCTAATATATACCTAGTTAGCTAGTGAATTACTGTAATATAAAAGGAGAAGATTTATAAAACAATGGTTAGACTTGCTGTCTTGTATGGATCAGAATGTTGGGCCACAAAAAGAATGAATGAAAAGCAATTACGTGCAGCTGAGATGAGAATGCTAAGAGGGATGTGTGGTGTTACGCGAATACAAATGAGTATATAAGAGAAAGTCTGAAAGTTACACCGGTGACTGAAAAGTTGTTTGGAAATCGGTTGTCATGGTATGGGCATGTGATGCGGAGGAATGAGGAAAATGTCGTCAGGAAAATTTGGTTTTGGAATGTGGATGGCTATACGAGTAGTTGAAGACCAAAGAAACGATGGTCGGACTATATTAAAGGTGATATGGCAAGAAAGGGAGTGACTACCGAGATGACGAGTAATAGAGAAGTATGGAAGAAAAAGACATGTTGCGCCGACCCCAAATAAATTGGAACAAGGGCAGGAGAATGATGACTTAGTCTCTTTCGAGACTCTTTGTAATTTTGGGTTGTCTGTCAATCATGTATATTCCTATCATGTAGACAGATCTATTTATCAAAATAATAAATGTGAGCTGGTTGCATCGTTCACTTTATTTATAGGCATGTCCGGGACGTTTATCTCATAGATTAACTATTGATCAGTGTTTGATAGTGTCATCTTTAATACGCTTTTTCGTGTTATCATGTCAAGTTTATAAAAATATTTTAACGGTAAAATACTCAAGTGATGGAATATTCAATAGCTATGAAAAAAAACTGACTAAATCTGGTTACAATGATGAATTGAAATCAAAATCGAAAAGTCATTTATATTTACTAGGCTAAGAATCAGCACTTTTTGAACGTCAAAATTACAAGACAGTCTCCCAAAACGCCCGCCCTTCAGCACTTCCTAGCGGGGAAGAAGTGGCGCAACAAACTCCCCAGCAGCACAGCTGTCTGTTAAGTTAGGAAAAATTATGGCAAATAGTGTTTTGTGGTGTGTACTTAAATTATTTTGCGTATTATACATTATATATACATATATATTACTGAATAGACAGCTGTGCTGCTGTGGAGTTTGTTGCGCCACTTCTTCTTCCCAGCTAAAGCACTGTGGTGATGAAGGGTGGGTGTTTTGGTTGACTGTCTTATGTAATTTAGGATAATTATATAAAATACGTAGGTACCAATTCATGAAATAAAAAATATTAGATCAGATAATATTATTTCCAAGTTTATTTCGAGTTTGACTTCGAATGCATATTGTTTTCAAGTAAATATTTATAATAGGTAATTAATTCTTATCACGAGTCACTTGCCAAATAATTTCATATTTTATAAAAACAACGTATATTAACATTGAAGGGTCGTTGACATTTTTAAGGTCTTTAAAACATGAAGTTGTTAAAAATAAGGTCTAGGTATGTAAGTAGGTACAAATATCTGTAGGTCATTAACAAATAATTGGTATAAAAAATATCCGTAGTTGACTAAGGTATGATTTTATTTGGTACTCTACCTTATGCTATTTGGACCTTCGTTTAGCCATTAGTTGGAATTTCTTTTAACCGATACAGAGACTGAAGTGTAAAGTGAAATATTGAATCCAGGAGTACTTATCAACTATCAGGCATCAGATATTTTATGAAAATCAAATGCTTAGGTACTTATATACCTACCTACAGATGCAATCAGTGACAGGGTGTTTGGTCAGGCCTCACGCTTTATTTAATAGCAAACCATTAGTTCGCCCATACCGATGAAATTCCTGCATTTGTATTCCCATATCGTTCGGGACACCCTGAACTATTGCAGCTGGGGTCCCTATACGGAAGTAGAGTAGGATATACGTTATTACAGGACTCGTACAGAAGGGGCCGACGACCGTGCTCGATACTAATAAATGTCAAACAAAATAAAAATCAAGTCTGGAGAATAATCTTGAGAAGTCCTAACAAATACATTTCAAAATAAACTGAAATACTTCTTAGGCAGGTATATTGCAGATTTGTGTTACATTGGTACCTGAGTGTCCACAAACGTAGGCAACTATTATTCTTCTGAAGGTTGTGATGAGTGTTTTGCAAACTGCAGGTCAGACAGTAAAAGTGAGCTCGTGGCTAAGTAATTGCAGCCGCACGGATCGATCCATCGGGCTAAGCTACGCTTGCCGGGATTGGTCCGTGGATGGGTGACTATCTTTACATACCAAGACTTCTCCAAGCCTCGGTAAGCACTATACGCCGTTGGACTCGGCTGTCATTCGTGGATCTTTGACAGTCGTTACGGGTCGTCAGAAGCCCGAAAGTCTGACAACCAGTCTTACTTACTAAGGGATATCATATTACCCATTAACTGGGTTGTGGAGGTCAGATGAGTAGTAGCTCCGTGTAAAATACTGGTATTCAGCTGTATCCGGTTAGACTGGATGCAGACCCCAACATAGTTGGGAAAACGCTAGGCAGATTGATTGACAGTAAAAGTAATAGCACCCATGTTTCTATGCAATTACGTGCTTTTGACCTAGCGTTACCCTAGCAAATAAAAGCTGCTTATATGCCAATATTATCCATTCTTAAGTATAAGAAACACGTCAGAACATACGCTGAAAGTATGCAAACAAATGGACTGGACCTTGGCCCCGAGGTCGGAACGACGCCGACGATTCCGTCGCCTCTATTTTGTAGTTCTATGTAGATATATAGTTTGTTTGATACAACATTATTTACTATTTATCAAATTCTATACAAGGAAGGACTCGGACCAATTTGCCTCGGATCGTCTTAGTAATAATAACAACGGAAGTACTTACCTACTCTTAGTTATTTGAGACTAAATTACATTATAATTGTGTGTCTTAGACGCCTGAAACATCGACCCGATCGGTTATGTCCTTTATAAAGGTCAAGTGCGTAGTCTACTCCGGAATGTGCAGTCGTTGCGCAGGTCTGAAACGATGCATGAATTTTTAGGTTTATGTTAGTAAATATTTTTAGTTGGATAAACGTTATTGTGGGTGTAGCGACGCGCTGTGTACCTACATGGGCATGCAAACACCTTGATCATTATCTACCTACTCATAGTTAACGAGTATGTAGGTACCTAATGCATAATCGTGATACGTCCCATTCCATATCGATATTGTGGTAATGTTATCCGGAATTACATTAGCTAGACAGCAAACTAACGTAACATCATTGCACACTTACCGGCATTGTATTGAGTTGTTTTACTACTTCGTTACCATAATGTTATGCAAGGATGAGACCTAATAGGTAAAAACTTTTTAACAAAAAATAAAACCGTATTTTCGGTAGTCGGTGTCTTTGGTTTTGTATTTTCGTTTTTTGCCACCGACTTCCGAAATTAAAGTTATTTTTCACTTTGTAGTGTTTTGATTTGGAAGTCGGTTTTATTTTTTGTTAAAACGTTTTTATTTTTCACTTTTTAGTGGTTCACATGGGCTTACCCCTTCATAGCGTATCGGCGTGATGTTATGTTACGAACTGGTGGAAACAATAGACAGACATGAGATTTCAGCAATCCCGGGCCATTTGCTATCATTTATTGAGGAGTTCCGTTACCTATCTCCGAAGTTCTTCATCAGATCTTCACCAAATTGAAATGGGACCACTTCCAGAAAGTACTCTTCCAAAAACTACCCAAATCGCTTCAAGTGTGCCTATAAAATTTGAAGAGTTCCCTCTATTTCTCCAGGATCCCATCATCAGATCCTGACTTGATGATCATGGGACTACCTGGAAAGTATACCTTTTCAAACAAAACAAAAAAAAAAAATCAAATCGGTCCAGCCATTTTCGAGTAATCGGGGAACATACTTAAAAAAAAAAACAAAGGCTCCGACGAATTGAGAACCTCCTCCTTTTTAAAGTCGGTTAAAAAGAGGATGAGACCCATGTTTGTTTGTCTGTAAAGAAGCGAGTTAGCAACAGTCACGTAGAAGTAATACCTATATAAATGTAGCGAAGTGAATCCATTTACGTCTAACGGAATTTTTTTAGCTTCGTCAGCTAGCACTCGATTACCGATGAGGAACTGCAATAATTAACTAATATTGCACTTACTTCCTACTATTTTTAGTGCTGAGTCACATTGTTGTCTTTATTTAGGAAAATAAAATGTAAAATGAGTTTTTCTATACTTTATGTGGGTAACCCATTTCTGATGAAAGCGACTAATAATATACAGGATGATTTTTAAAACATGCGACAAAATTTAAGGGGGTGTTCTACCCATCAATATGAACAACTTTTACTGTGGGACCAACTCGGAATTCGCAAAAAAATTTCGACCTTTTTATACAAAATGGTCCAATCGGGTATGTGCTTTTACATGGGAAGGTATTTTTTTTTTGCGAATTCTTAGTTGGTCCCATAGTAAAAGTTGTTCATATTGATGGGTAAACACCCCCTTAAATTTTGTCGCATGTTTTAAAAATCACCCTGTATACTAATAACTCGTTGAAAGTACGGATGTTATTGCAGTTTTTTGCTGAACAGTCGATCTCCAATGTTTATATTTATCATTTTAGGCGCTATAGATATGTCTATCTATTAAATAAGGAAAAAAAACAAGCCTAACATGTCCACTGTTACACAACACCGTTTGTTTGTTACAGTTACCTCGTGTCCGGCGACGCGGACGGAAAGTGTTACATCTGGGACTGGAAGACCACGAAACTGTACAAGAAATGGAAGGCGCACGACGGCGTCTGTATTACGTCTCTCTGGCACCCTCACGAACCCAGCAAACTGCTCACGGCAGGCTGGGATGGCGTCATCAAGTACTGGGATTAAATAAAATGACTGAGCTCCATGATACCACGTTTTAATTTCAACCTAACATGAACCACGAACCGTAATAGAACAACAACGAAATATAAACATACATTTTTATAACTCAGCTTTACATATATTACTTTTTTAAATTATACCAAGCGCCCAATGTCATGGTCGATACATGGTCATGCCAAGGTCAAACTACGCAACTTGCGTATACTTGAAGGGCTCCTCGTACGCGATGTCGACCTTGTACTCCATGCTGCACTCGCGGCACGTCCCGTTCTTCATGAACTCATTGAAAGTTATGTTGTTCTCATGGAATGCGTCGGTTAGAGCTGTGATGAGGCTGTCGATCATCTCGGGCGTGTGGTAGGGGCCGGGCGCGAACCTCAGCCGCTCCTCGCCGCGCGCCACCGTCGGGTAGTTGATGGCTTGCACGTAGTGGCCCCTCTTCATCAGGGACTCGGCCACGGCCGCCACCTTGTCGGCGCCCGTGATAGGTACAGGTACGATGTGACTGACTGAAGGCATCTGTGGCAGTCCGGCCACGAGGAGGGACAGCTTCAAGTATCGCACGATAGCTTGGTGCCTCCCCCGCAGACTCCTGCCCTCCTCACTGGCGAGGAGTCTAATAGCGGCCAACGACCCCGCCAGCACGGGCGGCGGGAGCGCTGTCGTGAAGATGAAGCCAGGAGCCAGAGATCTCACTGTGTCCACCAATAGGGAAGACCCAGCTATGTAGCCCCCAACATTACCAAATGCTTTCCCTAACGTTCCAGATACTATATCTATCTTGTGCTGGATCCCTCTCTCTTCTCCTATACCGGCACCATGTTCCCCATAAAGCCCCACAGCATGGACTTCATCAACAAATGTTAGAGCACCATACTCGTGGGCTATGTTACACATTTCATCTAGAGGACAGATCGCTCCACTCATTGAGTGGACAGTCTCAAACACGACTAGCTTTGGAACGCCTTCTGGCGATTGAGACAACAGTTCTCTCAAGTGATTTGGGTCATTGTGCCTGAATATCTGCTTTGGTGATCGACTGTTTCGAATTCCCTGTATCATAGATGCATGGTTCCCAGCATCAGAAAAGATTAAACAGCCCGGTAGAATTTTTGCTAATGTAGACAATGTTGCATCGTTTGCAACAAAACATGAACTAAATATTAAAGCTGCGGGTTTCTTGTGGAGGTTGGCTATTTCAGTTTCAAGTTTCTCAGTCATCTGAGAGTTTCCAGCAATGTTCCTGGTTCCTCCTGCTCCGGTACCATAAGACTTTATGGCATTGATGGCTGCATCTTGAACCACAGGATGGCGAGACGCGCCGAGGTAGTCGTTGGCGCACCAGACGGTCACGCGATGGTTGTCGGGCCCCTCCAGCGCCTGCGGGTACACGCCGTCCGCAGCCAACCGTGAAACCTTCCTGAAAATGCGGTACGAGTAGTCTCTCTTCTTGGCGCTGATCTGCTCGTGAAAGAACTTCTCGTAGTGGTACGACTGCGCGGGCTCCGTAATGTCCTCGGTCATCTCCTTGGGCGCCTCGGAGATGCCCACGTTCTGCTGGATGAAGGGGCACTTGGTCTCGTCAACGCCGAGAGAACGGAATCCGCGACTTACTATGGGGCAGTAGTTTCCGTATTGTTTCATAAGAGTCGCCCCGTAATTCTTTACGAAGGCCTGGTTCAACGATCCTATGAACGGGCACCGCATTTTTACTTTTTATGTAATCAATGACACACCAAACACTTGCGACACAAAGTACTGTTTTGTAATATATTAATAATATACGAGATTTGTGTATGAACGTTGGCTCGCACTGTAGCCGAACGTCTCACAGTTTTCAGTCAACTGGTGGCACGGCCAACGGCACCTTTCATTTATAAAGTTGGTGTCGTCATATCGATCAAGTTTGATTATACTGAGAATTTTGCGGAATTTTATTATGATTTCGTAAGAAAAATGTTGCCACGTAGAATTTTATTTTTGACGTTTTCCGTCTAGTTGCCATTTACGAAACATTTAATTTTATCATGAAAACACTGAAGACTACGTGACCACAGAGTACATTTTTTGCCCGTGACACGGTAATTTACCATGCCCGTGGCGTGTGTGTCTTTCCATTATTTACAAGCTTTTATTTAGTTTCACCTCTCCAGGTGTCTGTCTGTAATCTAATCTTGCAAGTTTTGGACCCATTTCCCAGTTTTCGATTGAGGTGAAATTTTATATACATATATATTATGTAAATCGGATGACAATTAGAGATGGGTTTCCACCCGGGTTATAACCCACAAGTGGGTTAAAATCCAATAATAACCCATTTCATACCACCTATTGGGTGATTTTAGTGGGTGATAGTGATAACAAATAATTTCAAAATTTTTGGTTTAAAATATGCAGCCAGTTAGAGCCGGATCGAGGGATGGCTGGGAAGTGCGGGAGGAGATGGGGCGCACGCGCAGTGCTCCCCGCGGCGCCGCGGCGCACCCCGCCCCCTTCGCCTCCGCTCACTCTTGTTTATGCCGCTGGTTAGAGAGCACGTGCTGTGTGAATTTGTGATTTTTACCTACAACGAATCGATATTGCTTTACTGTGATCTGATCCCGCTTTAACCTGATTGACCTTGGCTTGAACACACTGCAATCAATTCGAAAAAGTCTACCTATTGGTAACAATACCTACTACTTCTTACTAGGTTTATATTATTATAAAGATCAGAAATCAAGATGTCGATGCCATGGAGTTCATATACAGGGTGTTTGGTGCATCGTGTGCCAAATTGAAATGGTCGACTGGGGGGGTCACCTTCTATCCTTTCAGACCCCTAAACACTTCTCATGCCCTGTGGCTTTTTTTTCATCGACTTTTAATTTTTTTATAAAAAAAATACCCAAATTTTGCATTCAATTTCAAAATAAAAAAAAGTGTAAGTCGTAGACTCTGAATTTTAATTTTATTTAGACGTGTATTGTATTACAGTACTTTTAAATTCAAAATTAGTGACATTAGCCATCCAGTTTTTTTTTAATTTACTCGCAAAGTTTCGGACTTCAATTAAAGCTGTCCATGTTACAGCTATTTACATGGCTATAAAAAAAAAAAAACCAAAAGCGACCGGGATCTTCCAACTCCCTCAAAAACTCTCTAGTCTATCCTCTTGCTAGTGATGTACCACATGCCATAAAAATCTTTTTACAACTTTGTGAATTCGCTAGAATTGTGAATCGAGTCACAAAATACTAAATTTGAAATTATGATTTAAAAAAATATTTTTACTTAAATTATACCTCAAGAACTCATTTAATCTGTTATCTCACTCTTGTAAGGTAAAATCTGTCTCGTGTCTCTCTTTTTTGGGGGGGACGGTTACTAGAAATAAAAAATAATTGCATTTTTAACATTTATTTAATCATTTTTTACATATTCTGCTCAAATTGTTGGCCGCTATTGCGAATGCAGGCCCGACATCTATTTCGTATTTCCACAGTTGTTGTACGAAGTCGTATTTCCTCCTTAATTTGATTAAACGCCGTTTCAATGCGTTGAAGTAGTACCTCCCTAGTCGGAACCTCCGTGGCGTATACCAGCTCTTTGGCACGTCCCCAGACATAAAAATCTAGCGGAGTTAGGTCTGGGGAACGTGCCGGCCATGCAATAGGGCCATCGCGACCAATCCACGCATTGGGGAACACATCGTCAAGATATTCCCTCACAGTCAAACGCCAATGCGCGGGACAGCCGTCATGCTGGAATACTTTGGGAACATTTTCATTAAATACGGGCACCTCGGACACTAATTCGGGCAGGTCATTTTGAAGGAACTCCAAATAGTTATCGCCATTGAGGTTATCGGGCAGGTAATGCGGTCCAACTACCTGATTCCCAATCACTCCTGCCCAAACGTTTACACTAAACCTCCTTTGAAAAGATTTCTGCCTTTTAACATGTGGGTTTTCCGTTTTGTTTGTCCAGTGATGCAGATTGTGAAGATTGAGGATCCCTTCTTTGGTAAATTTGGATTCATCCGTCCACAATATTCTTTTTAAGAAATTAGGATCATCCACATCCGTGTGTAACATAAACCGACAGAATGCCACTCGTCTGTCAAAGTCGCCACCCTCAAGACCTACAAACAAAGAACTCTTTTAAATTCCTGTTGAGCAGTAAATAATTGCACAATGAGATTTTTAATGACCGGCGGCGTCGGACCGTTTGTATGGGCTGGTTCACTACCTGGAAGTAGTGACGTCATACCCATTACCTGCTAAACAAAGGCATCGTCAAACAAAGTGTGTACGGGTTTAACACATTCTCTGCTGAATTCTTTATGCAAACGCTTCTTTATGCTACACCCTTATCGACCCTTTTTTTTACGATGTTTTCGAAACAATAGAGATGCACAACGAATGCACATGTGCGCCGCGCCGCACTCGAAGAAAGTTATGAAAACGCGCATGTGCGTCTGCCGCACCTAATGTGTTAAAGTTAGTTCAAAATTACGTACCTTGCACCGGAGTGTAGTGGAATGGATGTTTTTCGTTTTGCTGAAGAACTTTCCACACTTTCCATATTGAAATATCAAGATGTGCTGCCACATTTCTGATGCTTCTTGTAGGGTCTTCCTCAAAAAGTGCCAGTATTCTCTCGTCCACTTCAACATTATGTCGCACAATATGGCCCCTTGGTTCATGAAAAGTGACACTGCCAGTCTCGCGTATGCGTCGGTATGTGTCTTGGAAGACTCTGCGGCCAGGTAGTCGTCTACCAGGAAAACGTTCCTGGTAAATTCGTTGCGCTGCACGAGCGACACCATTGGCGGCTCCATAAGCCATCATGATGTCAGCATATTCCTCGTTAGAGAACGTCGCCATTGCAACAACAAAAAATCAACAAAGTTTAACAATAACACCAAAAGTTAAAACGTAACAAAAACCAACAAAACTCAACAAAACAAAGTAACAAAATGAAAAAATCGCGGAGTACGGTGAACTAACACACACGTCAGGTAGCAGAGGCAGTGATGTCTCGACTGACTGACGAATGACGGATTGACGGCGTCGCCGCGTCGGTGGCAGTTCGTCGTTTGTTCAAACTAGTTTAGGTACGCTATGCAAGAAAGATAGAGATAGAAGATAGATTTTACTTCGCGAGAGTGAGAAAACAAATTTTACCTGTTACTTAAGTAACAATTACGCAAAAAGACTTTTTTCTTTTGAATTTGGAAATTAATATTTTGTGACTCGATTCACAATTATTCTAGCTAATTTACAAAGTTGTAAAAAGATTTTTATGACATGTGGCACATCACTAGCAAGAAGATAGACTAGAGAATTTTTGAAAGAGTTGGAAGATCCCGGTCGCTTTTGGTTTTTTTTTTATAGCCATGTAAATAGCTGTAACATGGACAGCTTTAATTGAAATCCGAAACTTTGCGAGTAAATTAAAAAAAAACTAGATGGCTAATGTCACTAATTTTTAATTTAAAAGTACTGTAATACAATACACATCTAAATAAAATTAAAATTCAGAGTCTACGACTTACACATTTTTTTTATTTTGTAATTGAATGCAAAATTTGGGTATTTTTTTTATAAAAAAATAAAAAGTCGATGAAAAAAAAGCCACAGGGCATGAGAAGTGTTTAGGGGTCTGAAAGGATAGAAGGTGACCCCCCCAGTCGACCATTTCAATTTGGCACACGATGCACCAAACACCCTGTATAAAGTGGGACAAAACATCGATTTAAATGTAATGGAAAATTTAGCATCTTTTCGAGCCAAAGATGGTTTTTGGAGTCGAAGATTTCTTTGGGACAATATAGCGGCAACAACCTGGTGGAAAGGAATATGTGGATCTACTGCATTGAACAAAGTTGCTGTCCGAATCCTTACAGCTCCCTGCACTTCCGCTGCTGTAGAACGTTCGTTTAGTGCTCATAGTAATATCCACAATAAAAAAGAAATGGCTCACAACAGAAAGAGCAGAAAAACTGACATACTTATCATATAATTAGAATTTATTGAACAAACACGTGGAAGATTTAAGCGATAATGCTGAGGATTGCATGACTGATTCACCGCCAACAAATATGCCAGGGGTCCAGTCCATTTCGCGCTTCTAGCCCTCAGCCATCTACGTCCGGCATTAATAGCGTAGAGTTTTTAGATTGTGATCGTATTTCTGTTGACAGTGATGATGAATAATGTAGTTTTATAAATAAATGTATGTGATTTTGGATTCAGACTTTCATTTTACAGCCTAGCAACGAATACAACTTCTCACTAAAAAATTGCTATTCTCATTTTCACCCATTGAAATGGGTGAAAATGGAATAAAACCGGGTTATAACCCAAATCACCCAGTTTTTTCCCAATCGGGGTTTTAACCCACTAACCATCTCTAATGACAATGCAATATTATTATGACATGAAACTGATCCGATGATGGAGCCAGAAGGTGGCCATGGGAACTCAGCAATAAAACGACTCAACCCTGTCTTTGGTTCTACATGATATCCAGACTAATAAAAACTTGTTTATTATTTTTATATTAGACTTGTTTTAAAATAATTATAATAGTTTAATACTGCCGTCATAATGAAAACAGACGTATCTGACATTTTTCGAAATAGAGTTATTTACATAGAATCAGCAAAAAAAAAAAAAAAAAATGCATCTACCAGAATTTTTATATTGGCGTAAACTTAACGAAAACCTAATAATTCTTACTATTACAAGACGCATCTGCTTTTGTATTTTAAACAGGACAAAATATTTGTTTTCTCCATTTCGATATCTCTGTATATACATCCCGTTTCCTCACGGTGGCAGAATATTCGTCCCAATAATCCGGCTACTCTAGCGCATTACACGCTGTAGATTACAATAAGTTGAAAGCAACAATAGTGTCGCACTGTCTAATCAGTAGTTACAACTTGATGACGATGTAATTCATTAATAAGAAACGTATAACGTGTCTACGGGCTTTTAGCTTTAGCGAACGGTTTAGGCATTTATTGCCATAAAAAAAATACAGTTGCTGAAATGTCAAGTGTCCTGTGTCAGCTGTGCCTCGCCCAAATGTCACTGTCAGTGTTAACACCAAATCGGTCAATACTTTTGTTTAAATCCTAGGTGTTTTTAGGTTTTGCGTTAATTAGGAAAAAGGACATGTTTTCATTAAACGACCAATTGGAACTACGAAAACTAACAATATCTAGTTTGATAACATGCATTTATTTACCGAGTATCATCACATTTATATCGTATAAAGGGATTCTTTACTCAGTCGGCAATGGCTCATCGTGCTTTATTTTGGGTCTTATTTTCGTCGCGGAGTTGTTGAAATCATTTTACTTGAACTCTAGTAATGATATCCAAGCAAAGAAGAACAAGGCGAGCAAGAATACTGCTGGAGACATCCTGAAAGGATTCGTTTATCTGTTGTGTGCCAAGTTCACATTCTTTATTGGGATTATATTGTTCGGAGCGCCTGTGCTTGAGTGTCACGAGGAGACATTGATGCTGTCATCGCTACTTACTTTACTAACAGTATTTCCTATGTTACTACATACTGGGATCGAGTCATCTTTGCTGTTGTTGTTTGGAGTCAGAATTTATGGAAAAGACACTATTATTGAGATGCTTGTCAGCAATGCCATGATGACAGTTTGCGGAGCGTGGGTGGGGGCCACAGTCATCCCTCTGGACTGGAACACTCCTTGGCAGAAGTGGCCGATACCATGCTATCTCGGTGCAGTCGGAGGATTCTTGCTTTCCAATGTACTAACAGTATTAAAAGTAACACTCACAAGTGGTGCACAGAAGTATCCATCATTATCAATACTAGTTGAAATGCTAAATGCATGTAAGATACCTAAATAGTCACTAAATTTTATTGTATTTTATGTATTAAAATTATTATTAAAATGATTCAGTTTATAACATGCAGATTCTGTGTCTACAGCATGATGTTTTTTCTGTCCTCATCCATAACCATGACAAGCAGAATATCCAGCTCCTGTCCTGCTAGGTTTTAAATGCTGCATAGGGTACTGTTCCATAAGAATACGAGTTTGTATAAAGATTTGTGATTAAAAGTTATATTCTGCTGATTTAGGTGGTCTCTTGTACCAATAGCACCACTGCTCCGCCACGCAGCACCCCTTTCAGCTCCTTTTGATAGCTAGGCTCCTCGGATTAAAAGATAGCTTTCAGGTCAGATATACCTATGAAAATCTGGTTTAGTACCAGATCAAACACTAGTTATTAAATTTATTAGTAGTAGTTAGCAGTTATTTATATAAATTTTGCATTACAATGCATTTGTAACTATTATATACAAGGTGTATCTTAAACAACTACAACCTCTTAAGGGGTCATTGTACTCATCATTATGAACAAGTTTTACTATGGGAACAAACCTGAAATTGCGAACCTGTGATCTGTAAAAATGTAGGGAACAGCAATTTTTTTTTGCGATTTTAGGTTTGGTGCCACAGTAAAAGTTGTTCATAATGATGAGGTTTGCTAGCCAACGGCGCAGCCGACGAACTTGAGTTGAAGGGAGTTGAGCATGACACTAGTGGGGCCGGAACCCATCATGGTTACCATGGTATGGTCATGAGCACTAATGTGTATATACTAAACAAAATTTAAAAGTTATTTTCACCTATTGTGTTGATAGTAATTTTATGTTGTTATGAAGACAGTATTTTGGAACCCGTAGTAATATGAAATAGGTCTTATCTCAAATTTGCAGTTGTTATTACACGAGAAAATCACTTTTGAATTTTGCTAAATGTATACATATTAATGCAAGTGACTGTACTTACGCACTCTGGTAAGGAAAGTTACCAGGGACCAACATCACAAACTATGGTTGGACCAAGGTAGGCTAAGCAAGCACTCCCTACAATTGATGGCAGCCTCATGAAACAGGTTCTCCTGTTCTGCGACTAACTAAACAACAGCTGCGTACAGTTACAGAAGCTATAACTGGCCACGGGTCATTTAACAAACACCTCTTTGTCAAAGGAGTCACAAACTCCGCGCGGAGTCCGCTGTGCAGGGCCTGCATGGAGGACGACGAGACAGCAGCTCATGGGCTTTCTAAACTGCCCGGTGGTCGCCGTATATAGTTACCTACCTAATGAGTACAATGACCCCTTAAGAGTTTGTGCGTTATTTAAGTTACACCTTGTAGGTCAAATTCAGCAAAACAAAAAACAGAAGAACAACTATCGTGCCGATCGAAAAGTAGTTATACACTCGTGCGTAAAATACCTAGGTACAGTCACAAACCGGCATTGTTGAGCCACTAGCTTATCATCTTAATTTGGTTGTGTTCCCGGCAACAATCCCGGTTCGTGACTGTACATTATTTTAAATTGGTACCTATTTTATGTTAGTGCATCAGTCGGATTATATTATCCATCTACGGACACATCACATATCGTGTCTGTGGCGTAGGTATTTGCATTACCCGTGTTCAATTTGAGACACGGTTGTGTTATATCACCAGGCTTGTGTAGCGCTTTACAAGCCTACCAAAACCGTGTTTAGTTTGCGTAAATTAAACACTGTCAGAGCCATATTACCATTAGCCACTCTGGGCAAGTGCCCAAGTCCTAGAATGGAAAACTTGAAATCCCCTTCTTGAGCTTTTCGCAAATATCTCAAAAAGTGCTTAGGTACATAGTTGATACAAACTGAACACGGTTTTGGTGGGCACGTACTGTGCTTGCTACAAAAGCCTGCTGATACAACCGGTGTCTCAAATTGAACACGAAAAGAGAAATATGCGTACATCCGTGTGCGTGTGTCACCTTATCTTAGTAGATAGATACGGTAATAGGTAACTAGTTTATCATTATAATCTAGGTGTGTCAGGTACTTAACGTGCCGTGTGTACTAGGTATGTATTTACCTAGGTATAATTTGAGTACATACGTATATAGGGTGTTAGGGACATCGACGCGCAAAATCATCATCTACCTAGCCTTTTCCCAACTATGTTGGGGTCGGCTTCCAGTCTAACCGGATGCAGCTGAATACCAGTATCTTACATGGAGCGACTGCCTATCTGACTTCCACAGCCCAGTTAGTGGGTAATACGATACCCCTTGGTAAGACTGGTTGTTAGACTTTCGGGCTTCTTACGACGCATAACGACTGTCAAAGATCCATGAATGACAGCCGGGACCAAACGCTTAACTTGCTTTCCGAGGCACGGAGCAGTCTCGGTATATAAAGGTGGTCATCCAGCCGCGGCAAGTTTTCTTCGACTCAGCCACCAACCATCGCAACCCTCTGGTTGTCGAGGCGGCTAGCTATAATAATAATAATAATAATGCTTTATTTCGGACAACATAAGATCCCTTGTGTTAGTAAATGGCTTATTAACTAATGTTAGTAAAGTAATAATAATAATAATAATTTAAAAAACATGTTTACTTGAGATCGTTTCATGAGGGCGACACACAAGCGAAAGTAAACAACTTTACTCACTCATCACCCCCACAAAACGTCTCAGAATAGGAGAGTAGATGTTCTCCGCCACTGTCCTCAGAATACTGTTGTCACTGTCCCGCAGTCTTGTTATTAAAGACGAGATTTTTCGTCGAATGACCGCATAAAAGTCGTCAGTTCGATTCAGCGCAAACATCTCTGATGCGCTACAAAAACGGGGCAGTCCCAACAGCATTCTGAAAACGTTATTATATTGGATGCTATGTCCTCTCTCGTATTAGTAAGGTCCGCCGCCCCAGGCTTGTCCTCTCAGATCCCGACGACCTCATAACTCTTCTCCAGGAGAGCAGTAGGGACCGTAGGAACAAAAACAAATCGACATTCCGACCTCGCCGCCGAGGTCCCTCGCGACGACCCCGTAATAATCGTCCTCCCCCCAGTCCCTTGCTCGGGTATGATGTGCCAGCTGGTGGCGTAGCTGAGCCTGTAGCTTTAAACTCCCCTGACAATAATAATTCTAATCTGATCCAGCCTGTCCCATCTTGCTGTCCTCCCCCCAGCGACGCCCTAAGCCGAGGCCCGTTCCCCACAGGGGGAGCCCTTAGCGTGTAGTCGCTTAGTCTGTAAGTTTTATGCCCCTGGCTGGCTTAAGGCAGCCACAGGATAGTCCGGTTAAGTAGTCTCGACCTCTCTAGGTCAACTACGAGATGCCATTAAAAAAAAAAACCGCGGCAAGCGTAGTTTAACCTGATCGATCGACCCGTGCGGCTGTTATTACTTAGCCACAGGCGCAAAATGTTACCATGAATTCAGTACCTACATGATTTTAGCTAGCTAGACCCACCAGCGTAAAAATGTTTAGTCGGTTATAAAAAAATCTGCCATTTCATACAAAATTGCAATACATACACGGTCAAAATGTATGGAAGGGCTGTTTTTTCTGCTGAATTCATGTTTCAGGGTTTGGGCGTCACTGTCCGTTACACCGTGTATTTTACCAACTTGGAGGTAGAGATCTTCCAGACTAACACTGCACGTCCCTCCACAATTTTTTTTTTATTTGAGTTGGGTTTGCTCTTTAGTCTAGGTCAGAGGTGACAGAGACAAAGTCGACGATGGAGTGAGCTTACCCAGAAGAAGCCTGTTCACTCTCACTTTGAAGAGATTAGGGTTGTCTGCGCTCGGAAACACAGACGCAGGTTGTGAGTTCCACTCTTTTGCTGTGCGCATTATAAAAGACATTTGGAAACGCTTAGTGCGAATTGGTGGAATAGCAACCAGGTAGGGATAGTAACTGGCAGTGCGTCTAGATGTCCGATGGTAGAAGGGGGCCGGTGGAATCAGGTCGTGGAGTTCTTGAGCACACTCACCGAAGTACAATCTGTAGAAGACCGACAAGTAGGCAACCTTGCGGCGATTTCTTTACAAACATTTGAAAAGTATATGAAACAAGCAGTGGAAGGGAGACTGAAAATCTCTATCGGCAGGCGAAGTGTGTTAGACTCGGAGTTCGAAATTACTTAAAGGCCTATTAATAGGCCTTTAAGTAACATTTCTGTATATCGGCATATTTTTTGTTAAGTGATTTTTGAACATTTATCTAAATAAAACCATGATTTTAGTAAATTAATAATTTTATTTTGTATTTGTTAAATATTTACATAGCCTAATTAATGCTCTATTTTATTAATAAAATATTAAACTTAACCAACATTCGCTTGATCACATATTTTTTGTTTAAATAACTCCTATAAGATATAATTAGCGTTATGAATACCACGTGTTACTTCACAAGTGTTTAACAGCAATAGACTTTGCAACACAAAGGTACAATAAAATAACAATAGTTAACACATCTAAGGCCTTGTTTTAACTTTCAGGTTTTCTAGTGCGAACATTAAAAATAATCACGACTATAAGTTGATTGGTTGCACTAATCTCTTCTAATCACGGCATTCATTCTCTTTCGCTTGATGGAAAACATCAATCATCATCATCATTTAAAGACATCTTGCGAAAACGAACGAAAAAGAATGCTATGATCGACTTTGACGCGATTTTTACGTATCACTGTGAAGAGGAACCATTTTATTATAACTTTATACGAATTCGACGAATTTGCTAAACTACCTACTGGTAGCTGCCTGTACGTTCAAACTTAACGGATCTCAAACCACACTAGCGCCATCTAGCGGAAAGTGGCAGAAACAGTTCCTCTACATCGCAGTTTTATCAAAGTACCTTACATCGTAACACACCCACGATAATACATCACACAGCTCTACATTGCTTTATATAATCGTCGATTAATATTGAAGACTAACATTATATTCTTCAGAAAGATCACTTACAAATATTATAACTGTATTAAAAATTGCAACTTTTTACTCACACATTGACATGCAGAAAGATTCATTCGCAATTATACTCAAACCTCGCAAATCAGTCGTTTCCTAAGGTCTATTGCGGAATGCGGTAGAATGATTTGCATTGACTTTACCAAATCTGTGACTGACTAAAATGTGGTGCTGAAGTCTGTGTAGACAGAACTCATCTACTAATCTTCTGAAAGTACCTATGTATTATGCATACCTACATTTATATATGCATAACTGGTGAAATATGGGCGCACCTAGTAAAGGTACATCTCCGCCTAACCCCTCAGGGAATAGAAGCGTGATGTTATGTTACGTCTTTACAAATATCTCTACCGCTTACACAGATCTCTCAGGCAAGGACCTTAGACTACCGGTATAATAAACGTTTAAAAAAATGTTCAAACATGGTAACACAATAGTTTCGGAAAACAAAAACAGATTTATTTTGTATATGTGTAGGTACTTTATTCAGTATTGTGGTTACGAAAGAAAATAGAATCGTTCCACGAAACGTTTACCCTTGCCATAAAAAGTTAACTACGCGATTGATAAATATAAAGTTACAAATGTTACATTTTGTCCTATTTCTATTATATTAACAACAGCATTTTTAACAAATATAGAAGTTCATATAAGTATGTATTGTAATATGAGGTAATTGGCAAAATCGCTACTAGAATACGCTCTGTACAGCCTACTTCACTCACAAAATCTAACCACGGTTTCGTGGAACGAGTAACCTGTCATAAAAACGATCTATTTATTATAAAAATATTTTATAAGTTTAAATATTCAAAGGCTACGAACGTCACATGTGAACACTATGGCACGTCGAGAGGCGTGTCGCTATGCCGCTACTTGCGAGTGGCAGTGTATTATATTTTTACGTTGGCAACACTACTGGGGCCACATCACCAACATTTGACCATTCAAATTACTGAACTTTTTCACCCCAATGTATCTCTATACAATACTGGTAATAAGTTGGCAGTGAGCCCTATCAACCGCAATGCACACAACTACTTCAACACTGATAAATCTCATGATGCTTCCCGAGAAAGTGAGCGTTTGTACTAACATACGTTCGAGCACTAGTTGACCTTTCCTATCTCTAATATTGGCCTCTTTTAGGCTTTAAGGTTGTACGATACAAAACTGATCCGCCGCCACCGCCCCGCTCAGCCACCGCTCCTCGCCGCTGGTGTCGTGCCCGCAGCCTACCCTCACTTGAAGGCAGTAACAATATAAAGCAGCAAGTAAAACCTCGGCATAGGTCAAAAATTTGTTATGTAACGTCCTTATTATCTTGCCAATTAAATTCACTTTTAATTATCTAAGCTAAAAGTACAAACGCACTTTCTCATTCAGCGATATATAAAAATCTACATTACCGTATAGTGCGAGATGATGAATGCTTCCGCAAAAATCTTGAACAGCATACATATTTACAATACTCTAACCATTATGTAGGTACCGTTTTTAAGCCTATATTAAAATCTATTTATGTAAAAAATTAAAATCTCAATATGCAAAAATGATCAAGCACCGTTATGTAAAAATTAATGGTTAATTATCTAATTTAGAGAATAGGTGTGTCGTAATTTTCTAAAATCATCAAATTCAACCATCAAATCTACGCGGTAAGAGATATATTTTATTAAAAAAATAACATTTTCTTCGCTACTCGCTAACCGAATACCCTGTCGCTTGAACAGTGAAGACTCAAGAGATGTGGGGGCCGTGTGAAACAATGAACGGTGACAAAAATGGAAATAAAACAGTACATAAATAAGGGCAGGTATGTAGGTAAGTACTATCTTTTATGGAGAAGATAATAATCATAAGCTTTTACTGCAAGTGGAAGTGTACCGATAAAAGAAAGAGTATAACGTAATTTACTCTTCCTAATATAACTAGGGCGCGGATATTCAATAGCTTGGATTCAGAGGTTTACAAGATTAAGTAGAAAAGTTACATCAATAAAATGTCAGTTTAATCTATTATTTTTATATGAAAATATAGTATACAAAAAATAGCACACATTATACCGTCCACAACTAAATACACCGACAAAATATAAAAAATCTAAGTACCATTCTTATAGGTGGTTTAGATATATCGGGGTTGCAAGAGTTAAAAATACAGACGTAAGTAATAAGAACATCTAACGATCGATAATATGTCCTATAATTATTATTACAATTAAATAATATAAAATGCACCGCTAATACTAGATTACAAGATATATTCTCAACAATTTTAACTTTTTTATGGACCTTTTATTCAATGTCTGACTTTTATCTAAGTTAGTTGAATTTACGATAGTTCTTTGGTCAATTCAGTAATTTTAACTGTACAGTTTTATACAATAGGCATGGTAATGTTTTCTGATCAACAGAGTCGCTATACCATCTACGTTCTTGGCGTGTTCTAACATATAAGTCTTATGATCATTCGAATGTCTGGACCCAACAGTTATCTGATATGTCACTGATAGGAATCTGTAAATTTACATTACTCATACCTAATACAATTTATCCTACACCAAATTCTTCCGACACAACAGTTTGATCAAAAGGCCTATTAAAATTTTTGCACATTTTTGACAACGAGATTCGTTTTAAATTATAACGTTAAATCAGACATCGAATAAAAAATCCATAAAAATACTATAACAGTGGCCTTTAAAAACGAGTCACCATTTTTGACAGTCGGCCATGACTGGCCATGACTTAATTTTCGCCGTCCACTGGCCCGATTTCAAACGGTCACTCGGATTCGAATTACAGTGTTGCCAGCATATCTTTGTGAATTCCTACGAATCGAATATAAAGTTTAAGCAAAATTTTATTTTCCGCCGACTATATATTTATTACGAAGTTTATAAAACGAAACGATAGTTTTATTTGCCGGCGGCGTACGCTTTTATGAGGAAAACGTAAATATCACGACATTAAGTCCTTACAAACAATTTATCTGTGGTACTAGCAATATCTATGAGAGTTATAAATATTGCTGGAACTCAGCGTAACCAGCGAGAAGCGAGTGAGCAGTACCCACTCGCTTCTCGCTGGTTACGCCGAGTTGTGTACTCACTGAGTACACTCTAAATCCTTCCTTCTAGTCGTTTGAAGCATCTTACTACTATAGTGACACAGAGAGATGTTGGCAACTGGCCCAGAACATGTTATAACAACGATCAGAATGTATAGCTAAGGAACGTCTGCTGCGTCTTACGTGTTGTTCGTATCCGGTTGGAAGTAATGGAGACCGTTTATCTGGAAAACAGAAGGATGAACGTTAAAATAAGATAAAAATAATCATTAGGTAGGTATTGGGTGGCAACAACCTGAGATTCAAATGGCGAGACAACCAGACAGGTTGGTGTCACGGCCTCTTCAAAAAATTGACGGTTAATTGAATCGCTCCATGTTAAAAGGGCATGAGTCACCATTTTTGGTGTCTGGACTATTGGCCTTTTAAAATGAAGCGATTCAATTATACATCTGCCTAGCATTACGAAAAATTTAGTTACATTTTATCCGCCAAATATTGGACAAAATATATTAAAATTAACGCGGTCGAATCAAGGCAAAATACATACAAGAATTTAATATAAAAAAGTATCATCGCCAGTAATCCCAGTTGCAGAGGCAGATTCATTAAACGCCATTCACTGTTACATTTACCTTAACACTCCACTAAGTCCTTACACCTCTTTCTTCACCTTGCAATAGTTCCTAAATGTCCACTGCTGAACAAGCACCTTCCAATGACACCTAAATTCAATGTACATTCAAGAATAGGTGACCACAATGTTATACCTTGTTTTTAGCAGACTGAAGAACATTTCTGCTCATACTCTTCACATTCGTTCATAAGCAGTAAATGAGAACATCATCATAGTGCTACGTACCGTCATATCATACTCTGTGACGAAGGCAGGCACGTCGAGCTGATCCCGCGCCATGACTGAGTACAGGTACTCTACTCCGGGAAGATTGTGGACTTTCGCCTTGATCGCCGGCGCCATGAACGTTGTGAACCACCACGTCATCATCTGAGGATAGGAGAGGTAGCTAGTTAGTTAGACGTTAATTAAACATGGCAGAACATTAATGAGGAGATTGTTGGAGGAAGTTTTATTAAAAAATAGTACAAAATAGATATTAATCAACATGTACAGTTAATAATGTGAATGTTAAGGATATTAGTACATCAGTTTTAATTACCTTTGTCCAGAATGTGGGATGTACGATATAGAATGCTTTCAGGTTCTTCTTATATCTGAAAATATACAAAATTGGCATTCAACTTTCTTGCAGAAGCTGGAGTTCCATTGAGATCTATGAAGATGTCAACTATTAACGAAGCTTGGCTATTTTATTGTATTGCATTGTAAAACGGACTGGTGTCCGCATCTCCAAGTCCTAGCGCGTATTTTGCGTTAGGTAACTATGATTAGTATTGTTATTTTATTTGGCTAGTCACAGCAACCACTATAATACACGATAACAGATTATGGCAACAAGCCAACAAGTCTTGCTCAGGTTTCTAAAATTTTAGATAAGTATGTTACTATGTATTTACTTGTAAGGCAGCACGGTGTACACCTCCTTGAGCCAGGAGAAAGGCGGGTGGTTGCCGGAAGAGGCGAGCGTGTGGAAGTATGCTATGACGTAGTCGCCGCGAACGATCGGGTCCAGAAGTTTAATCAGGTACAACAGCGCCTGAAAGTGAGAAGATTGAGATTAGTATAATGGGGATGCTGTTTTGACTAAGGAATATATCATGTAGGTAGATCACTAGCAGAGGATACTTCTTACTTTCGTATGATAAATTAATGATTTGATTCTGTATGTTATCTAGTTGGAGACTGAGGAACGTTTGAATGTGGATGGCTATAAGAGTAAGAGAAGACCAAAGAAACGATGGATGGACGTGTGAAAGATGATTTGGCTAGAAAGGTGGGTGACTACTAAGATGACGACTAATATATGTGTAGTCTGGAAGAAAAAGACATGTTGTCAAAACTCCAACTTGTTATTCACCCGATCAGGGGTAATGAGCAAATAAGTCTAACCTTATCCAAATCGATGTCTCCGATAGGGAACCACTTTCCGATGAACACGACGACGGGTCTGCCGAGCCGGTCCACTCCGCTTTGGTACAGGCAGCCGATGCCTGAGATCTCACTCAAGTCTTCTGTGCGCGCGCGACGCAAGAGGCGTTCATATCTGGAGAAGAAGAGAGGATATCGTTAAAAACTCGTTTTTTAGCAGAATTATGTCGTTGGATGTAGGACTGCCCATGGATCACGTGTTAGACTATCTTTCAAACTGAAGCTTGCCATAGGCATACAGAGAGCGCGTGTTGGCGTGGTTTCTATGACAGTTTTTGATTCACATCATCTTTGTGAAGCGGGTCTAAAAGTTGCAGGCCAAACCTTAAGTTATAAGAGACTACCTAGGAGTCGTTCTTAAAAGGTGGAGGTGTTGTCATACACAATGATACAAACAAAATAGTAGAAATACTATGTCAGTTGTGTGAAGTAATTTCGATGAATGGTGAACCGGCTTTTTTAAATTGAGCTTAATAATAACTTCGAGGAAAATTACGACACTAAACAAACACAATATTTAGATACGTGGCTGAGTCAAGCCTGCTTTTATTTTCAACAAAAACATCATAAACGTTCAATATATTAATTTTCCTTTTATCACGCATCGAATAAAGTTATTCTTAATCTTAAAACTAATAAACAGATCTATTTATTTTTATTCGATGTTTGCTTCTCGCCCTTGGCCTAAAAAGCTTCTACGGAGTGGCCAGTATTGTTAGAGCTCTGGCCCTAAAGTGTTTTTGGAGGTGTAACGCAAGTGTTGGGTGTCAATATAAATTGGTGGGTAGTCATGAGCAAACAGGTCTATTTTGAGCTGTAATATCCATCACTGACGTAGGGGAGAAGTATTAGGAGGATCAGCTAATGTAGAAAAGGACAACTGCTTTGTTGTACCGGTTTGTCAGTCGATGTATTTGGAAACATGAAAATAAAGTAGGGAAATTGAAATGACAGACATATAGCGACTTTCCTAGTGTTTCGTGTTGTCCTTGAAAATCAGCATTTTTTGTACAGCAAGAATACGATTGTAACACAAAATGGCCTAAACTGAGTTACGATGTTTTTCCTTGCAGATGTCGAAATTAGCATGATTTCATACGGAATCTGCACAAATCATTTCCTTTGGAAATAATTAAAATGACCAAACTGAAAGCTAATAATAAAGCCATAATTCACGTAATAATTTCCTTTCATTATTAATACTGAGTGCCATTAGTGCACACCGCAGCTTTGCAGTCGCGTGCCGCAAGGCCTAGTAGGTACATAATGGCCACTATAAAATAATGGCTGCCAGCGATATTATTTCATGCAATATTATAATAATAAATAATCTCCACCGACGGTGACGTATGTCTACGTTGACGCTACGTCACTATGTGCTAGCGACCGTTTTCGGGGGCCCAGTGTGCAAGTCACCCACCCCCTGACATTTTATCCGTGTCTAACATTAATCAGGCAGGGGACATAGTCTTTCCATAGTTCTGGGTTAACTAATCCACTATAGCCACCCAAACCCGAAGCCCAATATGTTTTGTTTCTATGTTCTGCAATATTCCTGCACCAACCAGGGGTTGTCCTTGGGTGCACTTGCATAATGAATACAGGGATAATCGTTGGTTGGTGTCTCCTAATCTTTTAAAATTGTCAAAAGGGCCTCTGCGAGTTGACTTCGGCCCCTCGTACGCCTTCCATTTTAAAATAATATAAAAGTAGTATTCAACCTACATTGCATAATTTTGCGCTCTAGTAATCGTGCATTATATTTTTATTATAACGTTGTAATATATCACAAACGGATATGAAATGTGAAAGGCTTATTTAATAATAATTAAAGAGCTGTTTACAAACAGTACTAATTAAAATCCCCCTGAGACTCGTGCCTGCCATTTTCTTGACAACCTAAATTGTACTTTAATGCTGAGAGGAATAGTAGTTAAAATTGTATACCCGTACATAATTTACCTACGTCTTTAAAAATATTATGACGAGAAACAAATACGGACGCAACTACGTTAATATTTGTTTTAGAATGAAAATATTTTAATTGCAAACACGAGTATGTTCACAGAATCACATTGCGGGCTCATTATGTTGTAGTATAATTAACCTTGTAACTAGGTACGACCTGTGTATTTAAAATAACATGTGACGATCGTAAGAAAGATATAAAAATTGTAGTTTCGCTACGGCTCGGCTGTAGATACGTACCCAAAGCGGGGCTTACATGATTAAACTTGTGTCGTGTAACATTAGCTTGACTGTTTTGGTTCGGGCTAGCTAGCAAACTTACACCTGGTTTTTGAAAAAATACGCTGTCATAATCTCATGTTAAGAGCCTATACTACCTCCAATGGCTTAGCACGAACCTCCGTTGTGTCGAAAATACTGCAGCATTAATTTTGGAATAAATATATGGTAAAATTGAGGATTAATGTTAAGCATGACGAAAACACGATTCCATAAAATTTTCTCGATAGAAAAAATTCCAAAGTTACCTCCAAACCGAACAATAAACCGCGGGTATTCAAAAAATACTTCAAATTAGATCATGAAACTTTGCATAATAACTGAACGAACTATAAAGCAGGCCTTATGTTTTTAATTTTTTTTTTAATTACCTTTAATTTCACTGTAAAATGAAATTACCTAAGCTATCGGCGTCTTGAAGTTTGTTCCCTGGCGCGCGATACCCCCGCTCAGTCTCGCTTCAGCTTTCGAACGGGATAGCTGTGTCGCTCGCGCTCAAAACACACATTACAGAAACAACAACATAAAGAGTGAAGTGGCGCGGGGAAGTGGGGGCGAAATTAGAATTTGAGCCGAGGTTGTATAGGCTCTTAACTGCTCAGATAGGGGGCTGAATTAATAAATAATTGTTATTATTTATTTATAAATGGAGCTCGTAGCTAAGTAATAACAGCCGCACGGGTCGATCCATCAGGTTAAGCCACGCTTGTCGGGGTTGGTCTGTGGATGGGTGAACATCTTTAAATAACGAGACTTCTTATCACGGAAAACACATTAAACCGTTAGTCCCGGCCATAGATGTAAGAATATTTCTATGGTACCGGCTGTCATTCGTGGATCTTTGGCAGTCGTTACGAGTCGTCAGAAGCCCGAAAGTCTGACAACCAGTCTTACCAAGAGGTATCGTATTACCAATTTACTGGGTTGTGGAGGTCCGATAGGCAGTCGCTCCATGTAAAATATCGGTGTTCAGCTGCATTCGGTTAGACTAGAAGGCAGCCTCAACTTAGTTGATTTCTCTGTAAGTGGTAGTTGAATTTATCAGCTGTTCAAAAACCGGGTGTAAGTTAGCTATAGTCCTAAACAGAACAGGCAAGTTACTTTTTCATGACACTAGTTTCATCATGTAAACTCCGCATAAGTGTAGCTAAGTCTAGATACAAGCCAGGGACGTTTTACCAATGTTTTTACCGCAAAATCGTATACTCTCCGAGCAAGCAGATTCTTAATTAAACCGGCGGAGTGCGTGTCGGACTACGCACAATGAAGGGTTCCGTAGTCGGAATGAATCCCAAGAACAAACTTAATATTGTAGTTGCAAAACATGTTCTCCCATACGTTCCAACTGCAAATGTAAGTATGTACGCTTAATATTGAGAGATTTACCATGTTGTTTTAAGACCATAGACTTTTTATCAGTTTTCCTGCACAATTTTCTGTATTTTTTTCAAATTTTAAAGATTTTATAATTATAAAGATTTATTTTAAAATTATAAAAAAAAATATATATATACAGGGTGTCCCGTAAATAGCACGACATACTGCAGGGGGTGATAGCTTGGGTCACTACCTATCAATACAACACAATATATGTTCAGCAAAATCTTACGGATTTACAGTTTTACAAAAATTTTTTTCAAAAATAGTTCTGTGCAAATTTAAACAAAAAATTGTATTTCTTGAAAACATTCTTGTCTTTGATAGAAAAAAGACTTATCAATGAGTAAAGTAACTATTCACGAATAATATGATGTAAAAAAAAGTACTAGAAAAGGATTTTTTTCATTACGAGATGCTTAAAAATCTGTTTCAAGGTAGAGATTTTTCGGTATTTCGGAAAATTTTGTAAAACTGTAAATCCGTAAGATTTTGCTAAACATATATTGTGTTGTATTGATAGGTAGTGACCCTAGCTATCACCCCCTGCAGTATGTCGTGCTATTTACTGGACACCCTGTATATATTTGAGACCCTCACAGTAAACTCTTTCATTTGCTATGTCAGACGGTACAATTTGCAAAACTTTTTTTAATTTTCTTATTTGCCCCCAAAATTGACCCCCATATTCAAAATTAATTTATTTATGTTACACATCCGTGTTTGGGTCACAGAAATACATATGTGTACTAAATTTCAACTTAATCGGCCCATTAGATTCGGAGCAAATTGGCTGTGACAGACGGACAGACAGACAGACACACGAGTGATCCTATAAGGGTTCTGTTTTTCCTTTTGCGGTACGGAACCCTAAAAATACCCATATCTACTTATAAGAGAAATACAAGCACAAAACAGCAACTGGCTGGTAGAAAACTCAATGCATACAGTCGTGTATGCAAAATGAATTTTGCAGTTGCCATAAAATGCGTTTGTGCCAATTTCAGTAAAAAGATTCTCACAAAGAAAAATCGCGAACATTCTTTCACAATCACTCGACAAAAGAAAGGTTCCTTTCCAAAGTACACATTGAAACAATGACTAATCGACATTTTGTTCTAATAATAGATTTTATTTTTAGATTTAACCTTTATCGCGTATCTTGGTACCTTTCTACAATCAATGAAACTGCGAACCTATGACTCAAACAGCTGTAATGCTTTGTTTTAACGCATGGAGCCTCGTTTGTATACATACGTTGTGTATATAGTGAGGTGTTCCATTTCCGTGCACGTGGGGTGGCATCAGAGTGGTTTATGCGTTTGACGTCAGAAATTCATTGAAACTGTGTCATGTCATGAAGCTTTGTGATCAGAGATATGGCTGTTTGAACTCAATTCTTGTAAAAGCTATAGATGGGACATGGCGGCATAGTTTAGAATATCGTGACTGGTGTCACTGGAGTACTGAAAGTATGAGCACTGGCGTCTATATTCGGCATAACATGTTCAAACTGTGGTCTTCAATCCAAGTGCCAAATGTGGCAAGTAATAAATATATTATTGTTTGTATATAAAGTTAGGTACTGAACTTATTCTACATTCACCGCAAGGTATTTACGTGGTATAAATAAAATCCAAAGATATTCCAATAATTTCCAAATTTAGATCGATATGAATAACTTGTGCGTGGTTTGGCTGGAGTGGGTTTCCATTCCGAAGATATATTAATAAACGAATTTGACGGTAAAAATAAACATACTCATGCAGTTACATCCGAATTCAGCAGATGCGACGTCAGTAAATCCAAAATTGGATGCGTGGTTGCGATTTTGGACGTCTGAGAACAGTGTCGAAAGAATTGAAAGACATAGTAATGATTATGTACTGCATGAGTAGCATGACGACGTTTTGTCGACGGAAGAATAGACAAAATGACACATTGTCATGCTTAGACGCGTAGAATGCGTAGAAATATTTCTACAATCTGTCTATTTTTCCGTCGACAAAACCCGTTTCTATGCTGTAATTCATAAGTGTTGCTATGATTTGGTCATCATCATCTTCCTGCCCTTATCCTATGTTACGTGGGGTCGGCGCAACACGTTTTCATATCCCATGTTACGTGGGGTCGGCGCGACACGTTTTCTTATCCCATGTTACGTGGGGTCGGCGCAACACGTTTTCTTATCCCATGTTACGTGGGGTCGGCGCAACACGTTTTCTTATCCCATGTTACGTGGGGTCGGCGCAACACGTTTTCTTATCCCATGTTACGTGGGGTCGGCGCAACACGTTTTCTTATCCCATGTTACGTGGGGTCGGCGCAACACGTTTTCTTATCCCATGTTACGTGGGGTCGGCGCAACACGTTTTCTTATCCCATGTTACGTGGGGTCGGCGCAACACGTTTTCTTATCCCATGTTACGTGGGGTCGGCGCAACACGTTTTCTTATCCCATGTTACGTGGGGTCGGCGCAACACGTTTTCTTATCCCATGTTACGTGGGGTCGGCGCAACACGTTTTCATATCCCATGTGACGTGGAGTCGGCGCAACACGTTTTCATATCCCATGTTACGTGGGGTCGGCGCAACACGTTTTCATATCCCATGTGACGTGAGGTCGGCGCGACACGTTTTCTTATCCCATGCTACGTGGGGTCGGCGCAACACGTTTTCATATCCCATGCTACGTGGCGTCGGCGCAACAGGTTTTCATATCCCATGCTACGTGGGGTCGGCGAAACACGTTTTTATATCCCATGCGACGTGGGGTCGGCGCAACACGTTTTCTTATCCCATGTTACGTGGGGTCGGCGCAACACGTTTTCTTATCCCATGTTACGTGGGGTCGGCGCAACACTTTTTCTTATCCCATGTTACGTGGGGTCGGCGCAACACGTTTTCTTATCCCATGTTACGTGGGGTCGGCGCAACACGTTTTCTTATCCCATGTTACGTGGGGTCGGCGCAACACGTTTTCTTATCCCATGTTACGTGGGGTCGGCACAACACGTTTTCTTATCCCATGTTACGTGGGGTCGGCGCAACACGTTTTCATATCCCATGCTACGTGGGGTCGGCGCAACACGTTTTCATATCCCATGCTACGTGGGGTCGGCGCAACACGTTTTCTTATCCCATGTTACGTGGGGTCGGCGCAACACGTTTTCTTATCCCATGTTACGTGGGGTCGGCGCAACACGTTTTCTTCTTCCATTCTCTCCTGTCAACCGTCACGTTATCATTCACTCACTTGTATTTCATATCATTCCTCACACAATCCATCCATAATTTCTTTGGCTTTCCTCTCCCTCTCCATCCGTCAACATTACATATAGATGGATGATCACTCTTTTAGTCACATGCGTTTCCTCCCTCCTTTTGTTATGATTAGGTAAGTACATCAGAATAATCCAATTACTACTGAATTCCAGAGAACCAAGAAGAAATTGATTGAACCCACTGAAAACTAGTGCCTTTGGGAAACCGACTTCATAAACAAATTCTAGCTCATGATGCTTCTGAGCTGCACTTATACGTTTGTCTTTCATATTATAGAACCTTCTTTTTCACATTACCATGCAGTCAACTACTTTGTACCGCCACTCCTGGATATTCAATAGCCATATATGAAACGACCACCAGAATGGCTATAATAACATAAAACAGCATTCGATTCGTGCTATCGGCTTATGAGTAGAATGTTGCTTGTGAGCGCTCTATATGTATTTTATTGTCATTCCATATGGGTCCGACATATGCGTATATATTATGTTCTTATTTTTCTTCTTTACATTTACGTTTCAAACAAGATGGGCAATTGATGCTGTCAATTGCCCATGTTGTTCCCACACACAACACAGAGCCCTTCTATCATCGGACATCTAGACGCACTACGAGTTACCATCCCCATCCCATACCTCGTTACTATTCCACCAATTTCAGTTTCCAAATGTCATTTATAATACGCAAATCAAAAGACTGGAACTCTCTACCTGCGTCTGTGTTTCCGAGCGCATACAATTACAACCCTAATCTCTTCAAAGTAAGAGTGAACAGGCTTCTTCTGGGTAAGCTGACTCCATCGTCGACTGTGTCGAAATGACAACTTTTTTCTCGACTAAGCACCTCTTCATATTACACCAAAATATTGCTGGGTTATTAGGAAAATCAGATCTTACAATTTGCCGACATGAGCTACTTGACAAGAATATATGGGTCGATATTTTATGCATTACTGAGTATTTTATGATGGAGGACTATGAAAAACACCTCAAAATAAAAGATTATTGTTTAGCGGCCAATTTCAGTCGCAGGGCAAGCAAGCGAGGTGGAGCGTGTAAGGAAAGGGCATCAATGGAGGGAACTGGAAAAAATTACAAAATTATCTACAAATGGTGTATTTGAATGTTGCGCCATCGAATTACGACGTACAAAACTGTAAATGTTTGTGTATACAGGGTACCCAATGCAAGCAATTTTAATGAGTGTATTGAAAAAATTGATATAATGTTTCATATGCTTGTAAAAATGTCATATAAAAATATTGTTATAGCAGGAGATTTTAATATAGACATATTAAAGCGAAATAGGCAATCAATTGAATTTGAGACATTGTTACTTAATTATAACTTAAAACTTGCTCTATGTGAACCAACTCGTCTTGGGAGTCAGTCATGCATGCAACTTTGAGCATAATTTTAGCAAGTCCTTTAAAGCTTCTGTACTAGAGTTAGCTCACTCCGACCATACGGCTCAACTCCTCAAATGTTCTATAAAGCCGTTCAGTAAAGCAATGGCGTATACTTAGACGTGATTATGATAATGTTATTAAATTTAAATCATATTTGAATAGTTTGACATTTTCAGAGGTACGAGTATGAATGAATATAGAAAATAATAACCTCAATATAAACTTAAATAAAACAGTTATAATGCATTTTAGCCAAAGGCAGTTAAAATTTCCACTTTATAAAATTAAATATAATAATAATGTAATTGACGCAGTAAATTGCACTAAGTTTTTAGGATTAACCATGGATCGTAATTTAAATTGGAAGGCTCACATTGAGGTCATTAGCAAAAAATTGAGTAACAGTGCATTCGCACTATACAAACTGTCGCGGATTCTAAATATGCCTATTAACCGCTTATTACGAAATAGCAGAGCCCATTATTAGATACGGCATTATTTTTTGGGGACTCTCTACGGATAGAGTTATCGCATTTAAAGCCCAAAAAATGCCTTAGATCCATTTTTAAATTAAAAATGACTGATACCTAAAAGCCGTTTTTCATAAGCCACAACATCTTGACTTTACCATCAATTTATATTTTTGAAATCGCGATATTTGTTAAAACAAATCCTAACCTATTTCCCCACATGACAGACCTGTTTCCTAGAAATAGACGTGAAAACAGTCAACTCTGTCAACATCTGGAAAGAGCTAAGCGTAGAAGCATTTAAAAGGAAATTACAATCTTTTTTAGCTAGTTAAGCATATTATGAGGTACTTAAATGAATTTTTAATGGAATCGTTTTAAACTGATATGCTATTTTATAAATTAACTGAAATGTATGTAATGTAATAGTCATTATTAGATTAATAAATAAATAATGATTACTGATACTGATTTAACGATACTGAATGATTTTTTTATGGAATATTTTGGACCTACGTAACATTATGGTATGACATTATGTTGTGACATTATATTAGGTTTTTCCTTTAAATATGTAATTAATATTTGACAATTTTGTATGTAATTCCGATCTATTTCTATATGAATTAATTATGTAATCAATCAAGTTAATTTTATTTATTTATGTTAGCATTGTCAATTGTAATGAATGTTGTTATTTTAAATTCTAAACATATAAGTATTAATATTTGCACATCATGACAATATGATAAACATGTTAGCACAACTCCATGTTCTTATGACACCTTGCATGCATTTATATATTTTTTCTTTATAACTGTATGTACACACATGTTTGAGCAAATAAAGTTATCTGATTCTGAATCTGAATCTTGTCTCTGTCGCCTCCGACCTAGACTAGAGTAGAAGAGCAAACCCATCTCAAATAAAAAAAAGAGCAGCAATTAGAAGAGTAAATTACTGTCAAGCTTACAAAGTATTGCCCTACTCTAAACCCAGTATAAACCAGACATAATCCGTACCTAATCCCAATGCCACAGTTTTCTACATAATCCAGAATTCTGACCCGACATCACACATCTATTAATAGCGAGCACTTACGTACGCATAGTAAATGCCTCGTTTAGACGGAACTGGCAGAGCCTCGGTTATATCTGGTAGGAACTGGCTGCCAGTGTCAATGCTAAGTGCATTATGTGTGACGTATGACACAACTTGCTTGGTTTAAGATTAGTATTAGCGTTAGCAGGCCGGCTGGTGGAAAGTTACTGCTTTCTTTGTTGGTGGTCCTGTGACGCAGAAATTACTGAGAGGAAAGCTGTGTTTGAAGTGAAACTTCTTAGGCGACGATTCGACCATAGGCATGATGCCTGAGTAAAGAAAAAAAGAAATTGTATTTAGTCCATCAGTCAGATAATGCAAAAAATATTAGACACGTTTTTTTTGCTTTATCATAATAATACAAAAGTGACTTAGATAACACGTATTAAAGTTGACGAGTGAGGGCTCGCTACTTCACAACTACGTATAAAATATAGCAAGGCGTGACGTCATGCCACATTTTAACTCAATGTATCGCCGTAATCTTTTGATTACGTAGAAAAAGAAAAAAATACGTGTCCAATATTTAGATTTAGAAGAGAGGATCAGCTTAAGAAGTGCGCGTTGATACAAAGAAAATATGTATTTAATTTAAAATATAATACCTAATTGCTTTACCTGCTATAATTTATAATATTAGTGGAGCTTGCCCCTGTGAGGTTCGAACCTTCACAGTGCCTATAAGACTATGTAGATGATATCACTCAACAAAATGCTTTTACTGTGAAGCAATTATAGGAAAATGAAGAAGAGATTTCCATGAACACAACAATAGCTACAGGTGGGAACATTTTAAGAAGTTAATTTTCCACGAACATTGCAAGAAAACAGAGGTGTGTCACCTCTTAGCGAAAGCCAATGTTTATTAACTTTCTTTCGATCGAAGCATTCACAAAAGAAGACGTTTATGGAACACTATTGGAAAATAAGTTGCATCGGTGCATAAAGAGAGAGAGAGAGAGAGAGACATGACGCGCCTTGCCGTGTCTCTCTGTGTGATCGCGTTGTTCTTCTAAACTACTCAACAGATTTTGATGAGGTTTTCACCATAATTTATCCCTTAAAGTTTATGTTCATAATATATTCGTATTAAACATTGCATTTATAATAAGTAAAAGGTCTAACTCAAAGCTGTTTTGTTTTTTTTTTTAATTTTATATAATTTTATCTATTGCTTTAATTAAGTATGTGAATGTCGTGTACATAATTGGTCTATAGCAGAGCGTATACCTATTATAACTTTATAAATTAATGTAAAATTTATATACTGTTAGCGTACCTATTTTAAATAAATAAAATAAAGATCTATAATTAATGGAAAAACCAAGATAATGATGATCTCCAAGTTTCGTCAGGTCGAAAAAAACCGTGCGAAACATGCGTTGCTTACCTATATGTATAAGTAAGGCAGAGTTAGTTTGAAATAGACTAAAACATAGACACACATTTTTAGAATACTGCACCCACTCTCTATATTGTGAGACAGGTCAAGCGCTTTCCAGAGGTCGGATAGTGGCGTAAAGTGCCTCAGAAGTAATATAGAGTACGACTCCTGACAATGTATTGTGAGCCGAGGGCTAAGGGGGCGAAGTGGGAGTCAGAAGGAGGGGGGTTGTCTGGCGCCGTGCTACCGCGCCGCCCGCTCATTGACTCGTGACGCCATCGCCTTCATTACATACCTACCTAGCCTATTTAGACGCACTCCCAATGAAGTTGGAAATGCGATATTATTTTGATAGATAGGTGCTGGGTAACAGTGAGCAGTGATGGCCCAGTGACTTACGCGTTGTAGGTCGTGGGTTCGAACCCAGGCAAGTGCTTTACTTTGTTTAAATAATTTCATCACCAGTACCACACTGCTCTCAAAACGGTGAAGGAAAACATCGTGAGGAAACCGGCATGTCAAAGAACCAAAAATACGAAGACATGTGACATCTACCAACTCGCACTAGGCTCACGTGGTGGATTACGGCCCACTCCCTCTCACAGAGAGGTCTTAGTCCCAGCAGTGGGGACATTATAAGCTGATTATGCTGGGTAACCTTTAGATTTATTGTTTTTGGATTCTTTTGTTTTCAAGACTTTGAACTCTAAATTGAAGGGCAAAGGCAAATATCTAAACAGCTAATTTTCACAGTAAGTACGAAAAACTATTGACCTGCAGGGCTAACATGACAAGCGCGAGATCGCTCTTTTTCTCGTTTTGTCGAAATTTGTCTACGATTCTGACATTATTAAAATGCCTAACATGACCGTTAGGCTCGAGGAAACTTGAAAAAAGCACTTTGACACTTCTTTATCTCGTGACGAGAAACCAATGTAGCAAGTTATTAAAAACAAATCATTTTTATCGTAGCAACATCGGCTTGAGGTTCCGTCTCATTCTTGCGATTTTACCCATGAATTAGTATTATATAATACTGGTATTATTATTACTGAGCATTTTAGTCTATAATAGCAGTCCTGTCTCACTGCAGGACAAAGGCCTCTTCTTATACAGAGAAGGCACCAGCATTGATCAACAAGTTTGCTCACGGATGGGTGGGTAACCATATTTACACACCAAGACCTCTCCAGCCTCAGTAGGCCCGGCTGTCATTGTTGTATCTTTGCCAGTCGTTACGGGTCGTCAGAAGCCTGAAAGTTTGACAACGTGTCTTACCAAGGGGTTACCCAGTGACTGGATTGTGGAGCTCAGATAGGCAGTCGCTCCATGTAAAATACGGTATTCAGCTGCATCCAGTTAGACTGGAACCCGACCCCAAAATATTTGGGTAAAGGCTAGGCAGATTGATTGATTGATTGAGGTAAGATTATAGACATGTATCTTCATCAGAATAAGTCGATCTTCATCAACCTGGTAATCTTTATTTTGAGGCAGATGGTTAATATTGTACTAACACAGTAATTAAGGAATAATGTTACTAAGGGCCGGTTTTTTGATCCATAGTTAACTCAACCAGTAGTTAAACATAGTAACTAATGGTTGAATTTTGGCCAAATGTGTTTGCCGGGAGCTCGTTAAGCTACGCTTGCCGCCGTTGGTCTGTGGATGGGTGACCATCTTTTCATACCGAGACTCCTCCGTGCCTCGGAAAGCACGTTAAGCCGTTGGTCCCGGCTGTCATCCGTGGATCTTTGACAGTCGTTACGGGTCGTCAAAGCCCGAAAGTCTGACAACCAGTCTTACCAAGGGTATCGTATTATCCAGTAACTGGGTTGTGGAGGTCAGATAGGCAGTCACTCCATGTAAAATACTGGTATTTAGCTGTATCCGGTTAGACTGGAAGCCGACCCCAACAAAGTTGGGAAAAGGCTAGGCAGATTGATTGATTATGTTTGCCAAAACGCCATTAGTTACTGTTTTTAACATTAACATTAAAATTCATCTTAACTCATTTATGTTTAGCCTTTCATATTTAGCCAAAATTCAACCATTAGTTACTATATTTAACCATTAGTTGAGTTAACTTAGGATCAAAAACCGGCCCTAACATATTGTGTCTTTGTTACTTGTTAAATTAAATATAAATAAATTAAAGTTGTTTTGTGACTGCTGCTCCATTTTCTTGATTCTTTTACGCTTTTTCTCACTCTCCTTTATTTGTAAACAAATGGTTCCTATTTTTCTTGTACCCGGCATTTTGTTAAAAAAGAAAAAAAAATGCCTATCCATTGATAAATGTCACCCGTCTCTCCACATTTCCAATGCTTACTATAGGGTGCATACTCGGTAGGCTCTTCATCCCCTCCATATCCTAAGGGCACGCCCTCTCTACCATTATCGCGCCCCCCGGTCTACTCCTTGATATGCAATGGTCTCTCTGTAGCACCATACATGTTGAGGCAACAGGGGCTAGTGAGAATCTTTGGGTTCATTCGAGTAATCGAGTCTGGTTAAACCACGCTGGGGTCAGTGCATTTCATTAATTCATGCATACCGACCTTTTGTTAAAAAGCCCTGTTATTCAGTGGTATTTCTACTTAAGTCTTGCTTGTCAAATTACTGGCAATACGAGCACATTGAGACCACAGTTTGCACATAAATTGCGAACGTGACGCGAATTTAAATGTTAGAAGATGCTGTGATACAACACTCTATTGAAAGGGAGATAGTACAAAGGCACTGGATTCTTATTATAAGGGATGGTGTTACAGGTATGAATAGTGATTAAACAGAGTATAGGTATGAAGTACTTGTTACTATGAAAGTATTTGGTTTTAAGTAAATTAGAGAGAAAGTAAATGAGCTGCGCATAATACCTACGCATCTGATTCGTGTCAAAGATTTCAGGGGAGTACCTACATACCTCGTTTCCCGTGGCTAAGCTGAAGAGATTATGAGAGTGAAAATTATGTTGAGTTTTCCACCAATATTAAAATACCGCTTCAGTCGAAAAAATACATCAAAATCAAAAGCTAATTAAGACTTAGCAAGTCACTCAGATTATTTTCATCATCAGTTCTATTGCTTTAAATAAAATACAACGCAATTATAGACTTGTGATTTAAAAAAGCAATCACAAAATACCCATAATATATAATCTCCATGATCAGTTTCACAACCTTCAAAAACTATTCCAAGTCCAATTTTCCAAGGCTGTGTCTAGACGAACGACATGAGGCTATAATAAAAACCTTTCAAACGAAAGTTACCGAGTATAAACTCGAATGTAAAACGTTCGCCGGCTATTAGACCACTGGAATTGATGACGTCATAAATGTGTTAACGTTTATGTAGTCTAGCCTTTATGTGCCTATCAAGGCAACAAAATGCGTGGTAGAAAATTTTATTTGAAAGGTGAATTGGGTTCCTAGCATTTATTTTACTTTTGACATAAGCACGCCTATGAAGTTTCTTATTTATTGACAGGCAACCATAGACGAAAAAATGCAATACTTCATGGATGCTATGAAGCTCCTTATTTATTAACAAGCAACCATAGACGAAACAATGCAATACTTCACGGACGCTAAAGCAACTGGTTGGAAAGAAGGCTATTTCTGTTGCTTAGGGTCTAGTTTTCAGTTGGAAGATAAGTTTGATAGATAGAAAACCTATAGTTTTAGACAATACATATTTATTTGTAACTTCTATGTATTGATTGCTTGTACGTACAAGACGTACTTAATGAAAATCTTAAATTCATTCTGATCGTTCATCATTCTGAACGCTGGCTTTTAAACTGTGTTTAGACGAAGCATGAAAGGCACAGAAGTTCCTTAGATTATGACGGTGAGCACTAAGGAAGGAATTTTGAAAATGAATCCCCTAACTGTGTTTGATAGGGTGATGAAAGCTTGTGTGGAAGTTCGTAATTTTTGCCGATAGGAAATCTCATCGAGCACAACACAAGCCTTATTTTTTAATAAAATTTTACTACCTACCTAACCCAAAAAGAGATACATGTCCGATGTCAGGTAAGTACGTAACATACGATCTTATATAAAACGTTTACTTAGGCAGCATAGACTTTGAAACTGAAATGAAAGTCACATTACTTGAGGTTTATTTAATTTCACATCTAAACTATGAAGCTGCATATAAATACTCAAATAAAACTAGAAGAGAGAAGACCTATGTCAATAATTATTGAATATTCTTAAGCACCCTGATGAACTCATATTCAAATTCAAAACTATTGCATTCATGTGTACATTTAGTTGTTACAATATAAGTAAGTTCCAACATGAACCCCACAAGAATATTGTTGATACTATATTCAGCTTAGAAGATATAAAAAGTACGCGAAGAAGACGACAATTTATGAGGAACACCCACTACTTTGCTAGATTACTACTCGCTAGAAAAGGAGCTTGCAGTAGGTACTCACTTCTAAGTGAAGATAGAAATGATATTAAATTTCAAGAATATTGAAGGGAAGTTTAATACTGATTACCTAGGAATTTTCTTTCAAATCAATGCTAATAATAGTCTACAAATTTTCCGCACTAGTAAAAGAAGCTACAATCATTTGAAACAAACATTTGCCATTTCGTATATTTCTATTTCCCGAATAGTTAGAACATAAAGGTGCTATGTAGCATAAGTTCTGTAGCTTTCGTGCCCATCTTTACCAAACAGGAAAGGAAGATCTTCAGTAAGTATCTTCAAAAGAACATACCATGTATGTAATGCATTATTATTGGATGTAGTAACAACATAGGTTTCATTGCAAGATTTAAAATCAGCCTTCTTATTGTTGTCGTTTACAGTTTAGTCTACAATTTTGGCGTTAATACCTCCGAAATCTTCGTAAATATTAGACAATTTTAGAAAAACAAGACTACAAGCAATAATGTTAATACGATCAGTGTCCCCATTCCGCTGAGCCGGGTCAAGTTTGCCAGATTATTGGGTTTTCGGGACAATGCTCTGATAAATATTTTATAGGCATACTACGGCGACGGTGTTACGTAACATTATGGATACCTAGCTTTTTAAAAAGGTTAAGTTATAAAAGTTACCGTTTTTTAAACGTAATGCTTTGTCTTTGTGCATTTTTACTAGGTATATGTCTAGTAAGAAACGCTTGCTTACGATAATAATTTATTGAAAAAATTTATTTGACAGCCACTTATTTTCTTAAAGTGTGAAATCATGAATATTCTCTTGCGCCACTTTTTCTCTTATATTAGATCAATTAACTTCAAGTATTTTCGTATTGACCAATTATTCTAATATTTGTAGTACCATACCTAATGCCCAAAATTCCGACTGGAATTATTCTATTCAAATACGGCTAGCTATCGTAAGCAAAACTGCAAACATTACATAAATAACTATGCAACAACGCGTAACATTGCTTCACATGTGCCAAAGCTACAGCTAACATTGACCTAATAATAAACTAGATTGATTAATACTATCCAAGTACACTGACATAATACATAAACCACAGACAAAATAAATATGGCTTTATTGTAAATACTGACACAAGAGAAACTAATGAATTCATAGAACGGAAAAAGTTTTTCACCATTTGAAAATAAAGTTTGATTTAAATAACGCCTTTCGCTATTCATAGGAGTCCACGTGAAGTTGTGTGTGAATTTGGACCACAATACTTTTTCGACCTTCTGAATTCATTGATGGGCTGTATTAATTTAAATAATGCAACAAGGTTCAACAAGGCCTTGAAATCGAACGGCTTCATTTGTTTTTTTACCAAGAAATTTTACCAGAGTTCCAAGTACCCTAAATTAAATACATATTTTCATGTTAATACTGTTCTGTTCATTAACAAAATGGTTAAATATTTATTTTATCTGTGCATTTACGTTAGTAGGGAAACTTGTCGGAAAATTTTATCGCTCGTTGAAGGCGCTTTTTGTTTTTCCTTTTAATTAATGGATACATTTCATCGAGTCGTGCTGATAATAAGTCAGCCATTTTCCTTATATTAAGTGTAGGAAGGGATCGAAGTTATTTCAGGTGTGGTAAGAGCACCAAACTACATGGAAATATCCTACTTGGTACCGTGACGGAACAAAAACAGCTTTAGTATTTGGGTTAATATTGATAGAATAAATACTCCTAATTATATGGATTACCGAAACGAAAGGTTACTAAGAGTTGATAGTAAGTCGATGGTATTATATCACAAAAGCGATAAAGTGATCCATTGAGGAATATAGAAAAGTACTCATAACTATTAATCGGAATCGGTATCATTTTGAAACAAATTGCTAATCCATTGCTTCATATTTTTTAGAAACATTTTCTGCTCTACAAAGTAAATAACGTAATGAATGTTCTTGAATTGTCAAAATGAAACCGATTCCGAGTGATAATGCGTTCCGCAATTGCCCCGCTGTTCCATAAATTGTCTCGTCGTTCTTCATATTTTGCCCTGTACATCTCTTTATTCAGATAGACAGTTAGAGCGTTTCTTGTAAGTGCAAATGCACTGGAGCTCCAATTATTTAAACTATGATGTAACAACATTGCTCTCGTAAAAAGGCTCCCTCGGGCACTTAGGACCAGCCGTATTTAAAGTAACGTCTCTTTTGGAACCGTCGGAATGTAACGTTGACGTTGTTGGCTGAGGTTTCACGTTTTTATCGAGGTAAATAGCTGAATCTTCATGTATGGTTTATTTTAAAGCTCTAATATTTTATGCGCGAAAGGCAATATTTTGGAAGGACTTTGAATATTTTCTATTTGCTTCTAAAATACAGCGCAATGTAAAAAAAGACAAAATAATTTGTTGAATATTTAATTGATAAAAGTCCTAAGATAGTTGTTTAGATCTCCCAAACAACTATCTGTTTGGGGGTGGTTTTGGGATCCACCTCCTAGTGGTCCACCCCGGGCAACGGCACCACAGGCTTGCCTGTGGTACGGCTGAACGATCCCACTTAGCAGTGGTAGGCTCCGCAAGGGGCCGCCTGGCTCGCGACCACCATCCCACCGGAGTCCGGCGCCAAGCAGCTTGCTGTGTTCCGTCGGTGTGTGGGAGTGCCAGTGCCGTTGGGGGAGAAGGAGATTGTCAGTTGCGCTGTTTGGCACCGGTTGTGGTCTCTGAGTCAGCTAGCCGGGTAACTCATTTTGGAGGGTAGCGGGATCCGAAGCACGGTGCCAGCCGTTGGCCGACCGCAGTCAGTAGGGGGCCCAAGTAGCACGCCAGCCACGTGCCAAAGGCTGCCCCGCCAACTCGCGAAAAATCCCGGTATGCTCCACCGTGCCAGCCGGCGACTGGATGGGAGGACCCGGTGGCCATATCCGGGGGGGTTCGGGTGTCCCCGCAGTCTCCAGATGAGTTCCCCGTAGGTTTGGTTGGCTCTAGTGTTCCACTTGGATCACTGAGCGGCGCCTCGACAAGTCGACTTTTTCCCCAACAACTCCACTCAATATGACACACAAAGCGAAGAAAAATAAGGTAAAACAACGGCTGCACTTCCTCCCACTAAAAGTGCATCTCACTAATATCAGGGGGTTGCACTCCAATCTCGATTCGGTCCATCACCACCTTGAGACCGAGAAGCCGCACCTGTTTTTCCTAACGGAGACGAAGATAACAACCCCGTCGGACGTGGCGTACCTCAACGGGTAGTTGAGGTACGCCACGTCCGACGGGGTACTCTCTTGAACACAAGTTCAAGAAGCAAGCTGGGGTCTGTGTGTACGTCCGCGATGACATTTGTTGTCGTCGTCTCCGTTGCTTTGAGAAATCGGGTTTCTCTGCCATATGGCTACTTGTGGATACTGGCGTGGAGAAATCTCTCTACATCGGCATCTACCGATCGCATAGCGGTGACCAGGAGACAACAGCGCTCTTTAATTTCCTCGTGGAGTCGACTGACGTAGCCCAGCAACGGTACCCAACGGCGAAGCTCATTTTTCTGGGGGACTTCAACGCCCATCATAAAGAATGGTTGTTCCCATACCAGAAAACTGACCATGCTGGGTTGGAGGCGCGCAATTTTGCTTTAACGCTAGATTTGACCCAGATGGTGAATGTGGCAACGCGGGTACCGGATGTTGACGGCCATACACCCAATTGCTTGGACCTTCTGCTGGCATCTGATCCGGACAGTCATTCAGTATCGGTCTCAGCCCCGCTGGGAACGTCTGACCACTGTCTGGTGAAATCCATATCAACCTGCTCTCCTCCAGATGAGAGCCCTAGAGGCACGAGGCGAGTATGGCGATACGGGTCAGCAGACTGGGATGAGATGCGGTAGTTTTTTGCGTCTTATCCATGGCGGCAAGTGTGCTTTTCCTCGGGTGACCCCTCGCGCTGTGCTGACGCGGTTGCGGACGTGATTCGGCAGGGGATGGAATATTTTATTCCATTCTCCGACATCCCGCTCGGTCACAAATCCCGGCCTTGGTATAACGCAGAATGTGCCCACGCTGAGGCCCGAAAAGAGACTGCCTACCAAGCCTGGGTCAAGGCCCGCGACCGTAAAGTTAGAGCGCGCAGGGTTCGCGCGAAGAAGAGAGCCTTTAATTCTGCCGCCAAGTTCTGCAAGCGGGTTTTGCGTAGGGCACGTTTTGACCATGTCGGACATATCGGGGCCAGGCTGGCTTCGCACCCTCCGGGTAGTAAACAGTTCTGGTCCCTGTGTAAAGCGGTTGAAACGAATTTCTGTCGTCCCACTTTACCTCCTATGATGAAACCTGATGGGTCGCTGGCTCACTCTGCAATTGAGAAGGCAAATTTATTTGCATCTCTCTTCGCAAGCAATTCACGTCTGGACGCTGGCTCAAAGCAACCACCTACTGTACCTCATTGTGACTCCTCGATGCCGGAGATCGCAGTACACATTAAAGAGGTCCGAAGAGTATTGTGCAGTCTAGACGTGAACAAGGCCAGCGGGCCTGACGGCATTCCAGCGAGAGTGTTGAGGCAGTGTGCGCCTGAACTGTCTCCTGTATTGACACGTTTGTTCCGCCTCTCTCTTGAAAAAAGAACGGTGCCGAAATCCTGGAAGCTTGCAAATGTACAACCAGTGCCCAAAAAAGGCGACCGTGCAGACCCTGCCCATTACCGTCCGATCGCCATTACCTCCATTCTGTGCAAAGTTTTGGAAAGGGTACTGAACAATAAGTTGCTGAACTACCTTGAAGACAATGATCTCCTCAGTGACCGTCAATATGGCTTTCGCCGCGGACGGTCAACTGGCGATCTTCTTGTGTATGTCACGCACTGCTGTGGCGAAGCCATCGAGAAACACGGCGAAGCACTGGCTGTATCGCTTGACATCTCGAAGGCCTTTGACAGGGTCTGGCACGCTGCTCTGCTCAGCAAGCTTCCTGCTTATGGCATCCCAGCTGATTTTTGTAGCTGGATATCAGATTTCCTCAGTGAACGGTCGATTAGAGTAGTTGTTGATGGCTGCTCTTCTGACCTTATGGCTATTGATGCCGGAGTTCCTCAGGGGTCTGTTCTCTCTGCAACTCTTTTCCTGCTGCACATCAATGACCTGCTTCGGCCTGGTATTGTTGGGTACGCAGATGACAGTACAGTTTCAGAGAGATACTTGTCCAGAGCAAAAACCAGCGGGGCCGAAGTTCGTTCCTTGAGAGAGGCCATGGTATAGCGGACAGATTTGACCTTAAGCTTTGTCTCCCAGTGGGGTGATGATAATTTGGTCTCTTTTAACGCCACCAAAACGCAGGCGTGTCTTTTTACCGCTAAAAAGAGTCGTTTCGCCCAAACTCCTACTTTTCGGGGTACATCTGTTCCTGTAACTGATCGTCTTGAGCTCCTAGGCATGGAGTTGACATCTGGTCTCAACTTCGGCGCCACCATCGAGTACAAGGCTCAAACTGCGGCCAAGAAACTGGGCATCCTAAATAGGGTGAAGCGATACTTTACGCCTGGACAGCTTTTAACCCTTTACAAAGCGCAAGTCCGATCCTGCATGGAGTATTGCAGTCACCTTTGGGATGGATCAGCTAAGTACCAACTCGCCGCGCTTGACTCGGTGGAACGCAGAGCTAAGAGGCTCATTGGCGACGTAAAACTGGTGGATGCCAAGCTTCATAGCTTGGCTCATCGCCGCAAGGTTGCCTGCTTGTCGGTCTTCTACAGATTGTACTTCGGAGAGTGTGCCCGAGAACTCCACGACCTCATTCCACCGGCCCCATTCTACCACCGGACATCTAGACGCACTGCCAGTTACCATCCCTACCTGGTTGCTATTCCACCAATTCGCACTAAGCGCTTCCAAATGTCTTTTATAATGCGCACCGCAAAAGAGTGGAACTCACTACCTGCGTCTGTATTTCCGAACGTATACCTACAACCCTAATCTATTCAAAGTGAGAGTGAACAGGCTTCTTCTGGGTAAGCTCACTCCATCGTCGACTTTGTCTCTGTCACCTCTGACCTAGACTAGAGTCAAGAGCAAACCCATCACAAATAAAAAAAAAAAAAAATCTATGAGTAGACACTAATGTGACATCAAATATTATATATGCAAGAATATAATAAAGACGAAGTGCATGAACTTGCAGGCAAAGTCTAATAATAGAAGGAGAAACGCACAAACGAAGAACACGTCACACAGAAGAGTGTTAGGTACAAACTATTGATCGATGAGCCCAGAGAGACCGTGAGATCATAATCACCATTCATAGATACCTACTATGAAAGTCCATAACTTTTATGTCAAACCATACAATTCGCCATTAAATTAGTCCCATCACTTTCAATACTGTGACAACTCCAAATAAAAACTTAACTACTACACATAAGTAAAATGTTAACAGCTAACCTAATTAATTAGCGCTTGTAATGTTTATATGAGCGTTAATTAAAATGCCACACTTATGTCTGTTAACAATGAAAACACTATTAAGTCGAGGAAGGAGTTCGTTAGAGCTTAACATAATTAATTAAGTTTTTGCTCGTTCAACACAAATAGAATGGATGCTCCGTTTACCCTTAAAAGGATTGAAATAAATAGGAGTGACGGTTTAATTTATTGTGGGGGTTGATTGAAAGAAACGACAAGGAAAGGAAAAAGATCACGAATTTCGAAGTTATTTATCAAGACCTACACATAAATTCTCATTCTTATCAATACTGTAGCTTCGGACTAGCGAGATGCTTTATTATAAATTCAGGATCGAAACGCCTCCTGTCACAGTATAAAACTTCGTAGTAGTGACTTAGAAATTCAAGTTTAATGTTTCTGTGAATTCTGTTGGTGACCAAGATTAATCTACTAGATAAGGCACAAAATAAATCAAATCAACAATAGCGTTAATAAAAACATCAAACGTTGTATGTATTAGTGTGAAGATTGTAAATATGAATGAGGTTGTATAATATAAGTTTTCCCGACAGCTTTCTTTATAAGTTACCGGCGAGTTAGGGAATCACTCCTACTTTGCAAGGGTGACATGAAGACATGTGAAAATATCGAGACGTCTGTGCTGTACCTATTAAATATTAATGTACTGTTACACATTAACCTTCAGGAATAAATGCTCTCAATAATGGTGAAAACCGCATCAAAATCCGTTGCGTAGTTTAGAAGAACAACGCAGTTAAACACACAGACACAAAAAATGACTAATTTATTTATAATATGTACTATAGATATTATATATAGTAGTAGTATACTGTTCAGTATTACACTGTATAATCACAATGACAGCTCGGTTCCCTAGCGAGTACATCAGCAGCAGCTTTATTTATTTAGTTACACATGCAATCCAATTTTGCTATGCTTGTACAATGTGCTCGAATGCGGTTGAAGCTATTTGCACGATCTTTGATAAAGCGGGCGTTAGCTTTCTTAGTAGCTAGTGCAATTTTCAGACTCCTTCGAAAAGCTATGGCTGCGATATTGCAGGCACTTGTAGTAAAAAATCGTGGCCTAAGTGACCTGTGATTTGCTGCGGATAAAAAAGGCGTAGATGTGGCGAAATTGGATTAAAATCATTTAATGAAAAAGACTATCGACCCGATGAAAATTCCCAAAATGAAAATTTTCTTTTTAGGAATTTTCATCATAATGAGCTTAAATATCACGCAAATTTAAGCCCGTCTGGCCTAAAGAAAACAAGGTATGAAAAATTCCTCCTGTTTTTCATCCCTAGATCTGACCCGTAACTTGATTAAAACAGAAGCCTGTTGCTTATTGGTGCCTTGCCAATGTAATCATTTACTCGACTAAGTTTCATAAGATGTTGTCCTCTTTTTACTTACTTTTCTTCAGCTGTCTCTTCCACAGGTGGCTGTGGTACAAGTGTTGATAAGTCCGGCAGTTCGACTGCCATCGTATCCATTGCCATTTTTGCACTGTTGATTTACACTTGTGTTCTTATAGTCACATACATGGATAGAATACTAATTGAAATTCACTTTTTATTACTTCGATCTGTATGTATAAAAAAAATTGTTATATTTTAAATGCTAATTCGGTCACGTTAATGTGGTAAGTAATGTTTCAAACGTTACTGTTATCTTTAAAATTTTATATTTTGGTATGAAAATATAGTTCAAATATACAGGTGTCCCCGTGTTATCACTGTGCAATACTGTGAATCAACAGAGTAGTGTCTGAATATATAACGTCGAGATAATATGGCTCAGGAAGCTGTATTATCATTATCAAAAATTACAGTTAGGTATTACATTATCAAAGGCTGTTGTTGCTAAGTCATGGTCAGAAGTAATAGCATAGTTTTTGACAATATTTTTTGTTTTATGGTTCATTAAAGAATGTCGTTATAGAGTATTTATGAATAGTAGATAGGTGGTGGACGGTTACTCAAAACTTTAAACGACTTGAAATGTCTGACGTTAAACAAAATCGATAGTTTGAAATTCTGTTTGTGCGACATCGTAAACTGGCGTCGTTTACAGAAGCATTGGTTTGTGAAATCTACTATATATAGCTCAGCCATCAATTTTAGCACTAAGTACAATAATTTTTATCAGCATCGTTACCAAAAAAGGTACTTAGCTTATAGTTGAATCACGTTTTTCTGCATGATTTATATATGTTAGTTTGTAAGGTATGTATCTATGGGCCATTGTAGCCTGATAATAAATGTTTTATTATTATTATTATGGATATTATTATCACTCATCATGACCTTCACCCATTTGGGAAAAGGCATTTTAAGATATATAGATATGGATCCCTAAGGGCAAAGGCCTAAGCTTACTTAGGCCTTAGCTCTTAGGGAATTACTTAACAAATAGTTTTTTAGTACAAATAGGTAGTAGTTAAGTACTATATTACTTATATGCCTATATAAATGAAAATCAATTGCCGAATGTATGTACGCGCATCACTTCAGAACCGTTGGACCTATTTGGCTAATTCTTTTTTTGTTGTGTTAGCGATTGTCAGGATAAGTTTTGTATGAAAGAAAATGTTTCAAAACATGCCGGAAAAATTGGAAAATTCGGGAAAACTAAAAGTGCATTTTCTATGGGAATTTCGTATGAAATATTGAAATTTTGCAAGGACAACGTTTGTCGGGTCAGCTAGTATATTATAAATGCGAAAGTAACTCTGTTTGTCGGGCCTTAACCTTTGTTTGTAACCTTTTGAACGGATTTGTGTGATTTTAATAGATTAGGATACTTTTATCCCGCAAGTACGTTCCCGAGGTATAATTTCCGACATCCACGCAGGCCAAGCCGCGGCCAAAAGCTAGTGCGTTATAGCTTTAATATTTGATCAGACAAAAGTTGATTCGGTTTTTCAACTCTATTGATGTAAAAAATCTAATGCTAATCTATAGCAAAGTTATGCAAGGATTACATACAAGTAAAAAAACCGGTCAAAAGCGAGTCGGACTCGCGCACCGAGGGTTCCGTACTATCATATATTAAAAAAAAAGTGTGCTATTTAGAGACACCGTTTTATTTTTCCTGTAATCTTTATAGAAACTTCTATCACACAGAATAATTTCAGATTTTTCTCTAGGACTATAAAAAAAGAAAAAATGTTTGAGAATGTGCAAACAGCGCTCTTTCATATGATTCCCCACATGCCCTAGTAGCCCCACTTCGAATTTTTAAGACACCCGATCACTCCCTGTTGCGAAAAAAAAAATCTTATTTGTAAAATATTTGGGCAAACGTCATCTAAAACTATTCCAAAATTCAAGTTGATAGCATTAGTAGTTCTTGAGATATCCAGCTGTGACAGACAGACAGACTGAGTCGCACCGTAAGGGTTCCTTTTTAGCATTTTGGTACGGAACCTTAACAGACTTGTAATGAAATTCAAATAACTTTTTATTAGCTGAATATGACATGCAAAACGGGTTCTAGTATTTTAATGTCGGTATACAGCAAAAAGTAAATAATGCTGATAAAACATTCTTAAATAAATTAAAGTAAGTAGAGGCACGTATTATAATTTTTTGGTTGATTTAAAATCAAAGTGTTTATTTAAGGTTATTTTACAAAGCTGCTGGTATTGGTGTTCAGGACATCATTGGCGATTGTGGGTGTACCTATGATACTATAGGTAGGCACATCTCTGGCCGACCCTTGGGGAAAGAGGCGTGAACATTTATGTTATCTTTTTAAAGCACTGACAATCTTAGTGCCATCTAGACTATGGGTGTAATAAAATACTGTAGTAGGTACTTTATTGGTCTAGCTTGAGTTGGCGGACGATTAGGTCATAGTTCCGAGAGCCAGGTCAGGCAAAAACTACTTTTGGATTGTGGCTGACAAATCTAGAATGGCTGTCGAAAATTGTGGAGGGCTAACCAGGATAAAAAAGTTTGATAATTTAGCTTTACTTAAAAAAAATAAATATAAGAGTCGACGATGGAGTGAGCTTATCCAGAAGAAGCCTGTTCACTCTCACCTTGAAGAGACAAGGGTTGTATGCGCTTGGAAACACAGTCGCAGGTAGTGAGTTCCACTCTTTTGCTGTGCGCATTATAAAAGACATTTGGAAATGCTTAGTGCGAATTGGTGGAATAGCGACTAGGTAGGGATGGTAACTGGCAGTGCGTCTAGATGTCCGATGGAAGAAGGGGGCCGGTGGAATGAGGTCGTGGAGTTCTTGAGCACACTCACCGAAGAAGAAGACCGACAAGCAGGCAACCTTGCGGCGATACTAGATAACTATGAAAGCTTTATTAGAAAAGCATCTTAAGGGTTTTCGACTGTCACAGCGACAAAACTCCTCATAATATCGTAAAAGTGAAAGTAATCGTAATGAGTCATCTGTTATGAAGCGAAATTATTGAAACAAGTCAACAATCCCACGTCAAATAGCGGGCTCAAATACACGAATACCATACTTCCGTTTCAGACAAAATAATGCGAACCAACGATCCGAAAATAGCATGAACATAAACAATATTCGTTTGGTTTTGTTTACTGCACATCTCTAGCGCGCAATATCCGCGTGGTGCGCACACGCATGCCCACTCATATTTACAACTGTGAGTAACGTTAGGTACTATAAAACGTTTACAAAATAACTCATGTGTTCCCAGAATACGTTTGATAGTAGATTATTTTTTAAGAGGTTTGGTATTCGGAAGTCGCTGATTTGTTTACTGGATTAAGAATTATTACATTAATTACATTATTACACCATTACATTACATTACTCGTAATGTAATGGTGCGTAAACAATTTTTTTGTGGATAAACAAGAAAGGTGGAAATTTTACGGATATTATACATTTTTGTTCAAGATAATATTGTTAGCTGGAAATCTACTGAAATACTACGACGGACAGATCATTATTTTGAACAAAGGAAATCTAACATCCACAGTAATGCACAATGGTAGAGACGAGTGATAGATCATACAATTTATAATAGTCCACCGCAAAAGATAGAACTAGGGAATCCAATCCCGCAATTTGCTGGATCAGTAATGCAGGAGTACAAATGCGGGATTCGTGACTGGAAAAAATGGAATTTGAAGAAAAATGGTCGATAATATACAAGCACACCATGCGACGTGTAAGGATACAGAAAAAGAATCGATACTTGAGTAGTTTTAAGTAAAATTGAGTATACTCGATACTTTTGTTACGATCGCGATACCGACAATTTTCGTACTCGATATCTTTGTTTCGATACTTTTCACTTTCCTCGATACACGAATTGGTCTGTCTCTAATTCAGGGACTTCCCGGTACAACAAAATAACTTTATAGAAAAATTAAATGCACCATGTTTGGACAATATCTCGCAGTGAAGGCAATTTCGTCATTTTTCCAATGCAATACAGTTAGTGATTTGTGGTTATCGTACCTACATAAATGTTTGTATTTATTTCATATAACACTTCATAAATTCATGATCATAACTACATATAACAAAAAGTACGATTTTATTTGCAGTCCCGCAAATCCCGCGGAACCGCGGGATTGATGACTTGCGGGATTTAGATTTTTATGCGAGATTGGATTCCCTAGATACAACAAAATAATTAAAATGCAGATACGAAGTCACAATCACAACTCAACAAACAAGACTACAACAACACCTAATCATGATTACCTTATAACAAATGAAAAACGACCTAACAGCGATGATACTACACTATTTATTCATAAATACTACTAGTTAGACTCTCAATTACAAGAATTTGGATCACAAAGCGCGGAAGTCCGTAATTCTTTCAAAGATTCTTTGATAGCATTGTATGAAACACGCGCAAACGCATAATATCTTGTCTGTCACCTTGACAGGTCGTCGCAATTATTTACGTCATTACAGTAGTATTGTTGACTACAGAAGTGTGATTGTCGTTTGTTAAAAGTTCAATGTTTTGGGCATTCTGTTCTAGAATTGTCTAAATTCTATTTGAGAGAAATTTTAATAACTTTCTCGTGTACTAGCGTTCTTTAATAGAGTCATGTTGAGCATCAAATGTAGAGATATTTTTCATATTAATTTTAATATGTTTGGTATATTAATCATCAGATCCATGAAGGCTTCAAGTGGCACATTTTATTAATTTTCTTTCGTTGAGAGTAATAACTAAAAACGTCGGCTGCATCGGTGACCAGTGCAGCTTTATTGCAAAGTTTTTTATGTAAAAACATTTTCGCAATTTTGAAAAATGCGAGACTTTTTCTTTTCGCCTTGTTTTTGTAGTTTATAAATGTATCCTATCTGCTTTGCTGTAGTGAACATATTCATATGATAATTATTAGTGTCCTAATAAAATTGTTGACCAAACCGCAAATATATTTTCAGTGAATTTTTCCCAGGTTTGCTTGGTTTGCTTCAATACCGCAATACATTAAACTTGTTTATTCTTTGTTATGAAAAGTAAAGCTACGTAATTAAAGTCCACAGTATACTTAGATATTAAACATGCCATTATGAATAATATGAATGAATCATCAGAATTAAAACGATGGATAACACATACAATATGTACTTTGCTAAAATTCATAATTGCAGAACGAGTGATTCATTGAATGATGAATATAACGAAGCTTATAATTAATTTAACAGCTCTCCCATCGACGCTTTGCTTCTTAATTCCAATTTTACTCATCGGAAAATTAGGCTATTTAATTTGGGTGAACTGGCTTGGTTAATCTTTACTTAGGACTTTAATGCCTGTCGAATTTCAGCTTATTTGGGTTTCGACTTGAAAGCAGCTGGATTTGGGAGGCTATTATAAAGGTTTAACCCCTTTTTAGATTTCGATCTTGGCGGAGGAAAAACTAGGAAGAACTTTTAAAACTATATCTTATCTACCTACATAAGACTGACGGAAAGGTCACTTTTACCGTCCCTGTCATTTCCCATAAGATTATTCTAATAGAATGGGCAGCTGCGGCCTCATGTGTAATAATAGAGTCTTCTATCTTTACTTACGTGCTCATTATAGCAGTTTGGGGAGACTAATTATTAGGAAATCTGGTTTTACGACCTGTTCAAGGCACCCAACACTTCTAAGGCGGGTATCACATCGCCGCAAAACCATATCAGCGAAATCGCAGTACTTAGCTCAATTCAACTGACTCGCATGATATTCCGGTATTCAAATCGCCGATTCACTGCAGAGGTGTGATATCTACCTTAATAATTTTGAAAAAAGAAAACGCGAGATTTTTTTAGAAATATCTTTTTCTATGTTGTCAATAATGATAATGATTTATGTCTTTAGAAGAAAGAAGTAAATAACTGTGGCAATAAGAAGGAATACAATCTGGAATATATGGAACTGACGTTATTGCAGCACATATCCTTCTCTACCACATCAATTCCACCCATTGCTTTGTCTAAACCTTCATCATTTCACCACAAGGTCTGACAGCCATAGCATGGGCATCTATTACCATTATTGGTTACCCATAAGTGCTATATCCGTCACAATGACCACGGTACGCAATAACGCGCACGGAATTAACTCCACGGTGTTCGCTTCGAATGAATGCACGCTACGCGTCAAGTCTTCTGTGAAATCGTTCGTTATTTACACTCGTATGAGTGACGAGTGAAAATGAACGTAGATTTTTGCTAATATTGTTAGATATGGCTTGAAACTAGTGTGTAATGATGAACGGACATGATTTGTATTGATCCCACGACTTCGTCTGCGTGTATTTTGTATTTCATCATTTTTAGGGTTCCGTACCTCAAATGGAAAAAAACGGATATCTTATAGGATGACTTCGTTGTTCGTCTGTCTGTCAAGACCCTTTTCCCCAGGAACGCGTGGAGGTATCAAATTGAAATTAATATCAACGTAAGTCCCTTGGAACTCTATAAAAGTTAAGCTTCTAAGTCAACGCAATAAAAAAATAGGAATTGACCGTGGCGGTGGCGTATATCAATATATGGGAGAACATGTTATTCACCTACAACGTTAAGTTTGTTTCTGGGATAAATTCTTTTGAACTATGGAATCCTTCATAGTCCGTGGTCCGGCACGCACTTGGCTGGTTCTGGTTTTTGGTGGCTTGGCTTGTTGTTGGTTTTATGTTTACAGGCTGACAGTATCTTATATTCTACTTATCAGTCAAACATGACGATGGGTTTAGGCGTGAAAACGTAACAGCCAGACAGACAGACGTGTTACTTTCGCATTTATACTCGTAATATTAGTATGAATAACAAAATCGTGACGAAATTCCAATTTTCGTTTCTTTTACCAAAATCTTGATCACAGGTTTTTACCCATTTTCAGTTTTGATTCCAATTGACTATGCTCACAGAAAATTCATTCAGGTTTAGGTAAGCCCAGCGCCGTCGTCGTTTGTATCAATTATTTTTAGATCGTCTACTTTTAGCATATGTAGCTACTTCGACTTTCCATTGAGACAAGTCTTGGATAAGTTTCTGCTATTTACATTTTATAGCTACTTGACCGGTAGCAACTAATTCTTCATATTAAATATTATCTTATTTAATATTTTAATTAACGGTATCATCTAACTTGTTAACAGATCTATCTAAATTGTAACAAGGCGAGAATAACAGATCAATCCAATTGTTTGAAACTTTTAGTGAAACAACAAATGTTATAGTTTCAATTTCACGATTTGTTAATTTTACGTTTGTTTCATGTGTTCTTTTGTGTATTTGGAGCCGTGTTATTTGCCAATTGTATCAAGGTTTATGTTTTTAATATTAGTTCATGTGTTGTATCCTTGCAATCTGCATTTTCTTTTCAAATTTTGTATTAGTTTTGTTTTGTTTGATACCGTTGTTATTTCGTTGTTTCTCTTTAAATTGTTTGTAAGAACCACGTATGATTTTGATTTGCGATACAGAAATGTGAATAACTATAGGAATAACTTTATTTTTGTTTTCAAGTAACATCAACATGAATTGAAAAATTGTTACCATTAGCCTAGATTCTGAAATATGATCGTTTTAAAGTCTTGAAGAAAATAGGAGAAAACGCAAGAACTAAGAAACAACGATGTGAAAGAAAAGTTCAACAGTTTGTTGTTATTCAATGTTATTTTTAAATCTACGAAGTTAACCTTCACGGCAAAGTAAACTGATGTAGAGAATTTGTAATTGATGGAAAATTTTAGAGTGAATTAATTTTAAAGGCTAGATTCCAGTCTAGAACAAAGTGAGTGACGGAACTGATAAGCATGACTGATGAAGTGATGAGATTATGAGTAAACGTAGAAAAAACTCCGTGCATCTGCACGGAGTTTTACTGCCTTGGTTTGGTGGTATATGCAAAGATATTTCGAATGAGAATTTTGTATTGTTTTAAACGTTACAAAACGGTTTAATACTATAATAGTTTAATCAATGTTTCGTCGAGGATATTTTTTTCAATAATAATATTCTACTTTGTTGGTAACACGAACTATTTCCCTTTCAGTTATCCTTGCTTAAGTACGTGTCAATAACATTCCTCTATTTCCTCTTAATCATCTGTTTCTATAGGTATTACTTCATTTACACTATATTTTAGTTCGAAAATGTAACGTATATTACAATAAAGTTCAGCGGATGTGATTGTTTGAGCGTTATGCGATTGTTTCATAATGGTATCACACCGGTTTCACAACACTGCTCGGTAATACGCGTATCTGCAAGTGTTGAATATGTGCATGCAACAATAACAACATTCTAAATATGGGCATTATGAGCCGACGCGATCCGCCACTCGTTCTCAATTTCATTGTGTGTAATTACTTGAAAGTACTATGTATATTATTATGAGTTTTATGTATAAATTCTGTTGTATTGTAGCCGTTAATTAAAATGGTTTCCATAACCCATGAACTAGGTGTTCAGAACGCGTGGTAATCATACTGCCGTCATAAGGAAAAAAGACGTATCTGACATTTTTTCGAAAAAGAGTTATTTACATATTCGGAATCAGCAAAGAAAGACGCATCTAGGTACCAGTATATTTATATTGGCGTAAACTTAACGAAAACATAATAATTCTTACTATTAAAAGAGGCATCTGCCTTTGTATCTTGTATTTTAAACATGACAAAATATTTCTTTTTGTCCATTTCAATATATCTGTAGATACGTCCTTTTGGATTATAGCGCCGCGGCAGCACAGGTGACATTAATAATGAAATACAAACAGACGGATTAATTTCTGCTCCCTTTTCGGTAAAGGTTTGTTAGTAACCTTTCGAAATTTTAAAACACTACCCACGTCCGAAGCAATATTCACTAAACGAGTAACGTCTGAAACATTTTTCTTGATACCAACGTTTAAGGTGACATCTAAGCAATCAATTGTGGAAACACAGCAGAACAAACGATTCTAGAATGCGACATTAAATAATGAGCACCTATAACACTTCACATTCACTGAATTGTCGATTACAGTGTTGGACATGAAACTGTGTTGTTTATGCAAGCTTACGGAGCGAGCGTACGTGTGGCTCGGGCGAGTGCCGCGGCGCTACTGAAAGAGGAAGGGGGCGCAGAGTACCCGGCTAGAGATGCGCGTCGCGACGCCCCCACGGGGTAAATTACCAGATAATTTGGGTAATTTATGTGTTCTCCGTTCTAAAAATTCGTGTTTTTCAGCGTCAATTCGTTCGGTATTGTTCGAGATTTTAAACTATAGGCGGAAAATTATGATTCTGACCTAGATACCTTGAACACAAAATCAGAATTACAGGAAACAAATGAGTGAATCAACCTTTAGCGAGAAAACTAAAAGGTCAAATTTTCTCAAGGCCTTACCGAGAAAAAAAATGAAATTAATTTCAAAGTTTTCCTTAACTGCATCTTGCAGTTAAGGAAAACATTGATCTTGAATTAATCTTGATTAATTATTGTTCGCTATTTCCTCACAGGAACATTAGACAAAAGCTGGTAACATCGTCGTTAAAGGAATAAAAGTAAGGTGGCAACTTGGGGTTGGTCGCGCCCGCCCTACGTTTGGGCGGATTGTCGGATCGATCCGCACACTGGTCGCACGACTTCTCGCGACCACCACCGTGACTGCTTGCTACCAATCTACGCCACTCGTCATCGATATATTCAAATGTTGTGTGTGGGTACTTTATTTTGATTGTTTTGGCAACAGATTCGAATCGTGGTCTGGCGTTTGGTATGTTTATCATAAGGTAAACTCTGACTATTAGACCAATTTTTAGGGTGATTTTATAGGTACTTATTTTTTCAGTTCCTGGCATAATATTGATCCCAGTTTTATTTAGGAAGGAGTTTAAGTTACGCCACGCTACATTTTCATCATGCCTTTTTAGGGTTCCGTACCCAAAGGGTAAAACGGGACCCTATTACTAAGACTGCGCTGTTCGTCTGTCACCAGGCTGTATATCATGAACCGTGATAGTTAGACAATTGAAATTTTCACAGATGATGTATTTCTGTTGCCGCTATAACAAAAAATACTAAAAACAGAATAAAATAAATATTTAAGAGGGCTCCCATACAAAAAAAGTGATTTGTTTGCTGTTTTTAAAGATAATGGTACGGAACCCTTCGTGCGCGAGTCCGACTCGCACTTGGCCGTTTTTTTTTAATGTCCTCTCGGACCATAAAAATATCTCTTATTGCCAGTTGATTGCGCTATGCTTTGAGTTTCCACTCGCAATTAATTATAATGCCCTTGATTAAAAACTAACTAAACCGCATGCAATTTATGCGCATAATTAATTACCTACTAGACAAAATTAATTCAACCAGTGATTGTTCTTTAAAAAGTAATTTTTTACTACCATTTGGTAAACATTTAATCGGAATGACACCATTATATTATCCTCATAAATAGAATTGCATTTGGTAATTTTTGTTAATACTGGTCACTTAGGATCAGGGCCTCTCTAACAGCATCGAATAAAGCTGACTTGCGTCAAAGCATTTCTTTTAAAGCTGGATTGCCTTGGCTTTATTACGTCTTGACGTAGCTGCATCGCTACCACAGAGTACGGAAACGGCTCGCCACTGCTAGAGGCGTCATCATTGTCAACACTTTCCATACAAGTCACCGTTCACTCGCACTACGACGCTAATGACGACTTTATATAAGGTGTAAAAAGACCCATCACATAGCCGTTTTATCTACGCATTCTGTTCATCTAACTAACTAAAATTGGGCCTAGTTATGCAGAAAGCAGCCATATGGCACTTTTTCCAAAAAATGAATTATAAACACAGTCATACTAATTTCGACATATGTACAAGATTTTTTGCAAAAACAACCATGTCGATATCTCTATTTATCACGGAGATAAGAGCCGTCAAATGCAGCCTTGTCCATACATCCATAATGCAACCATCGACAGGAAAATGCTTATAACTCTGTTTGTACTTTCCCGACATGGCTGCTTTCTGCATAACACGGGCAAATTGAATGAATGAAATGCACAGGGCCCAGCATGGTTTGACCAGACTCGATTACTCGAATGAACCCAAAGGTTCACACTTAGCCCCTGTAGCCATGCCCTGTTTCATGGGTCTACAGAGACCATTGCATATCAAGAAGTAGACCGGGGGGACAAAAATGGCAGGCAAGACGTGCCCTTAGGATAAGAGAGGATTATTAGAGTCGTACCGAATAAGCATCCAAGAGGAGCAAAAATTATTGCTGGGAAACGACTTTAATTTTTGGTGTGAAAAATCACTGCTGTTTGCGGCAGCGCACAATGTAACGCACGCAAAACATTGTGATTATGAGTGCATGCAACGGTACAGGAGTTGTATAGGTATTTAAATTTAATCTCGTGAAAACAAGTAAAAAAAAAAAGTTGGAACTTTAACCTTTAATATCTCCGTTACCAGAAGGTCCAATAAAAATATCACAGTGATGGGAAGAACAAGTGACTGTCGTCTTTGTTAAGCGTCTTTTTACAACCGTTCGAATCTGACGGCTTTGAAGGCGGTCAATGACAGAAGTTGTGCGCTCAACGACTTTCAGCTCTACGAAATATACTTAACGATATTAGTATTGCCGACTCTAGACGCTACCGGCGGCGGCGCTTCCGTTCTCTGTGATCGCTTTCAAGAAAATGGAAGCAGGGAAGATTTTCTGAGACATATAGCCACGTATAGCTTTACGTAGCTCGCTTCAGCTTTATCGGAAAGGACGTGACCGTGTTATAAAGTCCGATCTTTGATCGAAAATAGCAATATAATGTAAATAAAACTAGATGTATTCTGCGAGGTTCTTTTGAAAGACTTTGCCGAGGAGAAGCATTTCGAAATATTGTACCTATCAACATGTTTGGAAAAGCGACTATTACCACAGAACAGATAATTTATCTGTTCTGTGATTATTACCTACTTAATATGAAAGTAAATATGAAATGAAAGAAAATGAAGTAATATAATATAATATAATATCCTGGGACATTTCACACACGGTCACCTGATCCCAAACTAAGGAAAGCTTGTACTATGGAAACCAGATAACTGATATACTACATACACTACTTTTTTTTATTTTTGTAAATACATACTTAATACTCGGGACAAACATACATGTTATGCACACAAATGTTTGTCCTGGATGGGAATCGAACCCACGACCTGCGGCGTGATAGGTGGTATCGCCCTGGCCTGTCGAAAATATGAAACGATTTTAAAAGCAATTCGACAGCACCTTGGCCAGGAAAAGACTGACACTTTTCATCTCGGAAAATATACGTTAAAAGAAACAAAGACAGCTGTAGTTTTACATTAGAGTTAGTTTTCTGAGGTAACAGAGGGTCTAGAGTGCACGCGAAGTACCTACCTAAATAAAACGTTAATTCGAACGAAAAGTTAATTTTGAATAAAATATCCGATAGCATTTTGGTATAGGTGCACAATTAGTATTACACATAGATATTATTACTTTATAAAGTCTTTAAATCTAAATAAATATTATGTGCAAACCAAGTATTGTCAATTTAAAAATCGTTCGAGTTTACGTTGCGTTTACTCCGCGCGTTCGTACTATTTAAATCAATTCTCTTTAGTACCTATCTTAGCTCTCTATGTAAAAGTAAATATTTAAAGTGGTCTCTATGTAAAAGTAAATGTTTAAAGGATCCAGTATTCAAAAAAGGAATATTCCAAGCACAAAACCACTTGTTAGTCTTTTGTTTTTAAAACAAAAGAGGGACCTGTTTGCTTTACACAGTACAGCACGCGTAGCATAACCATGACCACCATAGGAAGACAAAAATGAAAAGAATAGACAAAAATGACGTTACCGTGTAGACAGTACGACGGCAACAAAGTAGAAAGAGTCAACTGAGTCAACTTATGCTGAGCGACGGCCGTTTTGCGTGAATGTGACGCATATTTTCCCCAAACTTGTTCTTTAATTATTTTATTTTGTTATTTTATTTCTTTCGTTTTTTGTGCCATGTTTATCGCAAATAAACGTATTTTCTTTCTTTCTTTCTTTAACAGCACTTTTTACGAAATTCACTTTTTTACATAATTCGACTCAGTTCAGTTTTCTTTGTTTTCTTGTTTCATAGATTTTTTTTCTGTTTAATTCTCATTTTTTACTAATTTTAATTATACATGTACAAAAGAGTAAAGTAAAAGTAGAGACATTACCATATTTAAAAAAAAAAATACATATTACAGTAATTGGCCTTAACAATTTTCTTGGTAATCCCTTAGGGCATTGTAACTAAAAATGATGTATAAAATAAAAGAAGATAGCATTAATCTTCTATTAATTATCACAGTTTTGCGTTCAAAATGCTCTCCTGTAATCATGATTTTGTAGATTACCGTATATACGAGTACTTTGCGGCCGTCGAGTAGAAAGTGTTCTACTGTCTTTGGCATGGCGATTACAAAATCAAATCAATCACTACCCTAGACAATTGTCAGTTGTCAGTATGATTTTGACAGTGTGAATAGAAAACTTTCTTCCGAAATAGTCTACATAAAAAAGGACCTAAACAAAGAGCGTTAGAAACGAAAGACAAAATGAGAGATTGTAGAAGGATTACAGTGCGATGTCAAAAATGGAGAAACGAAATGTCACTTTGTAAAGAAATAGATGTGTCTATTCTTCATAGAGACAGAAGTGGTCATGCTACGTGTGCAGTCTGTAGTCCCCAATCTTTTTGGCCGGGTTGAACGTATGCGCAAGCCCATGCGCAGAATGCAAAATTAACACGGAATAATAAAAACAGTGGAAGTGCCCCGCAGCGCTTACTTACTGGTAGTAAAAAGCCCAAAAGTCTGATAAAAAGTCTTACTAAAGGGGTATCGTGTTACCCAGGAGTGGAAGACAGATAGGCCGTCGCTCCATGTAAAATACTGGTATTCAGCTGCATTTGGTTAGACTGGAATCTGACCCCAACATTGTTGGAAAAAGGCTAGGCTGATTGCCTTATAAAACAAGCTAAAACACAAGGCACCTCGCACAACATCAGTGTAAACTGAACCAGTACTAACTGACAGGTATTAATATCCGCCAGTCGCATCAAGCTGTCATATTGTCAGCGAGCGTGCAACGCTGTCTTTTCACTCCTGTTGTGTTGTTTTGTCTGACAGGACTGAAGGCCCTTTCAGGGAAGAGTGCTTGCACTGCATGTGCACGTACGAGAGAAGCGGGTTTAAGTGTTTTCGTGAATGGGAAAAGAAGGTAATGTTGTGTTTTAAGTTTATTTTCCTCTGTGTACAAACATATATCTATTACCTACACTTATTTTATACAATTCCTGATATCATATGGCTGTGTTAGAATTATCGCGGTTGAACGGCAAAAGCAGAGAAGAAACAATACAAACAACAACCAATCATGGCGTTTTGACCAGTTTGAATTAAGTCTAATACGTTACCAATAATGCAAGATATTTTAACCGACTTCAAAAAGGAGGAGGTTCTCAATTCGACTGTATGTTTTTTTTTGTATGTTTGTTATGCGATTACTCAAAGACGGATGGACCGATTTGGAAAATTCTTTTTTTTTTGTTTGAAAAGGTATACTTTCTAAGTGGTCCCATATAAATTGTATTAACTTTGCTTGGGCAGTTTTTGAGTTAGCTTCAATAATACGTATTTTTCCCGCTTAGTATATGTGGATGATATTTTAATCTATGCGGATGATGTTTTAATAACTTTCTGTCACTGTTATATACTTAGTGTTATTTACGTAGTGTCGTTTTTGTGTGGGGTAGGTACCACAACTAAAAATTGAAAAATAAAAATTTTAGGCAAAAAATAAAACCGACTTCCAAAATAAAACATTTCAAAGTGAAAAATAACTTTAATTTCGGAAGTCGGTGGCAAAAAAACGAAAATACAAAACCAAAGACACCGACTACCGAAATTAAAGATATTTTTCACTTTGTAGTGTTTTGTTTTGGAAGTCGGTCTTATTTTTAGCTAAAACGTTTTTATTAGTAGGATATGTACCTCATATTATCCCCCATTTTCAGTTGTGTCTTAGTTTTTTCTGTTAAACAACCAATTTTTAATTTCATGAACAAAAAACCGCACTTCATTTTAAAATCGCGTTTCTCTACCTACAAACACCTACAAAACACACATCTAACCTAATACCTTTTATTCTCTATGCTTCACAAACAGGCCGACCATTGAATTATAGAAGCAGGGTACGCACACCAAAGAGTAGTAATTAAGAGTACGGCCACACGAGCTCATGACTAATTAACGAGCGTAGCCTGCCCCGTTTGTGCTTTCGACCAATTTTAGAGTAGGACGAGTGTTATTTTTTTGTAGGATTTTTTGATAAGCTTTGGCAGTGATTTTGCTCGCTTATGATGTGTGATTTTTTGCGATTTCAATATTGCTTGTTTTGCTCCGTCTTACTCCGGCTGTATTGATTGTAATTTTATAGCATTACGAATAGTATTTTGGAATACATAATATTATGAAATAGGTCTTATCTTAACATCGATACCTCCCACGTAAGTTGTTGTATCTTCAAAACTTCAATTTTATAGGAGAGCGTTTTAAAGATTCAATTAAGCCTAAAAGCTGCGTTTATTTTCATATTTTTATAAAAAAATTATATGAGTATAAATCCTTTATAAAATCGTGTTTTCGTTTTTTTTTTCACTTTCAATGCATAGATTATTACAAATTAGGCAATTTTTTAGTAAAAACGCTAAAAGGAATTTTTTAGGATACAACAACTTACGTGGGAGGTATCGAAATACCAATCGTTATTCTACGAGAAATTTAGCTTTTGAATTTTGCTAAGCGTATGAGTTCTCATAGCTGTAGTTGAGTGCGTTTCGTAGGGTATTCTCTACCCTACTATACGAGTATACTATTCAAGGTAATCGATTTATAAACAAACCATTTTCTTTGCAATATATAATAGGATTGTTAGAGTTCATCAAAAAAGCATGAGGATCGAATATTGTGATGCTGTTTTCTGCTTTTATACGTGAAGTAATAACATCTACAATAATTAAACAGATGTATCAGAAAGCTCTGGTCAAATTTAAGGGTGTGGTACAGGCCATCAAACTACACAACTTTCTCCACGGGACCAACATTGTATCGCGAAAAAAATATCAACTGTGTCATATAAAACTTCAATAGGTAGGTACTCGACCCAAACTTATGGGACGGCTGATTATTTTTTAGCGATTACGTTGTTGGTCTCATGGATACCTTGTGATATATTGCAAATTTAAAACTCTTATTAAAAGTACACTTTGTAAACAAGCATATTACAAATTAGAGGATTATATCCAAGATAAGAATGCTTGGAAACGTGCTGATCCTACTCCATACGACAATCTAGTCGAGACAAAATCAAACTGGCTGCTAATTTAATTATACTATTTTTATGACATTGATTTTACATTCTGTGATTATTAACTCTTACACAAACTTTTTATTAAGTGTTAAATTTTTTTAGGAAAATTGTACATTGCTTCATTTTTATTTCTTTTTACCTATTGTCGTATTGTAATTGTTTTTTCACTGGCGCTGTCTGTGGAGGCTGGTCATATCTCAGCTGCCACGGCTTAATTAAATTTAATTTTCGAATCTTTTTTAAATATATTTATTACGGACGCTTTTAACGTTCTGCATCGTTCTAGCATGTATAATTTCAACACGGACACTCTTTTAAAGCAAAATATTTTGCTTTAAAAGAGTGTCCGTAGAGTTTCTTGCTCGTTCTTCTCCATAGGAAACTACGCTTTGGAATGTGCAACTAGTTTCATCTTTCTCACAGACCAACCCCTTGACAATTCAAAAGTACCTGTAATTGATTTATTTGTAAAAAGTGCTTTGAGTTTCAGTTTGAGTATGATCACAATTAATGAAGAACGAATAAATGACGATGAATGGGTTTCATTGACAGTTCAACAACATTCATTGCGTTATTTACGTTGTCGAGTAGACAAATTTTTCCAACTTTTGAAGCAATGGATTAGCAATTTGCTTCAAAATGATTCAGATGTGTTACGCAATAGATTTTTTTTTGTTTAATTATATAGATTGATCCTCAGTTAATGTAAATGAATTGTTGTAAATGTATTAACTCCCAATCAAAAATGTTGCACATATTCAAAAAGAATCTTGCTTCACATTCAAGACAAAATCAAATTCAAAAGTAAAGTAACGTCACATAGACGTCAAAGAATGACAGCATTGTGCCATTATGGAAGGTGGAAGGAAACTGAAGTGGCTGCGGATGACACAATCCTGTAATCCAATCTAATAATGGAGTCTCTGGGCAGACCGACAGACTGATAACGTCATACGGGATCCCTCCCGTATGACGTTATCAGTGTGACAGTCTGTCCTCCCGGAGGGAGCAATTATCTTCCTTTGTTAAATGATGAAAAGAATGGAAGTCTAGTTTTTTTGTCGAATCGTCGTTTTTAACTGCAATTTAATAGAAGACTTTAATAGGTCTAGAGAATGTGATTCTATTCTATCGATAACGATGATAGAAAGTGTATTAAACTGCATAGGCAAGCTACCGAAAAGTTTATATAATCCCGTTTTAAAGAGCCGCCGAAACGATCAATTGAATTGTAAATTTTTACGTGATTGATACACATTGATACGTAAATCGATCGTATACCAAATGCAATTGAAGCGTTTGAAAATTTTATTAGGTACTACAATAGAAATTGATGGCAATTGATCAATTGCAATCGATCGTTTCGGGGACCATTTGGTCGTTGTAGAAATACGAAATGCGAAAGCGATTGCCACTTGATTGGCCCTCAGGCGCTGAAAGTAAGACCTTTGTTTGTACTTAGCTACGTTTCAGGTTAGTGATCAATCGTTTTTACGACGCAGTAAGCGCAAATGAAAACAAAAATAAACTTCGGATAGTTTTCAGTTCCAACGTAATTGGTCCGCGCGATGCACAATGAGTATGGAAATTCTATAAAATCTGGGAAAAAGTTTTTTCGTAGGCTTTCTTAGATATACATTTGTATTGAAATCTCTTTGGCTGTACTGTTTGTCTGGCTAGTTTAGATACCAAAAAATAGATGACATTAAAAAAAAAGTAAACACAATTTCCCGCCATTTTTCAATTGTTTTTCTGTCCGCCAAAATGAGTGAATCTAACGAAGAAATTTGATATATTTTGCAGTTTTATTACAGAAAATGCGACACAAGCCACGAAACAAAATATGACGTTTATGGACTTAACGCAGAAGAAGAGTTGCACAAAGTTGGTTCTCGTTCTTCAGTCCGGGAATTTTGATATCAAAGATGCAGCTCGCTCTGGTAGCCTCTGGTCTCCCTGTTACGCATAAAGTCGATGCCATTTTTGAAAAAGTGGAGTAAGATCGGTATATTAGTAGTTACGACATAGCTGAAGATTTGGGGGGTTGACCACAAAACAGTTTTGACCAATTTGAATGTAATGAAATGTAAATATGAAAAAAAAAATGTTTCGAATTTGTATATAAAACACGAAATAAGTTTTCTCCGACCTAATAAATAAACTACTAGCTGACAAAGACTTGACTACAGGACTACTTCTAGTAGTTCTCTCTAATTTTGCATTGTGATTGTTTGTTTGTTTGTTACCTTTTCACGCTTAGGGCCGGTTTTTTGATCCATAGTTAACTCAACCAATCGTTAAACATAGTATAGTAGTCGGCACGAGTCGTGAGCACAAAATTCAACTTTTAAACCTTCCAATCTTTTTTCCTATTACGGCGATTCGTACGCGCGCAGGGGCAATGAGGTTAATATAAGATCAAGCTTATTTATATACATGTAGAACACAGAATACAAGAGCCCGTTGACGACGGCTACAACATTTCATTTGGAATTTGTGCTCACGACTCGTGTCGGCAAACTATAACTAATAGTTGAATTTTGGCTAAATTTGAAAGGATAAACATGAATGTATTCATGTTAGCTCATTCATATTAAAAGAATAGTAACTGGTGGCATAACTCATTCATTGCCTTTCACATTTAGCTAAAATTCAACCATTAGGTAGTTACTATGTTGAGTTAACTACGGATCAAAAACCGGCCCTTAAACCACTGAACCGATCATCCTGAAATTTTGCATTTACGTTGTCAGGTGTACAGAGACGGACATAGGGTAACTTTCATCCCAAAAAAAAGTACTGCTCCCAAGCAAAATAACAATAACTTTCTTATGATAATAGATGGCGCCACGTGTCTTTCGAATTATCTAAAATGTCAATTAGAATTAATTCATGATGATATAACAACCGGTCATTTTTTAGATAAATTAAGATAAAATTTTAAGTTATTAACACACTACCAAAGTTTCATGTGTTTAGTAGTGTGAATTGATTGTCAAAATCTAAATTAACGCGAGCGAAGCTGCGGGCAAAAGCTAGTAATAAATACTCTTACAAAAGTAGAATGCATTGTTCGGTTATAATTTACAATATAAGCAGATTACAAAGAGCGGATGTGTGACGTCATTCATAAATTCATAATTCAGAATTCCCCGTTTCAGTTTTCAGTGAAGTACTGTTTGGGGAATAGAATAACGATTTTCAGTTAGTAGTAAAGTAGTTTTCACAGATAGCAGATTTGTCGAGAAATTCAGTAGCTTTCAGGAAACGTAGTTTTTTTTTAGTTTCGTGGTATTTAGTAGTTTCAAGGGTTTTATAAGTTTTTAGCGGAATTGTGTGTGTGTTTTTTTTAAGATTATATTGAGTTTGGGCTGTTTGTGTAACTGATGAATGTTGACATAAACCTTTCAGTTTCTTGTAAAGATTTCTGTCGTGGCAAATGCTGCTCGTTCTTGCATCATTTGCATGACTTCAGCCGGTGTAGCGGTGACTAATAATTTCTTCTAGACATCCGGATCATAATAATTAATTTACGTTAATTGTTTTCTCACGTAGATAAATAAATCGTCTTACTTCAATGAATGTGCTTTTGGGCTTGGTGAGTAATTTTCAGAAAGATACGAATACCTACAATGTTTTTTTACAAACAAATCGGATTGTATTTTCTGTAATTATTATTACTATAATGCGTAAATGGACGAACTCGTGTTGTATCGTTGTCTCTCCTACATAATACACAGGGCAGCAAAGAAAGCGAGTCGGTAACAAAAAACTCAATAACTTCCAAAATATTGGAGCTAGCTTTATGAAATAAATACTGTATTATAGACAATTTTATAGTGTTTGAATCAGTGTCATAAAAGTTCAAGATTATGAAGTTTACTTTGAATAAAAGTAAGTTAAGTTAATATGACTTTTTCGCCTAGATTTCGAAAATGTGCTACGGTATCAAATATGCAATTTTTACACAATTTAGTATTTTGTATATCCACCACGAGCTGTTAATACAGCTGTTATACAGTTTGGCATGCTTTCCTTCAGATTACTGAGCCGATGTTGAGGAATATTCTCCCATTCCTCTATCAGTGCTTCTTTCAGTTCACGAAGCGTGATTGGAGGGGAATTTCGCTGGCTTACACGTCATCCCAGTTCGTACCAGGCTTCCTCGATGGGGTTCAAGTCTGAGCTGCGTGTTGGACAGTCCAAGCGTGGGATAGCGACATCTTCAAGGTAATTAAACACTATCCGAGCTGTATGGAGACGAACATTATCTTGCATAAAAATAGCGTTCTCGCCCATGTTTACTAAAAATGGGCCAACATAATCATTTAAGATTTCATTCGCGTATCTTTCTGTCGTTTTCTATCAGCACTTTTACGTTGAAATTAATTTTAACGTAAATGTAGATACGAACTGAAAACTATGTGGATTGTGTAAATATTTGTTGTATGAGCAAGCATTGTATTTGTTTTGCTACAAAAATATTAATGTTTACAAATGTCAAGTGGAATTAGCCTACTTATCATTTATTAAATTGTAAATACCTGCATTTGTCAAATATGATTTATAATAATTATAATCTAGGACAAAAAATATTTGTATATTACGAACGAAAATAACATAGAAAAGAGTGTTAAACAAAAAAAAGTCTGTCAAACAAATGATTATGGGGACATTTTAAAGGCTCTCCCTCACAGGCGCGTTATTATCGGATGCGTTATTGCTATAATGCGTCCCGATTCCTTGCCACACAACTGTTTATTTATCGTTCGATATTTCTAACGTGTGCGTGTAACCTACACTACAAAATTTTTAGAACACTTGTACAGACATGTAACCACTACTAATTAGAATACCAATCGGTAAAACCACACTATTGAGGTACTAGCAGTACTAACGTTATTAATGCAGTGAGTGTAAGACCGTATGCGTTTTAATACAAAATGTTCTAAGAACTCTTCACGTATAGGTATATCGTAGGACGGGGGAACTCAAGCGTCCTACTTCTATTGCGTCGTTATTATCGCAGCAATGTGTAACTTCGTGGCAGTCCTAACACAAAATGTACTGAAAATAGATTACGCAATAACGCATCCGATATCCGGTTGATAACCGATAATAACGCACCTGTGGGAAAGAGCCTTTAAGGAAGCCAGTTTCGTACCTGCAGAAGGAAATAGTTTATGAGGGTTCTTTTCATTTCGGAAAATTGTAAAAGTTGATATTTAGGGACGTGCACCAGGACAAATAGTTTAATATAATAGTTTTCTTTTAGGAAAATTGAAAAACGTGAGGGCAGGGCTTCGTGTTATTAGCTAGTAACACTTTCAGAGGTTTACTTTCTACAGCAAATGATATTACTTCATGTGATTTTTAAACGACTTCAAATAAAGGAGGTCGTATTTTATTAGTCGCGTTTTTGTTTTCCGTCATACATACATACATACATAAACTCACGTCTTCTTCTCATGAGTTTAGGCAGAAACCACTGAACGCCACCTGCTACGATCCTTATATTCCTTTTGCATATGTTTTCCGTCATTTTCCTCCATAATGACTTTCGACAAAAAAAGACCATAAAGTCTCCATAATTACGTACAATAACATCAATCACACCTTCCTGTTCATCACATGACTTAGTTGACAGTTGATAAGGGTGTCGTCACACTGCGGCTATTCTCGCACGAACGCAACGATAGCATTGTTTGAACGCTGTGACGTGACGTTTGACATGTTTGCATAAAGCTTTATTTATTCAAAATAATGTAGAACACTAATGATAAATTGTGGAGAAGTAGAATAGAGGTGACATTATTTTTATGTTATTTTGAAGTTATATTAAGTTACGTTGACGAATACGAGTAACGAGCATCGTACACGGCATCTAATCAGCAGTGTTTTTTTACCATAAGGGCCGGATTGCAGGGAAATGTTGGAATGATGATTGTGTCGGTGCAAAAAGGGAAAGCGCTCGTATTTTTAGGGTTCCGTACCTAAATGTTAAAAAGGAACCCTTATGGTGCGACTCAGTCTGTCTGTATGTCACAGCTGGATATCTCAAGAACTACCAATGCTATCAACTTGAATTTTAGAATAGTTTCAGATGACGTTTGCCCAACTCTTTTGCAAATAAGAAAGAAATTATATATATATATATATATAAAATAAATTTTTTAAATTTTTATTAATTAAATTTTTGTATAATATATATATTTTTTGTAACAGAGAATGAAATGGGTTCTTAAAATTCGAGTGGGGCTACTAGGGCATGTGGGGTATCATACGAAAGAGCGCTGTTTGCACATTTTCAAACATTTTTGCTTTTTTTTAGGCCGACCAGTTTTTGAGTTTTGATGAAAAATGTAAAAAATAAATACCGTTCCCCCTTATCTCCGAAGTTTGCATAGAGAAAATCTTAAATTATTCTATGTGATAGAAGTTTATGTAAAGATTACAGGAAAAATAAAACGATGTCTCTAAATAGCACACTTTTTTTTTGATGGTACGACCCTTGGTGCGCGAGTCCGACTCGCTCTTGGCTGATTTTTTTAAATCTTTTTATCGACTAAATGCCGATGATTTTTTTATTATAAGACCTCCCTATTGGATCTGTCACTCTCCTGTCAAAAAGATGAATGACAGAGGGACACTGCGTTGGGACAATCTGAAATCTGCGGAACCCACGTTGTGTAAATTATAATAATTTCAATGTATTCTATTTACATATGTACACATAAATGTGTGTCACATTATCTACACATATAGTACGTCAGAATGGATGTCATCTGTATTTGTGTTATCTATATAAAATGAGTAGATATTATCAGTGTAATTATTTAAAACAATAAGGGCTAATTTTTCAATCGTCAGATAACTTTTATTTATGGAATTAATATGGCGGTTTGACAGCTTTTGTGTAGAAAATATGTCAAATTGTCATAATGTATTTTTCATATAAAAGTTATCTGACTAGGTATTGAAAAATCAGCCCTAAGTAAACTATAGTTATGAGTAATAAGTAGTAAAATAATTTCAATCGATGTTAAAAAGAAAATTGCTTTTGTAGTTTTGATTTTGTGCAAGGGTTTGTTACTAACTTTTAACTTGACACATAATTTATGACAAATGCTTCATGTTAGTTAGAACTTAGCCGTTAATTTGCTTGTCATAAAAAACATGCAAGACTATCAAAATAGGTACATCATTCAATGACGGTGGAAATGTATGCAAGAACTTAAAAAGATGACAAATTACAATATTATTAAATCCGTAACACTTAGGGCCCTATAATCTGATTAAAAAGGATTATTATCACGAGGTGATGATGCTCTACAAATAAAAACTATTCGAAATCATCTTGTTATGTTTATGGTCGGGTACTGTACCCCACTCTGCGTAACACAGTTTCAATTATAATCCGAATTTTTTTTAAGGAAATTGCTAATCCATTGCAAATGTTTCATAAATCTGTCTGCTCAATTCAATTCAAATAATTTATTTTATCTTCACAAATAATCTATCTGCCTAGCGTTTTCCCAACTAAGTTGGGGTCGGCCTCCAATCTAACCGGATGCAGCTGAATACCAGTATTTTACATGAAGCGACTGCCTATCTGACCTCCACAACCCAGTACAATACCCCTTTGCTAAGACTGGTTATCAGACTTTCGGGCTTCTGACGACCCGTAACGACTGTAATGATCCACGAATGACAGCCGGGACCAATGGATTAACGTGCTTTCAGAGGCACGGAGGGGTTTCATTATGTAAAGATGGTCACCCATCCACGGACTAACCCTGGCAAGCGTAGCTTAACCTGATGGATCGACCGGTGCGGCTGTTATTACTTAGCCACGAACTCCTCTCTCTTCACAAACACGACATTATAAATTATTTAAAACAAGCTTAAAAACTACTTGACAAAGTTTGTGAGAGACTGGTGTCTGCACTAGGAATACCTGTACCACACACAGTTATACAGCTGTAAATCTGAACGAGCTGAGCATAACAATATAAACATCATATATAAATTAATGATAAAAACTAAATCAACAACGTAAAAAACGTAACGAAGGTTGTTGAATTATTGTCAAAATGAAACGCGTCGCCATTGTGAAGTGTAACGCATTTACCGCGCAGTGTGGCCCGGAGAGCCGGAGCCTCGAAAGCCCTGACACGGAACTCTGTAGATGTTGTCTCTGTGTATGCAGTTTCTTTGATAAAATCCCTTGGTCGCCAAGGTCTACCCTTGAATGCATATAAAACAATAACAAGATAGAATCAACAATGAAATACCATTGTTACGCCAGGATCTAGGTCGAAAACATAAGATTTATGCTAATTAGTATTTGTTATGCTTATCAAAAATCTAGAAATTATGTTATAGGTCATCTGTCATCACGCAAGCTGAAGAACTTAGTTTTTGTTAGACTTTAGAATAATGGGAGATGATTGTGGTAAATATTAAAGCAATTGGTGTTGAAAAGGGGTACTAAGGAACTACCTAAAGTAGTAGCGTCGTCTTGCATATTCAAAACATCATTCTGTCTCTATCATCCTCAAACGATTGACAGAAATGGAACGATGTTTTTAGCGTTTAATGTGTTTAGTGATGATTTACGGGCCAATGCCCGTTTTTACCCACCCTAAGAGACCCTTACATGAATCCCTAAATATTATTGCACTTTTGCATTTTCAACTCTTGGCGCTGCCTGTTAAGCCTAGCGCTGAAAATCCCACAGTGCACTTTTATTTAGGGATTCATTTAAGTGTCATTTAAGGGTTGGTGAAAACAGGCATAATTTGATTTTTCGCGTTTTCTTACTTTACTTTATTTGTGTTTTCTTACTTTGCTTTTGAAGTGCAAATTGTTTGTTTTGATGTTTATTATTTAATTATTTATTCACATGGTACACAACTACAACAGGTAACAATCGAAGTATTATATCACTAGGTTCATATTATAGGTTTCGACCAGATTATCGCCTAAAGCGTAATTGCATACAGGAAAATACGAAAAATTACTGAGAAAGGTATCAAAGCAAATAAACAAGTTTACCATAAACAAGATTGGGGAATTCATTAAGCTACGCGACATTGCGTTGGTGGGTTTTATCTACAACTAAATGACCCGGTGAACTTCGTACCACGTCGGATCGATTGCTCCTTTGGGTTTTTCCTAATTTTCTTTTTCATAAACCACCCCAGTATTGAAAATTCACATCGGTCGAGCCGTTTTCTGGTTTTTGTGATTCTAACGCACGTCAATTGATTTTTATACGTATATGGTACGGCTAAAACCCGAAGTGCGGCCTGATTGAATCTATAACAGTTGGTTAAACTTAGATGTAGGCTAAAAGGTAGGTTTGGTTAGGTTAGAACTGTGACCACACAATGTCCAAATGCAATCGGTTACCTACACCTAGTTCTAGCCGGGTAAAACTAGGTGTAGCCGCACTTCGGGTTTTAGCCGTAACATATACAAATCGCGAAAAAATTCTGCTGTCCCTACATTTATGTTCGCATAACTCGTCAAAATGTATAAAAGTTGTCCCCTAATAAAAATTGTCCATAATGATGAAGAGATGATGATAATGGACTACTGAAGAGGATAATGGCGATTAAAATTACATCCAGTATAGATGATTGTAGATAGACATAATGAAAGTTTCTTTTAAATATGTATTTACGAACTGCTGGCTCACTATTGAGGGTCAAAGTTTATTCAATAAAGAAGTTACCAAAAGTTAGTTAAAAAAACATGGCATGTTTTAAACGGTAGTAAAGTAATATGCTAGCTGTTATTTAAAGGCATGTATTTAACGCGGCGACAAATTAATCAGAATTTGGAATTAAAAAATAATTAAAGCAGGTAGCAAAAATAATAGGTTGGCAGCTACAACCGGCGGATAAAAAGTAGAAAATGGGCATTCTTAAATTATACAATGAGTTTGTATATAAAGTTAACTGAGATGAGAAGTAAATATGAACAAGGTCACCAAACCTAACCTCGGGGTGTCCCTCGCTCGCTCTAGCACCCTATGTCGACGGAGCCCCGCTTCACGGGGCTCCTGTTTCTGTGTAAAGGGTTTAAAGTAACCTAACCAAACCTAACCTCGGGGGGCCCTACGCTCGCTCTTGCATCCTATGTCGACGGAAATATTAACCCCGCTTCACGGGGCTCCTGTTTCTGTGTAAAGGGTTTAAAGTAACCTAACCAAACCTAACCTCGGGGTGCCCTACGCTCGCTCTTGCATCCTATGTCGACGGAAATATTTTCGCTGCTAAGTCATTATTTTCGCAGCCAAGTTATTTTTTTTAGTAGCAAATAGTTAGTCGCCCTTTAAGTTGTTAGTCGCTTGGAAAATAATTATCCTTATTTAAACCCTTTAGTTATTGCTAAAGTACAGTCCTATTCAGGGAATATTATCCATTATAACATGTTATAAACTCATGCTAAAGTTTCTTGAAATAAACCCGTTAGTCATAGTTTTAGAATACACTAGAAATATAGAGGTCGTAGGTGTATTACTACAAGTAGTATTAAAGCTTCCTCAAATACGACTGTTACTCATTGTTGCTATTATCGTGGGTTGATTGACGCAAGCGATACTGCATTCTGGTATTTGTTCTATAGATAATACAAACAAAATCAGCTTATAATGTTGCTGTTGGGATAAGACATGTGACACCTACCAACCTGCCTACACCGCAAGAAGGTGTAGGCAGGTTGGTAGGTGTCACATGTCTTCGAATTTTAGGTTCCAGGACATTTCGGTTTCCTCACGACGTTTTACTTCGCCGTTTTGAGAGCAGTGTTGATGAAATAAAGTACCTAATATAAGTAATCCTGATAGGTTTAATATAAATAAATAAAAGGGAATCAAAATACAAATTTCTTTGTAATTTGCTGCTGAAGACCGAATTTACACCAAGAATTAAATAGTCCCATAATAAGTTTGATTGTAATATCTACTATTTGGGCCTACGAAACAGAGTGGGACGTAAAACCCTCAATATAATTTTAAATTTTCATAGAACACTTCCGGTATGGAAAATAACATCGTTTTTAAATCAAGGACGTAAATACATACTCGTAGTTCAAAACAGTTATTGTTAAGGTCGTATTTAAATACAGTTACGTAAATAGTTCTACTGAAATAAACATCAATCATATTGACAAAATCCAAAAGCTATATTCATGACCTCGGACACGGTTTAATAAAAAAAATGGATATTTTACAGCATTTTGCCTTCAGGTTTAAATTACGTACGTAAAATCACCTGAAACAACGTGTAACTGAAAGTATCATCTGAAATAAGACATCCTATCACCAGCTATTACCTGTTTGCGCCGCCGTCATCTAAAACTATCGCTAGAGCCGAGTCCCCAGTGTGTCGTACTTTAAGGATTCTGACCACCAATCCTGAATGTGATCCGTTTGCCGATGCATGGCGTAGAATTGGACCGTGCGAACGTGGGCTAAGTCTGGGAGAGCAAACCTCAAGCAATGAATTGAAATTCCGGTGTTACTGTTAAAAATTTATGTTCCAAAATAGATTTTTCAGTCCGGTCATGTACATCCATATCCTGTTTTTTAAAATCTCGTCAAGCAGTAGATTTCATTTGGCGTGGAATCACTTGGGGATTCATCTATACTTATCAAGACACAGTGGTTCGTTCCAGTCACCTGCTTCTGCGGTTTAGTTAAGTAGTTAGGGAATGACCCAAAAAAAAAAAAACGTAATTCGTGACACCGCATCGAACTATTCGCTTTGCATGGACATAAAGCTCTTTCTGACAGGCTCAAGCCGATTCCCCGTCGATAAGTGTGACCCTTGAAGGCCACACGCAACATGGCCATATTCTTAATAAATCAAATCTGTAGTACTTAGTATCTAGGTACTCACTGGTCATGATTGTCAATGCGCGCTCTCCGTTCATACGGCGGGCGCGCATTGGCCGGTGCGAGCAGGCGCTGCGTGTCGGGGGCACACGCGCGGGCGAACGCTGCAGCCGCCTCCACTGCCGCCTCCTCGTCGTATGTTGATGTGTCATCTTCAGCTGTAGGGAGAAAGGTAATTGTTGAATATGTTCAGACAGGATGTAACTTAACATATATATTTTTATTTAAAAGAGTGTCCAAATCCTCATGGTACTTATGCTTGGATTTCTTCGTGTAGGGAGAAATGTAGGTTATGTTGAACTGTCCTACTGACTAAAATGCTACTGATATTCTCCTACTACAGTAACCGGCATGAGTCGTAAGCACAAACTGACACCTGCGCAGTAGTTAATTTTCGGGTCTCTTTGGCGGAATGAGGAAGCCGGGGGGCGCCGAACTGCACGCGATTGGTTCGTCAATCGATGCTCGTCGTCTATTGGACTGTCGCTTGTTATTCGGCTAATGTACACTTTCGTACAATTTTAGTGACTTACATTTTGTATTTTAACATAGTTTATTTTTGTTATTTCGTATTTGTTAAGTGTCCTCCGGATTGAGACGATTTTTTGCCTACAACCAAGAATGCTGTAAATTATTCAAAACGTTGTAAAAACATACATAAACAAAGAAAAAACACTTATAATCAAATTATATTGTTTTATTGAGATAATTATATTTTATTCACGAAAGCCTACAACCAAAGTAAAATTTCAAGTACCACTAATATTATATCATAATTATAGTTTGTGTAAGTACCTATCAACAATTTACGTAAAAACGGCACTGAATAAATTTGGCCGAAAGTGTACATGCGCGAGCTTCCCCCCACTAATGCCCATCTGTGCTCACGACTCGTGCCGGTTATTATACCAAGTTGTATAATAACCGGCCTACTACAGTATGCGTCAAACTTTATAGCAGTTCTGAAGTGGACCACTCGCTGCGCAGTACCCCACCCCTCACCCCCGCGGTCACATGAATTTGTTACTGCACAGCTACTCGCCTCGTGTTCAGAGTCGCCATAAACTTTGCATCGGTCTGTACCATGAGTTGAGAGTAGCAAGACGAGACATGGCATGAAAGTCATATTACGTTGATGATGGTAATGAAAAAAAAAATAGTCATGATGCGAATATTATCCCGGGTAATATATATTTTTTTTATTTTTTTTTGTAAGAGATGGAGGAGGCATTGCTACGGCCAGAATTAATCGTAATTCCGGATGAAAAATATTACTGTTTCATTATAATAGTTTTATCACTAAATCAAACATTTGTTTACTTTACGATAAGTAACAGAAACGTTGTATTATGTAGTATAGTTTATATTTAAGGAAATTATGTAGATACACACAAAAATCTGCAATGCGCAAACGCAGAATGATAAGATTTGTTGTGTTGTTTTAACTTACCTACGTGCTAGTTAATGATAGCTACGAATGATATAACTAAAGATTAATCAAACATTGTTAATAGTATTAACTTATAAAAGTACGAGTGATACCATAATAAAATATTTTTGGCAACCTTGCTGGTGGTTAATGTCAAAGATTGAATTGAATGACGAGTCTGCTATACAGGGTGAGTGTGTAAATAACGTTATCATTTTAAGGGGTCATTGTACTCATCATTATGAACAACTTTTACTATGGGACCAAAACTGAAATTGCAAAAAAATCTGCTGTTCATTTTGACGAGTTATGCGAACATAAATGTACGGAACAGCTGATTTATTTCGCGATTTCGGGTTTGTTCCCATAACTTGTTAATAATGATGAGTACAATGACCCCTTAAAAGGATAACAGTGTTTATATTTACACCCCGTATAGGTACCCCCGCGTATCGTATCATAATCGACTCGACCTGAAGTGATTGTCAGAGGGCGCGTTCCGCAGGCTTATTACGTATCTTGCAGAAGCCTAGCGATAGCAAAATCGCTTGTCAATTAATTGCGCAATAATTGCTGTTCAATCGCTCTCAACCGCAAATCAGTATGACGTATCACTGATACATATTACCGATTTCCGATTGAAAAGCAATTATTGCGCAATTGACAAGCAATTTTGCTATCGCTAGGCTTCTGCAAGATACGTTATAAGCTTGCCGGTTTCCCGAAGAAAAAGTGACACAATATTAACGCAACGATCGGGTGCTCGCACGGCAATTGCTTTTTTGATGAGGACGCGGCCTAAAGTAAAAACAAATCTTAAATATGTATATATGTGTGTTATAAAGAGTTTACACTGTATTTCAAAAAGGAATAGTTGGAAAAACTTTTCAATAAGAAAATTTTAGCTTTGCTAGTAATATTGAAGGCTCATAGGTACAACGTTTACTGCTATGTCATGCTTATGTATTGATGACACCGTAACATAACTCACATTACATTCATGTCTTTTGTGATATTATCAAGTACAAGTAGTGACAACCCTAACAACTTACGATCATATTCAAACGCTTCGTTGTACATCGTTATCTATGACAGCTGCCGAACGTAACCATAGACAATGCAAGATGGCGTCGTGGCGGGAAACACCTGTCACTTTACGAACAGTAGATGTTCGTAAAGTTTCACTTTCACTGTTACTTTGAACAATAATAATATCGTCAACTGTATGTTTAACTTCATTATGAAGCCATGTGTGGATCTAAATTGATCATAATGCTATCTTATTTCATAGGTGAATATTATATTACATTTAATAAAGTAAAGCTGTTCTGGTAAAACATTTCATTGTGCTCAATGCAGTTCATTGTGACTTATTTGAAAATGGTTCCGCTGACCGTTTTATTTTGAAAGATTTTATTTATTTACTTTGCGTAAGATAGCTACTTTATGCACTGTTTATGAAAATTTAAAGCACATTATGTAACGTTAAACTAAAAAATAGACAACACTTTATGTATTTTGGCCATATCTATTTTGATTTGTTTACAGACACAGCCAATAAATCCTGTCATCTTAGAAATACACTATCCCTTTTATCACTAATCTCGTGTTCACAAAAAACACAGTCCACCATCTTTAATATCACTCGCAAAATTTTCAGTTCTGTAACATTGCAGAATGGCACTCGTTAGTTCACTTTGGGAGCACTATCTCCTCACACTGGCGTAATGTGTAACTTTGTCAAGATGATAAGTGAAAATGAGCCGAAATTGTTGAAAGTTTGTGTACAGATAGGCACGCATGTGTGATGAGAGAGAGAATCTATGTAGGTAGGTTTTTGATGAATTATGATGAGTAGTGATTGGATTTTTTTTGACATTGTGTTTGTGATGGAAGAAAGGGTGTTTGTAAACAAAACAAAACTTTATTATTTATAATCGAGCTGTCTTTACCTACTTCCCTGTGATCATTCCACAGTCATTATGTGGATAGGAGTTCTGCATAAATTGAAAAATTGACCTAATTTGATGGTTGACGAGTTTATAAGTCTAGTTGCACATCTTCAAAACATAATTAAGGTCAAACAGACAGAAGTAAAAAGTAATCAAAGCAAAAGAGAAACGGTATCTGTAGATAATAATATTTGTTCTAATTTAGTAAATCAAAATAAATATTTTCAGCAGTGACTAATTTCAGTACCTACGACGAAAACGCTTCTGGTCTTCATACGTGGTACAGTACGTCATAATTTAGATTTAGCACAAATTAAAAAAATTGCATTCATTCATTTCAATTTTACGAATTTATTTGGTTATATGACTTTACAAGTTATTGCGTTTTGCGTAAAGATCATTTTCGCAAGCAGTAATAAAGATTGGTGATTTTGAAGGCGCACTCAGTTCGGATGGTGATCGGTTTTACAAATTTTGCCGATGGTACATCTATGTAGAGTCGTCCTTTACTGTTCTAGATTGTTGCAGTATTGTCTACTTTAGATAACATCAATCAAAATGGGGATGGACAGAAAGGAGATAATTCTATTCTTAATTTGGAGTCGAAGGTAACGTTGGTCAACCTTCCGCATGCTCACCTAGTAATCGCATAGCACGGCACACGACTCGATCGGCCGATGCATGCGTTTTGACCAATGTACATGTGTTTTTGATTTGATTTGTTGCTAATGTTTGTTATGTTGTTAATGTTTGTTATTTTTTGTAACACGCAATGCACTCACACAAATGCATATTGTCTCTAATTGGGCGAAACCAGGAATGGGTGTGGTCTGTCACTAGCTGAGCTTCCGCAGAAATATTTTCTAAACTGAGCATGCTTACGTTTTGCCGATAGGACATAATATTGTGTTAAATGAGTTAATCCAAAATAAAGCCTATCGGTGGCTATGTCAATCGGGGCATAAGTGGCGTTTTTTAAGTCATCAGAAATGCAGGTGCATGTACACTAGACGATGGGCATGCTAGGAGATAACAATCGATGTGCTCCATGGAAAGGGGACAATATTGGGTATGGTCTGCAGCCAACAAAAGGCAATCCTCTTGGCAAAGAGTCGGTATCTGAATGATGGATGTATTTTTGTCCTTCTTGAGGAGGAAAGGGTTAATGATCTGTTACCAGTCAGTCATAACCTCTTCTCCTACATAACCAACCCTTAAATGATTCAAAGATTTCTTGATTATATCTCCACACAGGAGAAGACCAAAAACGACGGATGTGCTGTGTGAAAGATGATATGGCCAGAACGGGAGTGACTACCGAGATGACGACTAGCAAATAAATTGGGACAAAGACAGGAGAATACGAAACGAATATATTATATAATATATAACAAGCCTGTTGGATGTAGTATTTACTGCAAAAAAAGCCTTTTCATATTGAGAAAGACCATGATTACAGAATACCATGCTTGTTTCTATGTACAGTCACGAGCATTAATATGTATACACTTAGCAAAATTCAAAAGCGATTTTCTCGTGTAATAACGACTGCAACTTTGAGATAAGACATATTTCATATTACTGCGAGTTCCAAAATACTATGTTTATGTTAGTGGGTCTGCTCAAATCCCACTAGCGTGCAGGGTGCTTACAATAATGTGGAATGCAGGAGATGATCAAAGTTGGTATATAAAACGCTGTTATAAATAAAAGCTTAGATCAAACTTATATTTTAGTTTTATTCCAGTTGACACACAAAAAAGGTAAAATTATCTGACACTGTGACCAGATGACAGGACATGAAAAAGAAATGAGAAAAATAAATTTAAATAGAACAAAAAGATCAATATCAAAAACATAGACTCTTTTTATTCTAACACTCCTCCTTAAATTCATTTCTCTACTTTCATCCAACACACAATCACACAACACCCATACCAAGCGTACACCAGTTGAACTTCCCTTTCAACAGAGGTTTCGTTAAAACATCCGCAACCATACGGCTTGTCTCTACATACTCTAATTCAATATGGCCATGCTCAACTGCCTCTCTCACAAAGTGGTGTCGCACATCTATGTGCTTTGTGCGTTGATGGTGTACAGGGTTCTGCGCAATAGCAACAGCAGATTGACTGTCACTGAAGATCTTCATTGGCACCTCAACTTGACCAGAGACCTCCGCAATCAATCTCTTTAAGAAAACTGCCTCTCTAGCAGCTTCCGACATAGCTACATACTCAGCTTCCGCTGTGGATAAAGCAATCGTCCTCTGTTTTCTGCTTTCCCAACATATTGCAGCTCCCATGTGCAGAAAAACCATACCCAAGTATGATCTTCTATCATGACAAGTGGCATGACTAGCATCTGCATAGCCCTGTACATTATGCATTCCTGTCCTCTTATATTGTAGCCCAAGACATTTAGTACCCTTTAAATATCTGAGTACTCTTTTTGCGGCTATCCAATGCTCTTCAGCATAGCAAGCGTTGAACTGACTCAGATAATTAACTGCATGTGCAATATCTGGCCTCGTGCAAACAGATATGTACATCAGCGAACCAATTAGATTTTGATATGGAATCCTTGGATCAGGTTTATGTTCTAGACCAGGTTTCACAAGCTTTTGCCCAGGAACTGATGGGGTTGAAGCAACTTTGCAATCTGTCATCCCAAAAACCTTCAATACTTTTTCGACATACTTCTCTTGGTCAACTTTGATTCCAATATCGTTCTGCGTTATGTGCATTCCTAAAAAATATTCTGCCTTCCCAAGATCCTTCATATCAAATTTCGACATTAAGTCTAGCTTTACTTTACGCAGCTCCTCCGCGTTGTTCCAAAAAATTAGCACATCATCCACATACACTGCTAAAATAATGACCTTCTTGCCCTGGGATCTCATGTAAATGCACGGCTCATTTTTGGATCGTTTGAACGACAACTGCAATAACTCATTGTTCAGTTTATTGTTCCAAGCTCTGGGGGATTGCTTTAAGCCGTAAAGCGAACGTTTAAGGAGACAAACATAATCTTCCTTTCCTTTTTCTTCGTAACCATCCGGCTGTTTCATGTAGACCGTCTCAGACAAGTCTCCATTCAGGAACGCTGTTTTTACGTCCATTTGGTCAACGTTTAGGCCACTCTTAGCTGCCATCGCCAGGAGGACTCTTAGAGAGCTATGTCTCACCACTGGAGAGAACGTCTCATCATAATCGATACCCCATCTTTGGCTAAAACCTCTCGCAACAAGCCGAGCTTTATATCTTCGCCTCTTCTTTAATTCGAAAAAGCCATTTCGAATCTACAACGTTGCTCGCTTGCCCAGGTTTTACTAAAGTCCAAGTTCCATTTTTCTTTAAAGCATCAAGCTCCTCCTGAATTGCAGCTTTCCATTCTCTACTGTCAGGCCTTGACAGTGCATCTTGAACCGCAGTAGGTTCATGCTCTGTTTCCACTGCATGGTATAGAACATGATCCGGGAACTCTTTCGGTTTCCTGTATCTTAGTGGATACCTCCGCTCCACCTCTTGTGGTCGATCCTCGGTTACGTCTGACTCACAATCTTGAAACTCCATATCTGGTTAATGAATAACTACTTCATGTTGAATAGGATTTTCAGCAAAACTCTCTTGTTCTTGTGCCAATGTAGGAACATCGCTAACTTCATCATCTTCTAGTTGAGGTTGCAACACATATGGTTCTATTCTAATACTGACAATTGGTTTATCTTGTAGAAGTATTAATTTTCTGGTTTCTCTTGCAATTCTTCTTGTAGGTCTTTGTATTTTTGATTCTCCAAAAACACAACATTTTTGGCCTTAAATATTTTTCCTGAAGTAGGATGCACAAGACGATACGTTTTTGCGTTGTCATCGAAGCCTGTGTGGATAAGCTCTCTACTTTTTACATCCCACTTAGTCCTTTTTTGATCAGGAATGTGCATGAATGCTTTGCACCCAAAAGTTTTTAGCATGCTTAGGTCACACTTCCTCCCTGACCATTTCTCATCCGGAGTCATATTCTTCACCGCAATTGTTGGTGACTTGTTCTTTATGAATACGGCGTGATGGACAGCTTCAGCCCAAAAACGTTTTTCTAATCCGGACTCATGTAGCATGGTTCTTGCTTTATCGCAGATGGTGCGATTGGCCCGTTCAGCTACGCCATTCTGCTCTGGCGTATACTCCACCGTTAGTTGATGGAGGATTCCGCAATTCTTCAGCAAGTCATCCATCCGCTTATTGACGTACTCGGTCCCGTTGTCAGTGCAGAAGATCCTGCATCTTCATTTTCTTGCCGCATTGATTTTCAGCAAACGCCTTAAAATCTATAAACTTTTCGAAAACTTCACTTTTTTTATACAAGAAATAAATAAAAGTTTTTCGTGTGAAATCGTCAATAAACGTCAAAAAATATCGGAACCCGCTAATTGAAGGTGTACTCATAGGTCCACACACGTCTGAGTGCACTAAACCTAATGCTTCCGTAGCTCTCGTTGCAGTAGTTTTACGAAACGATTGTTTCGTTTGTTTTCCCATAATGCAAGATATACACTCCAGTTTAGAAGCAAAATCAGGAAAACTTACTCCTGTTGCCATCTTATCTCTCAGTAGTTTGAGGTTATGCATACCAAGATGTCCCATCCTCCGATGCCATAACATCTGCTGGTCATGCTCTGTTGTTGCTAGCGCAGAACCCTGTGAACTGCACTTGATTTTATAAATGCCTCGTTCTTCCACACCTTTCACAATAGGCTTACCTCGCACCTCACACTCATTTCTCTTGTAGATGTCACAACTTTTATCTGTAAATACTACCACATTACCCTTTTTCGCAATTGCATTCACACTCAATAAGTTAGAAGCTAACTTAGGAACATACGTAACGCCGCTGACTGTCATTCCTGACTTACATACTACCGTACCCTCACCTGCACCGAACACCTCATTACCATCTGCACAAGTCACTCTCAAAGACTTATGAGTATCCTTTAAGTTCTTAAACCAAGATTTGCGATTCGACATGTGTGTCGACGCTCCAGAATCAACGATCCAGTCTTCTGCCTGTGGAATCGACGTGCCGAACGCAAAGGCTTGAAGAGCTTCCTTCTTTCCTTTTGGGTTATCAGGGCACTCACGTGCCTTGTGTGGTCCGTCACAAATAAAGCATCTGATCTTTTGTTTAATCTTCTTCGGTGTACTCTTACCCTTATGCTTATTTGACAATAATGCTAAAGTCGGTTGGCTTGCACTCGTGCTTGCCGAATAGGTATCCTCCATTTGAAAAAGCTTCATCTTTACATAGTCGGTAGTAAGAACAACGTTACTATTTTCTATAGCTAGTCTCATTGGTTGGAACTCTATGGTAAGGCCTTGTAGAAGTAAAGCAGCCAACAGTTCATCGTCAACCTCCTTTCCTAGGTCCTGAAGTTCCTGAGGCACCATCATCACAGACGTGACATATTCCCTAACCGATGGGAATAGCTCCAGCTTCATGCTCACTAGCTTTGCAAGTAGCCGCAGCGGTTATTCAGACCTTTGTCCTCGAACGCACTCATTAATGGTTCCCAAGCATCTTTCGCTGTTTTGGCTTTGCGTACATGCACCAAGCAATGAGGTCTAATCATCAAACTAATCTTAGCTCTGGCTTTCTGGTCTTTTCTCATACCTTGCACATCGGTCGTTTCAGGTGTAACTCTTGTATACTCCCACAAGTCATCGTGAACAAGATGTAACTCCATCAAAAACTTCCATGTGGCGTAATTGCTGTTACCATCTAATTTCTCTATAGAGGGCCACCCACTACTGCCTGAAGACTCCGTATTTTGTGCCATCGTTGAGTTCTGCTCTCTATGAGAACTCGTTACCTTTAGACATCTCCCTGCAAATCGCTGCCTGGGCCCATAACCTGTTAGTGGGTCTGCTCAAGTCTCACTAGCGTGCAGAGTGCTTACAATAATATGGAATGCAGGAGATGATCAAAGTTGGTATATAAAACGCTGTTATAAATAAAAGCTTAGATCAAACTTATATTTTAGTTTTATTCCAGTTGACACACAAAAAAGGTAAAATTATCTGACACTGTGACCAGATGACAGGACATGAAAAAGAATGTAGAAAAATAAATTTAAATAGAACAAAAAGATCAATATCAAAAACATAAGACTCTTTTTATTCTAACAGTTTATAACAACATAAAATTACAATCAACACAATAGGAGAAAATCACTTTTAAATATTGTTTAGTATATACATATTAGTGCTCATAACCGCACGTGTTAGTTGTTTTACGCAATAAGATTTTGAGATGGAGATTTTTGAAGACGTAGTATCAAAAATTGAAAAGAGTATGCTTAGATGATTTGCTCATGTTGAGAGAATGAATGAAAGGCGACTAACTAAAAGGTACAAGGCAGATGTGAATGGAAACGACGGGACGCCCTAGGAAGAGATGAAGACATATAGTGACATTATTGGTGATGTTCTTCAGAAAGGTCAGGTGCGTAGTACTCGCAACCGGCGCTATGACGAGATGAATCAACGTAAACGAGGCAAAAGGAGTAAGTAAGGATCGTAGCGGGTGGTGTTCTGTAGTTTCTACCTACCCCCGTGGGAAGAAGGCGTGAGTACAGTACCTAATACATACATAAACTCACGCCTTAGTTAGACTGCTATAATATTATGCAATGTAACTTACTGCCTATGAATTAGGTCTTTTAACTTGCAAGCTTAGCGAAAAACTAACTAAACCCTAGCTATTGTTTGTTTATTGTAAATGTCCTTCACTCCTTTTTGTGACTAAACTGTCTCGTAAGGAGAAGAGATGCTTTAGTTTAAAAAGTAAAAGTATCAAACTACCCACCAGTAGGTCGCGCCTTCATCTGCAATGTTGTCACTTTATTCTCAATTTCCATTGTCACAATCACTAATAGAACTGTTTAGAAAAATACTCTTTCACGGAACTATGTTTGGCCGATGATCGATAATACTGAATGCGTCAATATGCCGATAACCCATTTATAGTACTTATGCTTTATCTTAGATAAGCTGGCTGTACACATAGTCATATAGTTGTGACATCCTTACCATTATTAAACACGCTAATATCACCTTTAGCATTGGTAGCTTTATAGGTGGTATTTGTATGTATGTTTTCATTCATTGGTGTGATTTAGGGTCGAATTGTTAATATTGTTTTTAAGTACTTTTGGACATAATTAAAGGATATAATGGCCGATGTTTATGCGTTGTACTATTATCATATTTTTGGGTATTGAACTAAAATCGTCCTGATGCGCAATCGTTAGGTAAACAGGCATGTTTACCTTTTTATGAGTAATTTTATATTGGTATTACGGGGCTTGCTGAAATAGGGTGAGGTATTGACGAAATTCAGTAGATTTCGTGATGATTCTATCTGTTTCCAGGTAGAACCTCATCGGTCATTCTTTTGCTTTGATGATGAGGATTCTACTAAACGTATATTACCTAGGTACGTATACAGGGTTATTGGTAAAACACCAGCAACCTCTTAAGGGGTCATTGTACTCATCATTATGAACAACTTTTACTATGGGATCAAATCTGAAATCGCAAAAAAAATACGTATTTTGACGAATTACGCGAACATAAATGTACTGCACAGCTGATTTTTTTTTCGCGATTTCAGGTTTGGATCCATAGTAAAAGTTGATCATAATGATGAGTACAAGAGGTTGTTGGTGTTTTACCAATAACCCCGCATAAGACAATGCGGATATTGACTCATCACATGACCTCTAAAAATAAGTTTGTGAAATTGTGATAGGTACATATGTATGCTATCTTGTATCTGGATTCTCAGAATCGTTTTTCTTTCTTCACATGGCGATTTGCTTTGCATTATTCTTCTAAACCTTGCAAATCGATTGATCAATTTATCTATTAGTATTTTGTGTTCTCTATTTCCTTCTTATTATCGACTGCGTATAAAACCCTTATCTTTAATCAATCAGTGCCACCCTTTATAGTTTGTAATTACGGTTCAATAATCTTTATCTGTCCTAATCTTTGGTACATCGTAATTTGCAATGTGGTACGTATCGATGTAAACAACATTTCATTAAATATATTAATCGGCAACTTGTTTTTCGCAACGAATAAAAACGCAAATAGGAAATCTCTTTTGTAACTTTCCTTTTGTAGTTTTCGATGCATATCCGTCGTTGTAATAGTACCTACTTAATAATACGTTTGGGGTTTTGCCAGCAGATGAAGAGGCTAAAGACACTGTATCATGGCTACTGATTAGAAGCAATGGTGGTGAAGGTTTTTTTTTTACGCTGAGATGGGTTTGCTCTTGACTCTAGTCTAGGTCGGAAGCGACAGAGACAAAGTCGAAAGGTTCGTTCTTCTGTGGTCTTCTATGATTTCACTGTCTAGGTTTTTGTTTCATTTTAACACCACATTGAACAAACAGATGCGTGTAAGCCAATGGCGTGTTTTAAGATTTGGTACCCCGGGTAAATGAGGTTTGCCGTCTCATAATTTAACAAAAAAAAGAAAAAATCTTCGCTACCGCGGGAGAGGTAGTGATTTAACAGGGATTTTACAGAAATAATCAATAATATACGAGAACGAGCGAAACGAGCTCGATTATTTTAGCACCTCGGATGAGATAGATTTTCCTTTGGCTATAGACGTTTCTTTGTCGACGTATGCATAAAAGCTTGAGAATTTAGCATACATGAGTGAGCTAAGCGAGCTCGAAAATTTTAGCAGCCCGGAACGGATAGGTTAAATTTTCTTTTTACCGTTCATACAGATGATATTAACACAAAAACAAGAGATTTTAGGATGCAAGAACGAGCGAAGCGAGAAGTTTGAGTTACGAGGAACCTGGTTAGAAGAGTGCTTGTATCAAGAAAATATGCGCCAATTAGGATTTATTCCACTGGCTTACTGCTGGTGTTTAAATAACGTTAAGCCCTGGTCAGAAGTAAGATGTAATGCGGGAAAATGCATTATGACTGATTTAAAAACATTAAACATGTCTCATAGAGTTCATATCAAACCTACTTGTATCAGAGTTATGCGAGTGCGGGTTATGTATGATGCGTATCCTGCGATCTTGCAGCGCGGGCTCGTCGGGCAGGCGCCAGCGCGCGGCGTCGGCCTCGCGCGCCGAGCGCGGGAAGTACAGCGGCGCCAGCGCACACAGCAGCGCCACGTCCGGCCCGCACGGGGACGCCAGGATCACCAGCGACGGCAGGCGGTGCTGTTCCAGGTGGCGGCGGATCGTGCCTGAGCAGGAAAGATAACGTTTTCGGAACACATTCATTGTAGTCCAGTTAACGAGTGGAATTCCCTGGAGGAATCTGTTTTCTCGATAGCTATCACCTGAGTATCTTCATGTCGAGAGTAAATAGGTTATATCTAGGCAAGCGTGCGCACCATCGCATCGTCGACAACATTATCGCTTACCATCATTTGAGAGAGTAGTCAAACGCGAGCCTTCAATGGGTACTTAACATATAATTAAAAGAGGGTTTTAATTGGCTTTTGGAGCGCAGTTCTTTAACGCGGTTTGCGGTAGGAGTTGACTGGTAGAAATCGTCAATAACTAAAAAGCGTTCATACTAGATATTTGTTTCTTTTTATTGTTTTTGCTAGATGGCTCTGAATTAAAAAAACAAAAACTTTTGACATGTCAGACCATACTACTTTTAGCTCTGACAGAAGCAACTCAATAGGAACTTTATTACAACGGAAATGAACACGGTGATTTTGACAGATTTGTCAATGGTAGCAACCTTATATCATCGACAATAAAGATCACTGTGATTTTGAAAATTATCCAAAATCAGAGGAAAAATAAGACTGTGAACGGTCTGTAGATGGCTCTGTATTAATACGTAATACTACCCGTACCCGTATTACGTATTTTGCAGAAGCCTAGCGATAGCAAAATTTGCGCAATAATTGCTTTTCAATCGCAAATCGGTATTATGTATCAGCGATACGTCATACTGATTTGCGATTGAAAAGCAATTATTGCGCAAATTTTGCTATCGCTAGGCTTCTGCAAGATACGTAATAAGCCTGACGTTCACTTCGAGAATGCCGCTACCTGGCGTCCCACTTCTCTACCTCTATCGTCCGCTCAGTTCCGATGCACGTTGCTATCGGAACTGAGCGGGCGATAGAGGTAGGGAAGTGGGGTGCATGGTAGCGGCATTCTCGAAGTGAACGGGACGAACTTCGTTCCAAGCGGGTGTCCCAGGACACCTCTCATCCAGTTTTCCCCAACTTTGGGTTTCTTCTATATCTTGGGTAACCAATGGACGAATACAATTCATGCATGCATTTGCATAATTATATCGCGAACTGTATTTGCAGGGTAGCACTAACATGTAGACGGTCTTACTGATGTTAAATAGTCCCTACATATTTGGCCACCTGCAAGACCAGAGCATTGCAGGCTAGCTATCCTAAAGGCATTTAGCTGCAATTTCTCACGTGTCTGTAAATACTGGAACCTACGTGGCTTTGGCCACTCTGGCAATCCAGACATGGAGAGCTTTAGCCATCTCCACGTCCTGATTTCCTGCCCAAACAGGTACCTAAGGTGTATCTCCTTGCGACGAATTTCAGTGTCACTAACTCTGTCCTTGTCCCTTTCTACCATTCCTCATCATCTGTCTAGCCTTTTCCCAACTAAGTTGGGGTCGGCTTCCAGTCTAACCGGGTGCAGCTGAATACCAGTATTTTACATGGAGTGACTGCCTCCACAACTTTCTGGGTAATACGATACGCCTTGGTAAGACTGGTTGTCAGACTTTCGGGCTTCTGACGACTCGTAACGACTGTCAAAAATCGACGAATGACAGCCGCCGGGACCAACGGTTTATCGTGGTTGCCGAGGCACGGAGAGGTCTTGGTATATAAAGATGGTCACCCATCCCCGTATCAATCACCGCAAGCGTAGCTAAACCAAATCGATCGACCCGTGTGGCTGTTATTACTTAGCCACGAGCCCCTCTACTACTAAAAATAAATAAATACAATAGCATACTAACGCAGAGCCACGTGAGTTGCTAGATCAGGCGGGAACTGTGTGTGCGGCGCGGAGATCAGGCACAGCGCTAGGGAACGAGCGCCGACTTCTGCCGCCTTGCATAGCACGTTCCTGTAACACAAAGAAACAAAATGTCAATATTAAGGTGATTAGGATTAAGCTGACTTGCAATTCCCCATGGAGACTTATACAGAAGCTTGATAATGTGAAACCTTTTTACTGTTTGGAAATGAAAATGGACATATTGAGAGCTTAATTAATGAGAGAAAAAGGGCAGTTTTGTGGTGGAGGCTCACTTTTGTTGATCATGATAATCTGCGAGTACATGGATGGATCGATCTAGTTAACCTCGAAGAAGAATCTACCACGCTTGTATCTGATGTCCCGTCATTAGTTTTGTAAAAATATCCAATTTTAAACACATTCCTACACTCAGTTAACAGCGCCTGAACATTTTTTTCTTCGGATTTTGCTTAGCGTAAGCTTCGATTTCAAAAACTAACAGGCGCTCAAATAATCAGTAGTAGCTGGGTACTTAAATAAGATAATGCCATATTGTACAGTCTGTACACCTTAACTGTAGGTGGAACATAACGTTGGTCATTACTTAAATTTCCAATATACAGGGTGTTTGGTAGATGGGTGCAAAGCCTGAAGGGGGTGATATCTTAGACCATTTAGAACTTATTAAGCTAAACTTGTCTTAGACGAAGTCTGTTCCTTGTATTTAAAAAAAAAAATCTATTAAAGAAATTGACAGATTGTAGTAACTTGATGTGCTGGCGTGTGTACATCCTAATTCCAAGAGCTAATGAGATATCTGCGTAAATAGTACCTCAAAAGAAGGGGCAATAACCAAGCATGTTTTTAAAATGGTTTGAACGACTGAGGCTATTTTTTTAATTTTTTTATTGTGCCGTAAACAAAACATGTTCTTGATTTTTAAAAGTTTCTTAAACTTGAATATGGCGTAGAATGTTTCTCTGATGACACAGATGCTTGGGGATTATTTTGTTTGAGTAATCATACATTACACAAATAAAAAATAATAACATAACAGCTTTTACTGGACACTATTAACAATTAATTGAAAAAAATGGGTATTATTGTTAAAAACATCAGAATTAAAAAAAAAATACAAGGAACAGACTTCGTCTAAGACAAGTTTAGCTTAATAAGGTCTAAGATATCACCCCCTTCAGGCTTTGCACCCATCTACCAAACACCCTATATAAAAATATGTACAAGTATATAAAAAAAGAGGTGACACAATCATATGGCATCGAAAAACTCTTCCGCATAGCTGTCAACAGGAAAAGTGCGCAATCTGCTAGCAGCATTGCCACGTTGGGCACGCCACAATTGCGGCGATAAGTCCCCTCTTTGAGGAGTGGTTGGAGAGGCGTCACGGCATCCTCACCTTCCGCCTGACGCAGGTCCTCACCGGACACGGTTGCTTCGGGAGGTTCCTGTTCCGGATAAGGCGGGAGGAAACGCCCAGGTGTTACCACTGTGTGGATCGCCCGGAGGACACGGTGGAGCATACGGTGGAGGTCTGCCCGGCTTGGGCAGAGCACCGCCGCGTCCTCGCCGAGGCGATCGGCGGCGGCGATCTCTCGCGTCCGGCCCTGGTACAGGCCATGGTACGGAGCGAGAGTGCATGGGAAGCCGTCACCTCCTTCTGCGAAGCAGTAATGCTCGCGAAGGAGGAGGCTGAACGCGTGAGGGAGAGGCAATCTTTGCGCCCTCACGCCCCTAGTCGCCGCAGGAGACGCCCTGGGCGTCGGGAATCGATAGCCGATTCCCGGCCACCGTAGGCGCGGGCTTGCGGATGGCGAGCAATGGGTAGCTCGCCGTCCGGTAAGGACCAGGCCCGGGTCGACGGCGCGGTCGTTGTGTTCCACGCGCGCCTCAAAGAGATGTCAGCACTAGCTGAAGGGGTCCGCTAAGGCCGATGCCCGCCAGGGTTGCGGGTTGTTCGAAAGAGTTACCGTGGCCCTGGCACAGGCAACTGAAGGAACACGGGTGGGTTTTAGTCAGTAGAAGTCTGACACGCCCTCCCGCTCCACCCAGAGCGGGAGAAGTTATTTGATGATTTCCCACCCAAAAAAAAAAAAAAAAAGCATTGCCACGTTGCTGATTCTTTGGCCAAAAAATAGGCCAGTCCTCTGGTCAAGTTGGCCTTGTCGTAATAACTTTATTCTTATAACCTCCTCATTGTCAACTCCATTAAAGTCATCTACAGGTATTTTATTTACCTGTAACAGTTGTGCAGCGAGGTGTCGGCCGCGGTGTGGTACTTGGCGACGTACTTGGGGCTGACGGTGTGGATGATGTGTCGGCAGCGCAGTCCGAACCCGGAGGTCAGGACCACCTCACCGGTGCGGCACTCTGGAAGAAGGAGAGAAATATGGTTAATTGGGCCAATATGCTCAGCAGGTCAAGAGATACTTTATGAACATAAATTATCAATATTTATATTTATTATTTACTACTAATAATTAGATATTAGTTAGGTGTGTGATTGTAAATCTAACCCAAGAACAGAAGCTGCGCTTGCAACGACACCCAACCGTGAAAACACAACCGTATGCAAAAATTTCTTTATAAAGAGGCCAGTGCCCTCGGTTGGTGTTTTATCCACATTTTATGCGTTCACTAATACATAAACAATCAATTACCACATCGACCTCACTGAGATTAAAGTTTAATATTGTTTTACTTTGTCGCCAATAGATGGCGAAGCTTATCAATCTACTCGGCTTAGGATGACCGGATGTAGTTGAATACCTGTATTTTACATCGAGCGACTGCCTAACTGACCTCCACAACCCAGTTACTGTTATTTATTTATTTATTTATTTATTTAATACTTTAAGCACACAAAAATGTACAGAGGCGGACTTAATGCCATAGGCATTTTCTACCAGTCGACCTTTGGGTGATGCAGAGACAAACAGTGGTAGGTGCAACAGCGAGAGATGAGGAATAGATATATATTTAAATATAAATATAAAGATATAGATACATATAAATATAATATATACACCTAACTATATATAAATATAAACACCATAAATATACATAAATATACTAAAACAAATAAGACAAACCATTGGGAAACATTACCGTTGTGATGATACTGCCAGCTTCTTGCGAATGTGGTCGCGAACTTTAACTTTAAAGGATAATCGGTCGGTTGCCATCCTGATTTCCTGGGGGAGTGCATTCCACAGAGAGATAGACTGAACGAAGAAGGAAGAGTGAATGAAGTCTGTGCGGTGCGTGGGACATTGAAGAATACGATTGTGAGATGAACGTAAATTTCTATTGTGGTTGGCGCAAATGTATTGAAAATGGGAAGCTAGGTAACTAGGGGAAGAGGGAGAGTCAAGAAATGAAAACAAGGTGGTCAGCGCCCTTTGCTGTCGGCGCTGGCGTATGGGCAACCACTGTAGAAGCGACCGATGCGCGGAGACATGATCGTATTTACGCAGATTGAAAACGAATCGAATGCAGTTATTGAGAAGACGGTCAAGTTTGTTGAGGAGATCTGCATTCAGGTCATAATAGCACACATCACCATAATCGATGATAGGAAAAATTAAGGACTGTACAAGCATTGTCTTCGTACTCGATGGTAATAAATTTTTCAGCCGGTACAGAGCCCGCAGCGTTCCAGTAACCTTCTGGCTTACCCTAGCGACTTGAGTACTGTTACCCACACGATACCCCTTGTTAAGACTGGTTGTCAGATTTTTGGGCTTCTGACTACCTGACATCCGGGACCAACGGCTTAAAGTGCTTTCCGAGGCACGGAGGGGTCTCGATATGTAATGGATGGCAACCACGAACCGACCGCGGCAAGCGTAGCTGCTTAACCTTTGATCTACACTTGTAGCTGTTAATATTCAGCCAAAATGTTGAAGCGAATTAATTCCCATTCATATGTTCTGTGATTTTATTTTCCATCCCAGGATGTACTAAAAAATACCCCAAGAGTCATTTGCCGAGCGGGACTAAGGCAGCCAGCCCTGCTATAACGCCAGCTTACCGTTTTGACTAGTTATAGTGCACGCGCAAGTGCTAGTCACCGCGTATGTGAGCGGTGAGACGGGGGAGATAGACAAAGGCCAAGTTAACTCAGTCTGCAAAACTTGTCAATCGCGCCCTCCCCCGTCTCACCGCTCACATACGCGGTGACTATAGTACTTGCGTGCGCACTATAATACATATCCTTTCCTTTGCGAGAGAAGAAGAATATTCGATTCCGTACCATATCCCCTAGTAATGATCTCCTCCTTGAGCTCAGGTCCGGCCACCTGCAGTATACGCTCGTTGACGGCATTGCACTCCGTCAGGGTTTCATCAGTGGTATTCGTGATCGCGTCAGCTTCCAATGACGATATGTCACCTTGCCTGGAACGTGAGGAATTGAGGTTAGACAATATCGTACCATGTGATTAGAGGATCTAGAAAAGAGATTGCTCTGTAAATGCTTTCATAGGCCTTACAGCCGACTTTCTTTGATTTGAAGAGTTTTTCCCAGGTGTAGCGGTATTAACCCATAGGGCAGAACATAGAAATAGTGTTGGTGGTAGGTTGGAAAACGAGATCACTATTCGACGATTGGAAATTCCTTTTCCACACGATCATGATATGTAGAGTCATCATTGACACTTCTATGCTATGCTTCTTTTGCAATGCGCAAGAAAGGCACGTTGCTGGTGTGGTGGGTGCGAGGGAGCGCTAACAGCATGCTGGACGCGCTCGCGGAAAGGCTTGATTGTTCCAGCATCTCCCACTGCTGCTGAGTGATGCGACTAACAAACCTCATTTAATTTATAAGTTGTTAATTAATTATGATTGTTTTGGTTTTATATTGTGTATTATGGTGTTAATTACTTAATGAAATGGATTGTATTAAATTGAAGTTAATTTGTAATGTTGTGTAGGTAATGTGGCTATATGAGTGTATTATTATGAATTTGCGAGTCAGTGATATTCGAAATAAAATGTCTTTAATTTTTACTTTTGTTCTAGAACGGTATGGCGTTCTACTCAAACAATGAATCGTGAAAAACCTGTCTGTCGTCTCGTCTTAAGTCCTCTTTGTAAGTTTCAGTTTCTATTGGCTTTCCACTACACTGTTAATATTCATGTTATTATGTGCGTTATAACTTGTTACGCTTGAGACACTTATTTGGGCCAGTTTCCACCAAATAGAATAATTCTCGCGGATGCGCGAGCACTCTTCAAATTTCACAACGCTTGATGTCTGCGTCGAATTTTATACTTAAAGTCAATATTGATACAGTTAATTATTCAGTGAAATTGAAAAAGTGCTCGAGTATCCGCGAGGATTTTTCCATTTGGTAGAGTCTGACTCTAAGAATGATGTAAAAGACGCGACTACTCCGCACATCACAATATTGTTTAAAAGTAGCTGCAAGTTTAGCTGCCTGCATACAAATCTCTTTGTTCGAGTGTATTTACCAGATAGCAAACCGGCTGTTAACATGATCATCGTGCAGGAACACAGGGTGCGTGTGGGCGGGCGCGTTGTCGTAGTCGGCCTGATGCGCGGGCGCCGAGTGCGACCAGCGCGGCACTCCGGCGCAGGACACGCCGCCCGCACCTGGCGCGCGCATCACGCACACCTCGGGCTCTGGGGAGAAGAGAAACAGGAAATAAGTAAAACGAGAAGAGAATAGGAGAATAAGTACATGATCGCAAACCTTAACGGCCATAGATATAAGAAAGAAGTTAACGACTCCACACCAACTCGACTTTAAAGTAAAGCAGAGCTTTATAATCTTCCTACAATCGCCGTTCATAGAAAACGTTACTCGCTCCGTCAAGATATAAGGAATTTAAGGAAATCTCTCTGTACGTAACAAGATATCCATATAATAAAAGTGTGATGATCGCTGTGCACATGGAAGACATTTGAGAATAACCGCAATAGAACCCAAAACAATGTTGTTTTTAGAATTTTTGTCGGTTTGTCGGTGCGTTTGACCGCGCTAATCTCAGAAATAGCTAAAGATTTGGGTGCGGTTTTCTCTATTGTGTTGTGTTAAGCTTCACTTAACATTTAGTGTTTGATTATTTCAATCAATTGATAAATAATAAAGTTACGTCAGATTTTTTTAATGCTATAAAAATGACGGAAAGAAATACCTCTGTAACATAACAAAAAGTACTAGGATTGCATGAATTCAAGATAGTATATAATATATTAATTCAAAACACGACACGTTGTGCTCATTTCTGAGTAGTAAACCTAACAAAAAGTACTAGGCTTGCGTGAATTAACGATAATATTTGAATCATTAGTATAATATATTTTTTTTTAATGAGATTTGGATGTAATTTGGCACACATATCGTTTATAACATGGATTAACACAGGATATTTTTATCCTGGTAGTACGTTGCCGTGGGTTAATTCCCGACCTCTACGCGGGCGAAGCCGCTGGCTAAAGCTAGTCTATGCATATAAATATTATCTTAAAACAAAGTCGCTTTTCGTGGCCGTCTGTTTGACCGTTATTTATTTATTTAGTTAGATAGGATTTTGATTCGGGGTTCTGCATAATTTTGAGTATTAATATTAAACTTAGATTAGAAATCTCTATGTTTTAACATGTCGCTGTCGCCATTACTTACACCCACGCGAAGCAAGGGCGGAGTCGCTAGTATAATAATATCATAGATCACTTTTCTACGCTTCCCTGCCGAGTTGTTTCATGTGTGCTATGGGCATAAGGATAAAGTATGCAAAAAAAAGTATGGTTTATGGTAAAGGTAGGAAGTAGGAGAGCTGAGGTTGCACTGATCTCGGAGGAATCTACTCCTCTCCAGCCGTTTCCGTCCTCTGCTTATAACATTACTATACTGACTATCACATATGAGGAGCTCATGGCTAAGTAATAACAGACGCACGGGCCGATCCATCAGATCAAGCTACGCTTGTCGGGGTTGGTCTGTGGATGGGTGACCATCTTTTCATACCGAGACTCCTCCGTGCCTCGGAAAGCACGTTAAGCCGTTAGTCCCGGCTGTCATTCGTGGATCTTTGACATTCGTTACGTGTCGTCAGAAGCCCGAAAGTCTGACAACCAGTCTTACCCAGTAACTGGGTTGTGGAGGTCAGATAGGCAGTCGCTCCATGTAAAATACTGGTATTCAGCTGCATCCTGTTACACTGGAAGCCGACCCCAACATAGTTGGGAAAAGGCTAGGCTGATTGATTGACTGACTATCACATATACGGGTGACTTTTTTACCGTCTTGAAAAAATAGGGTATGTATGTAGGGTAGGTGAACGGAGTAGAAGCCTATGGCAAACCTGTTTTTTTTTAATAATATCTAAATTCAAATTATACGCATTACGCACCCTGCGTAGCAGTGGCGCAGCTACAATCATCATTAGAGGGAAGCCGAAGAAAAAACTGTTCAGTTCGCATAAACTTACGACAAAATATTGTCGGCATTTTTGTAATGTTTTTAATCTTACGATTTAATACCAGTTTAATACAAACTGGTATTAATTAAATACCTGTAATGTGTTGTGATAGAGTTACATATTATTTGGCAATAGTAGACACTAAGAAGAGTGGTTGTACCGAAGGGAAGTCGACAGGAATCGGGTTGTATGAGGCTGCGCTCCTGCTGCGTAGTGCGTATTATTTCAAAATTTCTGTTTTTTTTTTTATGTTTTAGTCTACTTCGAATGTGTAGTGTTTATTGATAGAGTAATTTCTGTCTAAGTTATTGAAAAAAGAAAAACTAGGTATGCCATGGGCTTCTACTCCGTCCACCTATTGTACCCTATTTTTTTCAAGACGGTAAAAAGAATCATCCAGTATATAGTCCTCGAAACCGAATTTCAGCCATGGCGACCAATCTCAGTGGACCAGCCTTCAACGCGGGAGATGTCATAGTGCACAAGTGTGTGTGTGCAGATACTGATGCACTCTCTCTTCCCTCACTCTCATAGTCCGATGGCACGGACAGGGGTATCACACCGCCAACTTCCAAATTCTGAGCTGTTACTAAGAAATTCATAATGGAAAATCCCAATAACACTTTTGCCCGATCCGGGAATGGAACCCAGGACCTCACGCTCTGCAGTCACGCTTGCGACCACACGACCAACAGGGTAGTCTATTACACAAAGGCAGATAGCGAAAGCCTAACCAGTAAAGTTAAAGCAATTACGAGTATTGCTATCACAATATTAGCATATGATATATTATATCATAAGTATATGTTTCAATTTTCGTGTTTTGATGCACATACCTAAAACAGACCGGTCAATTACACTGTAAGTTTAGTTAGACTGATGAAGCGCTAGCTTGCTGTTAGAGCCGTAGTTAAACGCAGTATATTCCAAGGCTTGGGAATGACTTAATTCAATCGATGACAAAGTCCAAGTCGTGTTACAAGTAAATGATACAAGGACAAAACGCTTAAACGTGTACTTTGGCTAGCAACAACTGTGGGTAATATTTTCAAGGTTTAGTATAAAAAGTGCATTTTTTTGGCATAACAGAAGTGTCGGCGACGAGACCCTATCTAGGCACATGGGCGCAAGTAGCGCCGGGACCGCTACGCAAAAATGATGTGAGAATATTGTTAATAACTTAGAAACCTTTAAAGTGATTTATTTTGTGTTTTCTATGTTTCTAGTTAGTTATTTAAGTTAGATTTGTTATTAGTTTTTGTACTATAAACCAATAAGACTGTTTTTGAAAGGATTCTTATAAGAATAAATTAGTTCAAGTAAAATTACGTAACTTGAAAACTCACTTTTTTGTTTATGGATAGATTTTGATAATTTTTGTTTTAAAAGATAGGTTTAGTCATAAAACTATGTATACCGTTTGAATTATGAAAATCGGACAGTTAGTTTAGAAATTATAAGGGATTTTGTATAATGAAAATACGTAAAGTCGCAATTTTTACAAGTTAATGTTCTAGGATTTTTTTATTGTTTATAGTTAAGTTGTAAATTAATGTCTAATTAGCATAAGGACTATATAAGGAAGGATAAACAATAACAAACTGTAAAATTGTATCATGAAAGGTTTATAAAATAAAGGCTTAAAGATTTCGGCTTAGTGAAAAATACAAGCAAAAGAGATCTAAAATACGCGGTTCTCTTTAAGGTAACGAAGGCCGGCCTCACCGGGTATAAATTAAGCGACATTTGGTCGCAAAATTCAGTCACAGCTCAGCCGTCGAAGAGGCAACAACAACAAGAACAAGCCGAAATCTACAAGCAAGAATCAAGAAAATCCTGCATTTTATTTCACCGCCTCTTCGCTGATCATCCCTCCGAGGTCCGCCTAGTGGGTTGTACCCACCACTACGTACGCTTTCAGGGGAGCGTGGTGACGTGTGTCACCAGCGGAGTAAGTAAGGGAACATACGTCAAAAACGTGGGAGACTGTCCCAGGGTACGGCCGTTAGATACTGGACGTGTCAACGGTCACCGCCCCTCAACAATTGGTCCTTCGAGAAACGGATCCCTGCAAGAAGAAGCCAGAAGATTAAGAAGACTGCAAGATGCCAGTAACCAGGTCGCAGAAGGATGCCCCCTCACGCCCCCCGTCCCGTCCTACCAATGTGGACGCGACAGTAGAAGCGTCAGGGTCAGAAGGGGTCACGTCTGCGTCAGCGTCAGCATCATCAGAAACTACAGGATCATCAGGCACCAACACTTCTTCGGGTACAACGACTACGGAAGGAACCACGGCTGAAACTGTGACCACGGCGTCATCCAAGAGTGAACAGAAGAAGGAAGATGCCACACGAAAGGAGACGACTAAGAAAACCCCAGAAGATGTCCCGGAAGAGGGTGTCCATGGTTCAACCACGACCCTAAAGCCGAAGGGGGTCAGTCGTCGTGCCAGGTCTACCAGGACCACGAGCTCCTTGGCCAGAAGACGCGAGCTGGAAGCCAGAGAAGAATTAGCACGCCTGGAACTGAAACAAGCACAGGCTGCGGCGAAGCTAGCCCGAGTCAGACTGGAGATGACACAATGTGAAGATGAGGACTCCGTGGATGATGAAGACCAGGAAGACAGAACAGCCCAGGTGCGGAACTGGATCGAGTCATCAGTATTAGAAGATGGCAACAAGAAACAACCAGAGCAGCGAGGTCAACACACTGCAGAAGAGCCACAGAAGGTGAAGCCTGAAGAGAACTCTTCAACGAAAGGAGCTACGATCGAGATTCAAGCATTGGCGACTGCCTTGAAAGAAGCCTTTTCCACAAGAGGAGGACCAGCAGCACAGCCAAGCTACATCCACGAGCTACCCTACTTCGACGGCAACAGCAGCGAGTGGTTGGCCTTCAAGGTTGTTTATGAAGATACAGCACCAATGTTCAACGAAGTCCAGAATATGGCGCGCTTAAGAAGAGCGCTGAAGGGCAACGCAAGAGAAGCTATCAAGAGCCTGTTGTACTCCGAAGCCTCTCCGTCAGAAGTAATGCAAGCCCTCAGAAGAAGATATGGAAGACCTGATGCGCTGGTTTTGGCAGAATTGGATAAGGTCAAGGCGCTACCGAAGATTTCAGAAAATCCAAGGGACATTTGCGTCTTCGCGAGCCAAATCAACAACAGCGTAGCAGCAATAAAAGGACTGAAGAAATCACAGTACCTGCATTCACCTGAAATGGTGAAACAAATCGTGGACAAGATGCCGACGGTTCTCAAGTTCCGATGGTATGACTTCACTGCAGCATCAGAAGAAGGCGACTTCTCCGACCTGACGCTAGTATCCAAGTTCCTGAACATAGAAGCGGACAAATGTGGAGCCTTCGCGACTTCAGAAGAAAGAAGCGGGTTCAAGAAGACCAATCGACAAGCAGCACATTCAACGAAAGAAAAGAACTTCAAAGAAAAGGATTCAAGACAACAAGAGAAGACTTGCCCTATATGTGAGGGTGAACATTTTCTCGTCGAATGTCAGAAGTTCCAGAAGATGTCGGTGCAAGATCGGTGGGCAACAGTAAAGAAGAGTCGCGTCTGCTTCAAATGTCTTCAAGGGAAACACAGGAAGGAGAGCTGCAGAAAACCACCGTGCAAAGAATGCAAGAGGTGGCATCATCATCTGCTGCACGTCGAGTCAGAAGAAAGGACCTCGGAGGAAAAGAAGAGCGAGAGACCACAAGAGGCGGTGAGCGTCACGACATCAGTGAACGCAGTCAACAATATGAAAGCATACCTGAAGATAGTTCCAGTAGAAGTCTTCGGGACAAAAGGATCAAAGAAAATATTAGCCCTTCTGGATGAAGGGTCAACCGTGTCACTTCTGGATGAGAAGGTGGCACAAGAAGTCGGCGCACAAGGAAGCAAGGAAGAACTGGTAATTGAAACAGTGGGAGGAAGGTTGATAAGGAATAAGGATTCTCAGATGCTGGACCTTATGGTAAAAGGGGTTCATCAGGAGAACAAGAAGACACTGAAGAGAGTCCGCACAATCAACGATTTGAAGCTCACTCCACAGTTCCTAGACAAAAAGAAGATTCAAGATTATCAGCACTTAAAGAAGATCGCCGACTCTCTATATTACGAAGGGGAGTCACCACAATTGCTCATTGGTCAAGACAATTGGGAGCTAATTGTGACTCAAGAAGTAAGAAGAGGGAAACCAGGGGAACCAGTTGCTTCAAGAACAGGACTTGGATGGGTGCTCCACGGGTCAGACAGCGGAGGTGCAAGACCAGTACACTTCCTGAACACATGTCTACATGTCAGCACGCCAGAAGAAGAGATGCATCAAGCCATCAAGGATCACTTCGCGATCGAGGCACTTGGTGTGCAACCAAGAAGACCCACTACAGATTCAGAAGGAAGAGCACTCACCATCCTAGAGAAAACCTGCAGAAGACTTGAAGATGGTCGATTCGAAGCTGGACTTCTATGGAAGAATGAAGAAGAACGAATGCCAGAAAGCTACACGTCTGCCAAGAACCGATTAATCAACATCGAAAAGAAGATAGACAAGGATCCTCATTTGAAGACGGAATATGGCAAGCAGATCCAGCATCTAATCGACAACAAATATGCAGAAGAAGCACCTGACGAACCAGAAGATTCCAAGAAGTTATGGTTCCTCCCTCATTTCTCCGTAGTTCATCCATTAAAGAAGAAGATAAGGATCGTCTTCGACGCAGCAGCCAAGTCGAAAGGGAAAAGCCTCAACGACGCTCTACTGCCTGGACCAGATCTACTACAATCGCTCTTCGGTGTACTAGTGAGATTTCGACAAGGACCTTTAGCAGTAGCGGCCGACATCAAGGAGATGTTTCTACAAGTTCGCATCAGACCAGAAGATAGAGACAGCCTAAGGTTCTTGTGGCGCGGAGATCATCGCGACGTGCCGCCTAAGAAGTACAGAATGACATCAGTTATTTTCGGCGCAACATCATCTCCAAGCATGGCCATCTACGTAAAAAACCGAAACGCAGCGGACTACAAGGAACAGTATCCAGAGGCGACAAGGGCAGTCGAGCTGAATCATTACATGGACGACTACTTGCACAGCTTCCATTCAGAAGAAGACTTCAGAAGGATAACAGCGCAGGTGGACTTCATACACAAGAAGGCAGGTTTCGAACTCAGGGCATGGGCATCAAACAGACCTGAGCTGCTGCAAGACATAAAGACTGAAACAATCGAAAAAACGGAAGTAAACCTTGGTGAAAAAGAAGAAAAGACACTAGGACTACGCTGGTTCACAGAAAGGGACTCCATCGGCTTCAGGGCAAACCTCCGGAACACTCCGGAAGAAATAGCTAAGGGATTCAAGGTGCCTACGAAGAGGGAAGTCACCAGTGCCGTTATGTCTACCTTCGACCCATTGGGATTAGCGTCACCAGTCCTCATCCAAGGCAAGAAGCTGCTTCAGAACATATGGCGGAGCGGCGTCGGTTGGGACGAAGAAATAGAAAAAAGGGAATACGAAGCATGGAAAGTATATCTCGAGAACATGAAGCTGTTACAAGATCTTCAGATTCCAAGATGCCTGGCGCCACATCGCACCGAGGGGGAGCTGCACACGTTCACAGATGCGAGCGAAACGGCGTATGCAGCTACAGTCTACTGGAGAACAGAAGATGCGAACGGAACATACCACGTCAGCTTAGTGGCAGCGAAAGTACGAGTCACTCCGTTGAAGCCGGTATCGATCCCAAGACTGGAGCTACAGGCGGCCCTCCTTGGAAGCAGACTAGCCCATTCAGTAGAAGAAGAAATGGATCTGAAGGCAGTAAGGAAAACATTCTGGACAGACTCCAGTATTGTACTCTCCTGGATCAAGACGGACCCGAGAACCTTCAAAACGTTCGTGGCTCATCGCTTGGCCGAAATAGAAGATCTCACCAAGCCTCAAGATTGGAGATGGGTGCCTACGACACAGAACCCTGCAGATGACTCAACGCGCGACGTGCCAGAGAACTTTAATTACGATCACCGATGGTACAACGGCCCAGAATTCTTAAGGAAGGAAGAAACTCACTGGCCTGAAGCAAGAACATTCAAAAAGGAAACCACCGGCGAAGAAAAGATAACGGACATCGCAGCAACAGCAATCACAACTCATCCATCACCAGATCCTGAGAGGTTTTCGTCTTGGACGAGACTTTGGCGAGCCACCGCAAGGGTACTGCAGTTCATACAACTCTGCAGAACAAAAGAGAAGGTCAACGTCAGTAAAGAAGATCCCACCTGGAAAAGGACGAAAGGAAAGAAGACGAAAACAGTCGAGAAACAACATTCGTCTCCAAAGAGGCCAGAAAGAAACTACATACCACTAACCACAGAGCTGCTGGAACAAGCTGAAACCCTGCTGCTAAAGGGAAGTCAACAGAGAAGTTTCAGAGAAGACATCAAGCGACTAGAGCAAGGGAAACAGCTAGAAGGCAACAGCAAGTTAAAGAAGCTCGACATAGTGATGGAAGAAGGTCTCCTGCGTTTAAAAGGAAGAATCGACGCGATACAGGGCGTAACCAGAGACTACAAGCGACCCATCGTGCTCGACAGCAAGGAAAGAATAACACGACTCATCATTGAAGAGTTCCACTGCCGTTTCAACCACGGAAACCACGCAACAGTGATGAACGAAGTGCGACAACGCTACTGGGTACTAGGGTTGAGGTCAGCAATCAAGGCAGTTCAGCATCAATGTCAGTGGTGCAAAACGAAGAAGGCAAAACCACAAGAACTACCGACGGGCAACTTACCCAAGGAGAGACTGATGCACAGCAACCCTCCCTTTACGTGCACCGGAGTGGATTACTTCGGCCCAATGACGATCACCGTGGGAAGACGTCAAGAGAAGAGATGGGGTGCTCTATTCACATGCTTAACCACAAGAGCTGTGCACATTGAGCTCACTCCTTCACTCTCCACCGACAGTATGATCATGGCGCTGCGACGATTCGCCGCGAGAAGAGGAATGCCGAAGATCATCTACTCCGACAACGGAACCAACTTCGTCGGCGCAAATAAAGAACTGAAAGAAGCTTTAGATGACATGAAGAAAGAAGACCTCATCTCAGAAGCAGACAAGATCGGCGTGCAGTGGGCATTCATCCCTCCTGGTGCACCTAACATGGGCGGCGCATGGGAGCGTTTGGTGCGATCAATAAAAACCGCACTGAACGCCACACTCAACGAAAGACATCCACGAGAGGAGGTACTCCACACCCTCCTACTTGAGGCCGAGCACATAGTCAATTCTCGGCCTCTCACCCATCTCTCCGAGAGTCTTGAAGAGGAAGCACTCACTCCTAACCACTTCCTCCTCGGGCGATCCTGCGGCGCAGCGAGAATCGGCAGCTTCAAAGACGACGAGCTCGTGGGCAGGCACACCTGGAAGACGACGCAGCGACTTGCCGACCACTTTTGGCAACGCTGGCTGCGAGAATACCTGCCCACTCTACTGCCGAGGAAGACGACGGGAAGAAGCAGCGCCACAGACCTACGCATCGGAGACATCGTTCTGATCGTCGACCACAGCCTGCCAAGATGCACCTGGCCACGCGGCAGAATCCAGCAGGTGTATCCGGGACCAGACGGGCGGACCAGAATCGTCGACGTCGAGACGCGAGGAGGAGTGCTGCGAAGACCCAGTTCAAGAGTGGTGCTGTTGGTGCCGGGAGTTTCGCCGAGCCAGGAGGATGGTGCTGCGCACGAGGGGGAGAATGTCGGCGACGAGACCCTATCTAGGCACATGGGCGCAAGTAGCGCCGGGACCGCTACGCAAAAATGATGTGAGAATATTGTTAATAACTTAGAAACCTTTAAAGTGATTTATTTTGTGTTTTCTATGTTTCTAGTTAGTTATTTAAGTTAGATTTGTTATTAGTTTTTGTACTATAAACCAATAAGACTGTTTTTGAAAGGATTCTTATAAGAATAAATTAGTTCAAGTAAAATTACGTAACTTGAAAACTCACTTTTTTGTTTATGGATAGATTTTGATAATTTTTGTTTTAAAAGATAGGTTTAGTCATAAAACTATGTATACCGTTTGAATTATGAAAATCGGACAGTTAGTTTAGAAATTATAAGGGATTTTGTATAATGAAAATACGTAAAGTCGCAATTTTTACAAGTTAATGTTCTAGGATTTTTTTATTGTTTATAGTTAAGTTGTAAATTAATGTCTAATTAGCATAAGGACTATATAAGGAAGGATAAACAATAACAAACTGTAAAATTGTATCATGAAAGGTTTATAAAATAAAGGCTTAAAGATTTCGGCTTAGTGAAAAATACAAGCAAAAGAGATCTAAAATACGCGGTTCTCTTTAAGGTAACGAAGGCCGGCCTCACCGGGTATAAATTAAGCGACATTTGGTCGCAAAATTCAGTCACAGCTCAGCCGTCGAAGAGGCAACAACAACAAGAACAAGCCGAAATCTACAAGCAAGAATCAAGAAAATCCTGCATTTTATTTCACCGCCTCTTCGCTGATCATCCCTCCGAGGTCCGCCTAGTGGGTTGTACCCACCACTACGTACGCTTTCAGGGGAGCGTGGTGACGTGTGTCACCAGCGGAGTAAGTAAGGGAACATACGTCAAAAACGTGGGAGACTGTCCCAGGGTACGGCCGTTAGATACTGGACGTGTCAACGGTCACCGCCCCTCAACAAGAAGTGTCTTTGAAGCCTTGCGCATGACTCATAGACTTGCCACAAGCTGTGTTGGTTTCCAGTTTTCTCAGCTTTGTCTAACCCTTAAGCTGGTTGATTTAAATATATAAAAGATATCCTTGAATGCGTTCTTAATGTTTTTTATACGCAATGTATAAAATGTTCTCTCTAACAAGGATGATGATTAAAAAAAAATTTTTTGTCCGTCATGTAGATTATTAAAATATAATGGACACGTATTTTTTCTTTTTCTACGTAATCAAAAGATTACGGCGATACATTGAGTTAAAATGTGGCATGACGTCACGTCTTCGTAGATTTTATACGTAGAAGTGACGTAGCGAGCCTCCGCTCCCGAAGTTAAATGCAAAATCTAAGTAATTTTTTATTAATATGATAAAGCAAAAAATACGTGGTTAATATTTTTTTATTATCTGACTGACGGACTAAATAGAATTACTATTTTTTTTACCCAGGCATCATCCCTATTAACAGCCCTCAAAAGTGATCTCATCCCATTCACACAATTGCCCAACAAATGCCCAGAATTGAGCTATCAAAACTTGTAACATGAACAGGAATGGCTATATTAAAGCCCCGGTATTCACAGCGGCTTAGATTCACAATCATTAACGTTTGTAACCCTACAAAGGGTCTGAAAACATTTCCGCATAACATTAAAGTATCCGGATTATCCCATTAGTACCCCCATTAAACTCCATTTTACAGTTCAACAGACCATTCATGGAGAAATCGACCTACATTCCAGACTCAAGGGCCGCAGAATCGAACGAAGCCTAAAATTATGCAAGGAAAACTGTAACAATTTACAACAATAGACCTTGAATAGTGGAAGATAAGGATGATTCCGCATGAACTGTTACTTGAGGAACACGAGACAATGAAATTGGAATGTAACTTAGTTGCAGCAATAAGTAGGACACGCAATGTCCTGTGACGTCATAAAGTGCACTATCTCGCTCGCACGACGGTGAAGAAAAAGATGGCAGATTCATTGATGTTGGAAAATCTATTTTCTTTGCAGTGTGAGCTGTTAGTGGATTGTTGCGTATTCCAGACAGTTGTAGTTGAAACGTCACTCACTTCATAAAGGATGTTTTGTGAGAACTGGTCATTATTTTACTTTCGTTTTGTAAGGAACTAAACTAACTACATTAGCTCCCTTACGCCATATTTGGTCGTACATTTGGCGAATTCAGGGCAAAACTTCAGTTTTCCTTAGTCAGTCCAGTCTTCTTACCTTCGTACTTTACTGGTATTTTTAGTGTACCTACCTATGTAAAACTAAATATATTTCGCATCTAGGTTATTTAAATAAGTCATATTTTAAATAAGGTAAGTAAAATGGTTCGTTTGTTTGTAAGAGATAATCTCTGGAAGCACTGATCAGATTCAGATTACAAAAATTCTTTCACTGATAGAAAGCTATAATAGAATCGTCGAGTGCCATTAGAAATGTTTTATGGCATAGTTAACTTAGAAGTTAGTTTAAAATAAAATATGTAAATTTCTTGAAACATTTAAAGCGTCTCGAGAACTGTTTGTTTAATAATATCAATCGTTCAATCAATGGAACTTTAACAGTGGTACTAGGAATTCATGACATTCAAGGACCGTTGAATTATTCATCAAACATTGTGTTATAGAAATTGCATTATGTACCTTTGTCCCTATTTAAAATTAACGAGTTCCTATTACCGAGGAATGAAATTGCTATGGAGTAGGCAGCTTGTTTATGTACTTTAACCTATGCTGGTACAAGAAAAACGTTGGTTGTTAGCTGCGAGTACTGTTTACAGTCTCGGATGATCGGTAATGGTTTTTTGTCACGATATCCCTAGTTGAAGGTAAAGATTTTTCGCAATTTAAGAAGTCTGTTTTTATGTTATTTTATGCTAGGCCTGGCCAGGGAAAGCGCCAGGGTATCCCGCGAAAATCTAATTTACGTTTTTTTCAATTTGCTAGTCAGTTTAGGGTTGTATGTTGATCTGAATATGATTTGCGACCGTAACAAATCTGAATTTATTTATAGAATTGTAATCATATTCATATTACTCTATTGAATTACTATTTCATGAAATCATGACATTTGAGGCCAAATAACTGATTCTAAACATTACAATCATAACGTTGTAATCATACGTTAATCAACATATACCCAGACTGCATCAGAGCTGAAAATTGCAAAAAACATATTGAAAATTTTAATTTCGCGGGCTACCTTAGCGGTTCCTCCTTCCTTCGTCACCGCCTTCTGTGGACATCTGCAATAACAGAGGTATCGCGGACCCGATGTTACCCGAGAGACAACGCTAAAATGTCTCATGTCCTAATAGTTAACAAAGAGTTTACCGTCTTGGGTTCGACTTGTCAATAGTTCGGCTGAACAACGGGTTGGCATATATATTTTGATCAACAATGACTTAAGGGTCCCCGAACCGATCAATTTCAATTGATCAATTGCTATCAGTTTCAAATGTAGTAATATTGTCAATCGCTTCAATTGCTTCAATGTGTATCAATCAATCACGTAAATATTGACAATTATAATTGATCGTTTCGTGGACCGTTTACACCGATCTTCTGCAAGAATCCCCTTAAAATCCAATAAAATCAAAATCCTCCATAGTGTATACGTACTTTTTTTTTACCTAGTAGTTTATTTGCACAAAACGGCACGGGAGTGCATAATTCGAAGACAAGCATCGGACCATCTTCGACTATGGAGGATATTTGATTTGATTGGATGTAAAGAGAAATACAAGCAATGTTAGTACATAAGGTATGTTATTGGTTTGCCATACTAATCATATTATTAACGTCTACATTCGTGACTGCAAATAATTACATATGTTAGTTAGATGGCTGAACGGAATTAGATTATACATTCATAAATAAACATTGTAATGAAAGAAAAATAACAGAGGTGAATACTAAGATGACGGCTAATAGAGATGTATGGAAAAAGATGTATCATGCAGCACAGACCCCAAATAAATTGGGATGAGGACACGAGGATTATGGTGATAATAATTATTATTATTATTAAAAGCCTGTGATGTCCTACTGCAGGGCAAATGCCTCCCTACTCTTTTCCCACTTGTCTCTGTCTAAAGCTGCTAAGGACCAGTTCTTATTGAAAGAGTCTAGCTCATCCCGCCATGTCGCTTGCCGTTAAGAGGGACCCATTGGGTCGTAAGTTTGGCCCATTGGTCGTCTGACATGCGGCAGATGTGTCCAGCCCAATTCCACTTTAGCGTGGCAGCTTTCCAAGTGATATCAGTTATCTTTGTGATGGAACGAATGGTCGTATTCCTAACCTGGTCTGTTAATTTGATACCCAAAATACTCCGTTCCATAGCCCTCTGGCAAACCTCGAGCGTGGACTTCTGCTGATTTGTCAAAGACCATGTTAGACAACCATATGTGAGGATGGGAAGTACGCACACGTCAATGAGCCTTTTCTTAAGGTACAAAGGAAGATCACCCTTCATTAGATCTTTCATGGCCCAATAGCTGTTCCAGGCATTTTCGGTGCGTCTTGCTGAGAGACTTTTTGACCAAGATAGAGATACTCATCAACGTATTCATTAAACCTCCCCACCCGCCACAGTGATCCTGTGATGCACGCTCTTCGTCATCAACTTGGTGTTTGACATATTCACCTGATGTGATTATGGTGAAAAAATGTTTATTTATTTTATCTGATCCCTTCAGTGATAATATTGGTGGACTCTAACATTATTATTATTAATTGCAGCTCAAAAGCTGGGATTAAATGAAACCAGAACCACTTGAGAAGTTGTGAATCGAAGAAATGGTATTCCACCAATTCGCACTAAGCGCTTCCAAATGTCTTTTATAATGCGCACAGCAAAGGAGTGGAACTCACTACCTGCGTCTGTGTTTCCGAGCGCATACAACCCTAATCTCTTCAAAGTGAAAGTGAACAGGCTTCTTCTGGGTAAGCTCACTCCATCGTTGACTTTGTCTCTGTTAGCTCTGACCTCTGACGGTAGACTAGAGTCAAGAGCAAACCCATCACAAATAATAAAAAAAAAAAAGCGCAGAGATTAGCTAAAGGCAACTTATACCACTGTTCATGAATTCTTCATTTATGTGGCGGACTTCTAAATAATGCAGGAACTCTGATACCGATGAGAATTTAATTTCGTGATCCATAAATAAATGAATGACTTGCGTCTCAACCGAGGAACGGAACAACTACCCCAGAAACATTAACATACAAATAAAGTACAATCGTAAGTTCCCATCCTTTATCTTCTACCTACATAATCAAGGACAGTATTTAAGGCATTTTTACGAGCGAACGAACTCAATCGATTAACATTGCCCACGACACGAAATATCGCGATTTCGTACTGAGTTACCGAAAAAATATCTGGCAAGGGACACATGCAAAGAAATCAAACACAGAATTTATGTTGCCGTACTTACACGTATTACGTACAGTCGTCTGAAGGTCACATTTATGGTAAAAATGTGTTACATAACATGCAGAGGGAATGTTCGGTGTGTGTATTGCGTACTGGTTTACAAGGCTTTTTATATACACATTCTTTGTTATTATAATGCGTTAAGTATCAAAATAACCTGAGCAAAAATTAATCATATTTTTAAAAATAAGTTTGTTTTCAAAAATTATGTACGAAAAGTAAATAAAATCTCACCAATAATCGTCATCACAATTCGATCACTGAAACAAAATCACACAAAACACTCACTGGTATTAAAAAAGTTAATTAACAACAGCGACGTCCGATCGGCGCGGAACGCGAGCGGCATGTGACCTCGAACCGGCAGGATGGGGACACACCCCCGGGGTAACGTGCGTGGGGGTGGGGTGGGCCCGTGACGTCACACGGTCGATGACCTGCGGAAGTGGGTCATCGGGTTGGTCGATCTGCCAGTTTTGATAGAGCCTTTTGTAATTGTCTTTGCGTTACGTAAGTTGTGTCATTCTGATTATCATTGAGGATTCCGTGATCTATATTGATGATTTGAGTACAAGGTCGTTCTCGAATAAGTAATTACCTAGTTTCAGAGTATTTATGGCTTTATTGTTTAAGTCATAATTGAGGGTCTTGTGGCTAAGTAACACCAGCCTTACGGGTCGATCAATCATAACCTGATTGATCGACCCGTTTAAGCTACGCCGAGGCAAGCGTAGCTTAATTAATCCGTGGATGGGTGACCACATTTACATACCAAGACCCCTCCGTGCCTTGGAAAGCACGTTAAACCGTTGATCCCGGCTGTCGTTCGTCGATCTTTGACAGTCGTTACGGGTCATCAGAAGCCGGAAATTTTGACAACCCGTCTTACCAAAGGGTATCGTATTACCCAGTAACTGCAGGGTTGTGGAGGTCAGTTAGGCAGACACTCCATGTAAAATACTGGTACTCAGCTGCATCCGGTAAGATTGGAAGCCGACCCCAACATAGTTGGGAAAAGGCTAGACAGATGATAGTGTTTAAGTAATAACTATGTCTAAAAATATGACGTTGAGTTTTAAATTAATAATGCGCAGTATTTTTATGGTTGGGTGTCAGATAAGGAGACGTAGAAAATGCATTTTCATAGAACGTCGACGTGAAACGTAGGTACTTTTTATTTAATTTTCTTTAAACACAAGTTGCATGTGCCAGGTCTCGTCAGTTCTGCTGCAACCGGTCATGTGTTGCTATGGTTGTGTTGGTCGCGTGGTGGTGGTGGATTGTTACATTAAATAAATGGCTTTGCTATCATTTATATGTATGTCACGCACGCGTCAATTTAAATCGAGTAATGGAAATTGCATATGTGCTTCTCCAGTGACATAATTTATTATTTTGAGAAAAACATCACGCCTTTTTACCACGAATTGTTGGGCAAAGTTGTACCTATACTACACCCACTTTTCATCAGTTGTATTGTCTTCATTATAAATAATATGTATGACCCTCTACACTAGATTATACTATCATTAGAAAAAGGACATATTTCATATGACGTAAGGAATTCATCAAGCGATCCCAGCAACTGCATTTAAGAATAAATAAAATTTTTGCTAGCATAGTGATATCTCGGCAAAAAATTGTCCTCACCTTCCAACTCCATAAAAAAGCTCCATAAAAGCTAACGTTTTTTTTTTTACGAAATTAACATTACCTTTTCTTAAAGCCGTAATGGCGCTACGCGTGAAAATGTACCGCCATCTTGAAAAAATAAAGGCGCGAAGTCGCGAGTTCTCCTTTTTTTTATTTTACTAAATACAATATATTCCCATCGGGAACTACATTCGACTATGCTACATTAAACTTTGTTTTTCCTATTTAACTTTGCCTTTAGCTACATTGTGTTGCGAAGTAAACCGTACCTACCTATATTAAGAGTTTGATAGACCTGTCTGGTTTGTAACTGGGTTGCAATTTTAAAAACAAGTTACGAGTTTCCCGACTTGTTTTCTAAAGTTGCTCTAGAGCAAAATAATTTGCACAAACTTACTACGTGAACAATGTTATTGTAACTTAACATGGTTTTTTTTTTTTTGTGAATGGCATCTCGTAGTTGACCTAGAGAGGTCGAGACTACTTAACCGGACTATCCTGTGGCTGCCTTAAGAAAAACTCAAAGCCTCCAGCCAGGGGCAAAAAACTTACAGACTAAGCGACTACACGCTAAGGGCTCCCCCTGTGGGGAACGGGCCTCGGCTTAGGGCGTCGCTGGGGGGAGGACAGCAAGATGGGACAGGCTGGATCAGATTTGAATTATTATTATCAGGGGAGTTTAAAGCTACAGGCTCAGCTACGCCACCAGCTGGCACATCATACCCGAGCAAGGGACGGGGGGGAGGACGATTATTACGGGGTCGTCGCGAGGGACCTCGGCGGCGAGGTCGGAATGTCGATTTGTGTTTGTTCCTACGGTCCCTACTGCTCTCCTGGAGAAGAGTTATGGGGTCGTCGGGATCTGAGAGGACAAGCCTGGGGCGGCGGACCTTACTAATACGAGAGGGGACATAGCTAGCCGCCTCGACAACCAGAGGGTTGCGATGGTTGGTGGCTGAGTCGAAGAAACGCTTGGAATTGCGTTTCAAGAACTGGGAGATGGTGGGAATGTCGAGATCGACATGGAGGATTTCGTTCCGAACGAACCAAGGGGCTCCCGTTGCCTTTCGGAGGAAACGGTTTTGGAGGGCCTGCATCCTATGAATGAGGTGAGGTTTTGCGTGCGCAAACACTGAACCCGCATAGGTCATGATGGGGCGAATGCACGCTGTATAAATGCGCAATTTGCACCTAAGTGACAATTTGCTACGTGCATTCAGAACGGAGTGGAGTCTACCGAGAGCGAAAGCGGCGCGCGAACGCACCTGCTTTATGTGCTCAGCGAAGGAGAGGTGGTGGTCGAGGGTCACACCGAGGTATTTGGCTCGCGTCTCCCAAGGGATCGGCTTGCCGAACATGGTGATCGGTCGGGGGGGGAGTCGAGTGCGACGCGGTCTCAGAAAGAGGACCGCTTGACTCTTGTCGGGATTGACCTCGATTCTCCACTTCCTAAACCAGGCGCAGAGGTTATCGACTGCGGTTTGGAGAGTGTGAGATATCGGGTGTTGGTCCCTGCCCGAGTAGTAAATGGCCGTGTCGTCTGCGAACAGAGCTAACTGCGCCTTTTTACTTTTCGGGATATCGCTGGTGAACAGCGTGAAGATGAGGGGAGCGAGCACAGAGCCCTGAGGGACTCCTGCACGGATGGGATGGGGGGAGGATAGCGCTCCTTCTATGCGATAGCGAAAGGTGCGCTTCGACAAAAAGTCTCGTAAGATGAGTACGAGACGATCCGGCACGCCAAGTTGGTAGAGCTTATATAATAAGCCGTTGTGCCAGACTTTGTCGAACGCTTACTTAACATGGTAGATGTTCTTATCGTTTTGCAGATGGCTTTCTTGTAGGAAGTCGCCATAAGACCAGCAACATTACGATTCGTTGACGACTGTAAGTGCAAAATTGATGTCTCATTTGCCTTTGTCATTTTACCGGCACACGTACACTTGCAATGCTACAGAGCGGTAAAATTAGGTATACCTACTACCTACCTTCCGCCATACATTTTCAAGCAAAAATACTGCCTTTGTAGCCACTTACGTTATGAATAGGTCAACTAAGATGGCGGATAACAGCCAGCATTCACGAGTGTACTATTAAACGTACTCCAATCATCAATCAGGCTATGCCTAGTTCTACCAAGTGCGGGCACTATAGCCCTATCGGGACCATTTGTTGAAGCGTCCTACATTGACTAGGTAATCGGCATGTTCCGGCTGATACGGCCGCCGTTTTGCAAGCGTTTTGTCGGTTAAGCCCAAAATATGACGGCGCATTTTGTATACTCAGAAAGTAAACTTATACGAGTATATACTTTTGACCTGCTTCATCGTAACCCTCATCTTTAGGAGCCTAGTTCAACCCTTACTCTTACTTGCCCTTTTGTGGCATGCTTATTATCTGTTAATTCTGTCATCACACCCAGCAGATCTTGGAGTCTAGACTATGATCTGGTATTAATAGCTGGATTCTTCATCGAACTGCGTAGTTTTACTCTCAGTAAAAACTTCTTAGTTACTGTAGACAGGCCAGATGGCGTGGTTGGTTAAGATACCACCTATCATGTCGCAGATCGTGGGTTCGATTCCCATCCAGGACAAACATTTGTGTGCATGAACATGTCTGTTTGTTCTGAGTCTGGGTGTAATTATCTATGTAAGTATATATAGGTATTTACAACAAAAAAAAAAGTAGTGTATGTAGTATATCAGTTATCTGGTTTCCATAGTACAAGCTCTGCTTAGTTTGGGATCAGATGACCATGTGTGAAATGTCCCAGTATATTATTATTATAGGATATTAGATATTGCATGTCATGCACGCTATTAATTATTGATGCTAATTGTACAATATTTTTCTTAATAAACTTATAGCCACAAAAGTAAGGAATAATGTTTGTTTACCTTTTTGTTTAATTTTCATAGAGAAACCATCGAATAATGTATTACCTAGTGTATATAGTCAGTTGTGTAATAAATTAATGATTTACTATTATTACACTATAAAAGAGTTGTATGAAAACCATTTAACTAAGTTTAATGAAATCCTACAGAATATGAGCGGTGGCGAAATAATTTGAGGACTTTTCACCATAACAAAGGACTATTTCAGCAACACAGGATCCTGTGTTGCCGATATAGTTGTAGTAGTAAATAGTAGTTGCTGGAATAGAGGTATCCCTCTCATCCCGGAATTTAAAAACTTCAAACGGACGGCACAGCTAGTATTTATTTTAAAAAAAGGTATGTTACGTTCAAACGCTACTGTTGTCCGATAACTTTGGATATTTTCAGCCCAAAATGTCAAAGGAATCTCAACGTTATGAGCGCCTGTTCATTTATTAAATACTTCACCTTTTGCATGCAGAATATTAAAATTAAAATGTGTCTCCAACTTTTGGGCGAAAAATGTCAGGACTGATAGAGGAGCCGGCGACGTTGACAGGGATAGTACCTACGAATTCTTGTAAACGAACATTTTTTGGAGAGTTTTTACCTTTTTTATTCATGTTCGTAAGGTTCCTAAAAGCTTTTGAATTTGTGTTCAGTCAACTGTGAAGTCTCAAGTTAGCTTCTGTGATTGATTAAAGGGGAAGCGCTAAGGTAGCCCGCGAAACTCAAATAATCTTACGTTTTTTTTTTTGCAATATGGCAGGTCGTATGTTGATCAAAATATGATTCGCGAGAGTAACAGTATGTATTTACATAAAAACTTTTTCACGAAAAAAAAAAACAACCGACTTCCAAAAAACACTACAAAGTGAACAATAATGTGTCTATCGCATCATATTGTACACTTGGTGTGCATTTTAGCTTGTATTATTAGATTAAAAAGTGTAACAATTGTAGATAGACTTAAATAAATAAATAAATAACTTTAATTTCGGAAGCCGGTGTCTTTGGATTTGTGTTTTGGTTTTTTGCCACCGACTTTCGAAATTAAAGTTATTGTTCACTTTGTAGTGATTTATTGGAAGTCGGTTGTTTTTTTTTGTATTAAAGTTTGTATTTTTCACTTTTTAGTGGGCCAGTTTGTAATTTATCTAAGTTACAATAGCCTAATGTCAACTGCTCATCACCTTTTACAAAATATTGCTTTTCCAGATCCAGAGACGTTAATTATTGAGGGGTTCTCCAAATAAGCACCAGGAGACCTGGAGTTGATGGTGAAGTCACCATCACCATAGGCATTGTGAAGAGCATACATTGCTTTGCAACCATATTTAAGTAATCGAATCGCAACCCGTGAAATAGTTAGGTATAATTGAGTAGTTCCAATGGCCATCTGTGGTCTTCATCATCAGATCCACTTCACCAAATGGTGCTTTCCGAGAACAAATGCACGAGTTACTATAAACAATACCCAAATTGCTTTAGGTGTGCCTATAAAATTTGAGGGTTTCCCTCGATTTCCATGGGATCCCCTCATCAGATTCTGACTTGTTGGCAATTGGACCACCGCAAGAGACCACCGGAAATAAAAAAAAAAGAATTTTGCAAATCCGTTTATCTATGACGCAGTTATGCCCGAACATACATAAAATACAGGGAGATTTTTAAAACATGCGACAAAATTTAAGGGGGTGTTCTACCCATCAATATGAACAACTTTTACTATGGGACCAACTAAGAATTCGCAAAAAAAAAATTACCTTCCCATGTAAAAGCACATACCCGATTGGACCATTTTGTATAAAAAGGTCGAAATTTTTTTGCGAATTCCGAGTTGGTCCCATAGTAAAAGTTGTTCATATTGATGGGTAGAACACCCCCTTAAATTTTGTCGCATGTTTTAAAAATCACCTGTATATATAATATTAGGTTGGGGAAAAAGTCTTTTTGCATTATAGTATGTATGAACTTGTAATAAAATCTCTTTGGCTATACTGTATCTGGCTGGTTTTGGTATCATTGAAAGTTTAAATTTTAAAGAACATAATTCCAAATTCAAATTAGGAAAATGTGTGATTTTCATTTGTTTTTCGTACCGTCAAGATGAGTGAATCTAATGAAGAAATTCGATACATTTTAAAATTTTACTACAAAAAAGGTAAAAATGCAACGCAAGCCGCGAAAAAATTTTGCGATGTTTATGGACCTAGTGTAGTGTCTGTGAGAGTAGCACAAATTTGTTTAAGCGTTTTCAATCCGGAAATTTTGATGTCAAAGATGCACGTCGCTGTGGTCGCCCTATTACGGATAAAATGGATGCCATTTTTGAAAAAGTGGAGCAAGATCGGCATATCAGTAGTTACGACGTAGCTGAAGAACTGGAAATTGACCACAAAACAGTTTTGGCGCATTTGAAAAAAACTGGGTAGACAAAAAGCTCGACATTTGGGTACCTCACGAGCTCACTGAAAGAAACCTAATGAACCGTGTACCTACTCATTTGTGATTCTTTATTACGACGTAATGAAACCGAACCATTTTTGGAGAAGCTGATAACCGGTGATGAAAAGTGGATCACGTATGACAAGAACGTGCGAAAAAGGTCGTGGTCAAAGGCCGGTCAGGCTTCACAGACTGTGGCGAAACCCGGGTTAACTCGCAACAAGGTGATGCTGTGTGTGTGGTGGGATTGGAAGGGCATTATTCATTATGAGCTGTTACCACCAGGCAGGACCATCGATTCTGAACTCTACTGCGAACAACTGATGAGATTAAAGCAAGAAGTTGAGAGAAAGCGGCCGGAATTAATCAACAGAAGGGGTGTGGTTTTTCATCATGATAACGCTAGACCTCACACATCTTTAGCCACTCAGTAAAAATTAAGAGAGTTTGGCTGGGAGGTGTTAATGCACCCGCCGTATAGTCCAGACCTTGCACCTTCAGATTTCCACCTGTTTCGGTCTCTTCAGAATTCTTTAGGCAGTGTCAGGTTAACATCACGAGAGGACTGCCAAAACCACTTGTCGCGGTATTTTGACCAGAAGTCCCAAAATTTATATAGCAATGGGATCATGACCCTACCTACAAGATGGCAAAAAGTTATCGAACAAAATGGTACCTACATACTTTAGTTAAATGTAAATAAACTATATTAAAAAATCTTTTGAATTTTCTTAAAAAATGCGAAGAAACTTTTTCCCCAACCTATTATATATATATATATATATATATATATATATATATATAAATAAGCATCAGAATTGAGAATAATTTATTTCGAAAAGGACCTCCCCTTTTGGAAGTCGGTTAAAAATTATTATCATTAGAATCAGCAATACAACTCATTAAGTTAGAAGTGCCCTCAAATGTAATGATTTCATGAAATAGTCATTCAACAACCCTATTGATTGACTATTTCATGAAATCATTACTTGATCTTAGAGTTGTATTGATTGATGACTTTAATGTTTATAATTCTGTAAATGCACACTTGTTACGGTCGCGAATTATATAGTACTATTTTGATCAACATACAACCTAATACTACTTGCAAATAGAACAAACTTAAGAAATTATGATTTTGCGGGCTACCCACCTTGGCGCTTTCGCCTCAACCACAATATAATAATCCATTTACTTAACGTGGTCTTTCAGAGATCACCATCAGATGTTTGATTTGATTTTTAGAAGTCGGAGTAATTCGGGGCCTGAATATATCCAACGTGGCAACGTTGGATATATAGGATATTTTTTTTATTAGGTTCCAAATGTTCTCAGGGTGTTCAATCAATCTGCCTAGCCTTTTCCTAAATATGTTGGACTCGGCTTCCAGTCTAACCAGTATTTTACATGGAGCGACTGCCTATCTGACCTCCACAATCCAGTTATTGGGTAATACGATACCCATTGGTAAGACTGACTGTCAGACTTTCGGGCTTCTGACGACCCGTAACGACTGTCAAAGATCCACGAATGACAGCCGGGACCAACGGCTTAACGTGCTTTCCGAGGCACGGAGGAGTCTCGGTATGTAAAGATGGTCATCCATCTACAGACCAACCCCGGCAGGCGTAGCTTAACCTGATGGATCAACCCGTGCGGCTATAACAGCCGCACGCTCCTCAAATGTTCACAGAGTGTTCTACCCATGAATATGAACAATTTTCATTATGGGACCAACTCTGAAATCAGACCAAAATGTATGAACAACAATTTTTTTTCTTGATTTCAGAGTTGGTCCCATAGTGAAAGTTGTTCATAATCATGGGTAGAACTGTATTCAGGCTCCAAATATGGATAGCCAATTGGCTATCATAAATATCTTGGCAGTTCAAGGTGGACAACTGATTTTAGTTTCAATGTGGGTGCACTATAGGAACACTTAATTTTACATAATTTTACGAGGACACAGGTGATGTAATGATATTTTTTATGTGTGATTCTGTGTATGTCTTACTTAAAGTGACTTTTCACATCTTCCTCCTAATCTCTTTCACACACGTCAGTATAGTCAACAGTCAGTGATATTTAGTCATCTTTAGCATAACAGAACATGACCTCATTACTATCAAAGTGAGTAAAAACAGACAACGCGAAGTGTGGAATCGTAAAACTGTGTCTTTGTTGTAAACTCCGATAACAATGGTCGGATTCAGAGGATAATCTTAATTATAGCCATATTGGCACTTCAATTGTTCACGATTAACAAGAAGGATGAATACTAGGTATACTAGGTTCCTAAAGGCGGCGGTACCGCCCCCTAGTGGGCTCTGGAGCTTTTCGTGTGGCACGATTACAGAGAGAGAAAATTAATTTTTAATTTGTGATTATTAATAGATAATAGACAGCCATATAAAGTTGGTATAATTAACTAAGTATTATGTAAACGGGGCGTTGGAATTTTTTTTTCTTGTAAAGGGGCGGTAGGTAGTCCATAGAAGTTTGAGATCCTATGCCAGGAGTCACCAAATGGCGGACCGCGGTCCGAATCCGGACCGTATTTTGTGCAGACCTTAGGTGAATTTCGATTTTGATTTAACGATGAACATCTTCAATATTTAGCATTAGCTTGCACCAACTTACTTTAGACATCAGACAGGTAGTTCAAAATAAACATGTCATTTTCATGTTAATTACTTACCTACTTTATTAAAATTATTCAGGTTTCTTTTCTTTTTATTTCATAATTGATATTTTTAGTCCTGCGGTGCAATTGCGTAACACATTATCAATCGGAATCAGTTTCATTTTGACAGTTCATCAACATTCATTGCGTTATTTACGTTGACGAACAGACAATTTTTTCGAGCATATGAAGCAATGGATTAGAAATTTGCTTCAAAATGTTTCAGATTCCGATCGATAATGTAGTACGCAGTTAGGGTGCTGGTTGTAGTTAGTAATCGTCTACCAAACGGACCGCGACAGTCATATTATTTTATAAACAGACCCCCAATGAAACAATTGGTGATCCCTGTCCTATGCTACACGGCATAACTATACAGTTACTACTTTGTTTTGTGTGGTGATCGAAGATCGAATGTACGGAGCATTTTGACATAATTCCAGACGTGTTTCCTACGGCTGATTTGCTTTGATCCACATCCGAACTCGGAGTAACACTGACACAACTACAAATCGCTGCTTTGCATGAATACCCGCACAAACCAAAATTTTGAAATTAGTGGTTTATAACACAGCCAAATGCAGAATAGTCCTTATTTCATGGTCAGTAAGACTCACATTCATAACGGCAAAACCGCCGATTACGTCGTTATGAATGTGAGTCTTACTGACAATGAAATAAGGACTATTTTGCATTGGGCTGTGTTATAAACCACTAATTTCAAAATTTTGGGTTGTGCGGGTATTCATGCAAAGCAGCGAAATTTATTTTATTTGGTATATATTTAAGGGCTGATTTTTCAATCTTCAGACAAGTTTTACCGGAAGAATAAATATGGCAGTTTGACAGCTTTTGCATAGAAAATAATATGTCAAACCGCCATTTTTGTTCTACAGATAAAAGTTATCAGGCGACTGCAAAATCGGCCCTTAGTCAGTTTTACATTTTTTTGTAGTTGTGTCAATGTTGCTCCGGATGTGAAAGAAAGAAAGAAAGAAAGAAAACATGGTTATTCGGCACATGCCCTAAGTGCCCAGTTACGTTTAAGTCCCTTGGGGGCGAGCCTATGGATTCATTGATCCATCCAGCGCTATTAATCATAGCACATCGGCCATTAGCCAATTAGCGGCTGATGTATTCAAATCTGGAAACTGGAATAGAGCTGTGTGTAATGCTAGATGCTGGACTGGATTAAAAACCGGCCAAGTGCGAGTCGGACTCGCGCACGAAGGGTTCCGCACCATTATCTATAAAAAAAACGGTAAAAAATCATGTTTATTGTATGGGAGCCCCCTTAAATATTTATTCTATTCTGTTTTTTAGTATTTGTTGTTATAGCGGCAACAGAAATACATCATCTGTGAAAATTTCATCTGTCTAACTATCACGGTTCCTGAGATACAGCCTGGTGACACACGGAGAGACATACGGACAGCGGAGTCTTAGTAATAGGGTCCCTTTGGGTACGGAACCCTAAAAAGTGTTAACATTGACACATAGGACAGCGCAAAGACAATATAGTGCAAAGTGTTACGAACATAACCTTATTTAAAAGTTTGTATATGTAATATTTATAATGTTAGTTTGTACGTAAAGTATCTTAGATACATATCCATGGGTCATTAAAGCCAGAAAAAAAAATGTTTTTATTATTAATATTACTGCCCAAATATGTACAATTACTGGAGCGATGAAAGTTAGCAGCCTTAATTGACTTATAGTGGAAGAAAAATTCGTTAGCAAGTCGGACTAAATGGTCTGAAATCAACACGCGTGACACACGTGAACATGCGTGCAATGCTCTTTCCTTTGGTATGAAAAGAGGCTTTTACCCTGCAGTAGCAACAACCTGGCTGTAGGTATGTCCACTTTTTATAACAGTAACTTAACTACTGTTTGAAAAGTGTTGTGTCCATTGAGGTACTTATTACAAATTCGTTCCCTACCGTTGTGTTCGCGGCAGCACTTCCGTTCGTCGTTCTACCGAGTCCCTTTCCAAAACATAAAATCCGTCCAAGGCGTGAATAAGTTGATAAGTCGACTTGCAAGTAACTTTTAATTGTATAAAAATGGCATGGAATGCCTAATTTATATGGTGAATAAAAAAGAGTAAGTCGGATAAGTTCATAATTCTCGGCAAACTGCACTTGTGTATGTTAATAATATATGAATTAGATTCCAGATGCCATTTTTATACAATTCAAAATTTCGTGCAAGTCGACTTATCAACTTTTTCACGCCTTGTACGGAAATAATGGGGACGTTGGCCACAGTGCCAAGATGGAACGGAACTGGCGATATCTGTCAGATGTTGGAAAGTTATGGGTGGAACAATAAGTCGGGAAGAAAATGGTGGGATGAGATGCTTACCTAAAGAACTAGTCACGGATTGCGGTAGCTCACGGTTTGACGACAACTCAAAGCTAAAAACTCAATCTCAAATTATTTAATAATAATTTATTTCAAAATAATCAGATAACAGAGATCCGTAGTGTTAGTAAAGCACGTTATACCTAGTGTTAGTATATACATAAATCAAAATAACAATTTGGGTATGAGTCACTTTGTAAAGAAGACGTAAACCAGTTTCTCAACCGGTCATCTTCTCCACAAAATGCCTCATGGGAAGACACATTCTCAGTCACTGTTTCTAGAATGCTGTTGCCACTGGCCCGGGTTCTAGCTGCCACAGACGCTATTTTCTTCCGCACAATTGCGTGGAAGCCGTCAGTACGGTTCTGCGTAAACATCTCTGGCGCACTACAGAACCGGGGCAGTCTCAAGAGCATTCTAAAAACATTGTTATACTGGACGCGCAGGACATCTAGCGACCTTTTGGTGTAGTTGATCCACAGACCAATTTATTTCGATTAAACAAATTACAGGCACTTTTGAATTGTTAAAGAAGCGGTCAGTCAGTCAGAAAGTTGAAGCTAGTTACCCATTCCAAAACGTAGATCTCTTTGGAGAAGAACAGGCAACAAGCTCCACGGATACTCTTTTAAATCACATTACATTATTCTTGTTGCTTCTTTATGTGAGAACAATGTAAAAAAAAACCGGCCAAGTGCGTGTCAGACTCCGCACAATGAAGGGTTCCGTAGTTGGGATGAATCCCAAGAACAAACTTAACATTGTAGTTAAAAAAGATGTTTTCCCATACATTCCAACTGCAAATGTAAGTTAGTACGCACAATATTGAGAGATTTACCATGTTGTTTTAAGACCATAGACTTCTTGTAGGTTTTACTATAATTTATAGGTATTGAACTAATTTCTGTATTTTTTCAAAATTTTACGCTGAGTAGGTACTTTCGGAGATAAGGGGCAAGGGTCAATTTTCGTCTATTTTCTTAAATGACTTTAAAATTATTTATTTAAAAATTATAAAAAATAAATAAATATTTGAGACCCTCACAGTAAGCCCTTTCATTTGATATGTCACACGGTACAGTTTGAAAAACTTTTTTTTTAATTTTCGTATTTACCCAAAATTGACCTCCATATTCAAAATTAATTTATTTACGTTACACGTCCGTGTTTGGGCACAGAAAACATACATGTACCAAATTTAAACTTAATCGGTCCAATAGATTCAACAGACAGACACACAAGTGATCCTATAAGGTTTCCGTTTTTTACTTTTGAGGTACGGATCCCTAAAAAACTAAAAACAGTTGAAAATATAAGATTATAAGCCCTGTCAGTTAAGAGATCTCAGTCTCAAATGACGGCGCCCGTTCACGATCATGGCGCGTGGATCAGCACCGTCAAGCTCAAACACTTTGTAGGGACAGAATAAGAGTGGAGGTCTGCCTGGCTTGGGCGGAGCACCGCCGCGTCCTCGCGGAGGCGATCGGCTGCGGCGATTCACGCGTCCGGTCCTGGTCAAGGCCATGGTACGGAGCGAGAGTGCATGGGAAGCCGTCACCTCCTTCTGCGAAGCAGTAATGCTCGCGAAGGAGGAGGCGGAACGCGTGAGGGAGAGGCAATCTTTGCGCCCTCACGTCCCTAGTCACCGCAGGAGACGCCCTGGGCGTCGGGAATTGATAGCCGATTCCCGGCCGCCGTAGGCGCGGACTTGCGGATGACGAGCAATGAGTATGGCGCGTTGTGTTCCACGCTCGCCTCAAAGAGATGTCAGCACTAACTGAAGGGGTCCGCTAGCCCTAGGCCGATGACAGATGACGAGTTATAGCTCCTACAAACGGCGACACAAACACACCGCGTGTCGCGCGTCGAGCGTGCGTTTGTGTCGCGTGTGATTAGCGTTACGTGTCGCGCCTAGTTGAAGGAGTCTTTATGCGAACATATAAGTATGTAACAGCTCATTTTTTCGGGATTTCAGGTTTGCTTCCACAGTAAAAGTTGTTCATAATGATGTCAATCAATCTGCCTAGCCTTTTCCCAACCAATTTGGGGTCGGCTTCCAGTCTAACCGAATGCGGCTGAATACCAGTATTTTACATGGAGTGACTGCCTATCTGACCCCCTTGGTAAGACTGCTTGTCAGACTTTCGGGCTTAACGACTGTCAAAGATCCTCGAATGACAGCCGGGACCAACGGCTTAACGTGCTTTCCGAGGCACGGAGGAGTCTCGGTATGAAAAGATGTTCATCCATCCACAGACCAACCCCGGCAAGCGTAACTTAACCTGATGGATCGACCCGTGCGGCTGTTATTACTTAGCCACGAGCTCCTCTCCATTGTTCATAATGATATATTCATCATTATTATACTCATTATACTCAATGACCTCTTGAGGGTTGTGCGTTATTTAAATTGATGCTGGAGATACTGTACACACCCAGCCTCTACAGAGTTAAGCTCTGTCAATACTCTGCATAAGGTATATCTTTTCTAATACAGCCATGGCTATTAATCGTCACGTCACTTATTTAAAACGTCTACAGCCGACTGCCAGCTAGGCTGGGGCGATGACTCTTGAACGAGAGGTCGTGGGTTCAATCCCGGCCCGATGAACTGTTGAAGTGAACTCGGTCATGTTACACGCATATTTAATTTTGCTTAAAGTTAACAATGCGTGAGATTAAGATAAAAATAAAGTACTTATTTAATAAAGCTTTATCCGTGCGTGGAGTTTGAGGAAGTTGTTTAGCTTCTGCTTACCCCTATGGCATGAGTTTATACCTTAAATTCGATGCGTCGTATTGTGCCATGTATGTATAGTACGTGTGTTTATTTTGTCAGCGGTGTCGCCCGCATGAAAGTTTTATATTCCAGAATGAAACGTGCCCCCATGTCCTTTTCCGGGTTTTAGTTCTTTGTAACTGTTTGAATTAAAAAAGGTAGGTATGTAGGAACTTACTTTTTGTGTTTATTGTTATTTCAGACCGTAAAACATACATTTTGGAATTATTACGGGTTTGAGCTGTTTTGTTTATTAGCGGGCATTCAGGCATTTGGGGGGGAGGGGGTCGAGCTGAATGACACCCAATATCGGATACCCAATATTGGAGAGAGGAGCTCTCGGTAAATATCACGTATTTTTTTTTTCCATGAAACAACTGAGATTAGGCGGGGAGGGAGGGCTCGAACAAAATCTCACGACATCTCGCCATGGGGGGTGGGGTAGTCGAAAAGTCGCCAAAATCACCTCACGTACCTAATGAACACCTCCTTACAAGCTACCAAATATGTTGATAATTTAGTTTGGGAAATTCCCTACTCTACACCTTCGAAAAGCATAATACAGAATAACCAATAAAATAAATCAAAGGCATTTGAAACACTCCCTCAACAATCGTGGCACTGAAACCTTTAATTACAAAAACTAGTTTAAACCTGGTTTCAATCGCGTTGATTTATGGAACCTGTAATTAATAAAAATTATAGTTTTATGTGTAGCGAACAATAACCTCATATGGATTCAAATAAAACCCCGATTATTACTTGAAATTAACCATTAGTTCCTGTTCCATTATTTAAAACATTATCCTGTCTCCGTCATGAGGGGCTCGTGGCTAAAATAATAACAGCCGCACGGGTCGATCGAAGGTTAAGCTACGCTTACCGCAGTCTGTTCGTGGATTGGTGACCATTCGTTATATATCGAGACCTCTCGGTTCCGACATACGCGTTTTATGCGCGCGCGCGTCCCTAACGATATTGCAACTTTCGAGTCATAGCTTATAATTAGCAAAAAGCTTATTTTGAGTACAAATATCGCGCGCGCGCAGCCCCCGTGCAGCAACCGCGCAGTCACCTACCCAGGTATGTTCAAAATAAACTTAGCATAGGACTCATGCAAAATTGCAATAGCGTTAGGGACGCGCGCGCGCATACAACGCGTACGTCGGAACGCGGCCTTAAGCCGTCGGTTCCGGCTGTCATTCGTAGATCTTTCACAGTGGTTACAGGTAGTCAGATGCCCAAAAGTCTGACAACCAGTCTTACTAAGGTGTGTCATGTTATGGGGTGGTCGTAACTGGATTGTGGAGGTCAGATAGGCAGTCGCTCCATGTAAAATACTGGTATACAGCTGCATCCGGTTAAACTGAAAGCCGACTCCAACATAGTTGGGAAAAACTATTTCCAAAAAAAAAAATGAAACAACTGACTTCCAAAAAGAACACTACAAATTGAAAAATAACTTTAACTTCGGAAGTCGGTGTCTTTGGATCTGTATTTAAGTTTTTGCCACCGACTTCCGAAATTAAAGTTATTTTTCAATTTGTAGTGTTCTTTTTGGAAGTTGATTGTTTTTTTTTCGTAAAAAAGTTTTTTTTTTTCAATTCTTAGTGGGTCAGTTTATAATTAATCTAAGTTACAAGAGACTAATGACAACTGCTCATCAGCTTTTACAAAATATTGCTTTTCCCGATCCAAGGACGTTAATTGTTGAGGAGTTCTCCTAGTAAGAACCAGGCGAACTGGAGCTGATGGTGATTACCATAAATAAGCATTATGACGAGCATAAATTGCTTAGCAACCATATTAAAGTAATCGAATCGCAACCCGTGAAATACTTATTATTGAGTATTTCCGATAGCCATCTGTCGTCTTCATCGTCAGTGCACTTCACCAAATGGTGATTTCCGAGAGCAAATGCATAAGTTACAATAAAAAATACCCAAATCTCCATATGTGTGTCTATAAAATTTGAAGGTTTCCCTCGATTTCCATGGGGTCCCCTCATCAGACTCTGACTTGGTGACAATGGGACCACCTTGAGAGCATACCCTTTTAAACAAAAAATAATTTTCAAAATCGGTCTACAATTGACGGAGAAGTCAGTGGACACGCATAAAAAAAAACACATCAAATCGAACATGCTATTTGAAAGTCGGTTAAAAAGGCTAGGCAGATTGTGATTGATTCTGTCTCTGTCATCTTCAAATGATTGATAGAAACAGAACGATATTTTGAATTCCTTTGGCGCTAAACGTTTTTAGTGATTTGAGATGCTAGTGGGCCTGTGTATCATTTTGTGGTTAAAATGGAACGGGTGTCAGTAACGTAACCTGGCATACAGGATGACTGGACATATCAATTTTGTTTCTAAGGGTGAAAATGCACTGGCAAAGTCTGAAACCGAAATTCTTGATATAACTGATATTATAAGCCGTGACCACATAAATAAATCGATACATTGATCAGGTACAATATCATCCTTATTGTCACAGAAAAACGTTTTCTACATAGGCAGTTTCGTACTGAGTTTGTTTTCCAAAGAAGGAAAAACGTTACCCTCCTTCTGGGGCAGTCGGGTAAAAATACACTGAGCAGGTTCACATACGCTTAGCACGAAAAATTGCATGAATTTGTTATCATAATCATCTCACGCGGTGAGGCCCTTTGTCAAATGACAACTGGTTTTATAATTCAACAACAACGATTACTTTCAGCGATCCTTTAAATGTCACCCGCGAACCTTTTTTTATCCACCAAATGTACAACCTGTGTGATCTTCTGGCAGGTGATTTTACTTGGCTTAGTTATCAGAAAATTAACGACAGTAAATTATAAACAAAACTGTTATCGAGCGTTCTAAATATATGTACGTATGGAGTTTTAAAATAACTCAGTTATATTTGGCGATGACAAAGCATTATTGTCAGGGTTTTATTATAGTGCTTTCATTTGTCACAAACCATATATCTAAAAGGACTTGGCTTGGAAAGGACATTATAAGAGGGTTATCCCCTGTTTTAATGTCCTTTCCAAGCCAACCTCTCCTTATCCCGTATTCACCAGCAATAGGAAATTGCTACTGAAGGCTGGTGTACAGGACGAGCTGCTTCTCACACGGACAACTGCCATTCTATTCTGTAAAAATCTCACCGTGAAAACTTAGGTGAAGTGAGCTTGAAGTGAGCTGTTTGATGTTAGGTATTGTCACTACTGGCAGCTCACTCCACCCTCACCTCACTGACGTTTTCACGGTGATATTTTTATAGAATAGCACTGCTGTAACTTGCAACGCAGGAGGATTTTCTCCTACTCTATTGATTGTAATTTCATATTGTTACAAACATAACATTGTGGTACCCATACTATTATGAAGTAGGTCACGTCACAAAGTTGCAATCGATAATACACGAGAAAAACGATTTTGAATTTTGTTATATATTTGTGTTCGTGACTGTACAATATTTTGGATGGCGAGACCAAAAATATAAACTTAGCATACAGGAAAGTTTTATAAAAATATGGCTGTTACTTTAGTATATTGTGGCGTCTGACCCGCGTCCTTATTAAAAGCACCTTACAACATAACTACACTCCTGTATTCCTCGAGAGGTAGGGCAGAGGTGTACCGGTACATTCGAGTACGTAAGTGCGCAAACCAAACCCAATAACATAGAACATACACCCACATTTCCACTACTTATCTCAAACGCAAGACGAGTTTTGAGTACGAATATGGATGGTTACATGAATACAGGAAAACCAAAGAAGGAATTGAAGAGATGACAGCAACAAGATAAGTTAGTATGGAAGCAAAATACATCCAGCACCGACTCCGAATGCATTATGATGGGTGAGAGAGGATGATGACATTGGTCCTTTCCAAGAGAATCAGCAAAACGGTGATGCCGTATGAACGTAGGTCCACGCGAGACACAATGGTTTTTTTGTTTCTGTAATTACGGCATACGAAAGGTTAAAAGTGAGGTTTTAAACTACCGATATTTGGTCATATCTAACTAATATTACAAAGAGGTAATCTCGAATTAACTGATAGAAAACCGTAGGTTCCGATTGCTGTATGTTTTATGTTAAGGGGCTACAACAAAGTAACAAACCCTTGCGATAGTGCGTTATTCGGATGTTATTAACTCATTACTTAAGATAAATAAACTACATAATTATAAAAGAGCATTATTAATGATCGATAGCCTATCATCACAAATGCATGTTCTTATTTATTTTTATGTGTTATAAATAAACTAGCTTTTGCCCGCGGCTTCGCCCGCGTGATTGTCGGATAATTCAATCATTATTCGAAAGACACGTGGCGCCATCTATTATCTGTAAGAAGGTGATTTTTGTTTTCCTCGCGAACAACATATTTTATCGAGATGAAATATACCCTATGTCCGTTTCTGTACACGTGACAACGTATATGCAAAATTTCGGGATGATCTGTTCAGTGGTTTAGGCGTGAAAAGGTAACAAACAAACAAACTTACTTTCGCATTTATAATATTACTTAGGATTTAAAATCTCCTTGTAAAAAAAAAAATGTCTAACATTATTGCAATTATTGATCTTTTGCTAAAAGTAACGTTCTATTAATTTGAGGATTACACTAATGGATAGATCATTATAAAATCTAAATAATTCACGTTTTATTTTACTTCAAAATATCGCTTTCTTTTTTTATTAAAATAATTCCAAAATCTGTGTGAATTGTATGATAAAGGGCCGTGCGGAGGAAGCAGGACATAGCGGGTCAGAGAAGGACCGACCGCTCAAGGTCGTTCGCTCGTGGAAGCGCTTTTAAAACAAGAACTCCACGCGGACGAAGTCGCATTCAGAAGCTAGTGTAGCGTGTATACGGCCGCAAGCATTAATAGCTCCCTTTCTAAAGTAACACCATAGGTACGCATAGGAAAAGTGGAATCCATTTCACGCAGGTACCTGTACAATGTATTCAACCTTCGTTTCATAATTCTAAGGCCTGTTCCAGATATCAGCGACAATTTAAGCGTTATTTCAAATGAAGCCGGGACTAGTCAATAGTCTTGCATAATTCATTCGACAGCCATGATCCGACCGTTGACTGAGGGACTGTTTCAAAATGCCAGCGATACTAAAATGTTAATGTTGGCATGACAAACTGTTTGTATATTTGTAATGGCAAATATTGTACATCAATGAACTTTTCTCCTTACTTTACTAACTTTATACCAAAAATCGAACAGGATTGTTATTCGCTTTGGAAGGAGTACTTCAATAAAAGATCACTAGAAAAAGGAATCTGGTACAAAATGATCCAACCACATCCCTTGAACTCACCGTGGATAGATAACCAGCTGTTGAACAGATGTGATACTGTTATCGCACTGAGACTTCGTTCCGGACACATTCCGTGTAATAAGTTCTTATACCTAATGGGAAAATCAACAACTGATAATTGTGATTTTTGTATCAATTCCGTTGATGATGTTTATCACATATTAACCGAGTGTGTCCGCAACGAGGAATTTAGAAATAGTTTGGATAGGATTAGAGAGATAGGTTACTGTAATAGTATCCTAGCTGTGCCGCTTTCCGATGCAGCTCTACTTTACAAACTAGCTGTACTAAGATTATGTTAAATGGTAATTAGTAAGTATGATTTCGTTAAGCCAACCAGGGCGGCAAATCGCATGTGCGACAAAACCCGTTCAATTTGAATAAAAAAAAAGAATGTGTGTGTGAATTCTTGATTTAAATAAATACGATGTGTTGGAACATCTTAACGCATTTAAATTGATACTGCTAAGCACTTGATATGTAACGTATCATTAACTTTCTTTGTTGACTTATTAAACTTAATAGATACTTTATTTTTTCGTTCTGTGTCAGTGAGAGTTATATGATGTGTTGTTTGACCAGATTTGGCAACTATTTAAAATTCTGCGTCATGCAAAATATTTACTGTTATTTTATGCACTGCACATAATAAAAAAAAAAATCATCGTTAAATGTTAAACACGTGTATTTGTGTAAAGATGTATTTAACACACAGTAGTGTATGCTTAGATTTATGACAAAATCGTAAAGATTTAACTTTCAAACGAAACAGAAATTGTTATTGTAGACAAAATGTTAATACTACTTTAAATATAAGAGATAGTATGGATTAACATAGTTTAGTCGAGGATACACAAGATAACTTCGTTCGTGTGACTAATGCCAGGAAAATGTTGTGTTTTGAGGTGCAGTGCCTTGCGTATGAATACAACTAGTTATAAGCTACGTCAGTTATTCAAAGTTAAAAGTATTTATTTCTAGAAGCCTTTTTCAAGGACTAAAAAGTTTTAAGTTTACCTTATATTACTCAAGCACCGTAGTCTAACTTAGTTGCTACTCCAAACAGTTAACGAACAATGGTAGAACTCTGTCCTATACTACTAAATGAGCAATATTTGTATATATATATATATTTGTAATCACATTCTCGAGAACGGCTCTAACAGTTTCGATGAAAGTTGCAATATAGGAGTTTACGGGGGCAAAAAATCGATCTAGGTTTCATTTATGGAATAAAACAATTCGTGTTCTCTATTTTAATACCGGTTAAAGCTATCGTCTACCTACATACATCATGATCAAAGTGTGACGGAAGTCTTTCTACATAATTATTTAAAGGAAGTTTAAAAATATTCCATTTTACAAACTTCACATGGTCTGAGATTGGCTAAACTTAGATTTTCTATTTAGTTGTCTTATTTTATTGTCTACAGAGATCTGCTAAAATCCACGGTGTGAAGCCAGACGGAACATGCGTCATTTAATGGCAGACTGGCGAGGAAAAAAACAAGAGAGCAATGTCTTGAGCTGCTGTTGACGCAGCTTAGCTATCGTCAGACAATCGTAAATGTTTGGTTGTTTAGTTTACAAACGAAAGGAAACATTTATGTACATGGTTATTGCGCAGTGCAGTTGTGTGGATAACAAAGAATAGCTTCCTGAAACTTCGTGGGAATAAGGCGGTCGAAGTAGGTAGGAATAACCTACTGTGTACCTGTGATGTGATAACAAGTTCGGTTTTGTGATCGTCAGCACGATTGTCAAGCGCAGTGATTCTACCAATATTTTCGAGAGTCGTTTGTTGCAGTTTGCAGCAACAATGTTTATTTGGATGCATTACTAAAACCTTCACCAGTTGCAATACTTATATGAATGTGCAACGCATCTTAAAAATATATTTATATACCAGTGTGGTCGTTAGAAGACTCCTCTAACCACCACACCGGTAAATATTTTAAACACGACAGCTCTCTGTCTATACAGGGCAATTTTGATCAGTAGCCAAATTTTCACAGGGTGTTCTACCCATGAATATAAACAACTTTCACTAAGGGATCAACTCTGAAATCACGAAAAACGTCAGCTGTTTCGTACAAAAGTTCAATACCTACTAGACCAAAATGTAAAAATTTGCCTACTGATAAAGTAATTGCCCTGCATAGTTAATGTGAATTACCACGGGATACAACCTGCCAAACAAAATTAACCTAGAGAACAGGCTTAAATTATACATATAAAGGAGGTAGAGGGTTAAGAGACGTTTGTGTGTGAACATAAAGCAAATCATCATCTGCCTAGCCTTTTCCTAACTATGTTAGGGTCGGCTTCCAGTCTAACCGAATGCAGCTGAATACCTGCAGTATATTTGGTTGTTTAGTTTACAAACGAAAGGAAACATTTACGAGTATGTAGTTAAATTAATGCAGTTACTGGGTAATACGATACCCCTTGGTAAGACTGATTGTCAGACTTTAAGGTTTTTGACCCGTAATCACTGTCAAAGATCCACGAATGACAGCCGGGACTAGTGATGGGCGACTCGGAAAGTTTCCATCATTCCACCCGGAATATTCCTGGGAATATTCCCAAAACGGGTATTTACCCGGGTGCGTTCCCAAATCGTGGGTAAATTAGTTTCTATGACGATTGAATTTGTAAGTACTGAATAAAAACAAAAACATCTAAATATTTAATCAACAACCGGATGGTTCAGATATGAAAATTATTGTTTAAATATCAGGTTATGGGCGACAAAAATCACTTCAAGTCTAATACTCTTATAATAGGTAGGTAAAATGTTATTGAGATTCATTTAATCACTGTCTAAATCACTGTCATCGGAGAATGTTTTTGTTATATCGCAAAACTCTATTTCTCTTGTACTAGAAGTTGATGGTTGAGGTTCAATATTGTTTATGGTCAATGGGCTAACCATAAAAGGACTTGAAGTGGGTTCCTCATCTTCTTCATCTACTTCTTCGTCTTTTTGATTGTGTAACAAATTCCAGTTATATGATATGTAGGCCAGCTTTGCAGCTCTTTCTGTTGTTAACCTATTCCGTTTAAGGCTGTGGATATTTCCATGAACGCTAAAGGTACGCTCTGTTGCAGCCGAGGTGCAGGTAGCAGTTAAAAGACAAGCTGCAACTTTGCTCAGAGGTTTGTTTTTGCAAATTCCTTTCCACCAAGTTAAGGGATTCATTTTCTGGAGGCTGGTCCAAACAAAAGATTTTCCCCATAAACCTTCTCTTGCTCTATAATTAGCTAAATCTGTCATTATTTCCAAGTGTAACTGCCTTCCTTTCTCATGAATAAAATCCATGGCAATGATTTCTTCATCGTCGTTGAGTTCGATGACTTGAGATTTTGGATCTAGCATATAGGCTGCTAGATGAATAGGCTTTATGCAGTTCCCTCTGCGTTTATCAACTGCATTTAAAATCCTCTCCCTGACATTATTGTCAACCAAAGAAGAAAAACCAGGAAGCAGAAAGACCAGACGTGATTTTATATCTTTGAATGACATGTACACGTCATTTATGTACGCTTCGTTTCCTTCTAGTTTAAATATGTAATCTGTTATTGGCTCTAAAATTGCAGTAGTTTCGTCGATCATTTTCCAAAATTCTTCGTCTAGTAAATTTGCTTTAATATCAACTGGGATCATTGTTGCATCTTCATGTACTGCCAAACATTGCAGAGCCGCCTTGCTATTTTGCAAACTACGCACAGCATAAAGGTAACTGCCCCAACGCGTCTTGCTGGGCAATTTTAGTTGCTCGCCAGAACCTTTTTCTACAATTATCTGCCTGAATAACGCGCTCAGAATTTGACTTTTTCTAATACATTTGATTACGTCGACGGCAACTGAAATGAAGGCTTGTATAGCATCTTCTTTCATTATATCATGACAAAGTAAATTCAATGTGTGCGCCACGCAATTAAGTGTGATTACGTTCGGATGTTGCAGTTTTACTAAATCAAAAGCTTTTTGTAGGTTTTTTGCGTTATCTCCTATTAAAGTCACAAATTTATACGTTCCGTAGGTTCTCATTACTATTTGAATTTCTTCACTTAGGTATTCGGCAGTGTGACGATGGCCAGTTGTAGCTAAACTTTTCACAAAAACGGGTTCAGGTTTCGCAATAACAAAATTAATAATACCCTCGTTCCGTCGGTTACTCCATCCATCGCACTGAAGATGTAAATTGTCAGTCGACTTCAATTCTTCAGTTATTTCTAGTTCCATTTGACTGTAAATTGTTTCTAAGTGTGTTGTGGAAACAGCTTTCCGTGTTGGTAGTTCGAACAGAGGCTGTAGTTCTTTAAAAAACTCTCTCCACAGAGGATGTTCCACCATAGACAGAGGCGAGCCAGTAACATAAATTGCCTTTGAAAGCAATTTTGTAAGTCGTAGTTTTTTTTCCTCTGTAAATTCGAGAAAAGGAGTAGCGTCACTGATCGGTGTTGAGTTTTCAATTATTTCTCCTTCTGTAGTTGATGAGTTCGATGTATTTGATGCTAATAACGATGTTTCTTCACAGCTTTCCGTTAACTCATTTCTTATAACCAGCGGACATTTGGGACACTTCATCAAGTGATTACCCATTTTGGTTACATTAGGTACTCGGTACATTTTTGAACAAAATGTGCATTTGACTGATTTGTCAGGTAAGCTGTGGTAATGTCTCCAAACTTTTAGTTTTTTCTGTTTCGGCATGATGATATCTATAACAATAAAGTTAATCAATATTAATATTTTTAAATGTTTTTAATAATATTTAGGAAATATTTAAAAAAATTATTTAAAAAACAAATTATTAAATTTTATTTATAATATTTTTTTTAAATTTATTTATTAATTAGCTACTAATATGGCATGTTTTTCTATCAGAGGAGAAGAGAATCATAATAATTATGAGATAGAAATACAATCAATAAAATATATTTAAAGGATAAATGTAAGTACTTACGTAAATTCGATACGATCGCCTCACTAAATTTTACAGCTATACCACAATAATAATATGTACACTCAAAATCCGTTATTCGTTGCTAAAATTGTCAGGTTAAATTTAAGAAATATCCAAATACACAGCATACAAGTTTCAACACAAAACACCAGAATTAACATATAAGCACGTCCGCAAGTTCCGATACTCAAGTGAATACTAAACGTGGCCACGGTATTGGAGTCTACTGTTTTACCAGGCAAATGAAATGCACCAATCAAAAAACACCACGCACCGCCGCCGGCGTGTACCTGCTTGGTCATTCAAACAAAGCTACCTGTTAAGCGCATCAGTTATTTATTAATGATTAGTTTAATTATTGAATTATGGTTATATTATATTAATAAATAACAACGTTTCTTGAATAAAACAGTGTAACACAATTTTATAGTTGTTATTTTTGTACAAAGAAATCGAAAACTCGAAAACCTTAAGTTTCATAAATAGATTTTTGCGAAATATGTATAAATTGATCATAAAAATATAAATACCCGAATAAATACCCATTGGGTGGATTCAATGGGAACATTCCCGGGAATATTCCCATTTTAGGAATTTACCCGGGTAGAATCCCATCACTAGCCGGGACCAACGGCTTTCCAAGACGCCTTGGTCTTGGTATATAAAGATGGTCACCTATCCACAGACTAACCGCGACATGCGTAGTTTAACCTGATCGATCGACCCGTGCGGCTGTTATTACTTAGCCACAAGCCCTAAGTGAATGTAAAACTAAAACTGTGTGTCGTTAGGAAATGTTGTAGTCAAACAAAGAAAAGAGCGAGGTAATAAAGTTATTATTCCCTGCGAGCTCGATACATATAATTTAGGGACTACCGTGTTATTAACCATATGGATACTAAAAAACTGGTGTAAACAATGTAAATTCCTTTTGAATGCATACTAAAATTTGATACGTCAAAGTAAATAAAGCCATTTTAAATGGTAACTAACGGTTTTTTTTATTTTCTAAATATGGTTTATAAATAAATTATGATTTACACTGTTATCACCTGGTAATTATATTCAATGTGTGTTCTGCTTACCAAGTAAAATAGGACACTGCTACAGACGGTAAAAGAAACAATTGCGGGGGAATACCTACCGAAGCTCTGTATGAGAAGATGCCTTTGTCCTGCATGAGTCAATAACGAGCAATAAGTGTACTTATTCTGTAATCTCACCGTGAAAACTGAGGTGAAGTAAGCTTGAAGTGAGCTGTCAGTAGTGTCATTCATTGTCGTTTCAAGCTTTTTACAGAATAGCACTCACTACTGATGCTATGGGATTGACACTATTGACCTGATATTTAATTGGCAGAATCTAAATTATGTGCCTACTGGGTTTTGTACGATTTCAATAACTAGATGTGTTAAGTTCTTTTCTTTTTTAGGGTTCCTTACCCCAAAAGGAGAAAACGAAACCTTTATAGGATCAATTCGTTGTCCGTCTGTCTGTCTGTCTGTCAATCTGTCAAGACCCTTTTTCTGAGGAACACGTGGATGTATCAAGTTGACATTAATATAAAATACGTAGGTCTATGGTCCTTTGGAGCTCTAAAAAAATCAAGCTTCTACGTCAACGTAATGAAAAAATACTGTAACGTATATCAATGTATGGGAGAACACGTTTTTCAACTACAATGTTAAGTTTGTTTTTGGAACAAAAATTCATCCCAACTACGGAACCCTTCATTGTGCGTAGTCATGCATAGACACGCACTTGGCCGGTTTTTTTACATATTACCCATCTAAATTATGTGCAAAATAAATAACATGTACCTAAATGATAAATGATTTTATTTCTGTAAGTAGGTTTGTACAAACACTTTTACACGTCAATCATATTTTTAACCGACTTCCAAAAGGAGGAGGTTCTCAATTCGTCTGTATTTTTTTTCGTTTTTTTTTTTTTGTATGTTTGTTACGCGATTACTCAAAGACGGATGGACCGATTTAGAAAATTCTTTTTTTGTTTGATAGGGTATACTTCCGAGGTGGTCCCATATAAATTTTATTAACTTAGCTTACGGAGTTTTTGAGTTAGCTTCAATAATGCGTATATTTCCCACTTATTTTATGTGGATGATGTGATGGTGTTTTAATAACTTCCTATCACTGTTATTTACATGGCTATATCTACAATTATTGTGCTCAATTATGTATTCGAATTTGTGTGGGGTAGGTTCCACAACTAAAAAGTGAAAAATAAAAACTTTTTAGCAAAAAATAAAACCAACTTCCAAAACAAAACACTACAAAGTGAAAAATAACTTTAATTTCGGAGGTCGGTGGCAAAAAACGAAAATACAAAACCCAAGACACCGACTACCGAAATTAAAGTTATTTTTCACTTTGTAGTGTTTTGTTTTGGAAGTTGGTTTTATTTTTTGCTAAAAAGTTTTTATTAAGACTAGATTAGATCGGAAAAGAGAAGAGAAGAAAGGCCGAACCAACTCAAAGGTCAATTCTCTTTTAAAGTCTAGAAATAATCTTAGTCAGATCATGTGAAGACCATGTAGATTCGTGCCTGAAATGGTCTTTTGAGGAGCAGATTGAGCGGACCTGTCCAGTCAGTGTACGCCACTTGTCAGTGATCGTGCAGCTCAACAACCCTACTGGATTTTGTACGATTTCAGTAACTAGGTTCTTTTTTAGGGTTCCGTACCTCAAAAGGAAATACGGAACCCTTATAGGATCACTCGTGTGTCTGTCTGTCTGTCTGTCACAGCCAATTTGCTCCAAATTGGACGTGTAACGTAATTAAATTAATTTTTAATAAGGGGGTCAATTTTGGGAGCAAATAAGAAAATTAAAAAAAAAAGTTTTGCAAACTGTACCGTGTGACATATCAATTTTATAATTTTAAAATAAATAATTTTAAAGTTATTTAAGAAAATAGACGAAAGTTGACCCCCCCCCCCCCCCTTATATCCAATAGTACTGAGCCTAAAATTTTGGAAAAAATACAGAAAATAGCTCAATACCTATAGCTTACAGGAAAACTTATAAGAAGTCTATGGTCTTAAAACAACATGGTCAATGTCTCAATATTGTGCATACAAACTTACATTTGTAGTTGGAATGTATGGGAGAACATGTTGTTCTTGGGATTCATCCCAACTACGGAACCCTTCATTGTGCGTAGTCCGACACGCACTTGGCCGGTTTTTTTTTTCATAATATTATTATTTCATCATCATCATCCACTGGTCCTTATCCCAATTTATTTGGGGTCATTGCAAAATCTCTATCAACCACCATCTTTGTTTTCACCCGTTTCACCTTTCACATAATTATTTTTTTTATTACTCGAAAAGTAACAAAATTCTTTACAGAAAGTAACACAATTTCTATTCACATAAAAGACACGAGTATTTCAAAATATAATTACCCTACCTACCATTACTTGTAATACAGATTAGGTTTGTTACACAAAAGTGATTATCTGCGCACGTATGCTTTGACAATTACTTTATATTCCTTTTGTTCTCATTACAGCACTTTATAACGGATAATGCGATGATTGCAACTCAGAATGGATTATCCTTACCTATTCATAAACATGTACTTCTATAAGGCTGTGTTCAATGGTGAGAATCTCGGGCAGCATTTCCTGCATATAAAGCAGTCGATTGGAACAAGCAATCGGATGTAAGTTGACTTGGAACTGGCGAGCGGCAGATTAACCCCTCAACTTTCAGGAACGTATTTGGATTTTGTTTCTGCTTGAGTATAGTTTTCAATTTTTTTTTTGGTATATTGGCTTGTGCTAGCTTACTTATAGCAAATAATTTAATTTAATGTTTTGTGTTGCGTAATGTACCTAAATTATTATGCGCAGTGTTATATAGATTCAAAATTTTTAACTAAACAGACAGCTGTGCTGCTGGGGAGTTTGTTGCGCCACTTCTTCTCCTCAGCTAAAGCACTAGGAAGTGCTGAAGGGCGGTCGTTTTGGAGGACTGTCTTATGTAATTTTGACGTTCAAAAAGTGCTGATTCTCAGCCTAGTTTGAATAAATGACTTTTGATTTTGTAATTTTGACGTTCAAAAAGTGCCGATTCTCAGCCTACTTTGAATAAATGACTTTTGATTTTGTAATTTTGACGTTCGAAAAGTGCTGATTCTCAGCCTAGTTTGAATAAATGATTTTTGATTTTGTAATTTCGACGTTCGAAAAGTGGCGATTCTCAGCCTAGTTTGAATAAATGACTTTTGATTTTGTAATTTTGACGTTCAAAAAGTGCCGATTCTCAGCCTAGTTTGAATAAATGACTTTTGATTTTGTAATTTTGACGTTCGAAAAGTGCCGATTCTCAGCCTAGTTTGAATAAATGACTTTTGATTTTGTAATTTTGACGTTCAAAAAGTGCTGATTCTCAGCCTATTTTGAATAAATGATTTTTGATTTTGTAATTTCGACGTTCAAAAAGTGCCGATTCTCAGCCTAGTTTGAATAAATGACTTTTGATTTTGTAATTTTGACGTTCAAAAAGTGCCGATTCTCAGCCTAGTTTGAATAAATGACTGTTGATTTTGTAATTTTGACGTTCGAAAAGTGCTGATTCTCAGCCTAGTTTGAATAAATGAGTTTTGATTTTGTAATTTTGACGTTCGAAAAGTGCTGATTCTCAGCCTAGTTTGAATAAATGATTTTTGATTTTGTAATTTTGACGTTCAAAAAGTGCCGATTCTCAGCCTAGTTTGAATAAATGACTGTTGATTTTGTAATTTTGACGTTCGAAAAGTGCTGATTCTCAGCCTAGTTTGAATAAATGAGTTTTGATTTTGTAATTTTGACGTTCGAAAAGTGCTGATTCTCAGCCTAGTTTGAATAAATGATTTTTGATTTTGATGTTGAACTGTCTTGCGTATACATGGTGGACGTAAGAAAAGTGTTTATATAATATGTACTAGCTTGAAATTTCTTGTTCCACCGACCCACCCCATCGCATTGCATAACGTAGCCCATCCGCGCGATTACTTCGTTTTCGCTTAGCGTTCTTTCTGACTTTTTTCGTTTTGCTCGGCTCCTAATGGTCATATCGTAATATCAAATAACCTATAGCCTTTCTCAAGAATTGGGCTATCAAATACAAAAATATTTTTTCAAATCCGACTGGTAGCTCCAGAGATTAGCGCGTTTAATGAGTCTATCTTAAAAGATAGACATTGTTATCGCGGACTTTTTTTAGAACTTTTTAAGAGGAACATCAACTACATGATAGTGTAACTTAAACCGTTTACTCAGCGCAAGCAACGGAAGCACTCAAAAGGAATACATTTTCCCCGTTTTGCAACATTTTTCATTGATGCTCCGCTCCTATTGATCGTAGCGTGATGTTATACAGGGTTATTTGTAAAACACCAGCAACCTCTTAAGGGGTCATTGTACTCATCGTTATGAACAACTTTTACTATTGGACCAAACTTGAAATCGCGAAAAAAAAATCAACTGTTCAGTACATTTATGTTCGGATAATTCGTCAAAATGTACTGAACAGCTGATTTTTTTTTCGCGATTTCAGGTTTGGTCCCATAGTAAAAGTTGTTAATAATGATTATTACAATGACTCTTTAAGAGGTTGCTGGTGTTTTACAAATAACCCTGTATAACTTATAGCCTTCCTCGATAAATGCGCTATCCAACACTAATTTTTCAATTTGAACCAGTTGTTTCTGAGATTAGCGCGTTCAACCGAACAAAAAAACAAACAAACTTCTCAGCTTTATAATATTAAGTGTAGATATAAACGTATATCATATTACGACAATCAATCTACCTAGCCTTTTCCCAACTATGTTGGGGTCGGCTTCCAGTCTAACCGAATGCAGCTGAATACCAGTATTTTACATGGAACGACTGCCTATTTGACCTCCACAACCTAGTTATGGGGTAATATATAGATACCCCTTGGTAAGACTGGTTATTTATTTATTTATTTGTGGAAAGCACTGCCACATCACATACATATAACATTAAAAATATTATAAAAAATACTTCATAGCGGTCTGATGCACGTGACAATAATGGCGTACGTAACTTTTACAATTCTTCGGCTCGGTGATAAACAGAAATATTAAAAAAAGAGAAAAGAACTACAGTACAATGCAAATTAAATTAAAATTTTAACAATGAATACGATTTAAATGTCCAACATAATATAATAATAGGACTGTCCAATATAACTTAATAGAAGTGACAAATAAAATATAATAGGAATGTCCATTAAAGTTTAATAGAAATAGAAATGTCGATTATCAATAGCAATAAAATAAAAAATATAGCATAGCATAACAATAAAATATTTTGAAACGATTAAATAACAATTTAAATTCTAAATTAAGGTACACTTTTAATTTTGTTTTTAAATATACGTAGCTTATCGTGGAACACGTCAATATCGGGTATTATCGCAACAAGGGAGTGGTACTCATCAACGATTCTACGGAGTCAGACTCGGTTGTCAGACTTTCGGGCTTCTGACGACTCGTAACGACTGCCAAAGATCCACGAATGACAGCCGGGACCAACAGCTTAACGTGCTTTCCGAGGCACGGAGGAGTCTCGGTATGTAAAGATGGTCACCCATCTACGGACCAACCCCGGCAAGCGTAGCTTAACCTGATGGATCGACCCGTGCGGCTGTTATTACTTAGCCACGAGCTCCTCTATATCATATTACGTATAGGCATATAATCGTAAAAAATCATCATCCAATGGCGATCGCGGGCTTACAGTAGTTGTTAACCTATGGGGACATTCGAGCACATATTGACTTGAACCTATGGGGTTATTAGAACAGTTCAGATGGCACTTCTGAAACCGAGGTTGTGTATAACCGATGAATCATCTCAGTAAACACAGAACTGTCGATCACAAATCTTTCGTTCGAAACACCTTATTTGTAGTACATTGATCAATTGTTTTTATATAAGTACACAACAATAACATAGTCAAGATTACTAGTACTCGTAGTTCAATAGTCATGTCTGACTCTTGGTAATTAAAATACAGTACCTATAATTGACTCGCTTAGATAAGAGGAAATCGTCAATAGTAAACCAGTTATTCTCAACTGCTGTAAGTAATATTGCTTACAGCAGTTTATAATCTTCGGTTTTATTTAGCAGATGTTTCTTTCTTGACTGTAGTTTAATTTTTCTTTCTGCTGTTCTCTCTTCATTAACTCATCACTTCTTATTATTTGTAACGATACCGCTGTACCGCGGAGGGCGGGACGCCGTAAGGCGTTGACGAATGAGCGACCTGCACTGCCTCCCCCCCGTATCGCCGCGCACACACCTAAGGTGCGGTACAGCGGCATCGGTCGAACTATAACAATTTGTGATTACCTGGTGACTACCTATTTTGGACCAAAACCCGTATTTTTAGGAACGGTTTTATTCTCATCTCTTTCTCAACCTGTCAAAATACCTGTACCTAGATTTTTAGCAAGTTTTTACTTTTAAGTTTTTCCTTCAAAATTGCCTACTTTAGGATGCATATCCGGTACGGCTCTAATAATCCTTACATGGCACGTCTTCCCTACCATTACCGCGCCCCCGCATCTAGTCCTTGATATGCACAATTTGTAGCTGTAGCCACATGAAACATGAGGCTGCAGGGTCTAGTGTGAATCCTTGGGTTAATTCGAGTAATCGAGTCTGATCGAACCACGGACGGTACATTTAATTCATTCTTTCATTCATTTGAAATGTTTTCCTTCAAAAGTTAGCGTTGTCCAAGTTTAATTACGGAAGCAAGTATTATGAAATTCAAAACGTCACACTACTAGCGAGGAAAGCAACGTAGAGATTATGAAATATTCATCAACTCATCGTGCAATAGAGTTAGTGCAATGAACTACATCGGGGTTAAGTGCTGAAATTGATGGGACTTCAACAGGCAGTGTCAGCATCTCGTTGGAATAATGAAGCTTCCGACTCATCTATCTTTCCATATATACCCGTAGCTGTATACATAAAGGCACAATTACATGGACTTTGTAATGTCTTATGTAATTTTGACGTTCGAAAAGTGCTGATTCTCAGCCTAGTTTGAATAAATGACTTTTGATTTTGATTTTTTTGATTTTACATAGACGTTAGAAAGGAGACAGATTTTAGATAATGTACCTAAATTATTATGCGCAGTGTTGTATAGATTAAATTTTTTAACTGAATAGACAGCTGTGCTGCTAGGGAGTTTGTTGTGCCACTTCTTCCCGGCTAAAGCACTAGGAAGTGGTGAAGGGCGGGCGTTTTGGGCACTGTCTTATGTAATTTTGACGTTCGAAAAGTGCAAATTTTCAGCCTACTTTGAATAAATGACTTTTGATTTTGACAATGTGAATACTTTACGTAGTTTAGTAAAGTACTAGTTAAAAGCAAATTATTTGAAATTAAGCTATACTAATGTAGGCAGATGAACCATGATGCTTTTACAAATTATAAAGAGAACACAAATTACATTTGCATGTTACAAATCCATTGTATAAATACTGCAATTCTAATTAGCAAAGCCAGCAAAACGTATTCGATACACGTATTCAACCAACAAACGATTCGGACAATTTGTGTGCTGTAAAAATTGACAATCAGTGTACAGTTACCGCCAATGAGGAGCCACACTCAAAGCTGTGTGTAGATGTCGCTGTAGTCGACCGTACCTTGTTTACCTTTCGTGACGGTAGTGTGACTGCTATTTATGAGATTTTAAAATGTAATTCCACTATAATATGTACGCGTTTATGACTGTGCATCAACTAAAAGTTGAGCTCCGTAAAAGGAACGCTGCAACTGCCGACAAAAAGGCCGATTTGATTGAAAGGAAAACACTTAAAATATTTAAGGTTATGATTGTTTTTGAGCCTTTTTCCATAAGCCACGGACTAACATTCCTATTTTTTGTTTTATAAATTATTTTTGTATGTCGAAACCAAAACTTTGGTGCTGACTGCGACATCCAAGACGACACCGCATACCTATGTCCACCTTCTGATACATTCAGCGACATAAATGCAGATACTCCTTTACCAATGATTAACAGACAGGTAATACAGGAATATTTTGAAAACTAAGTACCTATATTGGTTGATTAAATCTTTAGAAGAATTCTTTACTACATAGATTAGTTAATATAGTATATTTTATAACACTTTTATTTTGATGATAATAATTTTATTTTATTAGATAATAATCTTGATTCTTTTGTTTTATAGATATAGTACCCAGCCTAAAGGACGGCTTCATTACTAATCTAATCCTCTTCTGTGAAATGCACAGCAGATAATGTTGCAGTACTACTTGCCTTAAAGTTTTTAATACGTAACGCCAATTTCCATTGTTGTCTGCCATTACTTTCTTTAGGAAACAAATGTACTCCTCTGATTTTACAAGTTAACGCACTACATTGTGGCATTTTGGACAAAATTACGGAAAATAGGAAAGCTAAAGTTATTAGATTGCAAAAATCCATACGATTTGACAGCTAATATATCAAAACAAGGTACAGTCGATTGTGCGCCATCTATCGTGATAAAAAGTTAGTTTTCCTCCCCATTATCGTCAACGATCAAATTCAATTGTGTTCAGAGAATATCGCAATCACAGCGACCACATTGGTAACTGTACCTACACTATAATATGTATTTACGTACTAACTATTTGATACTGTATCATATCAATCATTTGTTTTGCGAATGGGAACTGTGCGTCTATCGCATAGCTTAGAGACTGTAGTCATAACATTTGAGGTGAGAAGATACCTATTTGATGATCGTGAAGTCTAAAGATGTTTTATTTTCAATTGTCGAGAAAGAAAAATATAAAGAGTCAGGTGCATTATGAATGGTGTGGATTTGGTTACTTAGATAACATCATCATTATTCACATAGATTGAAAATGATGATGGAGGGACTGTATAGAAATGTAAAGGATGTAGATATTCCAGATACTAAAGATCTAATGAATGAAAAAATAAATAGTAATAACGGATTTCGTTTGAGTGCAGAAAACTATTAAATGGTAATACTGAGAGAGAAAATAAAGCTTCAAAGTGAAACAGTCATTGCGGTGTTCAAGATGGAATAAGATAGTGAAAAACATTGTTGATACGTTGAAAAAAGGTGTCGGCCTTACTTATTTGGAGCAGACATGTCTGGCGTACGTAGACTAAAATAACCATCGAACTTCCTCAAAAGAGCTAATAAAAAAATAAAAATAAAATCTTTTATTTCGGAACCATTAATAGTCCATTTGGTTAGTATACACACGACTTAGAAACTGGTGTTAGTAATTACATCTACCAGAAAACAACACAAACTATCCATTACTACGCCACAGTGGCATTTAGGCGTATGCAAAATCCCAGCATGGGGCTGTCCCACCTATCAGCTACAGTTTTCAAAGAGTAAGATGGCAAACTTGCAGCTCGAATGCAGTGAAGTGAAAGAAAAAGAAAATGAAAGAAAAAGGAGTGACGGTTGATAAGAGGAGAATGCAAAAAAAAAATTGATCGATTGTGTGAAGAATGATATGAAAGAGAAGAGAGTGAGGTTGAGGTGTGAGTCACCGTTGACAGGGGAAAATGGAAGAATAAAACGTGTTGCACCGACCTCAAGTAACATGGGACAAGGGCTCCTGCTCCCTGAAATCATCTAGGAAAATGACGACGATTTAGTTTAGAAGTGCTCCTATTAGCTAGTAAACGCAAAAGAATCTTATGATGCCATTATCCGCTGTAAACTTGGAGAGAGAATACATCAGAATTCGAATCTGGTTTTCAAATCTTTTGAGCCATATTCACGAGTCCATCTCCAATGAATCCCAACTTTGGCTGCAGTGCAAAATGAATTACAGAAAGTCGCTACAAATAGAAACTAGTCTTGGAACAGTATGCACAGCTATAGGAATGTTCAATAGCTTTCATTTTCCCTTCACGCTTTCTACCCGTGTAGGTACTTGAATTGCCTAGTACTAGATACGGTAATTATTGATTAAGCCGTGACGAGTGTAGGTCATGTTGTTAGCCATAGCAACACATGGTGACCCACAACTGACATTTACGTGTGAAGATTGGCATCTGATATTAGAACAAATGTGTAAAACAAAAAAATAAAAACCTTTTCTTTTAGATATTCCCAAAGTGACTGCAGATATTGTTATGACAGATTTCACTATCTCTGGATATGTTTTAGTTAACTCATTTGGAATATAATTTCATTCAAATTCAGTTGCATTTTTCTATTTATCTGGTTGTTTGTGGTTTTCCGGAAACCAAATCAAGCTCCTAATTATCATTTTGACAAGTGACTATAGCGTGTAGGTATGTTTACTTATTTATTAAAACTTTTAAATGCACATTGATAAATAACTACTAAACGGACTTTGTGCTTAGTGTTAATTTGGTTCTTCCACACTAACTTAATGAGAAGCCTTTGAAAATAACACTACAATTAAGGAAAACACGAGGAAAAGTAAACAAACTCAAAAACTTCGAGAGCAACAAAACATTCAGAAACCCGACAACAAGACGAAACAAGAAAAAAATAACAAAAAATATGTAGAAACCTAAATTAAAATAAAGGATAAATCAAGGGTACTGACCCTAAAATTAAAAAAAAAAATCCAATCCTTTTTCATGTTGAAAAGTTACATTGCGTGTTTGCTCGTCCCCGGAGAACCATGAATCGTTTAGGAATTCGGGGGTACATTCGATCGGTGATTGGAAAAGCTTGGATTCGCTTCCATTACTGGATTTCTTTATGACATAACTTTTCCCTACAAATTTCCATGTTTATGATTTTGGCCTTAACATTGAGTTATTTGTTGGTAAAAATAGCCGATGTATTTGCATTTTTGTGAAGGTTATGTCAATCGGTGGACTCTGATGTGTCTAGTAAGTAATATTGCGATCTCTATTCCTTTTTAAATCTTGTCAATTCCAATAGCCTTATTTGCTATTCGCTTTTAATTTAAAACCACAACCTACACAGATCTATTCCGGATTAACTAGTTTATTTGTAGAAGAAACCGACTTGTTATTATAACTGTAGATATTCTAGGTATTTCTGTCTTAAGGCAAAAGAACTCCTGAGTACAGGAGCTGATCAATTTTAATTTTAACGTTGCATGAAATATTTACTCAAAGGTTTAAAATATTGTGAATGATTCCGTAGTGCTTATTTACGGACCTAGTAATTAATAATTACTACTATACGTACTGTGTTCGGCTACTATTTTAATTAAACTGTAATATTCTGATAACAAAGTGGTTAAAATGTTGAGTGGAGATGTACAGTCACGAGCACAAATATGTATACACATAACAAAATTCAAAATCGTTTTTATCGTGAAATAACGATTGCAACTTTTAAATAGACTTATTTCATAATAGTATAGGTTCGAAAATGTTATGTTTGTTACAACATGAAAATTACAATCAATACAGTGGGAGAAAATCAATTTTAAAAGTTGCTCAGTGTATACATATTAGTGCTCATGAGGGTAAGAAATGTTGCGCCGAACTCAAATAAATTAAGTTTAGAAGGAGGATTATTAAAGAAGAAAGTAGAAATAGGAAAGAAAATATATTATTTTATTTAGCGCAGACGCACAATATAATCTGCAAATAAAAATTAAATAAAAAATACTGGCCAAGTGCGAGTCGGATTCGCACTTTTAACACTATATATTTTAAAAATTTACTTTAGTTCAAAAAGCACGTTTTTTTAAGGTTCCATACCTCGAAAGGAAAAACGGGACCTGTAAAGGATGACTCGTGTGTCTGTCTGTCTGTCCGTCACAGCCAATTTGCTCCGAATCTAATGGACCGATTAAGTTGAAATTTGGTACACATATATGTATTTCAGTGACCCAAACACGGACGTGTAACGTAAATAAATGAATTTTGAATATGGGGGTCAATTTTGGGGGCAAATAAGAAAATAAAAAAAAGTTTTGCAAACTGTACCGTGTGACATATCAAATGAAAAGGCTTACTGTGTCTCAAATATATCTTTTATATAATTTTAAAATAAATCATTTTAAAATTATTTAAGAAAGTAGACGAAAATTGACCATTCCCCCTTATGTGCAAAAGTACTAAGCCTAAAATTTTGAAAAAAATACAGAAAATAGTTCAATCCCTATAGATTACAGGAAAACTTATAAGAAGTCTATGGTCTTAAAACAACATGGGAAATCTCTCAATATTGTGCGTACAAACTACAGTGTTAAGTTTATTCTTGGGATTCATCCTAACTACGGAAACCTTCATTGTGCGTAGTCCGACACAAACTTGGCGGGTTTTGCTATAGGGAATTGGGGTCCCCTTTAATTGGAGTTTACTCCTTAAGAATACATTTTCATATAAGGCCTGGGGGTCCTATGGAAAAATATGAGAAGTGAAATATAAGCGATTGTTACGATTTTGTGTCACGCAACAAAACACAAAAACGTGACACAAAATCACGTTATTGTGTTTTGTTGAAAGACTGGCCGAAAACATCGGCCAGTCTTTATTGTAGCGGTCAACCTATCCAGTATATTCAAATACAATCGTACATAAGGAGTAAACTCCAGTCGTGCGCCGGAGTTGACACACACCTTTTTGATTTTATTTTATTTGTTGCGGCAGTAAAAATACACAATCTGTTAAAATTTCAACTGTCTACCTATTACGGTTCGTGAGATACAGCCCGCTGATAGACAGAAGGACAGCGGAGGCTTAGTAATTGGGTTCTGTTTGGCACCCTTCGGGTACGGAACCCTAGAAGTGAAAAGCGCGTTGTAAGAAATTAGCAGGAATAAATGCCTAAAGGCTGCGCGAAATAGGCCCGGCCTAGTTCAACAAAAATGTCAGACAACTATTGCCTGACGATTGTAAAATCAGTTGTGTACTTCAATCGAGCTACCCGAAACTGTCAAAATTTCCCAATCAACCTTGAACCAAATGCTTTAGCGATAAAGTTGAAAATCTATTAAATAAATTTGACAGATTGAAGTAGCTTGAAAAATTATTGATTACGGAACCCTAAAAAAACTGGCTAGCTTTTAGATTTATCAACATCAGCGCAGAAAATTCTTAATTAAACCCAGTCGGACAAAGACCATAGAACTAGTTATATTACTAAAACAACTTGCCCGACTCGGCTAGGGTGCGGCCACAACACAGACTAATAGGTTGGCCACAAACTACATAGGCGGCTTTAGTTACATTCATAGACAACATTCGTAATTTTTCAAGAGCAAACTGTACATAGTTAGAGTGATATTAAATAAAATTGCTAAACCAAAAAAAAAAAAATGATGCGTGATGAGCAGACAATGATGTACCTACCCTACTGAAGACAAACTGATGGATGAGCATGATGTTTGAATACCAAGCAATATAATTATAAAGTAATTATTATGATTGCTAGAGCACAAAATCACAAAAACAAAAATATTTAGAGCGATATTCCATCACGTGTAAGATAACCTTTGACAACGAGACCTTGAATTGAAACGTATCAATAAGTTAAATGAGTTTATTGTATTAAACCAGTAAACACAACTAGAGATGCGTTGAAACTGTTAGCTGAATAGTCAAAAGACAAAACGTCGCGTTTTTCTTTTACACACTTACACATACAAACTCGCGCCTTCTTCCCATGAGGGTAGGCAGATACAACATAACGATATCTGTTACGATCCTCAGGTACAGACGCCAGCACATCAAGCAAATTTCTTTAAGAGGATTGTGAAGCTGTAAATTTTCATACAAAAAGAGGTAACGTTTTTCTCCCCGTAAACATAGTCTAATTTTCATAATTTTTGGAAATGTTGTTGGTATAATGAAAAACTAGGTCCGCACGTTTTTATTATAAAGAAATATTATATACAATATAAGTTATTAGCATCTAAATATCTATATTTTTGACATAAAAACATCCTCGAGCATTTTTATTTTTTTAAAATTAAATTAAATTGAAATACTAAAAACGAAAAACGTACAGACCTAGAATAAAGTGTACTGAATGTAATGAGATTAAAATTGTCTCATTCCGTAAAGGTTTAGGGGAGTAAAAACGTTATAGCCCGAAATAATATTTATGTAAATAATTGTATGAAATGTAGGCAATTGCCTCTAAAAATCGCGCCGCGTATCGGCGCTTCACAATCCTCTTAATAGATTTTCAACTTTATCGCTAAAGCATGATGTTCAAGGTTGATTGAAAAAATTTTACAGTTTCGGGTAGCTTGACCTGCTTGCGTCTGTACATACTCCTTTAACGTACTTACATACATCTAATCATACACGATTTTATATAATGTAATAAATCAGCCTATAATGTTCCCATTGCTGGGATACAGGCCTCCTCTCTGCGAGAGGGTTAGGCTGTAGTCCACCACGCGGCCGAGTGCGGGCTGGTAGATGTCACATGTCTTCGAATTTTTGGTTCTAGGACATGCCGGTTTCCTCGCGATGTTTTCCATCACCATTTTGAGAACAGTGGTGATATTATAGTAGTCGCCCCTTCCAAAAGGTAGTTTCGTAAGGAGATTATGATAATACGAAGTCGAAAGTCTGGCAATCAGTCTTACAAAGGGGTATCGTATTACCCAGTAACTGGGTTGTGGAGGTCAGATAGGCAGTCGCTCCATGTAAAATACTAGTACTCAGCTGCATCCGCTTAGACTGGAAGCCGACCCCAACATAGTTGGGAAAAGGCTAGGCAGATTGATATATTGATTGAATACAAAATATACAAGTAGGTACTTCCATGGTTTTGAAAGCTCTTTATTAGACCTCATCATCGCGTTTTCGTATTTCTGCAGTTAGACGGTGATTGCCGAAACGCATACTTTTCCTGGGTGATCTGTACCTACATGGGTATTGTTTGTAAAAATTTGCTCCACATAGACTCATCCCAAAGATACCTATTACGTTTCACCTTGAAGTTGAAGCAAAGTGGCTTTTTTATCATCAAAACGTGGAGAAGTAGTATAGTCACGTCACGTTAGGTACATGTTGCGCTCTGAAGTAGGCTACAAATGATTGCATAGTAGTCAATATCACTATACTAAAACAGCACCATACCATGCCCATCAGTTTCAGAGCGACAAACTTACGTGACGTGAAGTATCAGTTCGGTTGAATTAGTATGAAACGAATGAAAAACAAAGAAACAAATAAATAAAAAATGAGAATAGTAACGATAGCAAGACAATAACTTCCTAAGAGCATCTCTTTGTAAATCTGTCAGTTGATACTCCTCGGGATTTGATGTTTGTGCGTGTGAGATTAGCGGTTCAATTCATTCATTCATTCATTCATTCGCATTGAATTATCATAAACAATTTACTCCTAGTGTTGTCACTTGTCAACGTTAAAAAAATTGAAATTTTTTGCTGTTTGAGCGAGTGAGATTTCCAATCTGCAACAAACACACACAACAAATATTCGAATTTCGAATATTTGTTTCGAAATTTGAATATTCGAAATTAGAATAAGACGATTTGAATGCGGGACAATTTTTACAACAATATTTAGTAGTGAAAATCCCGGTTTGTGTTTCCGTAGCTATGTGAGATTTGCACAAATCGGAGACCTTATTTGAGTACCTATGCATTTTGCACCAAAAGTATACTCACCTTTGGTGCAAAATGCTTAGGTGCTCTAAAAATAGGTGCTTAAATGGGAATACTCAAATAACTTTTGCGTATGTGATAGTGTATTAGAATTTATTTATGTCCAAATTATGAAGTGTGAGTATCTTGCCCTTCTCCATAGGAAACGACCAATTGGAACCCATGCAACCAGCTTCTGACGTTTCATAAGTGCAAATGTAGGGTTTATGTAATATAATATATCTTTAATTGAATTTGAATGTTAGAACGATTCTCCATCAAAATACCAAGACCAAGTTTTCATAATCCTAACTAATATTATAAATGCGAAAGTGAGTATGTTTGTTTGTTTGTTACGCTTTCACGCTAAAACGGCAGAACGGATTCGGATGAAATTTGGCAAATGGTTAGGACATGGGATATACACACATATATCCCGGTAGTACATACCCGTGTGATAATTTCCGACTTCCACGCAGGCGCAGACGCGGGCTAAAGCTAGTTTAATAATAAAGCAACCTCTGATGAGGATAAACATGGTGCTGTCGCTAACAGTTATCGATTGAGGTGCTCGCAGAATGCAAATACTAACAAATTGTTATGCGAAGTGACATTAAATACGTCTCAGTAGGACTAATGCGGCATATACGGTTACTTACATACACCTGGGTGCAACAAAATTGGCCCACCCCGTGCTCTATATCTGTGAGACGATATCTCGAAAATTTTAATGTATATTTTAATTATTATATATGTTTTGAGGAAGTAGGTAAGGAATGTTTGTTTACACATACATACATACTTTGATAAAAGCAAAAACGACTCGATTTATTAGATGTCCTCATCACTCTATACTTATGTTTGGAAAAACTGGTTGACATTTTTTTGTCAATGAAATTGACAAAAGCATTATTTTGTTTATTAGTGCTCGTTTATTGATCATTAATTAATCAAGTATTTAGCCGACTTACAAAAAGAGGGTCTTTATTCGACCAGTATGTTCGTAAATTCGCGATTTTCTCAAAAACTAATGGATCAGGTTTGATATTTATTTCTCTAACGTAATGATGAAATATCTTATTTCAATTCGAAGAGAACGGGGTGGATCGATTTTTTTGCACGCAAGTGTATATATCATTACACCTGCATTCCCCGAAGACCTAGAAAGAAGTGTATAAGTAAGCAGTACACCCGCACACTCATAGTTCGCTAGTTTTGTTGTTAGTCCCATGTAGTTCCTGGCACAAATCTAAAATCTGGACTGATGGTGTTGCTACTGAAAAATTACTTTTGGAAAAAAATCAAAATCAAAAGTCATTTATTCAAACTAGGTTGAGAATCAGTACTTTTCGAACGTCAAAATTACATAAGACAGTCCCCCAAAACGCCCGCCCTTTACCACAATCACCACTTCCTAGTGGTTTAGCTGGGAAGAAGAAGTAGCGCAACCAACCCAGCAGCACAGCTCTGTTCAGTTAAAAAAAAATGATTCTATACTTACAACAAAAATGCTATAACAAACACACTTTGCTCCACCTGGGTATCGAAACCAAGTCCTCAAACTGGACATGGATGGTATGATTACGCCTGTTCTCGTAAAATACATATGAATGAAGTCTTTTAAAGGCCATCATGGCCATCGGCCTAGCCTTTTCCCAACTGTGTTGGAGTCTGCTTCCAGTCAAACCGGATGCAGCTGAATACTAGTATTTTACTTGACTTCCACAACCCAATTACTGGGTAATACGATACCCCTTGGTAAGACTGGTTGTCAGACTTTCGGGCTTCCGAAGACTCGGTAACGACTGTAAAAGATCCCCGAATGGCAGCCGGGACCAACGGCATTACATGCTTTCGGAGGGGTCTAGGTATGTAAAGATGTTCACATGCCTCGGAAAGCACGTTAAGCTGTTGGTCCAGGCGGTCAGATAGTGTTGGAGGTCAGATAGGCAGTCGCTTCGTGTAATATACTGGTATTCAGCTGCATCCGGTTAGATTGGAAGCCGTCCCCAACTTAGTAAACCCAATCGTTTGTCTACAGCCAAGAAATATCACAAAGGCTTCAATGACATCATAGAAATAATGACAGTTACGAGTACAGGTAGTATTTTATGTCAATACCTGTCTAAAGAGGTTCAATCTGTAGAACCTATTTTTAATGCTATGCCGCTTTATTAATATTCTGATAATGATTACCGCAATTTATTATTCACTTAAGCATTTACTTAGTAATGCGGCAATTATTAAGTACAACGTAATTTGCTAGGCCCATTAAAACAGACAGGTATAAAGTATTTAGAACGAGTTTATTAAAACGGTTACAATGAGTACCGTCTTACAGGAAACCCTTTTTGCCTGGTCATTCTAAATACTTTATACGTTCCTTTGTTTTATTACATTGCCATGGCATGGACAAGGACATGGTTATCTATCACATATTAAAATGGTACTTACACAGAACAGATAAAAGTACAATTACTGTGCGTAATTTATGCGTATAGGTAAACTGGTGTTCCAAGTGTGGGTTCTCGTGTGTGTTAATATTAGAGTACCTACTCGACCGAGCTCTGCTCAGATGGAAATGGAGAAAACGAATTTTCCCATATGTGAGACCTAGCTATGTCGATTTTTCGCCCCTGTAAACTCCTATGCAAGTTCCATCGAAATCGTTAGATCCGTTTTCGAGTACGAAAAGTATACAAGGTATAACTTAAATAACGCATAACCTCTTAACGGGTCAAAGTTGTTCATAATGATGAGTATCACTATAAACAACTTTTACTATGGGACCAAACCTGAAATCGCGAAAAAAAAATCAGCTGTTCAGTACATTTATGTTCGCATAATTCGTGAAAATGTACTGAACAGCTCATTTATTTTTGCGATTTCAGGTTTGGGTTTATAGTAAAAGTCGTTCATAATGATGAGTACAATGACCCCTTAAGAGGTTGTTCGTTATTTAAGTTACACCTTGTATATATAACATAACACCACGCTTGTAATTTCCGAAGGGTTAGACGGAGGTGTAACTATAGTACCACATTTCGGTATATACAGGGTAACTGGTAATTAGTGACAGATACACAAGATTGTACTCATGATAACAAACAACTTTTACTACGAGACCAAATCAAATGCGCGAAAGAAGTCAGCTGTCCCATACATTCATGTTCGCATAAGGCATAAAGTAACCGCATTAAATAAGCTCGTGGAAAGCCAACCCTGACTGCGATCTATTGACTAATAAATTCGCCAATTTAATGGTTATGTGTTTACGTTTTTAACCGACTTCCAAAAGGAGGAGGTTCTCAATTCGTCTGTATGTTTTTTTTTTTTTTTGTATGTTTGTTACGCGATTACTCAAAGACGGATGGACCGATTTAGAAAATTCTTTTTTTGTTTGATAGGGTATACTTCCGAGGTGGTCCCATATAAATTTTATTAACTTTGCTTGGGGAGTTTTTGAGTTAGCTTCAATAATGCGTATATTTCCCACTTATTTTATGTGGATGATGTGATGGTGTTTTAATAACTTCCTATCACTGTTATTTACACGGCTATATCTACAATTACTGTGCTCAATTATGTATTCGAATTAGTGTGGGGTAGGTTCCACAACTAAAAAGTGAAAAATAAAAACTTTTTAACAAAAAATAAAACCGACTTCCAAAACAAAACACTGCAAAGTGAAAAATAACTTTAATTTGGGAAGTCGGTGGCAAAAAACGATAATACAAAACCCAAGACACCGACTATCGAAATTAAAGTTATTTTTCACTTTGTAGTGTTTTGTTTAGGAAGTCGGTTTTATTTTTTGTTAAAAAGTTTTTTTGCGAGAATAGTAGTATTTAATTGTTGTTATTAGTCAATGTTTTATGTTGGTACCTACTTATTATATAGCATATACTTTGATTTATGTAATTGGTTTTTATAAGCCGTGTAAATCAAATAAAATAAATAAAAAAGTCGTCAAAATGTAAGGAATAAGAATTTTTTTTGCACGATTTCAGGTTTGATCCCAAAGTAAAAATTGTTTGTTATCATGAGAACAATCATGTGTTTAAGTATCGGTCACTAATTACCAGTCACCCTGTTACAAATATTGCTCATTTAATAGTATAGGATGTTGTTGGGATATAAGATTTGTGCCCCTCCCCTGGGATTTTCCAAATGCTCCCGGAATATGGTAACAGAAAAGTAGGTCTTATTTGCATTACTTGAAAGGCACAGGCCTTAAAAATGTTGGGATTACGAGTATTAGTTTAATTCCCCAAAACTAATACCTTCGATATTAATTTTAGTTTCTAGACCCAACTACGGCAACATAGACGTGGCTATTAGCTAAATTGATCACTTAAAAGGACTTGCTATACCTACCTATCCATGTAAGGTCCAGCCACACTAACAGGCTAGACTTATTACGTCGATAGTCAAGGACATGCTGCGAATAATACCTACATTGCTACCGGTCTACTTATTGGATATATATTCTAAATTTAAACACAAACGAAACTTAGTTGAGTTTATGTTATATTGTACGGTTTCCACGTTATAGCTCGAAGCTAATTATTCACCAGGTAATTATTATTATTATAATAATATAGTCGTTACGGTCAAGGGCCTTATTGCTAAGAGCCTCGACCAACATCTCAAGAGGCTCTCGTTGGGTGGCTGGGTGAAGGGCCTGATTCAGAAGGCAGTCCTTCTTGATACGGCGCGTATTGTGAGGAGGTTCCTGTCTCTGGGGCCCTAACCACCGGTAGCTTGGACCCTGCTCCCGCTACCGGCGGATCACTATTTTTTTATATTTTTAAATGTTTTTTTTTATCTTTTTTATGAAAATATTTAAAAATGTAATAAAATAAGTTTAAAAAATAAATAAAGGAGATAATAATAATATCCTGGGACATTATGTTTTTACATTTCTCGGGACCCTGGGCTCCCGGACCTTTGGAAGGCGTACGAGGAGCCGAAGCCAACTCGCAGAGGCCCCTTAAATAATTTTAAATGATGAGGAGGCACCAACCGACGATTATCCATGTATGCACTATGCAAATGCACCTAAGGACAACCCCCGGTTGGTGCAGGACTATTGTTGTACGTGGAAACAAAACATATTGGGCTATGAGTTTGGGTTGCTAAAGTGGATTGGGTAACTTGAACTATGGAAGAACTATGTCCCCTGCCTGACCAATGTTATATATTATACACGCATAAAATGGCAGGGGGTGACTTGCACACTCAATAATGGGCCTCCGGAAACGGCCGCTAGCACATAGTGACGTAGCGACAAGCGAGCAATACTTCCTGAGGTGCTTGAGGAGTGAAGAGGTATTCCACGGCTATCAGGACAATCCCGGAAGTACGGTCAAGATCCCTACCAGCACCTTACTGGAATACTTCCTTCCTCCGACGTTTGCTCTTGCGAATCTCCACTCAAGCCGGCCAATAAAGGCAAGAAAGAGGTGGGAGCTCTGTTCCTCTTCAGTGTTCACTCCAGCCGGTCAATAAATGCAAGCCAGAGATGAGGACAAGATTTCTCCCGGGAGATAGGGTCCGTGGGGTCGCTACTGCCCAACAGCTCGCCACATGCTGCCCTGCGGGTTTCTGTATCTCTCTTGGTCTGGCTCCTCATCCTAGACCCGTTCCGGCAATGTAAATTCTACCGGCGCAGACCTAAAGTTCGGAGCGCGCAAGCCGCACCACGACGTTAACGTAGAAATATAGCGGTGGGGTTATTATTATTAAAAGCCTGTGATGTCCCCCAGGTAATTAGATTTCGTTAAATAAGATCTTAATTTTAAAGGAGCTCGTGGCTAAGTACTGTTATTACTTAGCCACGAGCTCCTTTAAAACTAAGAGTCCGCACTAGTCGATCTATCAGGTTAAGCTACGCTTGCCAAGGTTGGCCCGTGGATGGGTGATTATCTTTACATACCGAAACTCCTCCTTGCCTCAGAAAGCACGTTAAGCCGTTGGTCTCGGCTGTCATTGTGGATCTTTGACAGTCGTTACGGGTCGTCAGAAGCCCGAAAGTCTGACAACCAGTCTTACCAAGGGGTATCGTATTACCAAGTTATTGGATTGTAGAGAGAGTCACTGCATTTAAAATACTGGTATACTCGCATTCAGTTTCATCCGGTTAGACTGGAAGCCGACCCCAACATAGTTGGGAAAAGGCTAGATAGGTGACTGCATAAATAAAAATGGCGATCACGTTACTGTGAAATCAAGTTCAAAGTTCGGTCTATTCCGCTGTACAAAGGCTCATCAACAATTCATGTTCTCACCTACCTACATAACGTGCTCATGCATCAATCATTGATAGATACCTACAACTAAATCATATACGTATGATTTTATGACCGCCCTACTAACGAAGCTATACTTATCAATATATTGTTTATTACCTACATGCAAGGAAGATCACACGTAATAGCTGAAAATAAATCTAGCCAAGAATCATTGGCATCTGCCTAGCCTTTTCCCATGTTGGGGTCGGCCCACCGGTATCAGCAACAGCGCCGGTATCTTGATACCGGCGCTGGTGGTCAGGGCTCCAGAAAGAGGAGCTTCCTAACCATGCGAGCTGTGTCCAGAAGTACCGTTCTCTGAATCAAGCCCTTAATCCAGCAGCCCAACGAACGTCTCCTTAGGTCTCGGTCGAGGTTCTTGGCTATTAAGCCATTGGCTGATACGACTATCGGCACAATGATCGCTGAGTCCACATCCCACATGTCGACAACCTCGCGAGCCAAGTCAATATACTTGATTTGTTTATCTTTCCCGGCTTTCACGAGGTTCCCGTCATGCGGGACCGTTATGTCAATATAATACAATCTAGCCAAGAATACAGGTATAATAAATTATCACATCCCAAGTTAGAACACCAAGCAAAGCGCCAATAATTTATTGGCTAACCAAAATTTGGCCAAAGTTTGGCATGTGAGCTAAATAAACTAAGCCTGCAAAACTTGCATCAAATTAATGTAGAGAACGAGGTTTTGAAATTGGTCAAATGTTCGGCCAACACCAATAATTTTATTCACCAACATTTGGCCCAACTTGGCTTTACTTTGCACACAGCCTAGGAAAAACAGTATCACTGTGACAGATTACTCAGTATGCCAATGTTTGTTCTTGAACATCGTAATTCAAAATTACTATTACCTGGCATCACGTCATAGCCACAGAGTTTTTATTGCAGTACACCAAAAGGTTTATCCGACCATGCAAACGGATGATGTCAGTGCCCCTTTGTACACGCTCAAGGCTATGCACAGAGTTACTGACAAATGTAATAATATTAAAGATTTAGTAGATTCGAAGTTCATTTTCATAATGATTCATGAAAATACTAGGTTTTTCTTTTGAATCGATACCAGTGTTTGTTATCGTAACTCATTGGTTAAGAAAACAACGTGCTTGTTGTACAAAACACCTATTAAATAAAATACCTGTTTAGTGAATAAGATGCACTTTTGTTTGCAGGTGATTAGCGATAAAAACTCCTTTTTTGTCGAAGAGCATCAATATATTTTTTTAACTTATTTTTATTACGATTTCGTAATTGCTGTGATAAGTAAGTTGAAACAAATATTTTCATGACCCAATTATTGTTGTGCGTACAAAAAGGGAGATTTCGTTAATTAATGAAAATTATATCCATTTCAGCCATAGCCACTTTTTTAAATCCGTTCAAGGTTTCAAACAAAAAAATCATACTCAAAACTAAAATAAAATTTCAATCATTAGAAACAAATGACAATAATAGTTTCCATTGTGAATGGAGATCATTACAATATAATAACTTTTCTAGTGAATAAGATGCACTTTAGTTTGTACGTGATAAGCCACACTCCTTTTTGTCAAAGAGCATAAATTCATTTGTCAAAATAACATTTTTCAATGATTTCTTAATTACCTACTGTGATTGTACTGAAATTTTCGTGACCTAATATTTGGCTTACAAAAAGGAAAATTTCTTTAATTAAGGAAATTATAGGTATCCGTTTTAACCACAATTTTTAAATCTGTTAAATGTTTCTAAATATATACAATAGATCCATACGTACTCGTAACTCAAAATACTATAATAATTTTCAATCAATACAAACAAATGACAACAATAGTTTCCATTGTGAATGGAGACCATTACAATACATAGATAATAAGGAAACTAACTCAAATATCATACAAGAGTACAAATAAACGTAATTGTGACGTCTTAGCTTGATAGTGAATTGACGGAGGTAACAGATTTGAAATTAGAATTAGTGTAGTGAAGCGTTGGCCGTTTGAATTTGTATGAGTTTCTTGACCGTCCCTTTCCATATAAATCTATTACTGTTTGGAATAGGCAACTAGCTCCACCTTTCTGGCTGACCAACCCCTTGTCAATTAAAAAGTGCCTAATTTTTATGTTTGAATGTCATAGCTAGCTTGCGGAAATAGGTTTTCTTTATATATAATACAGTTTGAAAAACATTTCGCTTCCCGGCAAAAAAAGTTTCAGAATACAAAAATAGCTGTTTCGAGAAAATGTTAACTTTAATAGTTTTTTGTTCATCTAGACGTCAATAATTTAGCAATAGCATATTTCAGCAATCTGACTATTGTAGTTTTAGGTAGTAATAAAAAGTTAGTTTGGGTAGTAATAAAATACACATTCATAATGCAGGTTGTCAGTGTTGTAACTTCTAAAATCATCATTCATCATCTGCCTAGAATTTTCCAGTCAAACCGGATGCAGCTGAATACCAGTATTTTACATGGAGCGACTGCCTATCTGACTCCACAACCTAGTTACTGGGTAATACGATACTCCTTGGTAAGACTGGTTGTCAGACTTTAGGGCTTCTGATGACCCGTAACGACTGTCAAAGATTCACGAATGACAGCCGGGCCCGAGGGCTGTTTCCGAGGCACGGAGGGGTGGGACCAACCACAGCAAGCGCAGCTTACCCTGTTCGATTGACCCGTGCGGCTGTTATTACTTAGCGGTGAGCCCCTCTCTTCTAAAATCTTAATTATGAAAACATATTTTTAATGCTCAATGATCACTTCCCCTTTTTTAAATACTTGTACATACTTCATATTATATATTTTAGTGTTAGCTTGTAAAATGTATTTAAGAGTATTTCTCTGTAAATAAAAACATCTCATATACCTACGTAAAAGAAAACATAAGGGGTGCCCGAAACGATCAATCGCTATTGATAAAATGCCATCAATTTCTATTGTAGTAATATTGTCAAACGCTTCAATTGCACTTAGTAGACGATCAATGTGTATCAATCACAATTGTTTCGGGGACCCTTAAGTAATATTATAGAGATAAGCAACTTATTGATGATCAAAAAACTATCTCGTAGATCAAATCTGATTAGAATTTTTTAATCCGCGCAAAACTTCAATCCATTCAGTTTCTTAATTTCCGTTATTGTTGTAAAAAAATCAATCTGCCTAGCCGTTTCCCAACTATGTTGTGGTTGGCTTCCAGTCTAACCGGATGCAGCTGAATACCAGTATTTTACATGGAGCGACTGTCTATCTAACCTCCACAACCTAGTTACTGGGTAATCATGGTAAGACTGGTTGTCAGACTTTCGGGCTTCTGACGACCCATAACAACTGTCACAGATCCACGAATGACAACCGGTACCAACGGCTTAACGTGCTTTCCGAGGCACGGAGGAGTCTCGGTATGAAAAGATGTTCACCCATCCACAGACCAACCCCGGCAAGCGTAGTTTAACCTGATGGAACGACCTGTGCGGCTGTTATTACTTAGCCACGAGTTCCGACTTTTTGTAAATCAATTAATTTTATTTTCAACGAAATACGTCATCTCTTTGCACGACGTCTGTACATAAATAGGTCACGTTATGAAAAACCGGTGCTCCCCGCGAAATGTTTATTTATATATTTATCACATCATCTTTGATGTTGTAATCAAAACATACTATTTTGTTTTAATTTTCATTAATTTTGTCGATTTGCACAAATCGTTATGCAGTTTCGACACATATCGGATTCCATAGCATTGAATCTGATATGCATTTGAAAGATAAACAGAGGTTTTCATAATAAAGTGTAAGAGATTTGCATATTTAAACATGAATAAAAATGGCAAGCAATAATATAATAATGCGAATACAATAGGTATACAATCTAATTATTGCTTTCCACAATATTGTGTACCCTGTCGGGCACAGCACAGTATAAGGAGAGAGGAAGAGGCTTTAATTTGACTAATTTAGTTGTTGTATTAGTATACATAGATACTCATGCTTTCTTCCCATGGGGGTAGGCAGAAACTATATTATTAAGTAATTATTTTATAAAACATGTAATTTCAAATTTGTATTAAATTATTGTTCTTTTTAGGGTTCCGTATCCGAAGGGTGTCAAAAGGAACCCAATTACTAAGCCTCAGCTGTCCGTCCGTCTGTCTGTCAGCGGGCTGGCTGTATCGCAGGAACCGTAGTAGGTAGACAGTTGAAAGGAGGTCAACAAAAGCCCATACAAATCGTAAAGAAAATATAGAGGAATTCGAAAATAATTGCATTTTATTCATATATAATTTAAAACCACATAATTAATTGATATGACGAAGATCAGAGTCCCATCACGTTAAAACCCTTGGATGTTGACGATAACGGACTCATTCATTTACCAAGTTTGTTAATCTCTCTGAAAGACTTCTAACTCTGCTTCAACATAACTGTTCATCAACACTTGTGAGTGTTGATGAATGCTTGTATTCACCTACTTTTGGGTATAAGCATCCTTTCTTATGTTAGCGTAAGAAAGGATGCTTATACAAAAGTATCCCCGTACAATATTTAACACTACACATTTCATAATTCAATCTGAATTCAATAATAACTCTCATTGTATAATCGATTTCCGTTAGGCAAAGTTATGTACTTAGTAAATTTGTCTGGGGATTTTGATTAAAGCAACATCTACACCACAGAACAGATGTTATAAAAAAAAAATAATAATATTGAATTAATATTGGAAGTTTGGCAGCTGATTTTTGTAGCTGGATATCAGATTTCCATAGTGAACGGTCGATCAGAGTAGTCGTTGACGGCTGCTCTTCTGCACTTATGGCTATTGATGCCGGAGTTCCTCAGGGAACTGTTCTCACTGCAACTCTTGACCTGCTGCACATCAATGACCTACTTCAGCCTGGTATTGTTGGGTACGTAGATGACAGTATAGTTTCAGAGAGATACTTGTCCAGCGCAAAAACCAGCGGGCCGAATTTCGTTCCTTGAGAGAGGCCATGGTAGAGCGGACCGATTTGACCTTAAGCCTTGTCTCCCAGTGGGGTGATGATAATGTGGTCTCTTTTAGCGCCACCAAAACATAGGCGTGTCTCTTTACCATTAAAAGGAGTCGTTTCGCCAAAACTGCTACTTTTCGGAGTGCATCTGTTCCTGTAACTGCGATCAGTTACAGGAACAGATGCACCCCGAAAAGTTGAGCTTGATCTCCTAGATATGAAGTTGACATCTGGTCTCAACTTCAGCGCCACCATCGAGGACAAAGCCTAAACTGCGGTCAAGAAACTAGGCATCCTGCATAGGGTGAAGAGATATTTTACGCCTGGACAGCTTTTAACCCTTTACAAAGTACAAGTCCGATCCTGCATGGAGTATTGCAGTCACCTTTGGGATGGCTCAGCTAAATACCAACTTGCTGCGCTTGACTTGGTGGAACGCAGAGCTAAGGGGCTCATTGGCGGCGTAAAACTGGTGGATGCCAAGCTTCACAGCTTGGCTCATTGCCGCAAGGTTGCCTGCTTGTCGGCCTTCTACAGATTGTACTTCAGTGAGTGTGCCCAAGAACTCCACGACATCATTCAACCGGCCCCCTTCTACCATCGGACATCTAGACGCACTGCAAGTTACCATCCCTACCTAGTTGCTATTCCACCAATTCGCACTAAGCTTTTCCAAACGTCTTTTATAATGCGCACAGCAAAATAATGGAGCTCTCTACCTGCGTCTGTGTTTCGCGAAAGCTTACATCCCTAATATCTTCAAAGTGAGAGTGAAGGCTTCTTCTGGGTAAGCTCACTCCATCTTGGACTTTGTCTCTGCCACCTCCGACCTAGACTAGAGTAAAGAGCAAAGCCGTTTCAAATAAAAAAAATGTCGGTGTCTTTGGTTTTAGATTTTCATTTTTTTGCTACCGACTTCCGAAATTAAAGTTATTTTTCAATTTATAGTGCTTTTTTGAAAGTCATGTTTTTATTTTTATTTTTAATTTTTCACTTTTTAGTTGTGGTACTTTCCAACCCCATACAAATTCGAACACCACTACCTGCTATGTAAATTACACTGATAGGAAGATATTATAAAATAAAAAAAAAAGAATTTTCCAAATCGGTCCAGCCGTCTTCGAGTAATCGGGGAACATTAGAAAGAAAGAAGATTCCGACGAACCGAGAACCTCCTCGTTTTTTAAAGTATTTAAGTCTCTTACAAAGACAAACTCAAGCAATATGTGTTTCTTTTGTATATTATCTAGATATTTTCCTTAATCCTAATGTCTAGGAAAACCTCATTGTAAAATTGTAATGATCATCTCTTGTTATACTTGTTTACTTTTGTATTTAGCATTAGAAGTCACGATCTACGAATCAAGAGGATAACAAGTGACGCAGTTCGTTTTTGTTTCTTGCTTCTAAATACTATTGGTAATGTCTATGGCTTTGTTGGTAAAGTGTCCATAATTTAAAAGAAAAGATGGCAAACAATGAGCTTGGTGACAGCTTTGTAAGTGCTTTGGCATTTCCCATTACCCCAGAAAAACAAAACCACAATAGGTTAAAGATTGCGCTATCATATCACACTTATGTCTGGTGAAACCAAATAGACAATCATTTTGAGTAGACATTTCTATGATGTATGTTATTTAGGTACTGTAAAAAGAAAAAATATGAAATAGGAAGGAAATCACAGGGGCTGTTGCTAATTTAATCTCGCCTGTTACGAGTACAGTTTTTGAGAAGATTCTACAGAAAAAAAGCAGTTTCGAAGGCACATGCAACGACACGTAGAAATGACACGAATGAAAATTAGATAACTCCAAAAGATTTTTTTCTATAACCATTAGTTTCAAATGAAAACCTGATGGAGGTTTTAATTTAACCCACCTTTTTCTACCACTCAAATCAACATAAACTTTTACCATCACTTTTCTTATAAGCCGATGGTTCAATTACTAACAGCGGAATGTTCAGGTCAATGTCAAACTATTACAACATTTAACTGTTTACGCAGACATCATAAACCATCACGTTTTAACAGTCGCAAAAGTCACGCGAACGAATGCAATTTATTATCCTTTTATTTGGCGAGACATCCATTTAATAATACAGTGGTTATGTGAAAGGTACATCTTCAGAAGGATTACTTTGTACAATACCATCACAAGCTTACGCCTTTTGTACCTTTATTGTGTACAAAGTTCAATTCATAAAATAAATAAATCAGAGGACCAGGCGACTCGAGCTTTGCCAGCGAGGGATGGAACGCAGTATCCTTGGAGTTCGACTTACCGACCGGATACGGGACGCGATACTGAGCTCTAAGACACAAATTGCAGACGTCACCCAAAAAGCAGCCAGACTCAAACGGGGCTGAGCCGGATACGCTTACCGCATGTCGGATGCATTGTGGGCTAAGACCACCATAACATGGGTTCCTGAAAACGTACCCAGGCGTAGATGGTGGGACGAACTTGACGCTTATAAGAGGGATTGGTCGATATTGGCTCAGGACGGAGTTGAGTGGAAAAAGTAAAGGGAGACCTTTGCCCTCCAGTGGGACAATACAGGCTGATTATTATTATTAAATTATTTAATGTCTGACAATGGTCCAGTACTGAATTTGCTCAAAACCAATACTACCGCATTGGTTTTGAGTCCATCTGTAAACATTCTAGTAGCGACTGTGGATAATAGGTCAATGGATACCATTCGCACTCGAAAAGCATAATGTTTCATCGGAGATCCTACTATCCCAGTACTCTCCTTCATACGAGATGAAGTCAACAAGCAAGGGGACCTCCTCAGGAGGTCGGGCTCGTCATCTCTATTAAGATCAACATCTGTTTTCAGCAACCTGCTTAGGTGCTAAGGGCTGCTAAGGTGTTGCTGGTCGTGTGTTGTCTACTCGTTTTTCTTTTTCATGGACCTTTTGCTTTTCTTTTTCTATGTCACCCGCATGTGTTCTTTCTTATTTAAAAAGTTAATAGACACGCTTTAGCGCTGGCTATTTAGCTTTAAGTGCCGAAACGTGGGCGCTGTCAAATTAGTGGTTTGCGATAATTTATGGAAAAACAGTAGCTGTGTATACTTCTCAAATGATAGCTAAACTCCAAACTCGCTAATCGATGGTGTTTAGCCAAAAGATACTAGAGCCATAGAAACCATTAGCCATTGGTTAGAAGGAGAGCTGCACCATGCACTATTTATTTAATCGTCGTAAATTTTATGAGATGCAAAACGGATTTTAAACGATTTAAACCATTTGGTTTAAAACCGTCTTTTTGATTTAAAATGATTTAAAACCACACTTACCGGTTTAATAATGGTTTAAAAAATATATATTTTTCTTTTAATAAGATGCACTGAGTCTTCACATGAAGTGATCTAGACCACACCTACTCCCTGATTTAGGGCCGGTTTTTTGATCCGTAGTAAACTCAACCAATGTTTAAACGTAGTAACTTATGGTTGAATTTTGGCTAAATGTGAAAGGCTAAACATGAACGAGTTATCATGAATGTAATCATGTTAACTCATTCATGTTAAAAAATGGTAACAAATTATTAACAGAAGATTATACTTATTTATATTTTTTAAGTATATTAATACAAACATGATGTCTTACATATTTAAAAAAATGTGCAGGCCCCTTCCTGCCCCTTTCTCGACGTTGCGATTTTCGTAGTAAAGTGCAAAATAAAAATGCGGCGTTGCCGTTATATTTTAACAAATACGCATATCATGTTTATTTTCAGTCTGTCTAATCCTAAAAAGTAATAAAAGTATGATATATGACTTCAAAATGAATAAAAGACAATGTTCAAAATGGCCCTGTGCAATGAAGAGTTTGAGAATATACGATAATTAATCGCCTATTTTATTATATAAGTTGCAAATACTTCTGTATCACGGACTAGCTGTATTCCAAAATGTATTTTTAATAGAATTTAATGCGACTAATAACATTACATCGCCATCTTCACCTATGTCGTGTCAAAAGTGAAATAGGGATGTCCGATCAATTATAATCGATCGATTGAATTATTAATCGATCGATTGTGTTTTTTTTTTCTAAAGTGTAGTTTTAAAAACCTAATAAAATACTTTATGAAAGCAGTCATACTCCAATTTAAATAGGTAGTAAGAATAATATTATACAATAATCAAAACTTCTTTATTTCTATACAATCATTCAAACTAATTCATTATTTACGACAATTAATGCAAAAATAACGCTCCTTTTGCGGTTCATTAAACGAAAAAAATACTTATTTTTACCAAACACATCACAATTACCTAATGTTTTATTTAAAAAACAATATTGCAAACTAGATACAGATGTTATTATATATTATTATTACCAGTATAGAAGAGTGTTGTTATATATGAAATAAACCATTGTCATACATACTTGTAATGTTTATATGACAAAGTAGATGTAACAGACTGTAATAATTTAAGACCACAGTAAATTATAATCGAAAAATCGATTAATGGTGTCGTATTACATCCCTAGTTTTGCCGGTGAACGTGTCATTGTTACCAATGGCACAAAGGCCAAAAAGCCATGCCATAAAATTATAAAAAAAAAAGTCATTGTTACCACAATAAAATTGAGAGTTACAGTTTCTGCGCTGTGCTTTTTCTGTGTTCTTTTCTTGTGTTCGGTGTTTTGGTGACTTTCGGGACTTTTTTACGACTTGGCTATTTTAACGGACTTGGATTGGTTTAAAAAACGATTGACCTGGCTGTGATTTTCGGAACTGTGTACCGCTCGAACGATAACTTGGCACTTTAAAACGGACTTAGATACGCATACGCAATGGAATGTGTATTTTGTGTAAATTGTGTGAAACCGTATGGTTATTACGGGGGAAAATTCACAGCCGTCATATAAGTACTAAAGTGTATTTTGTATATATTTTAATTGACTCATCACAAATAGGTCGACAGGCAATAGTCGAATATTGCTGTAATTGTATCGTTGGGCGCAGAACTATCGGTTGCTGCGCCCATGTTATGACCATTATTTGGTACCTAAGTTATGCGAGGTATCAAAATAATGTCAACCCCCCTGCACAGTTTTTAGACACTATTTTAGTTCGTAATTTAGACGAAGAACAATAAACGTGAAATTAAAATCTGTGTTTTATTTCTTATTCAAATATAAATATTGTAGGACTAGGTTTTAAAAAATCACTTATTACCATCTAATTGGTAAAGCTGGTATCCTATGCACACCGTTCAGGCATAGGGACGCTGTTTCTACTCATCTCATTCCAAAACGAATGCTACGAATTCAGTTACCTACCTATGTTGATTAGTTTAATGTATATTAATTTTGCACTTGCATCCATTTTTTAGAAAAATAACTGCATAGGTACCTAATTATCTAGGTAGGTATTATGATATTACTTTTCAGTTTCTTAAAAATTACTCATAGCTATGAAAAATCATGGTAGGTACCTACATTTAATATTCGTTGTTATGGTTAGATTATAACCTCAAAATCTGATACTTTTTTTGAAATATATCTTTTCTGCAGCTAGTCCGCTATAAAAACAAGATCTTCTAGGAGTCTCCAAATGATAGAGAATACAATACATAATTATCCGATGCTCTTGGCTCCAGGGCCAACAATGTATGGACGCAGAGCAATGTCCTTTGGTAAAAAAATCAATCTGTCTAGCCTTTTCCCAACTATGTCGGGGTCGGCTTCCAGTCTAACCGGATGCAGCTGAATACCAGTATTTTACATGGCGCGTCTGCCTATCTGTCCTCCACAACCCAGTTAGTGGGTAATACGATACCCCTTGGTTGCTTCGGACGACCCGTAACGATTGCCAAAGTTCTACGAATGACAGCCGGGACTAATCGTAACGATTGCCAAAGATCTACGAATGACAGCCGGGACTAACCGTAACGATTGCCAAAGATCTACGAATGACAGCCGGGACTAACGGCTTAACGTGCTTTCCGAGGCACGGAGGAGTCTCGGTATGTAAAGATGGTCACCCATCTACAAACCAACCCCGGCAAGCGTAGCTTAACCTGATGGATCGACCCGTGCGGCTGTTATTACTTAGCCTCAAGCTCCTTTTGTCCACAACTCAATGACTTCAATTAGCCTTTTATACTTAATTTTTAAAGTAGGTAATACGTAATCAATGTACAACCCACGTGGTCGTGTTTATATAATACGTAATCAATGTACGCCCCACATGGTCGTTAAAACAAATTTAAAACGGGTTTTAAACCACGAATTTTTAAAACGGTGTATTTACAACACTAATCGTGGTGGCTTTGGCTTTTCGATAAAAAATAAAAATAAAACATAAATGTCAAACAATTGAACAGTTGCAACTATTCGAAATCCGAACGCGCAAACCCGAATGTAATGTCCCGAGTTCCCGAAGGCCACTCGGGAATACTCGGGATATTAGCTCGGAACATTGAATTTCGTGACCTCCTCACGTGGCGACCCTCACAATGACCTAGAGTTGGACTGTTTATCAAGTTCCCGGCCGACCTTCTTACTATATGGATGCTATTTCATTGCGAAGGTTTCCTAATCCGATAACTGGCCAAGTCCTCTTAAAGTCACAACTGCTACAGAACCAAAAGTATAAGAAAACTGAGGAACAGTATGAACCAGTGCTATCATTATGTAATTGATTATTTTTGTTCGTATCGTAAGTACACATGACAACAAACACAAGGACGATAAAAAAGAAATCGATATCAAGAAACAGCAATAAAGGCATAAAGAACAAAACAACAAACGTCCTTCTTAAGGTCATAGCACACATATCAACTCGGAAAGGGATATCGACTTCGTTCGTGAGCTTGTCTCGAGGCGAGGCGATTATTTTACGATTCCGGTTAGTGTGCGTTGCAGTAGAGAGTTTCATACAAAGAATATTGCACGACTCGAGTCGATACGGTGACGATCCCTTACCGAGCTGATATGTGTGCTATGACCAAGCAAGGCTTATTACGATGAAATACCTATAATTGAAGCAGAACAACAAATATCGAATATATTTATTTATTTAATTAAGGTTCACCAACAGTTGTTACAGATATACTACAGATAGGAAAAAACTTTTTAGCAAAAAATAAAACCGACTTCTAAAACAAAACACTACAAAGTGAAAAATAACTTTAATTTCGGAAGTCGGTGTCTTTGGTTTTGTATTTTCGTTTTTTGCCACCGACTTCCGAAATTAAAGTTATTTTTCACTTTGTAGTGTTTTGTTTTAGAAGTCGGTTTTATTTTTTGCTAAAAAGTTTTTATTTTTCACTTTTTAGTTGTGGAACCTACCCCACACTAATTCGAATACATAACTGAGCACAATAATTGTAGATATAGCCATGTAAATAACAGTGATAGGAAGTTATTAAAACACCATCACAACATCCATATAAAATAAGTGGGAAATATACGCATTATTGAAGCTAACTCAAAAACTCCTCGAGCAAAGTTAATAAAATTTATATGGGACCACCTCGGAAGTATACCCTTTCAAACAAAAAAAGAATTTTCCAAATCGGTCCATCCGTCTTTGAGTAATCGCGTAACAAACATACAAAAAAAAAAAAAAACATACAGACGAATTGATAACCTCCTCCTTTTGGAAGTCGGTTAAAAATACATGTAATCGTGTCTTAAATCTAACTGCACAACCAATTATAGGCAAACACCACATGCAAAGTGTGTTTGTATCAACATCTGTTGTATAATTTTACAGACTATTTATATGTATTTAAATTCTAGTTAATATATTAAATACTAATTACTACCTATCATATTTAACACGTTTGACAAACGTCGACATTGAATCAGAGTGGACGTTAACCGTCGCTGTTTTCGTTTATAAGTTTGCACATGCGGGGTGTAGGCGAATTAATACGAAACACTGTATGGCGAAGAGGTGGCGCTAGGGGTGTTATAGGTTTGCGAAGCGGTCTACGGGGTACTCTAAAGTTGAATTTATTTAATAGTTATGGGCAGTCAATATAGTTATTGAGCAGTTTATAAATACGCGAAGCTCAAATACAAGAGATCCCTTCGGGCTTCCAGGGCTTCCACATTTTGTAGTAGCCTAGTTTATCGAGGTAGGAGAGATATTTAAATTGTCTTCCCTTTGAGTACCCTAGGTGCCGGATAAACCTTTTTTGGATTCGTTCTATTCGCAGCAAGTGAGTTGCGAATAGAACGAAATCTTATGCGTCGAACCAGCATCGCGATCACAGACCCTACAAAGCAGACAGCTGAATAATCACATCTGCATAACGACGTCTAATTACGTATACACAATATTTACGGGCGCCATCTACTCGTATTAATCTGATATAGGTACGTTCGTGGTTCACCGTCAATACACTTCAGCGGCTTCCAACATGGCCAGGAGAAGCCTTGCCGGATTTGTGCCTATCCTATTTCCAGTTTATAACGTTATTTGTTGTCTATTCTTAAGTAGCTTTGAAGATTAACTAGTGCAAATGTTTAGTGAAGGTTGTGTGGAACAAGGTCGAGGTTGGTCTTATAGCAGTACGTTCTCGTAAGTAACAGAGTTTTGGAGTAAAGGTTATGATTAAAAAATTTCTTTTCAAAATAAATGCTGATAATCGAAAAATGTAAAAGAAAAACGAAGGAATCTTAAAAATGTAACATTTGTAACAGCATGGTCTGGTCAAAGACCAAATATAAAGTTATAAATAGAAAGAGAAATGGTAAAAAGTATACCCTTTCAAACAAAAAAGAATTTTCCAAATAGGTCCAGCCGTCTTCGAGTAATCTGGGAACAATAATAATAAAAAAAAGAATCCGACGAACTGAGAACCTCCTCTTTTTTTGGGATTATTCTGACCGTGACATCGGAAAAAAATTTGATCTGTCCCCCTGTTAGCAACGAGAGAACAGTTCGAACTTTGTTCACTCCTATCTGGGACAGATAGGAGTGAATAAAGTTGCTAACAGGGGGACAGAACGAAGTTTTTTCCTATCTGTCCCCCTAAGGGGACAAAGCAGGGTGACAGATCAGAGTAAACCCTTTTTGAAGATAAGATAAGATAATTTAATTTGTCCAAAACATGAGTCTACACATGGCATGCAAGATGTTACAATAAAATTATTTCAAAGTCATGTTTTGCCTTAAATGCGTACAAATAGTAAGTTATAACAAACGTCAAATAATATAAATTATCAATTATTCAAACAATTAAACATCCAAATTAAAATTAAAATTGTACTAAGAACAGTGCATCATAGATAATAAAATTAGTCAATTAAATGTCAAAGTAAATAAGAATAGTCATCAACTCATCATAGATAATAAAATTAGTCAGTTAAATATCAAAGTAAATAAAAATACAAAAATTAGATTAATTTGTCTTTCAGAAATTCGTCAGTGCTGTAATAGGCTTTCTCTATCAGAAGGCTTTTTAACCTACTTCTTAATGTTCCTATTGTATATTCCCTCCAATATATTGGCAACGTATTATAAAGGATTGGTGCGACACAGAATATACTTTGAAGGTTTTGAAGTTTTTGAAGTTGGTTAAAAATCGGAACCATTTGTTCAATCAATCCAGTACAATGCATTCATATAAAAACCATCACAAACAAACACGAGGCGGTATCGCATGATGAACACATGCGGCCAACGAAACGAATCACCACGTAACGGCATTACAAAGCGAGTGCAGTTCACGGGCCAACGGCTCGACACAAAGAATGGCTGCACTAATTCATTGGCCGCCACTCTACCCAGCCCACTGTGAGAATTCCTATAAATGAGGATTGCGAAACTGTAGATTCTGTAGAGTTGTTGAAGAATTTATGAATGGCTATTATGAAAGACAATGCTTTGATTTGTTTATAGTAATTGTGAGAGGTATTAAGAAGTATTTATATTATTTCAATAGAAAAAATAAACATTATTATAATGAGAAACAACATCAATAAAAAAAAATAGGTTCATGCATAGAATTCAAAAATATTTATTCTCTAGTAGATTGTGAAAAGCAAACTTGACGTCAACATAGCATGTACGAGTAACTTTACCGTACGGCAGCACCACGCTATGCATTACTAATCTTTTTGAAGTTCATTCACTACTTATAGTTAGTGAGGAAACAATAAAATATGTATGTCCAAAGATTTCAGACGAATTTTAAATGATATATCGTATATGTCTGTTTTGATTTCGATTCGTAATACAAGTCTTGCCACAAATAGTAGGTACATGCTAGTACACAATCATACGACTCTATGATATGACAAAAAGATGATCTTGAAAAGTTCAAAAGACGCCTTTATATAAAGTAAGTAGAACGTCGCTTAGCGCCATAGTACGTGGACCATACAATATGTCGTTGTGATAATATTACAGCTGTCATAAAGATAGTAAACGGTCTAGAACGGAGTCACTAAACGATCAGGGTAATTAGCAATCGTGACGTCGTTTACATTAAAATGCATGACACATCATTGCTAACTGCCAGCGGTATGTAGATAAGAAATAAAACAACTGGTCAAGTGCGTGTCGCACCACGCATAAAGGAGGGTTCCGTAGTTGGGATGAATTTATCCCAAAAACGAACTAAACTTCGTAGTTGAAAAAATGTTCTCCCATACATCGATTTATGTCACGGTCAATTTTCCAACTGCAAATGTTAGTTTGTAATCGCAATAAAAAAAAAAATGTGATAAAACTACAAATTAACGAATTTGGACTTCTTCCTTTACTTGTGCTGTGCGACCTTGCTTCTAAAAAAAATAAATCGACTTCGAAAAGAAATTAACTCAAAATTATGAAATAACGTTGAATTCGGAAGTCGGTGTCTTGGGCAGGTCCCAAGACACCGACTTCCGAATTCAAAGTTATTTCATAAGTGAAAGTTGATTTCTTTTTGAAGTCGATTTAATTTTTTATTATTATTTTTTTATTTCGTAATTTTTAGTTTTAAGTAAAAACTAGAATATTTGTTTGTAATAAGTAGTTAATAGTGGTGGCAAAAAAACTAAAATACAGGTCCCAAGATAACGACTTCCGAAATTAAAGTGATTTCATAATTTTGAGTTAATTTCTTTTTGAAGTCCATCTTTTAATTATTTTTTTTTATTACGTTGACTTAGATGCTTGATAGCTCTCTTGATTTAGAGCTCTAAAGGACAACTACGTATTTGATATTAATTTCAACGTGATACCTCCACTCGTTCGTGAGAAAAGCAGTATTTACAGACTGACAGGCAGACGGATAACGAGGGTTACGTTTTTCCTTTTGAGGTACGGAACCCAAAAAAAAAAAAAAAAAAAAGTAAAAAATGCGGTATGAATCAACGATGAGTACTGGTAATAAAGCAAATTAGAAATTGCAATAAGTGCTTAATGAGTAAAATAAATCCACAGTGAGAATTCCAAGTAATACGGTGTTAATGTACAGACGCCAGCAGGTCAACCTACCTTAAACTGTCAGATTTTCCCAATCAACCTTGAACCTAATGCTTTGGCAATAAAGTCTAAAATCTATTACAGAAATCTGACAGATTGTAGTAGCTTGATGTGCTGGCGTCTGTACAGTGGTTCCATACTAGGTCCTCAAAGGAATTATCTTTGGCCTTCAGTAAAATTCCGTGTGAATTTTGTCACATTTAGAAACGATGTAAACAAACATGTTTGAAAATCCGTCTTACATGTAAAACTATATTTTATCACTAGAATATTTTATATTCATTTACATAAGTGACGCATCGAATCGCTTGACATTTTAGCAAATTGCACAACAAAAATAAAATGCAACATTGATGTCGTATTATCTAATCTTAAAACAGAGTTGTGAATTTTTAAAAAGGATAGATTCATGGATGAATAGGTGTAATTAGGTAGTATTCTCTGATACGACTCGACTGCGAGAAACTCGGATCTACGCGAGACACAATGGCTTTTTGATTGTTTCTGTAATTACGGCATTCAACCGGTTAAGGGTTGGTTTTTTGATCCGTAGTTAACTCAATCAATAGTTAAACATGGTAACTAAGGGTTGAATTTTGTCTAAATGTTTTTTTTAAGATGAATGTATTCATGTTAACTCAGTCATGTTAAAAAATAGTAATAATGGCATTTTGGCAAACCCATTTAGCCAAAATTCAACCATTAGTTACTATATTTAACCATTGGTTGAGTTAACTACGGATCAAAAAACCGGCCCTAAGGCACCTAAAACATCATTCTGTCTCTGTCATCTTCAAATGATTGAGAGAAATTGAAACGATGTTTTAAATTCGTACAGCACTAAATGCCTTTAATGATTCATGGTGCAAGTGGGCCTAAGTCTATCTAAGGTCTTGTATAAATTTCGGGCACAATTACACGATGACGTTCTTAGCGCACGCTCCCCCGAAGCATGCGTAGTTCATACAAACGAAATACCATAATAATTTTTAAATCAAACATATTCTAAAGGTAGTGTGTATTTATTCCGATTGGATTACAGAATATCTAGGTTCCCAAATATATATTAGGTTGGGGAAAAAGTCTTTTCACATTATAGTATGTATGAACTTGTAATAAAATCTCTTTGGCTATACTATTTGTATCTGGCTGGTTTTGGTATCATTGAAAGTTTAAATTTTAAAGAACATAATTCAAAATTCAAATTAGGAAAATGTGTGATTTTCATTTGTTTTTCGTACCGTCAAGATGAGTGAATCTAATGAAGAAATTCGATACATTTTCAAATTTTACTACAAAAAAGGTAAAAATGCAACGCAAGCCGCGAAAAAAATTTGCGATGTTTATGGACCTAGTGTAGTGTCTGTGAGAGTAGCACAAATTTGGTTTAAGCGTTTTCAATCCGGAAATTTTGATGTCAAAGATGCACGTCGCTCTGGTCGCCCTATTACGGATAAAACGGATGCCATTTTTGAAAAAGTGGAGCAAAATCGGCATATCAGTAGTTACGACGTAGCTGAAGAACTGGAAATTGAACACAAAACAGTTTTGGCGCATTTGAAAAAAACTGGGTACACAAAAAAGCTCGACATTTGGGTACCTCACGAGCTCACTGAAAGAAACCTAATGAACCGTGTACTCATTTGTGATTCTTTATTACGACGTAATGAAACCGAACCATTTTTGAAGAAGCTGATAACTGGTGATGAAAAGTGGATCACGTATGACAAGAACGTGCGAAAAAGGTCGTGGTCAAAGGCCGGTCAGGCTTCACAGACTCTGGCGAAACCCGGGTTAACTCGCAACAAGGTGATGCTGTGTGTGTGGTGGGATTGGAAAGGCATTATTCATTATGAGCTGTTACCATCAGGCAGGACCATCGATTCTGAACTCTACTGCGAACAACTGATGAGATTAAGGCAAGAAGTTAAGAGAAAGCGGCCGGAATTAATTAACAGAAGGGGTGTGGTTTTTCATTATGATAACGCTAGACCTCACACATCTTTAGCCACTCAGCAAAAATTAAGAGAGTTTGGCTGGGAGGTGTTAATGCATCCGCCGTATAGTCCTGACCTTGCACCTTCAGATTTCCACCTGTTTCGGTCTCTTCAGAATTCTTTAGGCAGTGTCAGGTTAACATCACGAGAGGACTGCCAAAACCACTTGTCGCGGTATTTTGACCAGAAGTCCCAAAATTTCTATAGCAATGGGATCATGTCCCTACCTACAAGATGGCAAAAAGTTATCGAACAAAATGGTACCTACATACTTTAGTTAAATGTAAATAAACTTTATTAAAAAATGTTTTGAATTTTCTTAAAAAATGCGAAGAAACTTTTTCCCCAACCTATTATTAAATAAGAACATTGATTTAAACATGAAATATGAGAAAAATAAATTTTCTATAGAAATTTTAAATTCCTCATATCTCGTCTTCAAATCAGTGTCCTTTCAAAATATATGTTTGGGAAACTAGATATTCTGTAATCCAATCGGAATATATAAACACAACAGAAGCAGATGTTTGATTAAGAAGATGAAGAAAAAGATTTTGAACATTAAGAAGACGTTTGATTTAAAAAATATTTCGGTATTTCGTTTGTATGAACGTTTTTATGAACTACGCATGCTCCGGGGGCGTCTTAATAATAAACTGACCAATTACGATTCAGGTCCAAAATGAGTTAAGCGTACAAAGAAAAATTCGTTTTAATTAAATTTCTTCAAAATATCATTTCTGTATCAATCAATAATCAGTTCATCAATTATTCCTACAATACATTATTTATTTATTATTATTATGCTAGTTGTATACTTTTATTATTAAAGATAAAGATAAAGATATATTTATTGCGTAACTGTGTACATTAAGATCGTATCTATAAACATTACATTTTTAGTTTCAACAGTCTACCCAAGTCGGATATGCAAATTGCAATATTGTACTTAAATAATGTTTTAATGTCTTAACTAATGTAATTGGCCTTGGCCGTTTTATGATAAATAAATAAATAAAATGCTTTTTGACTGAAATATAATAAGCTAATTTGCTATTTTTTTAGTTAGGTCAGTCTATTATTAAGCGTGCGATATTTATCTGTCAAGCCGAAATCTTGAAAAGCGACTACATGCCGCTGGTGTAACGCACACTTTTCCATACTCAACTCATACAAAAACATCGTCTAAGGGACTAATTACACTTATTCACCTTTTGTCCTTAGAAAACAACAGTTTTGTATGGAGATGCGTACGCAGGCGTTCATACGCGGAAAGTTGAATGGATCTAGAATTATTAATAAGAACGTGTTTAATGAAGTACCTTCTATATGAATGTTAATCTGTACTTGACTAATAAGTAAAACTTTTCTTAAATAATGAAAACTCTTTGCTCCGTCGTCAGCCGTTGGGCTGACGACGGAGTTAAAAAAAAAGAAAAACTGAAAAGTAAAAAGCATTAGTGCGAAAAACTGGCACTTTCCGCAGAGTGTGACCGCTTGAAAAACGCTATTTTTGAGCACATGCATTGTAAAAATATTATTGTAAATCCCAATCCCAGCTTCTAAGTTATCTTTCGTACTTAACATCATTATCATCCCCACCAATATTAATAGAGAGTACTACCAGCAGTCTCACGTCACACTATCTAATTATGCACCACGTACATTGACCCAGATGCGATACTACGAAAATTGCCATCCGCATCCATAAAGGGTAATGGACATCAATATTCAAGAGATGATCGGATAGTTTGCCATTAATGCCACACACGTATCTAATTGGCGTCAGCGATGCTAGCGAGTACGTGCGTTATGGTAAGAGCATAACTATCTTAGACATTTGCTGTTCAACATTCACCTGTATTAGCAAAGATATAGCAAGTTGAACACTACTTGGATCTTCGTCAACCATTTCATTATTATTCAAATCTATATTATTTTTCTCTTTATTATTATTTTCAATTACAACATCAAACTCAGCTTTTTAAACAGTTTGGTTTGAGAAATTGTTAGCAGAATAATTACAAACTTATTTTTAACCCCCGGCTGAAAAAGTAGAGTGAAGTTTTTAACTTTTGACGGAAAAAGAGGGGTGTTATAAGCTTAACGTTGTGTATCTGTATGTCTGTCTGCGGCATCGTAGCTACCAAACAGCTGAACCGATTTTGTTTTCTTTTTGTTATGTTTGAAAAGTGACTTGATCAAAAATGTTCTTAGCTATGAATGAAGAAATCAGTTTAGCTGTTTGAAGATTATCAGCACTTTTGTTGTTGATGATTGGATGTGAGTATCTTTCACAGGTCGAATCGAAATTTGGTGTTCTGTAACTTGATTGTTATTAGAACATAACCTTGAAGAGATGCTGCAGCATGACTTGGAATTCGCAGGATACCCAACTCCCCCACCAACTTACAGCAGAGCTATCTTATTTGGACTTATTGGAATGGTCTCAATTAATAGGTTATAGATAGATGGTGATCAGGGTCTGATGATGGAGTAGAAAACGAAATGAGGAGAAATTAGTAACTAGCTTTAGGTACTGTGGGAAAAATACATAGGTACATACAGCTGCCCAGATTTCGATCGTAGCGTGTCTACTAGTTAAGTATAAACTTTAAAAAGCAGGAAATATAAGGTAAATTAAAAATTAAAAAATCCCGCGACAGAAACAAAAAACCTCTTAAAAGTAAAAAAATATAATTATTATGATTGACCCTTAATAAATAATAATAATAATGGTTTATTATAAGTTGTAGGTAATATTTTGATCGTCAGTCGTCGCGTCGCGTCGGGGGACGGCTGATGAGAACGTCAAACAGACGAGGAGGTAAGCCATACTGAATGTATGTTATTGTAGACAGGATAACTGCTGTTCTACTTTGAAAAATATTTTTGTAAATACTAACGACAAATAGTCATGTTCGCTGTTGTAGAGATAAGACTGTATTGTCATTAGCTTAGATAAGCGTTAAATATACTTGAGCCAGGTAACACGAGTGAGTTCAACACAGATAAATACGTTCATTTGGTAACTACGTTTCGAACGACTTTTTGAAAAAAATTTCTTGGACAAAAACTTGAATTTGTATTGGAGGGCAACAATGAAGCAGTGAATGAATCATCACGCCTTATAACGACTATTTTATAGTGGCCTCTATGGATGGAATAACAAAATGTTTCTTTTTAAAGATTTTATCATTCGTAATGTTGTGTAATGTTTGTGAATTCTTTGATTAGGAAATCTTTGTGGTATTTCAAAATTCAAAGCGTTTATTTAACCCAATGACAGCTACTTTTTAATTGCTAAGGGTTCGGTAAGTGAGAAAGACGGAGCTAGTTGCCTATTCTAAAGCGTAGTACCTTTCCTATGGAGAAGAAAGGCCAAGAAACTCCATGGACACTCTTTTAAATCAAAATATTTGTGGAGTTTGAAATTTTCATTTGTTTAGGCTGTTGTGTTTGTTTTGAAAGATTTTACAATGCTGCATGGATCAGCTTCTGATAAATATAAATTACTCTCAAATAATTAACCTTAAAATTGGAGGTGATTGTGTCTTTTCAAGAGTCTAAAGAAGAAGAAGGTATGACCATGTCTATACTCTAAGCCAGCAACAAAGAACTGAGTGCTAACACGACAGAGTTGAAGCTACAACTGAATAATTATGTTTTTATATATGTAAGTGGGCATGCCCTTTATTACTGGAGGCTTTTAATTAGGTATGTTCTGCTTACGTTTTTAGTTTTATATTTTTGTTTCTGCTTGAGTATAGTTTTCGATTTTTTTTCTTTTCTTCTTTTTTTGGTATATTGGCGTGTGCTAGCTGACTTATAGCAAAAAAATAAATTTAATGTTTGTGTTGCGTAATGTACTTAGATATATTATTTTGCGCAGTGTTATATAGAATATATTTTTTTAACTGAACAGCTGTGCTGCTGGAGAGTTTTATATTTGCTTATTTCATTCTTCTCCTCAGCTAAAGCACCAGGAAGTGGTGAAGGGCGGGCGTTTTGGGTGACTGTCTTATGTAATTTTGACTTTTGAAAAGTGCTGATTCTCAGCCTAGTTTGAATAAATGACTTTTGATTTTGAATTTTAAACGACAAAGAAAAAATACTGAAGCAGTATTCATAACTTACAAAACTGACGCTAAAGTTCGTTAAATCACAGCTAAAGTAAGGTTCTTTGTTCAGAACACTGACAACTGCCTTCCTCTATTTATATCTCAAGAATATATTGCGGTTGCAAGCAGCTCGATCACTGGTAACAGGTTGGACACTGGGTCGATAAACCCGACTCAGGTCAAGCGGCTCGACATCCGCGCCACTTTTTACTAATTTAGGCCGACTGGCTATAGTTATCTGGTTTATTTATATTTTATACCGTGCTACTGAAGGGTTGTGGCCAGTATCATTGTTAATATTGTATAAAGTTTGTTAGTTTTACTTAATGATAGAGTTACAATCGCAGTTAATGCTATAGGAATCGTTATAAGTCTTATAACGGTTGATATGCAGGTTGATGACCCAACAGATATTATAGCGGATTAAGCTTAATTATATATGCATACCTTTGAAGTATTACGAATATCACGATGTAGTTATGCATGAAAATATTGTTTTTGTTTCGTTGAACGCTATACGTTTATAAGCTAACTTTGTTTTCACAAAGAGCTGGTTTTTATGAAGCATCATAAAAATGATCTAGTTTTTGTACTTCATCAGAATGCGTGATACAACCGACGGATGGAACAACCGATCCATCGCGGGAAGTCACGAATCCAAGACGATCTAATATAACAATCGTAGAGACATTAACAATAATGTGCCCGTTGATAAATCAATCTATCCTTCAACGGTAAACAAGGTCGCCAGTTATTGATACGAAAGATAAGCAAATATAAAACAAAGTTTTAAAAACTGTTTTGGTATCGGTTCGCTCGGGATTTAATATTGAAACAAATTGCTATACATAGGCTCCGACTGACATATTCGTACAATTCTACTCGTGCATTACCTTTATTGCAAAGTATACAAAATTACTAGGTACAGGATAAGATCTTCGAACCGGTTAATGAAAACATTCTTACCATCAAAATTGAAATCCAGGGTGGAGGTGTAAGTAACTTTTGGAATGAATCACCAACTCTCACTGTCTCACTCACAGGGAAACTTGAAAAAGTTTATTGACACGAATTAGTTTTAAACTCTACGCGAAATACTTTAAATCGAGTAGCGCGTCCGTTCTCTATGAACGTCAAGCTGTGACTGAACGGCAAACGCGCCTTAGAGATGCATCGCACTATAGCCTTCAAAGTTTTACTTATAGGAATATGCACTTTAGATCGACCATTTTAAAGTAATTTTTTGAATAACTGAAGATAGTTAATTTAGTGTAGGCTATTCTAATGCAGTTTTGACATCAGCTTGAACCCACGCCTTGTTCGCGTTTGAGGCAAATGCTGGTATTTTATATCCATCTACTAAGGAAAGAATATAGTTTTCAAAATTTTATTTCACCTAAACTATTGCCTTTTCAGCAATATGTTTATCAATGGAAGGCGTATCTTTACGCATGAACATCATTTGAAAATATAACGTGTTTGTTAATTTCGTAGCATTGCAATTTAAACTGCTTTCTCAAGGTTCCATCTAATGTATCATATAAGATTGTTGTTATATCTTATAAAATTACGATCATTATAAAAAAAAAACTTTCCAAGTGTGTGTCGGATCACACACAATGAAGGGTTCCGTAGTTGGGATGAATTTATCCCAAGAACAAACTTAACATTGTAGTTGAAAAACATGTTCTTCCATACATTCTAACTGCAAATGTAATTACGCACAATATTGAGACATTTACCATATTATTTTAAGACAATAGACTTCTTTTAAGTTTTCCTATAATCTATAGATATAGAACTACTTTCTGTATTTTTTTCAAAATTTTTGGCTCAGTAATTTCGGAGATAAAAGGGGGGAATGGTCAATTTTAGTTTATTTTCTTAAATAGCTTTAAAACAGTTTATTTTAAAACTATAAGAAAAGTCTATGAGACCCTCACAGACCTTTCATTTGATATATCACACGGTACAGTTTGCAAAACTTTTTTATTTTATTTTATTGTTTGCCCTCAAAATTGACCCCCATGTTCAAAATTCATTTATTTACGTTACACTTCCGTGTTTGGGTCACAGAAACTTATACGTGTACCAAATTTCAACATATTCGGTCTATTAGATTCGGAGCAAATCGGCTGTGACGGACGGACAGACAGATAGACACACGAGTGATCCTATGAGGGTTCCGTTTTTACCTTTTGAGGTACGAAACCCTAATAAACGTATACCCAGTACTTGAAGTTTTATCAGGACAAGAAATCCCAATATTAGTATTCACAGCAGTATATATGCCCAGCGTTGCTATAAAGATTACTATGAAGGTTAAATCTATAAGCTGATCATAATTTAAATAAAATGACTACTAGGGCTTATCAATAAACAAGCCATTTCTGAAGGGTAATTAGTACCTGGTATCATCAATAGGATGTAATGGATTACACGACATACCTGTCCTAATGATCTGCCAGCAAATTTTCTTATTATACATATTATACAAGGTTATTTTAAATTAGCTAGCTAAACTTCACAGACGCGATGGGTATTTAAACACGGTAAAATAAAAATAAAAATATTGGATGGTTTTTTTTTTGGGAGATCAACGACCGGTACTTGAAGTATGACTTGAGAAAAACTTTTTATCGTATTTCGATATCGATAACCTATCACGTTCAAAGCCCCCACAAAAAATCATTAAATTAATTAACCGACTTCAAAAAGGATGTGTTTGTTTGTTTGTATATCCATGATTTTCTCAAAAACTAATTAACCAATTTTGATGATTCTTTCACTGACGTGATCTAAATATTTTCGGGAAGGTTTTGGTATATACGAAGTTATATGCATAAATGTACTGTATTTCCGGCATTTCTAAGCGGATTTTGATGATTTTTCTTTTCGTTCGTCTTGAGCATGCGGTATTTTGTATATTCAACTAAAAATGGGAAAATAAATTCAATTTAAAAAAAGTAAAAACCGACTTCAAAAACTTAAAACGAATAAAATAACTTTCATAAAAAAAACTTAACAGCTTCTGAAGTCGGTGTCTTCAGTTCTTCAATGCACTAATAGCTTGGCACCGACTTCAGAAGCTGTTAAGTTTTTTATGAAAGTTATTTTATTCGTTTTAGGTTTTTGAAGTCGGTTTTTACTTTTTTTAAGTAAATTTTTCATTTGTTGTTTTATCATGTTTAGATATCGATACCCATCGCGTCTGCGGAGTTTATTTAGCCTATTTAAAATAACTGTATGTGAGTCAATAGGTCCAGTTCTCTAATTAATTATTTTTATCAGTAAATAATAATTAAGTAATTAATCCATTCTATTCTTTATCTGGCGTTTGGACTGCGATAAACTAAATCCATTGATACAAAAAAAAAAAAAAACTTTGAAAGAATTTGTGAGAGAATGTTTAAAATAAAAAAATACACGAAAACCGGTCAAGAGCGAGTCGGACTCACGCACCGAGGGTTCCGTACGATCATATAAAAAACTATGCTATTTAGAGACGTCGTTTTATTTTTCCTGTAATCTTTACATAAACTTCTATCACACAGAATAACTTCTGATTTTTTTTTCTATGCAAACTTCGAAGATAAGGTAGGAACAGTCCCCCCCCCCCGACTGTATTTTTTTTTACATTTTTCATCAAAAGTCGAAAACTATTCGGCCTAAAAAAAAAGCAAAAATGTTTGAAAATGTGCATACAGCGCTCTTTCACATGACACCCCACATGCCCTAGTAGCCCAGCTTCAAATTTTTAAGAACCCCTTTCTGTCCTTGTTGCAATAAAAATATTTCTTTCTTATTTGCGAAATAGTTGGGCAAACGTCATCTAAAACTATTCCAAATTTCAACTTGATAGCATTAGTGGTTCTTGAGATATCCATTTGTGACAGACAGACAAACTGAGTCGCACCATTTTGGTACGGAACCCTAAAAAGTGTAATATAACCGACGAGTTTAGTGTAATATTTTTCCCAATGTTGGAATCGAAACCGTGATGCTAACCTGAGAAGTCAAACTATTTCCTACGCAGTAGTTTGAATTTGCAATAAAAATTCTCACTGAAGAGAAAAATATCGATAGATAATCGCCAAAAGAAGACAAACAAACTGTCAATCAGAAAATAAAGATACTTTGACTAACAATGATATAAAGAAACCACGGTTTAGTAGTTCGTTGTTGTAACGCGATGGCGTGTAGTCGGCAGTGAGGTCGAAACGCAACTCAGTTTATAAGTAACTAATATGTATCTATCGTAAAGAAGATTAGCGTTAAACTTGAGCAAGGTTACTTTGTTCGTGATGAATTGCCAATAGGTTAGCAAAAAGTTAAGTTCAGCAAGAGAAAAAAGAGCGACTACTTTTTAGATCCTGGCATAGAAAATAATAATTAAAGGGGAAGCGTCAGGGTAGCCCGCGAAATTCAAATTTTCTTACGTTTTTTGCAATTTACAAGCCGATATTATGTTGTACGTTGATCAAATTATAATTTGCGGTCGTAACAAGTATCTATTTACATAATTAGAATCATTAAAGTGATCAATACAACTCTTTAAGACCAGGTAATCCCAAAAATTACTATTTCGTGAAATCTTGACATTTTAGTTAGTATTATACTAACTTAAGGAGTTGTATTACTGATTCTTTGTATATAATTCTGTAAAACCATATTTGTTACGGCCGCAAATCATACTTTATTTAACATACAACTTAAAACTGACTTGCAAATTGCAAAAAACTTAAGAAAATTTTAATTTCGCTGGCTAATCTGACGCTTAAGACTTGATTGATAGCAAAATGCACGACGCTGATTAGTCTAATTTTGCTTTGATTACTTTATCACTGATCTATAAGAAGTCAATTATAAGGCAGCCCATTGCAGTATTACACTGGACACAATTCATAATTAATTGCTATGAATTGGGCTACAGCACGCAGTTGTCTTCCTTCCAAATCCAAAAATTAAAAAAAAAAATGCCTCGACGAAAAAAACAAAAACAGAACTAAACAGATCTCTTTTACAAACAACAATACTATCTTATCTAATCCCTAGGGTGTCGTAAAAGCGAGATAGGCAGCAGCTTCCCCTGCGTTAATAAGATCAAACTGCAAAAATTTGCCATCCCTATTATTCATTGAGCATGGCTGCTCTCCTGCGTAAAATAAATTTCACTTGCAAATGTATCCATGGTGAAGTCTTTATGCAAAGCCTTCAGGCAAGAAGGCTGTGTGATGTTGCTCCGCAGTGTAGTTTTGGTTCGGTACGGTGCATATAACTTAAGCTACGGTTTCCTAGAAGAGCGGTGATCGCCACTAACGGCCGCAGTGACAGCTGTCATGAAAATGATGGCAGTCGCAAAGATTTAAATCGTTAGATTCGCCCTACCGCTAAAAGATAGTCTCATTTCTGATTCGTTTTGACACCGCATGCAGTGACTACACTTGACTGTCATGGAAATGCTATTTAATTTTAATAATGTGTGTGCTCACTCTTCTCAGTATGGAAACTTTTTCTTGTGACTAAGTACGTGTAGGCAAATCTAGCGATTTCTTTGGGCAGCGGGGTTTGCTTAATGTCAAATACTGGTGAAAATGAGAGATTTTTATGACGGCCGTTATAATATAAAAAAAACACTTTCCTAGGAAGCCAAAGCATTAGCGAACCCTTGTTTGAAAAGATTGCTAACCACGTAGTCAGCAAGGTTGTTTAAAAATTATGGCCGATCGTGAGGTCTGGTACAGATCCTCTGTCGGATTAACCCTGGATTATATTGATGCTTGGTTTGCCCGGATAGCAGATTGATATTGAATTTGTTTACCATAAATAAATTAACTAGCGAAACTACGCAGACGTGATGGATAAACGAATAAACTAATTTGATGTTTTTTTTGGGGTACAATATCAGTTTAAAAATCAGTTTTGTTTTTGTAAGATTTTAGACGTGATAGGTATTGACAACAGGTAACAACACTACCAGCTGTCATTAACCCAAAAAAAAACAAATCTTTTATTTTTTTAAGATATTGATACCCATCACGTCAGCGGAGTTTCGCTAGCTAATTTAATTTGACGCTGTATAGGTTAAAGCAAAACCAGTTAGAAGGTGATATGTTATACAGGGCGATTTGTTGATGAGAACAGCAATTGACTTAATAATACATGAATATGAACTCGTACAGGTCATTAAGGGATCCCCGAAACGATCAATCGCAATTGCATCAAGAAATTGATGCAATTGCGATTGATCGTTATGCAATTGCGATTGATCGATTCAAAATCTAAAGTCAAACTAGACTGAGAATCCGCACTTTTCGAACGTCAAAATTACATAAGACAGTCCACCAAAACGCCCGTCCTTTACCACTTCCTAGTACTTTAGCTGGGGAGAAGAGGCGCAACAAACTCCCCAGCAGCACAGCTGTCTGTTCAATTTAAAAAAAAAAATGTTTTGATTTTATACAATAGTACGCAAAATAAATTAGGTACATATCGTGACACAAAACATTAAATTAAATTGAGTTATTTGCCATAATTGTGCTAGCACACGCCAATATACCAACGAAAAAAGAAATCGAACATTGTTATACAAGCAGAAATAAATATACAAAACTAACAACGTGAACAGAACTTGATACCTAAATAAAAGCCTCCAGGCATATAGGGCTTGCACACATACATATAGCTATATATGTAGCCGTAACTTGAAGTCACAATGATAAACTAGGACCATCCAAGTAAAATAAATAAAGAATTAATTACTAATAACAATAACTATTGTAGTAATATTGTCAATCTTGATCGACTGATTAATTTGCGCATCAATGTGTAGGAAACCATCACGTAAACATTGACAATTGCAATAATTGATCGTTTCGGTTCCCCGAAACGATTCAAAACCGTACACAGTATCGATTACAATACGTGTGTTTACGTTCGTAACGGTCAGGGAAATGAACATAAAAGGAAGTAATAGTAGATAGGAAAACAAACCAATAAAGAGGAAGAACGAATCAGTGAAGGTCGCATTCAGAAGATGGATGTAAACGACTTATAATTATTCGCTGTGGTATAAGAGGGATATTTCGATCTAGACGCTGCTGATAATATTTATGATTCATGATATTTTCAAGATAAAAACCAAGTTAAGCAAGGATCCTGTGTTAATAGGTTCGCCAAAGAATACATCTAGCGCAGCGCATTAAGTACTAGAGAAGATAATCATTAAAGAATTTACAATACTATGCTAATTTGTATCTAAATACATTCCAAACAGTATAAAACTGTTTGTTAAAACGGAAGTTTTGAATTTTAAATATGCAAATATGTGTGAACATTACATACAATAAACACCATTCTATGTGCATACATTTGTTTTCTTAAATTTACATACTTAATTTTTAAAATGTGTTCTAATACAGTCTATGGAACGAACAGTTGGACAAACAGACAAGTTGAGTTTTTTTTGGGCTGTAAGGAAATAGTAGCTTGTGCACCGTTATTCTTAGGATACAAAGTAAATAAAGATGCACTAAAGCCGTTCTATAGGCTGGCGACCATTTAGGCCATTAATTATAGTGACCTCAAGTTACAAAGGGTTGTCGAAAAGACAAAGCTAGCGACGCCATCTTCACCATGGTATCCTGATAATAATAGGTCTTTACCTGTGGAATTGCCGATTTTTGATACCGGCTAGTGTGAAGATCAGTATCTTTCATTCTATTTAGGATTCCAAATTCAAATGAATTTTATAATATAGCATGACATTTAAAAAAGAGTCAGTTGTTCATTTGTATTGCCGCCATTCGATTTTTCTTTGATATCGATGTTTCTGTAACCATGAAACAATCGAAATTGCGCGCTATTTTCGAATTCGAGTTCCGTCGTGGCACCAACGTAACACAGACAGCACGCAATATTAACGACGTGTTTGGACAAGTTACCGCAAGTGAACGCACGGTGCGTTTTTGGTTTGATCGCTTCCGTTCTCGAAATAGTGATCTCAAAAATGAGCCCCGGAGAAAAATTTTAAATTTAAATTTTAAGAAAAATTTTAGAGCCCGTGAAAAATTCCTTTAAAGAATTCATCGATTCCCGTTCCCAGGATATCTGTAGCAGAGGCATCAACGAACTTTCATTAAAATGGCAAAAGTGCATCGACAATATTTCTTTAAAAAAAAAAATGTTTGATTTTTTTCTGCGTAAATTGGCAATTTCATAGGAAAAGAACCTATTATGTAGCTACAAGAGCTTCATATCTTCATCTTCAGCATCAATTCAGTCGAGAGACGACCACCGCCGGTCATATGCGTCCGCCAAGTATCGCTATTATGGAGCTATTTATTATGGAGCTTAATAAATACGACTTGAAAGTCTTTAATCTATTTTTGGTTGGTAACCGAAATAGGTGTTTGAAATCGTCACATTGAGGGCAAACCATATTTTTAAGAGATCGGATTTCATCTCAATCTGCTACATACTTGTATCTGAACTTGCATTTTCCGTTGCTATTATTATCCGTGTAATTTCCATATCTACTTTGAGCTTAGTTGTGCACTAATAAGCACGTCTAAATTACTTCCTGGATACTATTATAGTAATAATAGGAGGATATTATGTTTTCAAGTCACCTGCTTCTACAAAGGTTAGTTTGCATGCGGGAAAATTGTTGGAAGCAACCACAAAAAGGGGAGTCAAGCGGTTATATTGTCGCTACTATGCTGTTTTTTTTACCTGAAAGCAATTAATTTATTTATTTAACGGTTGTTATTACACTGTGCAGGATATTTTTTTTTAAGGAAACCGAGACTTGGTAGGCTAACACGCGTGTTCAGAACGTTATTTTCATTAACCGACATCAAAAAAGGAGGAGGTTATATGTCGTCTGTATGTATATTTTGTATTTATGTACATTGATATTTTCGTCAGTTATGAACCGATTTTGAAAATTCTTTTTCATTTGGTAGAGGAAGTTTGCGTGGAGGTCCCATATAAATTTTACTAACTTTGCTTGGGTAGTTTTCGACTTAGCTTCGGTAATACGTATTTAATCCACTTTGTGTATCTTGATGATGTTTTAATACTTCCTGTCTCTGTTGTTTACTTAGCTAGTAGTGGTATACGAATTCTTGTGGGGTAGATACTTAACTAAAAAGTGAAAAAATAAAGTGAAAATTAACTTTAATTTCGGAAGTCGGTGGCAAAAAAACTAACTTGCTAAATTAAAGTAATTGTTCACTTTGTACTGTTTTTTTTTTTTGTTACCGAACGATACAAGGCTTTTGTACAGGAGGTCCACAAATGAAAGAAGAAGGAAAAATGAATTAAAACAAAATTGGATTAATTGGTGATAAATAATGAAAGAAAAATATAAGTCCATCAATTTGTATTCCATATAAGTACGGTTCCTAGTACTGGTTAACACGAACCCGGCTGTCAAACTTTGAATGGCAATATTATACCTCAGTATACCTCAGGTCGGCCGGTTGCATTGATTCCCCGACTGCAATGCGTTGATAATGGTTCATTGTGGCGAGAGACTGAATATGACACAAATGGCTTTTGAAACTCTGGTACATTGTAAGTCTGCATTGAATAGTTAATTTGTAAGCAAAAATCCCACTGTACTGATTTTTTGGGATATTGTTAGGATTGATTCCAATAGTTTCAAACCAAGTTTGCAACTTTGAAAGACCTGTGCTAACTGCGTGGTGCTCTTCTGCACCTGGTGCTAGGTTCTGTAGGAATGATGAGCTGAAGGAGATGAGCGAGGTGGACTTTGGCATTGGCAGCAGATAGGGCAAAAATATCCCGTAACGCAGGGGGTGGCTATCCACCCCCTGCGTTCGTAGTAGTCGTCTTTGTCCCCACGTCTTCGGCTATCTCCTCATGAGTGGCGCCATGTCAAGAAGGTCTGGCTGTTTTGAAAGGACGCCTAACTTTTTCGATTATCCTTGCCAGAAAAGGGAGGTAGTGGTATCGCCACCACTGAAGGTGTGAAGGAACAACACGTATTCCAGGGAGGAATGAGAGCTCTGATGTTCAAGAGAACTTTTTTGAAATAATGGCCAACGTTTGAAGTCCTGTATCTCTAAAATACATTGTTTTGGGTTCTATTGCGTTAAAAAATACCCCCAATAATATTTTTTCTCAAATATCTTCCATGTACAGGCAGCGATCAGTTACACTTTTATTATATATTATGTATAGATGAGTATATTTTAAGACTACTGAAATTATTAATTCTTTTTGCTGGGATAGAAAATGAAATTCTTCTCTTTGAGTGTATTTCCGTCAGTATTATTAATTGATATCATAGAAGTTTACAGTAAGATAGGATTGGAATTTGGAAGATTTTAATAGAAATATAATATCTGGTATAAAAGCAAAATTAAATGTGCTCCACCGTAGGTAATGATGCCACATTCACTCATGTGATGTCGGGGTACAATACGAGTATACCTAGTTATTATTGAAACAAAAGTCAACCAACGTAAACAATAATTAAACTATGGAAGTAAACTACAATACAATATAGCTGAAAGAGCAAGGTCGTACAAATCTCACCGTGAATACTTAGTTGAAGTAAGCTTTAAGTGAGCTGTCAATAGTGTAAATCCCTTTGCACGGTGAGATATTTACAGAAAAGATTGATTGATCCTTTTATGACGTGCAAGTGACATTCAACCAATAAAACAAAACTATTATAAAACAATTACTTACGAGGTTAACTACAAATTAATACATCCGTACATACGTACATCTATGTTATCATTTTCTTGTAAGTCTTCTAACGTGAAGGTACTCTTGGGAAGCGATAAGTGACGTGATCACACGAATATGTCAGTCGTGTCGCTGATTTCGTCTTAGATGTCGTCTTTATTGAGCGTGAGGTGACAATTGAATAGGTTTGACCTCTGACCACGGTCCATAAATACTTTGATGACGGTTAGATTTGATGCTCAGTGTTGTTGAGTTTGGTCCAATCTAAAGCATACATAATGTCGTATGTTTACTCTTAGATTTGCTCGATTATGAATTTTGTAGTTTTCGTACACACTAAAACCACACTCGAGTAATTAAACTCATGGTAAATATGGCGAGTGAACAGATAATAAAAGTTTAAGACAGTTTTCAGCTCATCAGATGGCCATGTAGTAAGATATACCATCTTAGAATTATACAGTATCAAATTAAATTAGCTAGTAAAACTCCACAGACGTGATGAGAATCATTATCTAAATATGATAAAACAAAAAACAAATGAATCTGATGATGTTTTTTGTCAGGTCAGAACCGCAGTCACTTGAAATATCAGTTTAAAAAAATCTGATTTGTTATGTGTAAACTTTACAGACTGATGGGTATCGATATATCTAAACACGATGAAACAAAATAAAACATATTTTCTCAACTCATTTTTTAAGTAACAACACCACAAGCGGTCGTTGACCCCTAAAAAGACGTCAAATCTTTTTTGTTTTTATTTTATCGTATATATATATATATATCGATACCCATCATTTAATTTGACCCTGACTGATGTCTTTTGTATGTAAAACCTGTATTACAGATCACAGATCACAAATCACCGATATCTTTTTATATTGTAGGTTATGCAAATTATCAGAAAACTTTGCTTGTTTTATAAAGTTCCTTTATCGTCTAAAATATGCTTGTATAATTGTGTTTTAATGACCGTTGTTACATGGAGACTCACTGATAAAATAGATAAGGCAAGTAATAACGTAACAATTATAGGTATTTACAATTAAACTTAGACAGGGTGTTAAAAGAACGGCAAATTCGGTACAAAGGTTTGGTTGCATATTTGACCTGTCAATTGAATCATTTACATTTAGAGACGCCATTAACATCGAAAACATGATTGACCCAAGCGCAGTGCCTTGGGGCATCCCTCCACCTATTACAAACCACTATGTATTTCAATTTTCTAGTAAAACAAAAGTTCAAATTATTCTGCATCCGTTTTCATCATCCTAAATATAGGTCGGCACCCTAATTGCGTAACACACTATCGATCGGATTCTGAAACATTTTGAAACAAATTGCTAATCTATTGCTTCACTTCGAAAAATTTGTTTGCTCGACAACGTAAATAACGCAATGAATGTTGCTGAACTGTCAAAATTAAACCGATTCCGATTGATAGTGTTTTACGCAATTAGGTTGCTCTAAAAATCGGAGGAGGCTATGCTGCACACCCATAATCTATATATTATCAATAGCTGTTCGTTTGTCTCGCTAAATCTCGAGAATGGCTAGACCGATTTGGTTAATTTTGATCTTGAAATATTTGTGGAAGTTCAGGGAAAGTTTAAACGGTGAGAAACATAAATAATAAGTAAAGGAAAATACTAAAGACGACAATTTAATTTTCCAATACAAAATGTTCCTAAACATTTGATGTCTTTTGTCTTTTTAGAAATAAAACATTGTCACTCGGTTGTCAAATATTTATATTTGCGTTCAGATATTTGTCTGTTTCATAGCTGTAGTATGAGGTCCGATCACTTTGGTCTATTTTGTTAGAATACAAAACTGCAGGGCTATTCTGTACAAATCTCACCGTGAAAACTTAGGTGAAGTGAGCGTGGAGTGAGCTGTCAAGTGTCAACCCCGTAGCACCTGGTGGAATCACAGCTCACTTCAAGCTCACTTCACCTTAGTATTCACGGTGAGATTTTTACAGAATAGACCGGCTGTTCTGTTTCAGAAATAAAAAAAACAAGTGTAAAAGTGTCGGTTGATTGTCGAACAAAGAAAATAAATAAATACATTTCAAGACGATTATTAAAATCTATCATCAGTTTGTCAGTGCGCGAGAACTTTATTTAGCCAACGAGAAGACGACCTGACTTAGGTAGTCGAAGTCAATCAAATGTGCGACGAGCTACGTCACGGGCAAACCGCAATGACGACCAGCGAGAGACAGTAAATTACAGATGATAACATTCGTGTTGGTATGGCAGGATTGCGTTCCACAGTGAATAATAATAAAGTAAATAGGCTTAGAACGGAACGAGTTCGGACACACCAAACACAACAACAGCGAGCACGACACAATGAAATACAGCGATTCCGCAGACGCAGTGTTCCTGTAAACCTGGAACGAGTAGCATTCCACTACAACTCGGAAATAGTTTATTGTGCCAACCAATCCGTAAGAATTGGGTTTTTCACAAATATATGTAGGGGATATGAAGTTCACCGGGTCATCGAGTTGGACATAATTACAGCCTTAGCTGTAACATGTAACATGTTACCGGTTTATACACATATTTGTGCTGACGTTACTATTGCTGCTTTATTTCCTCTTCATATGCCCATGATGCGTAAACAACGAGACATGAATAACCAATAACCTAAAGACCCAAATATTCCAACTCCCCCATATTATACTCCAACATTTCAGCATCCAAATCTCATCCTAATCCCCCATTTTCTGCCTAATAACGCATAAACGCTCGTCAAGGACGACAGTCAAAGCATAAACCTCCACAAGGTTACAGCCATCGCAAAATCTATTAATATCGAAAATAGAACGGGCGTATACCGCATCTGTATTGCATGACGTTCAATGAATGAAGTAGTGGGCTAAAAATAGGCACCGTGTGCAGGGATTAAACCTGAATGGGACACACCCCCCCGCCACGGCCGCTTGGAAAATAGGGCACTGTGTCATTGGTGACGTCGAACTATGACGTCAGGACGCATCCCAGGTGAAACAGGGAAATAGGTCAGTTTGTACGTCAAGCGCGTATGATTCTGTAAGTGGTGTTATAGGATTGTAGCAGTGTTTATAGATGATATACTCGTACGTCATTCAGTCGGTACAGTCGTGGTGATAAATTGATAAATAGGTTTCGGTTCCTAGGTAGTTTTTTTTTCAAAATCATCCATATTACTCACAAAAAACTTAGGTAAATTAAACTGGGTTTTACAGTTGTTATTATTCAATATTTTGATAACTTTTTTAAGGAACTAGCTTCTGTCCGTGACGTCGTCCGCGTGAATTATCTCCCGCTCGCGCTACAACTTCGTTTCCGCTGAGTGTTCTTTCTTACTTTTTTTCTTTTTGCTCGGCTCCTTAGAGTCGTAACGTGATGTTAACGAGCCTATAACTTTCCTCAAGAATTGGGCTATCAAATACAAAAAGAGTTTTTGAGATCCGATTGGCAGTTCCAGAGATTAGCGCGTTCCAACAAACAAACAAATTCGTCAGCTTTATTATTAGACTAAAAAGGCGGATTGACAGCTTTGTGTAGAGAGTATGTGAAACCGGAAGTTATTTGAAGATTGAAAAATCGGCTCTTTGTATTGCATCTTTGATGCAGTTGGTCTGTGCGCATCTTAGTTTTTGTTGGGTCGATCTGTCGTGTCCTCAAATTACATATTATATACCTATTGTTTGTAAAAGAAAATAAAGAAATAAAAACTTTATTCACTTCAGAAAAAAAAACTGGGTACTATATTAAAAAAAAAGTATCAGATTATATAGGAGCCTTAGGTTCTGGCGACTGAAGAAACACGGAGAGGTTTTAGTCAGTAAAAGTCTGACATTTTATCTCTTCTCCCGCTCCGCCCAGAGCGGGAGAATTTATTTGATGATTTCCCACCAAAAAAAAAGGTTTTTACAAATTCCCTGTTTTTTTATGGGAGCTCTAATAAAGTCAAGCTTCTAAGTCAACGCAAAAAAATACGGACATTTTGGCGACATATTTTGATACTCGCAAATAAATCAAAACCTATAGGGTACTTCCCGTTGACCTAGAATCATGAAATTTGGCAAGAAGCAAGGTCTCACAGCACAAGTAAAGGAAAAAGTCCGAAAACCATTAATTTGGAGTTTTTACATATTTTGCAGTTGGAGAAATGACCGTGACGGATATCGATGTAAATCAAGTATAATGTTAAGTTTCTTTTGATAAATTCATCTCAACTACGGAACCCTTCATTGTGCGTGGTCCGGCAAGCACTTGGCCGTTTTTTTTTTGTTATTGTACTTCTTGTACAGTTATTCGAACTTTTCCTCTACTCTGTATGCGGCTAGTTCGTCATACTAAATTCAAAGTGAAATAGCCGTGAAGATAAGAGCTTCTTTGCTCAATTCATTTCTATACATCGACACATAAGTTGGGCACGTGCTGTACTGTTTAAAATTGCATGTGCATTTTTCTTAGCTACTTATATGTGGTTGAAAATTAAATTAAATTTTATGGCAGTTGATTCTTTGTTCACTGTTTGAATTACAATATCAACGATTTTATTGAGACGTTATAGTTTTTTATTTAAGTATTTAGAGAATCTTGTCTTTAAAATGTTTGTGGTCGTCTTTGGTAACAATATTGCATATACTTTCATCGAGAATATGAAAATTTACTTTAATCTAGACGCAAATCTACAAGCTACTTCCTTAGGTAGGGAGCGTTCATGAACATTTTGTTCACAGCAAATGTTTGCTGTTCTGCCAACGTTCGCTCAACACAGAAAACGTTCCATTTTTAAACGACATCAAAAAAGAAGGAGGTTCGCAGTTCGTCGGAATCTTTTTTTTTTATGTATGTTTCCCGATTATTCGAAGACGGCTGGACCGATTTGGAAAATTATTTTTTGTTTGAAAAGGTATACTTTCTAGTAGGTCCCATTGTGATCAGGTCAATATCTGATGATGGGATCCTGGAGAAATCGATGGAACTCTTAAAATATAATAATAATAATAACCTGGGAGATTTCACACACGGTCATCTGATCCCAAATTAAGCAGAGCTTGTACTATGGAATCCCGATAACTGATATACTATATATACTACTTTTTTTTTTGTAAATACATACTTATATAGATAATTACACCCAGACTCAGAACAAACAGACATGTTCAGGCACACAAATGTTTGTGCTGGACGGGAATCGAACCCACGACGTGCGGCATGATAGTTGGTATCTTAACCAACCACGCCAACTGGCCTAGGCACATCTATTGCGATTTGGGTACTTTTTATAGTAACTCGTGCATTTGCTCTTGGAAAGCACTACTTAATGAAGTGGAACTGATGATTAAGATCACAGATGGCCACAGGAACTACTCAATAATAAGTATTTCACGGGTTGCGATTCGATTAGGTACTTTAATAATTTTGCTAAGCAATTTTGCTCGTCACAATACATATTTTGAGCTGATGGTGACTTCACCATAAGCTCTAGTTATCGTGGTACCATGAGAACTCCTCAACAATTAACGTCTCTGCATCGGGAAAAGCAATATTTTGTAAAAGGTGATGAGTGTAACTTAGATAAATTACAAACTAACGCACTAAAAAGTAAAAATAAAAACTTTTTCCAAAAAAAAGCAGACTTCCAATAACAAACACTACTGTAAGAGGTAAGAGATGAATATTCTTACTCTAGGACAGCTAGTTTAAATGGTTCTTAAAGTCGTTACCCCTAGTTCACAAAGTATAAACTGCATTTACGATATCTCAGGGAATAGGTAAATTAAATAACATGAAACACCAAATAGTCATTCATTTAATATCTTTGTCAACATAAAATTGAATATCCACACCATTCCATCACATCTCCTATTCTCCACATAATATCACTATTATTTAGTATTCTAATATTTACATTAAAACTAATAGGTTACCTTAATTTACAGTAAGTAGATCTACAAGGAGTCGCTAGCAACTGTACAATGTACAACGTGTAATATTGAAATAAAATATTTTTTATTTTTGTATTGATTGATTGAAGTAGTCGCTAGTATCCTATAATATTACATAGGTATATTATAGGACAATAGCGACCCGCCCATGCTTTCCACAGGTGTACTGTACAGTACAACTATTTTCTTAATGTCCCTCGGCAATCATCGCATTTCCGAATACAAACGAATGCTAATTTCCATGTCCATCAATTGTTAGATTTATCGTGTATAATAATTTGAATTCAGAATTAAGTACTTTATTTTTGTTGTGTTTTGATTTGAACATATCATACTCTCTCATATACGTACATATATTGTATATTATACCCTATTCCTGATAATCAGGGATGTGGCATAAAAATTTTGGAATTCGCGAAAACAAATGACGGAATCCGCCTCTGCGCGTTTCTTTTGCGAATTCAATGTCGAAAGGGTGCGAAGGCGGAACGTTTTATATAACTTGCGACCTTGTTCCTGAGAAACCGGGACAGCCGGCTGCCTCCGATATGGGATGGAACGGCTCTTCCTTATCCCATAATGTGTCGTAGGATTAAAGGACCCTTAAAACTGTCTTACTTAGGCCCTTTGTGCACACGTTTTTCTTGCCTTTAAAAACTACGATTTATTCGCCGTGTGTAGGCACGATCATAAGTTGTATGGATCACTATGGAACCTTGTTGACAGACATGTTTTTTCTACGACGCAGCTTACTCGTCCGCCGTACCGTAAAGAAACCGTGCCATGTACGTACGAAGGGTCTTTAAGTAGCACACTGCTTATACTAAAATTTTGGATAACAGGGAAGAGGACAGTAGGGAGGTAGAATAGTACCAGGTAGTAAATACCTATATAACTCATCGTATAAAAATACCTATAAAACTTTCTGAAAGTCTTTTTTTTTTATAACGCCGGCTCTTCCCGTCCCGCCCCGTCAAATTCGACACCCAATGACATTATTTGCCGATGACAGCACTGCTATAGTCGAATGTATGAATGAGACGAACTACGAAGATGAAATAAACAGCACGCTTAAAACAATAATAGATTGGCTTAATAAAACAATAATAGATTGGCTTAATAAAACAGTAATAGATTGGCTTAATAAAAATAATCTAGTCATAAATTTACAAAAAACTAAAGTCATGCATTTTCACCAGAGGTTACAGCCAAAAAAAGTAATCGCTGAATATAATGGCCAAATCGTAGACACTACTTCAGTGACTAAATTCTTAGGAGTGCAGGTTGACGACAAATTGACATGGAAAGCTCATGCTGAAAATGTATGCCAAAAACTCAGTAAATCTTCATATGTACTCTATAACCTCTCAAATAAACTAAACATAAATACATTAGTTATAGCCTATCATGGATTAGTTGCTTCGTTATTAAGATATGGTGTCATATTTTGGGGCAATTGCAGTGAGAGGGAACGAATATTTAGAGCCCAAAAACGATGTATTCGATCAATGACAGGTCTTAAGTTTACTGAAAGTTGTCAACCGGTATTTATATCCCTAAACATTCTGACATTACCTTGTTTATATATACTAGAAGTTGCCCTTTTCGTTAAATTAAATAAACACCTATTTACCTCAATGATTGACATAAGACAACGCACAGCACCAATGAGGTCCCAGTATAAAAACCAATTGTATACAGGTGGTCATAAAACAGCCTTATTAAAAAATAGCATCCTTTCCATGGGACCGCTTGTATATAATAAATTACCTGACCATTTAAAAGACCTTCCCATAAAAATGTTTAAAAAACAATTAACAAAACTATTGCTGGAGAAATGCTATTACACAATTAAGGACTTTTTAAATGACAAAACTATATAGGAAAATGTTATTGATAAATGTACGTTTTCTTTGCAATTTTGAATGATTTAGATTATAATAATGACATTGTTCTTTATTTATTATTTTTTATGGTTGTTGCTATATTGTAATTTGACAAACAGATTTTGACATTACCAGATTATGTAAAGATTATAACTAGGTAGTAATGTTTTTAATTATTTTGACATTAAGCTTATTAACATTACACATTATGACAAATATTCTTCATTATATGATTTGCGAGAGATTTATATTTAATTAACTGATTATTTTTACTATTATTATTGTTTTTATAATTTTTTGTTTTTGTTTTAGTCTGATCAGTAACTACATATTAAATTTAACTATGGCTAATAATAATCGTATCGATAGCTGTATCTATAGTACTATTTAATTCAAACCTAATATGTTGCATGCCGTAAGGTAAAATGTATCGGGACACTTAACAAACATTCCAACTTATATGTATACCTACATTATTAGCAAATAAATGATTTCTTTCTTTCTTTCATTTCTTTCTTTCTGTCACTCAGGGCCTTTGACTATACTTTGCGAAGTAAGAGGAAGTGTTTCCTACGAATATGAACATTATTCGTAGGTATATAGATTCATAGGTACCAATTAATATTCGCGTGAAACACTCGTTTTCAAAAGAAACCTTGAAGAGGTATGAGGAGCACAAGTTAGCCTTTGGACAGTAAGGAGGAGGCTTTTAGCGGCTGATATATGCAGTCGATGACCAGCACGGGCCCCCAAGTTACTCCGTGAGCACCGAATTGCTCGATTGAGGTTCACTAGAAATTGCCTATGTCGGACACTAGGTAACTGGAGTAGCGTACCCGATGAGGCTCGAATTTGTCTGAATGGTGAGGACCGACATCGAAGAGTGTTACGAAGACCAGGGGAACGCTATGACGTGTGTTTTGAAGAAATCACCCCTTATGGTGGAGGGTCCGTTATGTTTTGGGCTTGGTAACTTCCAGCTATCCGAGATAGTATTCATAGAAAATGGCTTACTAAATGCGCAAAGGTACATAATAGAAATCCTTTGTCAACATGCACAACCCGCACTGACTGTAATTGGTGCAGATGCCATTTACATGGACGATAATACTCGGGCCCACCGTTCTGGCGACGTAGATGCTTATATGCAAGAGGTCGGTATTCGTCGTTTAAATTGGCCAGCGCGGAGCCCCGACCTTTACCCCATTGAGCACGTCTGGAACCTCCTAAAAAGGCGAGTACGATCTGTCCAACCACTTCCACAAAACATCAGGGAGCTTAAACGTGTGATCTCGGCTGAATGGGAACACATTCCACAGGACACCATCAAAGGCCTGGTGGAAAGCATGCTAAGACGGTTACATGCCGTAATCGCTGCAAGAGTAGGTCATACTTGTTATTCATTTTTATTCCTTTAATGTTTTTATTAGAATACCATAAAAATACTCGTAGTCTTAATTTCATTATACCCATAAAAATGTCCATTTTAACACAGCTCTCTGTTTACCTTGACTAAAACACCGATTCCAGGATTTAAGTGTTAAAAACGATATTCTCATTGATAATAAGAAATTTCTAGTCATTTAATGACATAGGTACTAAAAATATTAATATTACTATATATATACTATATTACTATATAATAGGTTGGGGAAAAAGTTTCTTCGCATTTTTTAAGAAAATTCAAAACATTTTTAAATATAGTTTATTTACATTTAACTAAAGTATGTAGGTACCATTTTGTTCGATAAATTTTTGCCATCTTGTAGGTAGGGACATGATCCCATTGCTATAGAAATTTTGGGACTTCTGGTCAAAATACCGCGACAAGTGGTTTTGGCAGTCCTCTCGTGATGTTAACCTGACACTGCCTAAAGAATTCTGAAGAGACCGAAACAGGTGGAAATCTGAAGGTGCAAGGTCAGGACTATACGGCGGATGCATTAACACCTCCCAGCCAAACTCTCTTAATTTTTGCTGAGTGACTAAAGGTGTGTGAGGTCTAGCGTTATCATGACGAAAAACCACACCCCTTCTGTTGATTAATTCCGGCCGCTTTCTCTCAACTTCTTGCTTTAATCTCATCAGTTGTTCGCAGTAGAGTTCAGAATCGATGGTCCTGCCTGGTGGTAACAGCTCATAATGAATAATGCCCTTCCAATCCCACCACACACACAGCATCACCTTGTTGCGAGTTAACCCAGGTTTCGCCACAGTCTGTGAAGCCTGACCGGCCTTTGACCACGACCTTTTTCGCACGTTCTTGTCATACGTGATCCACTTTTCATCACCAGTTATCAGCTTCTTCAGAAATGGTTCGGTTTCATTACGTCGTAATAAAGAATCACAAATGAGTACACGGTTCATTAGGTTTCTTTCAGTGAGCTCGTGAGGTACCCAAATGTCGAGCTTTTTTGTGTACCCAGTTTTTTTCAAATGCGCCAAAACTGTTTTGTGGTCAATTTCCAGTTCTTCAGCTACGTCGTAACTACTGATATGGCGATCTTGCTCCACTTTTTCAAAAATGGCATCCATTTTATCCGTAATAGGGCGACCAGAGCGACGTGCATCTTTGACATCAAAATTTCCGGATTCAAAACGCTTAAACCAAATTTGTGCTACTCTCACAGACACTACACTAGGTCCATAAACATCGCAAATTTTTTTCGCGGCTTGCGTTGCATTTTTACCTTTTTTGTAGTAAAATTTTAAAATGTATCGAATTTCTTCATTAGATTCACTCATCTTGACGGTACGAAAAACAAATGAAAATCACACATTTTCCTAATTTGAATTTGGAATTATGTTCTTTAAAATTTAAACTTTCAATGATACCAAAACCAGTCAGATACAAATAGTATAGCCAAAGAGATTTTATTACAAGTTCATACATACTATAATGCGAAAAGTCTTTTTCCCCAACCTAATATTACCATAGAAAAGCCAATTACTGTAAGGTGCCCGTTTTGTTTTTGCAAAGGAGTGTATAATATATGTGTATTCCTAACGGAGTCACTGTCAGTTTGCTAAACTGACTCCTACTTATTTTCTTCTATTCTAAATAAAAATTAGTGCTAGTCTCATAATTATGCCATCAACTTATCAAATATTCTTATAAGTTGCATGGATGCACCTAATAGTCAATAATCATTACAATGCTTTTGTCTATTCTGTGGTTTTTTCCTAGCTCTTTGTGGGTAGTACCTTTCTCTCTTTCCCATCTTTCGGCGATTAAAGGAAGGACAGTGTACTATCGATTCAACTTGCATTTCGCCTAAAACAGATACCATGCACCTATCCCCCATTTATGCAAGCGCCGGTTAACCTCTTTCCGCGGTCTCTTTTGGCTAGTTTCCAACCGATACGACCCGATGCCATTTTACATTCACCTAGACATAGATGTCGCCAGCCTTCATGTCTGGTTTAGCCTTTAGATGTCTGTTTTTGGTAAGTATTGATTTCCTTTTATTGGATTATTTAATGCGAATACTTGCCTCATTGAAATCTATGGCGCAAGGTAGGCATATCTGGTGACTGGGACCAGACCTATATATAATCACTTTAAAAGTAATGGCCATCCTAAATTGTTAAAAAAACAACAATATTGTTGTCTTCTTCTTATAGGCCTACTATAGAGGCGACTGGCAATTCTTTGCAACTAATAGGTTTCAAGCTATCTGAAACATGCCCTATGCAAAGTGTTCTTCACATATTTAAATCAAAATTATGACTGGGTCACGCATGCCGTAGGTAAAAATGACGATAACAAGTTTCAGTCAGATTTACCAAACTAACAGAAAGTAACACATTCAAAAAAGCAAGTTCAAGAACACGAAAGCAAAATCAATGACGCAAACGCAATACCAAAGAACAGCATCTCAATCAAGTGTTTATTCAGAATTCAGATGTTACCTTTGTCTTCATAACGAGAAAAAAAAAACAGTAAAAAGTAGGTCATCTAGCTTATTTTTAAAAAAAGAAAAAAGGAGGCTTTCGTGAGGCTGCGCTGCCTAATGTTTGCTCCATACATACAGCAAGAAGAGTTGATGAGGTCGGCTGAAATGAGGTCTAGCTACAAAGGTGGAGGCACCGCAGAGCAGAAAAATGATGTAACAGCTTTTATGGTACCATGCCAAAAGGTGCAGGGGTGCGTTGGTATCATGTATATAGCGAAGGTGTAAGGCTCTTATGTAAATGGAAAAATTCGTCGACGTCTTTGATATTGCGATGTGGATATTTTTAAGTTTCGAAAACTTTATAAGATCGCTTTTTGTCCGTCTGTCACAGAGGTTTTAATTTAGATAGGTACCTACAAATCGTGGTAATTTCTTGATTTTATTTTATCAGTTTCGTTTTCCGGACATCGTTTACCAATAAGTTAGATCACGCACACAAATAGATATTTAACCTACTCGAATAAATATATCTTAAGTTTAGATGGAGTTGGTAAATAGCTACGAATGCTCTATTATAGATATTAAACTACCTACTTTTCATGCATACACATTGAGAGGACCTAAACGCAAGTTTTATAATGCCTGAAGTATATGATCTACTGCAGTAAACAAAATCAGAAAAATATATGATATTCTTCATAAAAAATCACGAGGAAACCTCTAAAAATTTCTTTTAACGATTAAAAACCATACATGCAATATTTCTGTCTTTTTGTCAGATTATTCTACTAGCAACATATCAACGTAATAACTTTTTCATTTTTTTTCCAATCTACAGATTTTTTGTAAATCCTAACTAATATTATTAATGCGAAAGTAAATTTGTTTGTTTGTTACCTTTTCACGCCTAAACCGATCATCCTGAAATTTTGCATAATATACTTTATCAGGTGTACAGAAACGGAAATAGGGTACCCTTCATCCCGAAAAGAATCCCTTCTTCCCGAGGAAAACAACAATAACGTTCTTATATTAATAGATGGCGCCACGTGTCTTTCGAATCATGATTGAATTACATTATTGTCGAAACTTTAGTAGTGTGTTTTTTTATTTAAGTAACTAATACATTTTGTGAGTCTAGAGTGTCGATAGATCGGTTTTTCATCCTCCTAACTATCATAACTAATATTATAATTGCGACAGGGTGTTTGTTTGTTTGTTGATTACGCTTTCACGCTAAAACGGCTGAACGTATTTGGAACAACGTCGCGTTCAACAGCTAGTACATAATAATTGCTCCATATGTTGCAATAAATTACCAGCGTTGTGTCATTGCGCTTCTCTTTCTTTTCTATGAAGTCCGGCAGTGGTCGCGCTTTATCTCCTGTAGTCTCCTTAAGCCGGATTTACATCACGAAACTAGTTGCGCAAACTTAGTTAACCCATTGTAGCAGCTTCTTCCCAAATTGGTACAGTGGTCAAGTATTGTGCCAATTTGAGTACACACCCGTAAATTCATGAAAAATAAAAGTACTTTTTGATATGTAACATTATTTCTCTCGCTTTCCTGCATTATGTGGGAGTGATTTCGTGAAAAGGGACGGAAGTGTGTAACAGGAAGCCGGGGAAGCGCGCGCTTTTTTGACCAATGAGCGCGCGCGGTGCGAAAGTTGGATTACCAAGGTGAGATGTCAGATGTTACACATCATATGCGACTACGTAAGGGTCGCTTGTTTTATTTCATAAGGTCCACTAAGTTGTTTTGTTTTGGCCACTTATGGGTATCTATTTAGACGTGAAACTATCAGTGTATAATAAAGTTTTCGCAACTAGGTTCGCAATGTAACTCTGGCATTATGTTGCACTAAAAGCCGTTGATGACAAAGCCGTCTTTTTTATCTCAAGGTAAAGTTTCGCCATTAGTTTAGCAACTAGGGCGTACACTTGAAAACATATTTTTGCTCTCAAATAAAATATGAATGCAGACTGACGGAGTATTTTAGGGTTGAGACCATTTTGAAAACTGGAAAATAAAATGAGCGACGTAGCTTAAAAAAATACTTTTATTAAACGGGAGCAGGGAAACCTCCGTTAATTAAAAGTCTATTTTTTTATTGGCTAACTAAATACAGATAGTGTATTTTGATTGGTCAATATTACAACAACTTTCATGAGTTTTCCCAGCAGATTTATGAAGCAGGGCCTTGCTCAGAATAAACAGGCTCTTAGGGGTTGGTAAGTTTATTTATGTACCTACTTATTCAAAACACGTTACGCCCTCTTAAAACTAAGTATTATTTGTTCCATTCTCACGATAAAATGGTACTGGGAGAAGACTAATGTGGCGAGAATTTAGGCAATATTATAGTCTCAAAGTCGTATAATTATGAATTCATGAAAATAATTATCCTCTTATAGAATTACTGATGTTTTCTTTTACAATAATACGACAATGTTCGTTATTTACCTACTTTGAAACACAAACAAAGATGGTTCCAAAAATGCTATTATGTAAAAGTATGATGTTACTCGTATTAAAAATAAATAAATGCTGTGTTATGTCAATGAATAATTAAGTACCTGTATCGATTCCCATTGGAAATATGTTCCGATAAATATAAATGTTTTGTATTACCATTGAAATACCTATCTCATTACCAATGTAATTCGTTCACCACGCATTGTTATTTATTTAAAGATTAACCACGAAATGAATAAATTTTCATTAAAGTACTATAAGTATGTCCTTTAATAACAATACCATTTCTCCTAGCACACCTAAAAAAAGTACTCAAAACTCGATAGAACCAATAAAAACACGCGAACATCAGATAGTAGTAACACATAAATTCTCAGAATGCACGCATCTCACCATTCTCACCCCTACAAAACGGCTGACATTGGCCTTTGCTACGCTAAAACAATCAATACAACTTGTAAAATATACAATGTAAAGAAAACACAGTGAATACTCACATTTTATAACACGAAACTCGAAGGAAACAACACTAGCACTAAGGAACGAAGCCGCGAATACAAATTATTAATGTTATAACTATATAATATTAGGAAAAATGCTACTTGAAACTATCTAACGACGACTAGCGGCCGCCCATTTTGTTTTCTGTCAGTTATCACGTTGCCAGAGCAAAAAATACGCCGGGAAATTGTGAAGGCGTTCGGAAACCCTGTTTGGAAATTGAAGTTCTGTGAAAATGCTGAAACATTTCATTTTGTTACAGAATACATTCTAAATCACACTGCATGTTGTAGATTTATCTCAGTTTGATTTTCTTTGATATAATATACTAGTTATTGCTTTCATAAAAGAGCGAATGATTTTAGCATGATATCACTAAGCCTTGTTCAAAATAAAACATTTTCAGTAGGTCTAATAACAATATATTATCGGATTTTTTAAATTATTTAAATAAAATAAATTGCAGCAGTTTGTGTATTTGATACCACTAATAATACTGACTCACTAATTCTACTTTCCCCATACTCATCTAATCCCTATCCTAATTCATAGAATATTATAACAAAATGTAATCATTTTAACTCATCAATTACCTAGCTAACTCACCGTCTTAACATCAGTTGTTACCTGTAAATTTAACCTATCAATCTCAATTAATATCTAATTATTTATAGCAAACATGTGTTTGCTCGTAGCCATAATGCCATTTCCCTTATAGGCAGCTTCATGGAAATGGTGGAGCGAAAACTAGACACCTGCGAAAATATAGCTTCAATCATACAAGTGGCGCCATCTATGAAACATTACAGTAAACGTTTCAAGGAAAACGCTTTCCCTCATTTACTTGCATACTTATGTGCGCTGTAACCTGAAGTACCGCACATAATAGTACACAATAACTTCAATAGAGGTCGTTACATACCTCAAGTAAGAAGATTATCTTAGTTTAGATTAGTTCGGTTATAAGTCAGGCGTCCACTAGGTCGGAATCGGAATAGGAACGTCCGCACCGTACGGATTCGTTGCTTTGTATTTCTACAGTACTGCGTGCACTGGATCGGCAAATAAATCTGCGCCAGACCGGTATTTCTGCCGATGACGTCATCCGCAGTGAACGCGTCCAGTGATACCTGGTACATAGTAAAGGGTCCCCGTAACGATCTATTGTTATAATTGTCAATTTTTACGTGATTGATGCACGTTGATGCGCAAATTGGTCGTCTACCAAGTGTAATTGAACCGATTGACAACAATTCTACAATAGAAATTGATGGCATAATTATGACCAATTGCCGTGCGTGGGTTACGTTTTAAAAATTAGTAAGTAGTTGTTTTGAAAGTATATACATGGTCGGCTAATATTGGTATGTAGTAAGTAGGCTCCAATTTAAGTTAAAGAAATCTCTTCAAAGTGAGAGTGAACAGGCTTCTTCTGGGTAAGCTCACTCCATCGTCGACTTTGTCTCTGTCACCTCTGACCTAGACTAGAGTCAAGAGCAAACCCATCATAAATAAAAAAAAAAGAAAAAAGAAATACCACTTCATTTCAAGAAATCAAGAGTCATGATGTATTTTAACAAATGTTTAAAATGTAACAATCAATAACAATATTTAACAAAGGTGATAACAAGCAAAACATTTTAAATTAAAATTACTTTCAAACGAATAACTAATAGAACACTTAAAAAATATTCTATCGCTATTGTTCCGTGACCTGTAAGCAATGAAGAATGAAAAACAAACCAACTAAAATAAAATAGCCTAAGCCATGCCTAAGGTCATTTTACCATAAATAAAAACTTTTTAGCAAAAAATAAAACCGACTTCCAAAACAAAACACTACAAAGTGAAAAATAACTTCAATTTCGATAGTCGGTGTCTTGGGTTTTTTATTTTCGTTTTTTGCCACCGACTTCCGAAATTAAAGTTATTTTTCACTTTGTAGTGTTTTGTTTTGGAAGTCGGTTTTATTTTTTGCTAAAAAGTTTTTATTTTTCACTTTTTAGTTGTGGAACCTACCCCACACAAATTCGAGTACATAATTGAGCACAATAATTGTAGATATAGCCATGTAAATAACAGTGATAGGAAGTTATTAAAACACCATCACATCATCCACATAAAATAAGTGGGAAATATACGCATTATTGAAGCTAACTCAAAAACTCCCTAAGCTAATTTAATAAAATTTATATGGGACCACCTCGGAAGTATACCCCATCAAACAAAAAAAGAATTTTCTAAATCGGTCCATCCGTCTTTGAGTAATCGCGTAACAAACATACAAAAACAAAAAAAAATACAGACGAATTGAGAACCTCCTCCTTTTGGAAGTCGGTTAAAAAGGGAGAAATCCATAAAAGTGGAAACACTAGTTGATATTGCCGATGCAAAATCCGAATGCAGTGGACAGTGCTATCGGCATTTTGTAAATGCAAACGCTCCGATTCCGACCCAGTGGACGCGTAACTATATGGGGCTGACAGAGAGCATTTTGTGAATTAGCTACCAATAATCTATATAATATATATATTTCTTTTTATAAAATATTTGTTGTGATCGTAATTATCAGTAATGGTTGGAGTGTTGGTTGGATGGCGGATGTGATGGTGTGGTTGTCTAAGGGTTAATTTTTCAATAGTCAGATAACTCTTATCAGAAGAATAAATATTTCAATTTGGCAGCTTGAAAATATGTCAAACTGTCATATTTATTCTTCAGATAAGTGTTATCTGACTGAAAAATCTGAGTTGAAAAATCAGCCCTAAGCACCCTTCGCATGTAGTGCAGGCGTTCGTTGAAAGTATACATAGGCAACGATGGTATTTTGTTTCTGCAGTCAAGCACTGCGCGTGGAGCTCATAAAGTCAACGCAACCTTACTTTAGATACCTACAACCAAGTATAACTGTAGGCATAGCATATATCCCCCCCGGTGGGTTCCCGCATTGTCGAGGCGGGGGGCTCAGTAGCCGTGGCTTGGTCACCCACGGTAAAGCAAAGAGGAATCCGAGGAGTAGCCGCTCTCCAGCGCTTTTCCTAGGAAGTCGACGACGTAGCGGCCGAGCAAATGGATCCTGAGTTCGTCTTGATGCAGGACAATGCCCGTGCACATACAGCTCAAGCGTCCCAGTCTGTGCTGGAAGACTCTCACATTCAAGTTTTACTGTGGCCAGCAAACAGTCCGGACTTGAATACAATTGAGCACATGTGGGACCAATTGAAACGAAGGGTAACGGCTAGTTTATACAGTGCGAGCTAACGTGCAAGTCGGCGTATCATAAGAGTTACTCATTGTTGAACTGGAAGGAAGAGATTTTGGTGATATCAAAATCTATTAGCTCTGCATGCTATGCAATTGAGGGAACAACGCACTTTGGCTCAACTGAGATTGGTATATTTCGCTTTGGTTGAGTCAAATCTCAGATATAGTATTGAATTCTGGGGTAGTAGTTACAAATACAATATCCACTCAGCATTTGTAATGCAAAAAAGAGCCGTGAGGACAAAGCTCCGACTGAATCAGACTAAATCATGCAGGGACCACTTCATTGTACTTAAAATTTTAACGGTCCTCATGTCTACATGCTAGTATTGTTAGCAAACTTAGTTAAATCTTTGCACGAGACCAACGAGGAAAGACAGGTTAGAGAACGTACTCGAAGGAAAGACTTACCTTCTGTTATTCAACCGAAGCTGAACGTGGTGAGGCATAGACCTAGAGTTCAATCAGTTACTTTATACAACAAGTTGCCTGTATAATTTAAATGTATACATAGCATAAAGTTATTTAAAAACAAATTAAGGATATATTTATTGAAGAAAATAGTATTGATAAGTTCATAAATGATCAAAGACGGACATGATACAGTATTCTTAATTTATTATTATTAAGTGTAATTAATTTTAAATAGGAATGTAATAATTTTGTTTTTTATTTTTTTAAATATTTTATTTATCATCATTGTAATATTTTCAACACAATGTATTTTGTTATGAAATAAATGACTCGCACTTGCGAGTTGGACGGTAGCTCGCAGCCGAGTAACTTCAATATTTTTTGTTTTCGTGCGAGCTAGCGTTCGAGTCGGCCTACCGAGTAGCCGCAGTGCAGCAACTCGCACTGTGTAAACAGCCAAGGCAAGCTGAGCTACTGCCATGCAAGTACACAGTGCGAGCAGCTGTCTACTGTCTAGTCAGCAACTCGCCCTGTGTAAACAGCCAAGGCAAGCTGAGCTACTGCCATGCAAGTACACAGTGCGAGCAGCTGTCTACTGTCTAGTCAGCAACTCGCACTGTGTAAACAGCCAAGGCAAGCTGAGCTACTGCCATGCAAGTACACAGTGCGAGCAGCTGTCTACTGTCTAGTCAGCAACTCGCCCTGTGTAAACAGCCAAGGCAAGCTGAGCTACTGCCATGCAAGTACACAGTGCGAGCAGCTGTCTACTGTCTAGTCAGCAACTCGCACTGTGTAAACAGCCAAGGCAAGCTGAGCTACTGCCATGCAAGTACACAGTGCGAGCAGCTGTCTACTGTCTAGTCAGCAACTCGCACTGTGTAAACCAGTCATTAGAGAGAGTGAGCAAGAGGTAAGGAACCAGCAGCAACTGATTTACGCTTTTAAAATTGCCTGGGAAGAGATTCCAGCTGAAAACGGGAGGCATTGATCGAGAACATGCATTCCAGGCTTCAGGAGTGCATAGCTAAGTGAAGATTTTTTTTTTTGTTTTTAGAGACTTCTCGTGTATTTTTTTAAAATTTAAAGCTAAAATGTTAAATTGATCATTTATTTAAACAGTTTAATAATTAATTTAATCATTTTATGGTACACCTTAAATACCTAATGGCCCTTATTTTGTTTTGTCTAGTACACATACTTAAAAATAATAAAGGAAATCAAATTGTCACAACATTTATTTATCAAACAACAATAGTATCGATCTTTATAGGTATAGGGTGAGCTTTTATAGTGAGATTAGGGAAGATATACAGCTTGGCGACATCAAAGCGACGGCTGGTGCAGAACTGGTCATATTGGTCGTAGGCTAGTTTGGTGCCGATAAAGGACACTGCGAAGATACAAACAAGGAGGAGGGCACATATTGTGGGACATAGGATAGCACCCAACTTGCTTGCACGGTCCGTTCGGATCGACCCTATCTCGGAGTCGGTTATGCTTTGTCTTGCTGATGCTTTTGTCATTACTGTGGAAAATAGAGATAAATGATAAATTATTTTATTTCTCAATACTCAATACTCAATTCTTTATTGCATTCCACAATGTAGGCTTAGGTGGTAAACATTTGCCAAAAGAAACAATCATGGACCCTGTCGGGCACAGCACAAGATAGATAGGTATGTGGAGAAGAGGACTTATCATTTATGTAATCTAACTTATCGTAAACTTATTCTAAACACACTTTTATAATATAATTAATGTATACTAATAATAATTTAACATTTTACTTATTGTATACTTAATTTTTTCAAGGATTTATCATTTAGATATTCGTTAACACTATAATAACATTTGCTTATTAGTAGCTTTTTTAATTTGTTCGTGAATATATTGAGTTTTTTTTCATTTCTTATAGATATATTCGGGTAACATATTGCAAAGATTGACATAACTAGAGGGCTTGTCGAGTGTATTTTTAAGCGAGATTTTGGTATGTTGAGTCGTGTTTTGTGCTTTTAAACTAGTAGGTTTATACAAAAACTTTTACATGTCAATCACGTTTTTAAAAACTAGATGAGGTCAACGTTTCCTATCTGACTACTCTGAGAAGAAAGGCCGAAACGAACTCAGAGATCACAGTCTCTTTTATAAAGTCCAGACATCTTGGTCACTTCATGTGAAGACCATGTAGATTGGTGTCTGAAATGGACTTTTGAGGAAAGAATCACACAGATTGAGAGGACCTGTCCAGTCAGTGTACGCATTTGTCAGTAATCGCGCAGCTCAACTCAGAACTGAAGGAGCTCCACATCAAAGAATTCATATAATATGTTATTCTTTCTGAGTTTATCTTGGACATTACTGACGTCGGTGAAGGAAAACATCGTGAGGGAACCTACACTTATAGATAAGTCTGGAATCGCCAACGCGTCTTGAGAAAGCGTGGTGATCAATGCTCGTGCCTTCTCTGTATGAGAAGAGGACTTTGCTCTGCAGTGAGACAATATTAGGCTGGTGTTATTATTTATGCCCATTTTTATTTATGACTGCCTCGTTGGTCTAGTGGTCGTAAGCACTACTGCTGAGCATGAGGTCCTGGGTTCGCTTCCCAGGTTGAGCGTGTTTATTGGGGTTTTCAATCAAAAGTTTCCCAGTTACAGCCCGAAGTCTGGATTGTGTCCGGTTGATGGCTATAGGCTGACCCTCTATTACATGGGACTGATGCATAACTGGCGAAATATGGACACCTCGGTCTAACCCTTCAGGGAAACAACGCTGATGTACAAAGTGATGTTATGATACAGTAGTTTCTATTCACTATAAAATAAGGATTTTAATGACTTCTAGTACTGTTAACAAAGGTCAGTAAAGGAATGGCAGTTTAATATGGGTACCTAATATAGAGCTATTTCGTGGAAGAACCAATTTCTGAGGATAAGCAACTGTTTCCAGTTTGAAGGATTAGTTTTTGATGTTTATTGTTCGGTGTTTGAACCTCGAGACTTTAAAATTTGTAATGAATGAGACATAGTCAATTTAACTGTCTATTGTTGCGCATGTCTCATTTATTACAAATTTTAATGTCTTAGGCTACAATCAAATAAAAAGTCTATAGCCGTAATATGACATGCCTGTTTTCCCTAAAAGGTTAGGCAAGGGTGTGCTACAGGGCACTCACATTTCGCCAGTTATATTCTATGTTCTATGTTATTGGGTTTGGTTTCCGCACTTACTCCTTCAAGTGGACCATTGTACGTGATAGCGCCAGTTATATTTAAATTCATATAGCGAGCATATTGTTATCAACGGGGCACGTAGTCTAGATATTATCTATACTCCAGGCTACTATTAAGAAACTCGTGATGGAACAACCCTTATAACCCCCTTATTTAGAGCCTACTGTCAGACTTTCTACACGTGCAGCCTGTGGTTCAAGTATACGCAGAGGCCGCTCAGTGCCCTACGTGTCCAATATAACAATGGATTTAGGATGTTGTTAGGGTTGCCACGGTTTTGCAGTGCGTCTGGTATGTTTGCGGAGGCCGGGGTAGACGGCTTTCATGCCATCATGCGTAAGCGGCTCGCTTCCCTGTTAAGTAGAGTTCGGGGTAGCACTAACAGCATCCTACAGGTCATTGCAGATAAACAGGACTCAAATATCCTGAAATCATTTATACGTGCACAAATTTTATAACCTTTCTCTTTTTATGGACATGGTCTGAAATAAAGATTTTATTATTATTATCTCCTTTATTCATTTTTTTTACATATAAGTTATATTTTTAAATATTAGAATTAAAAAAAAAAAAACATTTAAAAATATAAAAAATAGAAATCCACCGGCATGGGGAACAGGGTCCAAGCTACCGGTGGTTAGGGTCCCAGAGACAGGAACCTCCTCACAATACGCGCCGTATCAAGGAGTACTGCCTTCTGAATCAGGCCCTTCACCCAGCCACCCAACGAGAGCCTCTTGAGATGTTGGTCGAGGCTCTTAGCGATAAGGCCATTGACCGTAACGACTATCGGCACAATGATTGCCGAGTCCACATTCCACATAGCGACAACCTCGTGGGCTAAGTCGAGATACTTCAATTGTTTCTCCTTCTCAGCCTTCACGAGGTTCTCGTCATGCGGGATAGTGACATCGATTATCATTGTGCGGCGCACTGATCGATCTATTACCACTATATCAGGCTTATTGGCTACAATAGTCCTGTCAGTGATAATAGATCGATCCCAGTATATCGTGACATGGTCATTCTCGAGAACTGGGTCGGGCACATACCTGTAAAACGGTACCTCAGAGTCCACAAGGCCGTATTTCAGAGCAAGTTGCTGATGGATAATCCTGGCTACTTGATTATGCCTGTGCAAATACTCGCCGTTAGCTAAACGAGAACACCCAGAAGTAATATGTCTGATAGACTCACCGGGACAATGGCATGCCCGACATATGTCGATCGTCCCGTCTTTCATTATATACTTCCGGTAGTTATTCGTTAGCATAACTTCATCCATAATCGCACAGACTGAACCTTCGGTTTCCCCAAAGAGGTCACCGAAGCGTAGCCAGGCCACGGACGCTAAGAAATCTACGTCGGGCCCATGAAGGGCCCGGAAAAAGCGTCCGTGAAGCTCCTTGCTTTGCCATACTTCCTTGCGGTCGTTGGTACTAAGCACCACAGGTTTGCGCCAGTTCTCTTTAGCCAAGGACAACGGGGTGAGTCCCTTGTCCACTGCAACCACATCTCGGTGCATACCCACGTCAGCCTTGAGAAAATATTCTCTGAGACTGCACACCTCGCGGTTGTGGAGGGTCTTAGCATTTAAAAAACCTCGACCCCCGCACTTCCGCGGAATGTACAGCCTCATGACAGACGAACGTGGGTGATGCATCCGGTTTGCAGTCAGCAGTGACCGGACTCTCCTATCCAGGGCGTCTAGTTCCGTCTGGGTCCACTTTAGTATGCCAAAGGAGTACATTAGGACCGGCATGACCCAACCGTTAAAGGCACGCACCTTGTTGCCGCCTGACAAAGAACTATTAAGTACCTTTTTCAGGCGACCAAAGAAGCGCTCCTGCAACGATTGTTTCACGTCAGGTCCGTTAATGCCTAACCCCTCTGACATACCCAGGTATTTGTAGGTATCAGTTGCGGAGAGTGATCTCAGGTTTATAGAATCTGAGAGTTGTAGTCCCTCAGATTCCACAATCCCGCCCCGCTTTACATGCATGACTGCACATTTATCTACACCAAATTCCATCCTGATGGAATCACTAAAAGTTTTAGTTACTTTTAGTGACTCCAGCAGTTGCAATTTGTTGGTGGCAAACAGTTTCAAATCATCCATATAAAGCAGGTGGGATATTACCTGACCCCCTCTCCGCAAAGGACAGCCCAGCCCTGTACGCTCCAGCAGAGTGCTAAGAGGGTTCAAGGCTAAACAAAACCACAGTGGACTCAGACTGTCGCCCTGGAATATTCCCCGCTTAATCCTAATAGGTTCGTTGCTCCCCTGAATTTGTCGGCATCCTGGATAGCGAAGAACCGTCCTCCACTGCCCCATACACGTCGTTAGGAAGGTGCTCAGAGTTGTATCAATTTTGTACAACTCTAATACCCTCAAGAGCCATGTATGCGGCACCGAATCAAAGGCCTTCTTATAGTCTATCCAACATGTCGACAAATCCTTTCGGGATCGACGGACCTGTTGGCTTATGGCCATGTCAATGAGGAGTAGCTCCTTGGTGCCGCGGGACCCATTCCTACATCCATTTTGAGAGACAGACATAATAGAATTCTTTTCTAAATGAGAATTAATTTTCTCTCTCAAAATGGATGTAAGGAGTTTATAGACCGTCGGCAAACAAGTGATCGGCCTATAATTTTTGGGTTCCGTGGCATCACCTGACTTATGGAGCAGGTGAGTAACTCCTGTTGTAAAGAGCTGTGGCAGCGACCCAGACTCTAAGGCCGACTGGAATTGCGATGCTAAGCACGTGTGTGAACTTTGCAGCCATTTAAGCCAAAAATTGTGCAGTCCGTCCGGTCCCGGAGATTTCCAGTTCGGTATCGGACGGGCTGCACTGGCTACATCAGAGGAAGTAATTATTACTTCCTCCATCTCCGGTATGGCGTCACACACGCGCTCAACATCCCGCATCCATTCAGCCTCAGTATGGCAAACGGGCACCGACCAGATGTTACGCCAGAATATGCTAGTGGCATCATCATCCGGGCGGCATACGTCTGCCACATTTTGCTCAGGTCGCTCCCATGCTCTATACACCCACCTTTGATCACGCTGGAATATGCGATTCTGGGTATACCGCTCAACCCGTCGCTTATACCTACGGATACGGCTTGCCCATGCACAGACCTTCTGCTTCAGGAAGTCAATGCGCTCTGTGACACGGGACATATATTCTTGAGGACTGATTCCAGTCCCCGAGAACGCCCGCCTCACAAAGCGCATCACTCTAGGGCGAGTATTGCCCTCCCTGAAGCAGTATAGTTTGCCGATGAGCACCCTGGTCCCCTCGATACGCCGCTCGATCCTGCACTGCCAGGCTGGAACAGCGGGTTTTGGTCGTGTAGCTATGTCACAATTTGGAAATTTGACATTGGCTACACGACACGCCGCAATAGCCGCGCAATACAAGATCGAGTGCGTATCTACGAGATCTTCGCTGCTTTCAAAATAAAAACCAAGCAGCGAATCCAAGGCACACACCATCGCCCTATTCGTTCTGTGCATAGGCAAGCGAGGTAAATGTGGTCTAAGTTGGACGGGGGCAGTTCTATACTCCCGAATCGCATCCTCCAGCGCGCTCCTCAATCGTTCGTTATACTGGCTACTTACCGTAACAATCTCATCGCCCCCCTCCTCATCATTAACATAAGACCGCGGTTGGGTTATGTCACTGACTAGAGGTTGCACCGCGGTCTGTGACGGGACAGGGACGATACGATTGCTCAGTACCTCTGAGCGCAGCCTATCAAGCGCGGCGTCGTCCAATCTGTGATTCCGTTGGATAACCCGCACCTGATCCGAAAGTCGTTGGGCCGAGACGTTGATGGCTGGTTGAAGCGCCTGGAACAGAGACAGCATCCTATCGCGGTACGCAGTGAGGTTAGTTCCCCCCTCTGTAGCCCCGTAATATGCGCGCATGACGTTCTCATTTATTTGTTGAGTCCATTTCATGCGCTGCACACAACCACCGGCAGCGGGGACCCGGCTCGGGGCCGGTTGGCCCCTAGATCCCATGCCGTTCGGTGGCCGGCCTCTTCTCGGCCGACGAACTGGTGGTGGTGTTGTCGGCGGCGAGAAGTATTCGTCGCTCGAGCTCGACGCAACTGCAGCAGCCGGTATCACTGGACTCACGTCTGGAGCAGGTTCCGGCAACTGCGAGGCGGAGCTGAGCGACGAACCCGAAGATGTTGGGCGTGTGTTTCGTCGTGCCCGACTTCTCGTCAGCATTGTTTTTGGTCTTCTATTCTCCGTGTCATAGTTCAATAGTGTAGTAGGTACCTAGTAGGTGGTAGTTTTATTCTTGCATCCTGGTTTGGTTTTTATGCCAATTGTGGGTTGGGTGAATTGGTGTAGGAACGCAAAACACCACATTATTGCATTAAAGTTTAAAAATCCAGTAGAAAATACACGGAGAAAAAAAATTTTTTCGACCGTCAGCTTGACAGTCGGGCCACAGATTTAATTATTATTATTATTATAACCCAACCTGGGAATCGAAATCAGGACCTCACGCTCAGCAGTAGCGCTAATTACTTAAATATCTATTAACTTTGATAAAGTAAATTAACTAAACACGAACAAGACACGTGTCTAACTAGTACAATATAATCATGTAACTTTACATACCTACTTTTTAGGTACCTCTTATGAAGTAAATTTTTAGTTAATCAATATTTATATCCAATTTAAAAAAACATTTTCATGGTAAAAATACGTGTTACATGCTATGTGAAATACGTTTGTACTTAAATGTCAACGTCACTGTGCTTTTATTTATTTATTTTTATTTTGAAGGCGATTATTCTTGCAGAGGATTTTATCAGAAGACCATGATAGAGTTTTGATTAAAACCTATTCTACAACCTGCACTCTGCGCTACTCTACTCGCGAAGTTGCTTCGACCAAGTACTGGTCGAAATTGACCAAAGTCCGAAGTACGTGACTGTACACTCGTGCAAAGAACTACAGGACGCTTCGAGTCCTTTGACTCGGGCGCAAAAACCGACAACGATCGATCGGAAGTCGTCCGAGGCATGCTAAGGGTGCACGAAGCTAACCGAAGTGCCCTTCTACACTCTCGTATTCACTTAGCTTCGATCAACTTCGCGAGTAGTGTAGTGCAGGTTTACCACTAAAGTTTTTGTTTCATAAGAAAGAGGTTATTCTACTATAGGAATAATAGTTATACAAACATCTGTCATATCGACACAGGCATGTCAAAAAGCGTTTAGTTTCTTTTTAACTAATCAAGAGCTACGTATGAAAAGAGAGACATCTAAATGTTTGTCAAGAACTAAATTTGAAAACACTTGTGTGACGTCAAAATCGTGTCTATGCGTGACCGGTCGCCATGTTGAGTGCTGAGTTTTGTGGTAGATGTGCAGCTGTCAAACGGTTGCTTGCTCTCTCTCTTGCACTCGCAGTTACAAACGTACGAAAGGCGGCCATGTTGAGTGTCCGATTTTTGTAGATATGCACGCTAATTTTGTAGTTAGGGCAAGTCCATACCTAGCTTTATACGTCAGTGGAAATGGTAGATTTTTATTTCGGCCGTTATAATATGACGGAAACGTATTTCTAGAAAACCAAAGCTTAATCCCAGGTTTGCTGTTATCAGAAGCCTGTCAAATGTGTTTGGGTAGAAAATACAAGGTAAGGTTCGTTTCGAACAGTGCGAAGAACGAAGTTATTCTCTCTGCTCTGAGACTTAGTTTGGCCAGCGAGTCGTGGTACACGGAAATGGCGGCAAATGAGATGTTCCAAAATGTATGGAGCCTGGGCCAGGTCCTTGTAGACTATACTTAAAAATAGGGTCCTCAGCTATCCAACTACTTTAAAATGCTTTTGTTTGACGAGTTTTTGTTGTGTGTTGTAATTTCAAGTGTCATTTCATGAGTTTTACCAGCAAACAAAAGCATTTTAAAGTTACCGCTTACCGCCATCAGTAAGCTGTCATTTTGATTGATCTTGACCTTTGACATGTTCAAAGTGACTGCAGTGACACTGTTGTGACAGCTGACAGTTCTCTTTCTATGCTCTGTGGTCGATCTTGATTGTTTTATTGCACAGAGTAACTAAATCTGTGAGACGCCATGTTTAAAGTCGATAAAAATAATTGATAAATATCAATTCACTACCACAAGACATTTAAATGAATTATCTGTATATTTCCCTAACTCTACGGATTTTGCTCTTTTATTTTTGAGGTAGTGTACATGCTGGCCCATCTTGATACGTCTCCTTCAGCAAAATAAAGTCTGAAAAAAAATACGATTTGGTACTTGTGTATTTTTATCATGTAATATGAGAAGGAATTTAAGAATTGTGGGATCAAAGCAGCATTAACAACTTACTCACCTGGAACTAACATTGATAATTATACATATAGAATTCTTAATATACGCAATATAAAATATGAAGTAGCGCCTATAAATGATATTTTGTTTTATCTTCAGAACAATGATTACTGCAATATCCCATCCCTAAGGCTTGAATTCCTCCTACGCTGATGTCGGTCGCGTACGGTTGGTCACGTACGGTTGATCGCGGACGTCAGCGAGAAATAAATAATAAACTACCGTACTTGCGATACCGACCGTTCTACGGTACGATATTTATAGCGACTGTCACGCACGTGGCAGTGGCATTCAGCTTATCATCGATAACAGAACTGACGCGCTCGCACAATACCATGCTCGCCAGTCGGCCGAAATACGCGGCGCTGACGGGATTTTGTTTTCAGATTGTACAGATGTAAGTTTCCTCGACGGTATCTATCCTCTATTATCTAAAGTGAAATAAAAACATACTATATGTACTGAAAAGTCCCTCTTAACTGAATAAGAAAAATTGATAAGACAACTGTCCATAGTTAAACGAAAAAGATGCAACCCACAACACAATGTAGGTTGGATCCTTTACGTTTAACTATTTATTTATTTATATATTAATCACAGAATCCACAACTTAACACACTTATTGTACTACTGTTACAGCCAATTACGGATTCACAATTTAATAACTATACAAAAAAATTGCAACAGGAACTTAGAAAACTAAACAATTTAAGGACTCGTGTGAAGTGTTAAGAAGTGTGCAAGAGGAGTTGCGTGTGATGTGTTGTAGCATTGTATTATGCGTTTCAAATGAGAAGACAATCGATTACTTTCCCAGTAGGCTACAACCACAACTTTGCTGCAACTATGGACAACTATCAAAGTGTTTTGGTAAGACTTACCCGATTCTTGACAGATGTGTTGACATATGAAGAATTTGAATAAATAACTTGTGACACGACTCGCTGTCCAAACTCGATCTGCAATGGCCTATGGGTAAGTTAAGGCATAGCAGTTAAGGGCTGATTTTACCAATGAAACTGAATGCGATCAGCACCTCAAACCGCGATCAAGAGCTGTCAGAGAGTGTGAGCATTCAGATTAATTGACGAAATTCGCACTAAGGGAGAATTTCATCAATGAAACTGAACGCGATCAGCAGATCTGAACCGCGTTTAAGAGCTGTCAGTGTCAAAATTCCACTACAATAATGACACTGACAGCTCTTAAACTCCATTTAGATAAGCTGATCACGTTCAGTTTCATTGAGAAATTCGACCTAAATGTTTGGAAAAGTTTGGTTTTTTGAATTTTGGTGTTTCTAGTATAAGCTATGTAGGTCTAATTAAATAGAGTATTCAATCTTTATACGAAACTGCATCGATTGACATCATAGAAGTAAATCAAGAGAATTGACGTTTTTCTAGCTGATTGTACAGACGCCAGCACATCAAGCTACTACAATCTGTCAGATTTCTTTAATAGATTTTTGACTTTAATGCTAAGGCATTAGGTTCAAGGTTGATTGGGAAAGTCTGACAGTTTCGGGTAGGTTGACCTGCGGGCGTCTGTACAATTTTTCTAAAATCTGTGAATGCATTCACAAATTTTAGAAAAAAATGCCTTAACTTTTGAGTAATTGCTAACTAGCAATTGCTCAAAAAATTAAGGACAGCTTCCTAAAGTATATTTTCGTGTAGCTACAACGGATAAGACCGCGTCCTTAGACGCAGGATTAGGACTTCTCCTTACAGTAGTAAGGGCAAGTCCTAATCCTGCGTCTCAAAAATCCACCTGTATAACTAGGTGCTACGTGAGGTGAGAAGTTAATGGACCCTTTGAATAAATGATCGTTTATTTTATTCTCGTTCTCTTGCCCAACATTTTTCAACGCTTTTTTTTGTATTCGTGTTCCCTTTTTATTTTACCTGTCTTCCTAACTTAATGTTATAAATGCGAAAGTGAGTTTGTTTATTTGTAACGGTTTCACGCTAAAACGGCTGAACGAATTTGGATGGAATTTGGCATATGAGTAGACCATGACCTGGGTTAGGACATAGGATACTTTTTATCTCCGTGGTACGTTGTATGCATACACAACGGTATTCTGTTCACGACACGTTGTGTACAATTTCTGAGCAGTAACCTAACAGAAAGTACTAGGCCTGCATGATTTCACGATAGTATTTCAATCATAAGTATTATGCTACTAATACGATTTGGGTGAACTTTGGCACATAGATAGTTTATAACCTGGATTAGCACATGTGATACCTTTTATCCCGATAGTAGGTTTCCGTGTGATAATTTCCGACCTCCGCGAGGCCGAAGGCGCAGGCAAAAGCTAATTGTATATAATTTCACAAAAATGTCTGCTTTAGAATGACGCGCATTGTAAGCGTGGGCTTCTACTTGCTACAATAATATATTATATTCAAGTTATTCCCGACTCAGTACTTTGATTTAATTTTAGGGTTCCGTACCTCAAAAGGAAAAAAACGGAACCCTTATAGGATCACTCGTGTCTGTCTGTCCGTCTGTCACAGCCAATTTGGTCCGAATCTAATGGACCGATTAAGTTGAAATATGGTACACCTATGTATTTCTGTGACCCAAACACGGACGTGTAACGTAAATAAATGAATTTTGAATATGGGGATTAATATTGGGTGGCAAATAAGAAAATTAATTAAAAAAAAAAGTTTTGAAAACTGTACCGTGAGACATAGCAAATGAAAGGGCTTACTGTGAGGGTCTATATTTTTTTTACAATTTTAAAACAAATCATTTTAAAGTTATTTAAGAAAAAAGACGAAAGTTGACCATTCCTCCCTTATTTCCGAAAATACTGAACCTAAAATTTTGAAAAAAAAATACAAAAAATAGTTCAGTACCTATAGATTACAGGAAAACCTATAAGAAGTCTATGGTCTTAAAACAACATGGTAAATCTCTCAATATTGTACATACAAGCTTACATTTGCAGTTGGAATGTATGGGAGACCATGTTTTTCAACTATAATGTTTGTTCTTGAGATTCATCTCAACTACAGAACCCTTCATTGTGCGTAGTCCGATGCGCACTTGGCCGGTTTTTTTCTGGTAAGTATTACCATATTGATGATCAAGAGCAACATATTTATACAATATGGAGTAAATTATTACTTAATTAAATTAACAAAGTCCTTTTAGTAGAAAATCTAGTTAGGGAGAGTAATTTTATTACTGTCGATGAAAAAGGCGTATTCTTCAAAAATAACAATAGGTTTTAAGTAAGTATTTCAATTCCTTGGTCTGGCCCAGAAGAAAATATACAAGATTTTACAAAATAATAGGTATATGTATTCTTGTCTTTTAGTCTAATATTCTTTGGGTAGAATGAATCTGGTTAGACTGGAGACCGACCCCAAAATTGTTGAGAATAGGCTAGGCAGATTAATTTTGACTCTTTGATGGTTCTTCTTCAAGCTATCGCAGTTCATTGCTGGACATAAGGCACTCCCAAGGCCACAAAGCCCTATATTTGAAGTAATAAGCAAGAAGTGTTTAATACTCATTGTCTCTGTTTTTTGCCTGACAGAACGTGTCTTTGTGGAACGTGTCATATTGTCAATATTATCAACATATTATTATAAGTGTATCAATTTATTGGTATCAATATTATTTTGTGTGATTTTGTGGAACAGTGGAACACAGAAAAACTAAAAAGCAATTTTTTGTTAAAGTTTTCTCCTGCTGTCGAACGAAAAATAAAGTGGGCAGCTTATAGGATTTAAAGTGTAAGGTTTGTTTCGGTTTAAACAAATATCATAATATTCCTTTGAAAACTATTTTAATATCTTCTTCCGATTCTACAATTTTTCTCCTGAATTTACAAACACAGACAAAAATATAATCTTTTTAAAACAATTAATTAAGTTTTGAACTCTGACTAGCCACCTTTTATTTTCCTGCAGTATTTTATTAAATTTGATTTAAATTTGTTTATTTTTTTATTATTATTTATTTATTTTTAACCGACTTTCAAGAAAAGGAGGAGGTTCTCAATTCGTCCCGTATATATGTATTTATGTATGTACACCGATTTCTCCGTCAATTGTGGACCGATTTCAAAAATTCTTTTTGAAATCGGTCCACAATTGTTTGAAAGGGTATGCTCTCGAGGTTATCCCATTGTCACCAAGTCAGAATCTGATATGGGGATCCTATGGAAATCCAGGGCAGCCTACAAATTTTATAGGCACACCTATGGCAATTTGGATATTTTTCTCGTGTATCTACTCTCGGAAAACACCATTTGGTAAAGTGGAACTGATGACGAAGTCCACAGATGGCCATCAGAACTACTCAATAATAAGTATTTCACGGGTTGCGATTCGATAAAGTAGGTACTTTAATATGGTTGCTAAGAAATGTATGCTCGTCACACTGCATATGGTGAAATGAAGCTAATGGTGTCTTTACCATCAGCTCCAGTTCTTCTGGTTCTTACTAGGAGAACTCCTCAACAATTAGCGTCCCTACATCGGGAAAAGAAATACTTTTTAAAAGGTGATGAGCAGTTGACATTACGCTGTTGTAACTTATATAAATTACAAAGTGACTGGTGTTGAAGCACTCGTATTGAATTATTAGTGAATTATGTATAATGATCGATACTTAAACACATAGTACTGATGATAACAAACAACTTTTACTATGGATAGCTCCTATATTGCCATAATTTAAAAATAAACACAACCACTGTAATCGTAGCTGTCTATCGACCACCTAGTCTTAAAAATATCGATAATTTTTGAATATCCCTCAACGATTGTCTAAGCAATCTCTTATTCTTTCAAAATATCATATTATTTGGCGACATTATTATTGACAATATTGAAAATTCCCAAGATATCAACCTTATCGCATATCTCAACCTTATCGCTTCTCATGGTATGCTTTCTGCTCACACGATTCCTACTCATAGTCGCACGTGCTTAGATCATGTAAAGTTAAAGACAAGATTATCAGCGTTCTGTTAAGTTACTGAAATAGACCACAATAGTTAGTATTTTTAGATCAAACAATTAGCAAAAACTAAGGCCTTAACATTATTAAACGAATAGACGACGCAGGACTTGAAACGGACGTTAAGAACTTAGATTTTGAAAAGATTTAAAGTAGGATAAAGTGATGTTAACGAGGCAACCAATTTATTTATACACGTTCTAGGTCAAGATATTACACACGCTACTTTTTTATTGGCTAGAGAGCTACCACGATAGTATTGTACCCACTCATCATTATGAACAATTTTTACTATAGGACCAAAACTGTTATCGCGAAAAAAAGAATCTGCTTCTCCCTATATTTTGACGAGTTTGCGAACATAAATGTAGGAAACAGCTGATTTTTTTCACGATTTCAGCCGATCTATTCTGAAAAACCAAAACGAAGGTGAAGTTGAAGTGAACTTTTGATCCCTAGCTCACTTCACCTAAGTTTTCACGGTGAGAGTTTTACAGAATACAACGGCAGGTTTGGTCCCATAATTAAATAATTAAATTGCTCATAATGATGAGCTACACTATCGTGGTAGCTCCCTAGCCAATAAAAAAGTAGCGTGTATATCTAGAGTGGCACACCAGGGCAGTGTGTTAGGGCCACCCCTTTTTTGCTATATTTAATGATCTGCTACGTCAAATACCCGTTCCTATGAAAAATACGAAAGACATACTAAGGCCTCTGCCTCGAATCTCGCGGGCAGCGGGGCGGCGGCGGCGGCGGCGCGGGAGCGGCAGGATCTTACGCGTATAATCAAATGGACCGGCCCTCGAATACAGCGGTGCAGGAGCGGCGCGGGGGCGGGCAACGAGCGGTGCACTCCAGTCAAGCGGTGACCGCCCGCGTTGCGCGTCTGCATATAATTTTTCTGCTGGAGATATACCTCTAAATCGTTTTGGATTAATTCCAGACTCTAAATCACTCTTGATAGTTTCAAGAATATAGTCAAAAGTTTCTACACTCATTCTGGTGTAGTCGTAGAATTTGTCGGGATTTGGTCTCTGTTCTTCATAATTTCGATAAAACTCGCCATTTATTTTCCTTGCCCTATAGTAGGGATCCACTTCTTCTTTTGCCCACAATAAATCGAGCGTTAGGAATAAATTTGAATCAAAAAGATGTCGCCGTTTTTCAGACATTTCGTTCGCGAATAAAAACAAATATCTCGACAACACAACCACGAACACAACACTACACCGCTATAGTGCCGCGCGATCTGCCCGCTAGTTTGGAGAACAGGTATGCGTTGCCCGCCCCGCTGCCGCGCCGCCGCCGCCGCCGCCCCGCTGCCCGCTAGTTTGGAGAACAGGTATGCGTTGCCCGCCCCGCTGCCGCGCCGCCGCCGCCGCCGCCCCGCTGCCCGCTAGTTTGGAGAACAGGTATGCGTTGCCCGCCCCGCTGCCGCGCCGCCGCCGCCGCCGCCCCGCTGCCCGCTAGTTTGGAGAACAGGTATGCGTTGCCCGCCCCGCTGCCGCGCCGCCGCCGCCGCCGCCCCGCTGCCCGCAAAATTCGAGGCAGAGGCCTAAGTGCTGATTTCACTAATGAAACTGAACGCGATCAGTACATATAAACCAAGTTAAACAGCTGCCAGTATCAATATTCCATAACAATTTTGACACTGACAGTCCGTGAACGCGGTTTAGATGTGCTGAACGCGTTCAGTTTCATTAGTAAAACTCGCCCTAAGATGCATGCGAAAACGTGATCAATTAGAAAAGAAAAGAAAAATTTAAAAATTTACATATTAATGTTTTTTTTTTTAAATTATGATTTGATTGATACATAACAATCAAATCATAATTAACAAAACCAATAATATGTAAATTTTAAAATTTAAAAATTTTTCTTTTAATTTTGTAGGTTCTGCTGTGCGGTGTCTGTCAGTCAATGAATGAATTTAATATTATTATTATATGTAGATTTTTATTTACTTTTTCCAGTTAAGAGAAAATGCGATTAATTCTCTACTTCCTAGTATACTCTTGCCTGGTCACCAGCCTATTCATCACGGTCCTGTTCCTGATGACTGTGGTGGACCCTGGTCTACTGCAGCTCGGGGAGAAAGCAGCAAAGATGATGAAGACCAATGCTGAAGGTGTGAGCGCTGGTCTAGAAGAACTGGTAGGAACGAATTTGTGGATCATTCATTTTTTTTTGCCGCCACTCCCAAAGTTGCCAACCATATCTATTGTAACAACATATCATTTTTTTTTTACTATTTTTATAGCTACGGATCATTTTCCATTGTTTTGTAAAAATAAGTTGAACAGCCGCACGGGTCGATCGAAGGTGAAGTTATGCTTGCCGTGGTTAGTTTGTGGATGGGTGACCATCCATTACATATTTCTGAGATCCCTCCGTGCCTCGAGCACATTAAGCCATTGGTCCCGGCTGTCATTCTTAGATCTTTGACAACCGTTAAGGCGGCCATACACGCTACGGTCTACCAAAGATATTTACCTGTGCAGTTCTTGAAACATACGACACGCCGGTCGACCTGCGTAGGCACACGTGCACAGGAAGATCTTACGGCAGACCGTAGCGTGTATGGCCTACATTACATGTAGTCAGAAACCCAAAAAGTCTGAAAACCAATCTTACCAAGGGGTATCGCGTTACCCAGTAACTGGTTTGTAGAGGTCAGATAGGCAACCGCTCCATGTGAAATACTTATATTCAGCTGCATCCGGTTAGACTGGGAGACTGATTCCAACTTAGTTGATTATAAAAATAAGTTGGCAACCTTTACCAGTCCATGCAGATTTACTGGTGGAACTTTTAATCCTACCATAAATATGATGGTCACTCCCTTATTGGACCAGTCACACGTAATTCGGCATATTTCGGTTTTGCCGAAGTTAAACGATGGAACCTTTGAACGTTGTCTTACTGTAAGCTAGGCCAGCTCAAACCAGAAATTTAATATATTTATAAATAAACTGAAACAATACCTAATCCATAAATGCTATTATAATATTAATGACTATTTTAATGATAAATTAAATGAATAATTAAAAATGAATACCAAAAATAATAAATGAAATCAAAGTCGAAGTGAGTAGTAGCAAAACAATTATATTTTAATTTTTTCAAATAATAATATAATAATAGCCCTCTTCCTCTATCCTACCTTGCTGTGCCCGACAGGGTCCACAATGATCTAAAATTATGTATATTTTATAATGTACCTACCACCTAAGTTAACATTGCGGAATGCAAATAAATGTATTGAGTATTGAAAGTCAAAGTGTTACCGACAGCAAACCGCCTACTGTACTTATTTATTTTATAATATATTTTTATTTATATATTTTATTACTATTTTAGAATAGTACAGCTTCTTAGCTGAAAATACGTCCTTGTACGGCAGAAAGTATGAAAGCTTTTATATATGTGCTTGAGTATTGAAAGAGGAACACGTCGAAGAACGTTTTTAGGGTTCCATACCAAAATGGTAAAAAGGAGCCCTTATGGTCCGACTCAGTCAGTCTGTCTGTCTATCCGTCTGTCATAGCTGGATATCTCAAGAACTACTAATGCTATCAACTTTAATTTTGGAATAGTTTTAGATGATGATGATGTTAACTTAAAGATTACAGGAAAAATAAAACGATGTCTCTAAATAGCAGACTTTTTTATATACGGCACCCTCGGTACGCGAGTCCGACTCGCTCTTGACCGGTTTTTCACCTCCTTCCTCCCCTCTTTTGTTTTCCCCAATCTCAGTCTTTTTATTTTATGGAAAACGGTTTAAACTAGGAGAAAACCGTCAAAGGATAACATGTTCGTTATAAAATTATCTACAAAACAACCTTTATATATTAGGTTGGGGAAAAAGTCTTTTCGCATTATACTATGTATGAACTTGTAATAAAATCTCTTTGGCTATATTATTTGTATCTGGCTGGTTTTGGTATCATTGAAAGTTTCAATTTTAAAGAACATAATTCCAAATTCAAATTAGGAAAATGTGTGATTTTCATTTGTTTTTCGTACCGTCAAGATGAGTGAATCTAATGAAGAAATTCGATACATTTTAAAATTTTACTACAAAACGGGTAAAAATGCAACGCAAGTCGCGAAAAAAATTTGCGATGTTTATGGACCTAGTGTAGTGTCTGTGAGAGTAGCACAAATTTGGTTTAAGCGTTTTCAATCCGGAAATTTTGATGTCAAAGATGCACGTCGCTCTGGTCGCCCTATTACGGATAAAATTGATGCCATTTTTTAAAAAGTGGAGCAAGATCGGCATATCAGTAGTTACGACGTAGCTGAAGAACTGGAAATTGACCACAAAACAGTTTTGGCGCATTTGAAAAAAACTGGGTACACAAAAAAGCTCGACATTTGGGTACCTCACGAGCTCACTGAAAGAAACCTAATGAACCGTGTACTCATTTGTGATTCTTTATTACGATGTAATGAAACCGAACCATTTTTGAAGAAGCTGATAACTGGTGATGAAAAGTGGATCACGTATGACAAGAACGTGCGAAAAAGGTCGTGGTCAAAGGCCGGTCAGGCTTCACAGACTGTGGCGAAACCCGGGTTAACTCGCAACAAGGTGATGCTGTGTGTGTGGTGGAATTGGAAGGGCATTATTCATTATGAGCTGTTACCACCAGGCAGGACCATCGATTCTGAACTCTACTGCGAACAACTGATGAGATTAAAGCAAGAAGTTGAGAGAAAGCGGCCGGAATTAATCAACAGAAGGGGTGTGGTTTTTCATCATGATAACGCTACACCTCACACATCTCTCAGCAAAAATTACGAGAGTTTGGCTTTTTTTTTTTTTTTGGGTGGGAAATCATCAAATAACTTCTCCCGCTCTGGGTGGAGCGGGAGGGCGTGTCAGACTTCTACTGACTAAAACCCACCCGTGTTCCTTCAGTTGCCTGTGCCAGGGCCACGGTAACTCTTTCGAACAACCCGCAACCCTGGCGGGCATCGGCCTTAGCGGACCCCTTCAGCTAGTGCTGACATCTCTTTGAGGCGCGCGTGGAACACAACGCGCCGTCGACCCGGGCCTGGTCCTTACCGGACGGCGAGCTACCCATTGCTCGCCATCCGCAAGCCCGCGCCTACGGTGGCCGGGAATCGGCTATCGATTCCCGACGCCCAGGGCGTCTCCTGCGGCGACTAGGGGCGTGAGGGCGCAAAGATTGCCTCTCCCTCACGCGTTCAGCCTCCTCCTTCGCGAGCATTACTGCTTCGCAGAAGGAGGTGACGGCTTCCCATGCACTCTCGCTCCGTACCATGGCCTGTACCAGGGCCGGACGCGAGAGAACGCCGCCGCCGATCGCCTCCGCGAGGACGCGGCGATGCTCTGCCCAAGCCGGGCAGACCTCCACCGTATGCTCCACCGTATCCTCCGGGCGATCCACACAGTGGTAACACCCGGGCGTTTCCTCCCGCCTTATCTGGAATAGGAACCTCCCGAAGCAACCGTGTCCGGTGAGGACCTGCGTCAGGCGAAAGGTGAGGATGCCGTGACGCCTCTCCAACCACTCCTCAAAGAGGGGACTTATCGCCGCAATTGTGGCGTGCCCATAGAGAGTTTGGCTGGGAGGTGTTAATGCATCCGCCGCATAGTCCTGACCTTGCACCTTCAGATTTCCACCTGTTTCGGTCTCTTCAGAATTCTTTAGGCAGTGTCAGGTTAACATCACGAGAGGACTGCCAAAACCACTTGTCGCGGTATTTTGACCACAAGTCCCCAAATTTCTATAGCAATGGGATCATGTCCCTACCTACAAGATGGCAAAAAGTTATCGAACAAAATGGTATCTACATACTTTAGTTAAATGTAAATAAACTATATTAAAAAATGTTTTGAATTTTCTTAAAAAATGCGAAGAAACTTTTTCCCCAACCTATTATATACTCGTACGTTGATAGGATCTATAGTTTTCAAAATAATTATATTAATATTTATCGGGTGTATTTTTTTAGTGGAGAGAACTTTAAATTAAAATAGTCGTGAAATTAGTCGAGGAGCTCGTGGCTAAGTAATAACTGCCGCACGGGTCGATCATTCAGGTTAAGTTACGCTTGCCGGGGTTGGTCTGTGGACGGGTGACCATCTTTTCATACCGAGACTCCTCTGTGCCTCGTTAAGCCGTTGGTCCCGGCTGTCATTCGTGGATCTTTGACAGTCTTTACGGGTCGTCAGAAGCCCGAAAGTCTGACAACCAGTCTTACCAAGGGGTATCGTATTACCTAGTAACTGGGTTGTGGAGGTCAGATAGGCAGTCGCTCCATGTAAAATACTGGTATTCAGCTGCATCCAGTTAGACTGGAAGCCGACTCCAACATAGTTGGGAAAAGGCGAGGTAGATTGTTAGTCGTGAAATTAGTTGTTTGTCAAATGTTTCCTTTAGTAAATTAGGCCATTTAAAAAGTTAAGTTTTCAGTAGACTAGGCGTTGGTGTCAGCCGCGGCGGGTTTTCAGCTGGAATATCTTCCCAGGCAATTTTAAAAGTGTCAATGATGCTGGTAGCAGACCTCTTGCTCCCTCTCTCTAACTCTTCGTTTCAATAGGTCCCACATGCGCACGATTGGATTAAAGTCAGGACTATGTGCTGGCCATGGTAAAACTTGAATGTGAGAGTATTCCAGCACAGACTTGGTCGCGTGCACGGGCATTGTCCGGCATCAAGAGGAATAGCCCGATGACTTCCTCAATGTAACGCTGAGCAAATACAGAACCCTCATTTAAAATAGCGAGCTCAGTTTTACCATGTAAGCTAATCCCACCCCAAATCATTTCGTTGAGACCACCGAAACAGTCAACTTCATATATGATCGCTTGCCGCGTCGTCTCCACACCCAAATGCGCCGATCGTCATTAAAAAAAAAAATACTTAGCACTCCTCGGTGAAAAGCACCATGCCCCACTGGTTTATGCCCCGGTCCAAGTATTGACGGAAGAAACAAACGATTGGCACGTTGAGCCCTGGGAAAAGGAATTTTGAAGGTCACTAACATGAGTACCCGTTGTCAAACGTAAGCTATTTTGTATAACTTACGAGCCGTCACTGTGCGTTCTCGGCGGACACATAGCTGGATGTACCGTCCCTCTGGTCTTCTTGCAACACTGCCGGTCGCTTGGAAGCGATGCAAGCATTTTGGATGGATCACCGAGAAAATCCCAGTTGCAAAGCCACTGACCGCTGCGAATTTCCTTCTTGGATCATTGTAACGGATCTGGTAGCAGTAATTGTGTCCATATGTATTCGTGTTTGTGGCATATTAACGCAAGATGTTGTTTTAAAAAGATAACTAAACAAAATTATAATAATATTCAGAATAGCAAGCCGCTAATCAAAACAAAACTTAAAGAAAAATCGAAACAAGATTACAAATTCATTTTCTTTTTAAATTATGGCCAGCATTAGGATAAATAGCCTAAGATCCCAAGCATAACATCAAAGAATGCACTGCCAGTTACCATCCCTACCTGGTTGATATTCCACCAATTCGCACTAAGCGCTTTTATAATGCGCACTGCAAAAGAGTTAACTGCGTCTGTGTTTCCGAGCGCATACAACCCTAATCTCTTCAAGGTGAGAGTGAATAGGCTTCTTCTGGGTAAGCTCTCTCCATCGTCGACTTTGTCTCTGTCACCTCTGACCTAGACTAGAGTCAAGAGCAAACCCATCTCAAATAATGTTTTATTTGAGAAAAAAGAAGAGGTTAGATATATATCGAAAAGTTCGTAATATCAATATTTTGCTACTTATCAATTAGTTAATGTTCTTTAAATTACAATGAAATCTAAAAATAACAAGTGGTCCTTACGTATTTTGTTTTCAGTAGTATATTACAGATTTTCTAATTTATTTATCTTTTCTTTTACAGCCTTCAAAAACGTACACTGACTTCTCAAAGCTTTGGAACCGATCCAGCAACATATTACACATAAACTAGATTTTATTATGTATCTGATATTAGCCTATTAATAGTTATGTGAAATTAAACTTTTTAATAGAAAACTCGTCTTTTATCCCTTGCAGCGCTGAAGCCACGCTTCTGCAGCGCTGTGATGTCACGCGATTGGTGGCGGCTAATTTGAAAAGTGCCTTAAAAGTAGTGTGTATATGGCGCCACTTATATATGTATAACTCATTACCTAACTGGATCAGAACTGTCTTACAAAAAATTCTGCGTAGTTTTAAAAAATGGTTGATATTGCATAGTTTTTATTCAATCGGCGAATTTTTTAACAAAAAATCATGTATAGGTGATAGGCTAGTCAACAAGTAAAAATGTGTTAATTCTTTATAAAGCTCCTAAAAATATGAGTGATTGCTCATTCGATTTGGACGTCTAGAAAAATGTGTCTCGAGGATGTAGTAAGTAGCACATAAAACATTGCAATTGTTATTAACAAATTAAGGTGAAAAAAGATGGCATTTCGTTTTTTGTTAATCACTCAAAAAATAACAATATTTAAGAAATTTTGAAAAATATCTTTAAAGAGAAGGAAATTTCCAATGAAAAGTCCCGACTCCCGAAACTCTAGCTCCATTATTTCTAATTTTTGTTTAACGCTTAAAATCTCTTAGCCGCGAGCCCGTTACGCGAGTCGCGGCTAAAGAGGGTTATTGGTAAAACACCAGCAACCTCTTAAGGGGTCATTGTACTCATCATTATAAACAACTTTTACTATGGGACCAAACCTAAAATCGCAAAAAAAAATCTGCTGTTCAGTACATTTTGACCAAATAAGCGAACATAAATGTACTGAACAGCTGATTTTTTTTTCGCGATTTCAGGTTTGGTCCCATGGTAAAAGTTGTTCATAATGATGAGTACAATAACCCCTTAAGAGGTTGCTGGTGTTTTACCAATAATCATGTGTATGCTTAAAAAGATCACGCGATAAAAGTTTATTAAAGTTTATTATTTTGTTTATAAGATTTTTTTATAAGTTAACAAAAAAGGAAAAGTCCAATAAAAGTTGATAAAATTTCTTTTTCAACAAAAGGTAAATTATTGCTGTTTTCTATCTAAAATCATTCTCCTGCCCTTGTTCCAATTTATTTGGGGTCGGCGCAACATGTCTTTTTCTTCCATACTTCTCTATTAGTCGTCATCTCGGTAGTCACTCCCTTTCTGGCCATATCATCTTTCACACAGTCCATCCATCGTTTCTTTGGTCTCCCCTTACCCGTATAGCCCTCCATGTTCATACTCAACACTTTCCTGACGACATTTTCCTCATTCCTCCGCATCACATGCCTATACCATGACAACCGATTTCCACACAACTTTTCAGTCACCGGTGTCACTTTCAGACTTCCTCTTACATACTCATTTCTTATTCTATCCATTCGCGTAATACCACACATCCCTCTTAGCATTCTCATCTCGGCTGCATGCAATTGCCTTTCATTCATTGCGTCATTCTTTTTATGGCCCAACATTCTGATCCATACAAGACAGCAGGTCTAACCATTGTTGTATAAATCTTGCCCTTGAGTTTAAGGGGAATGCGGGAGTCGCAGATTGTTCCCGTGACCTGCCGCTATTTCATCCATCCAGTGTTAATTCTGTGCTTAACAGTCCGGTCTACTTCGCCATAATAATGGCATTAAATAACATTGGAAAAAATATTAATCATCAATTGTTAAGAAATTGTTTATAAACAAATAGCCAAATTTAATATAAAAAATACCATGTAATAATTAGTTAAGGAATTATTTTCTCTTTAACAATCATAATTGATATTTCTTAAGAGTCTACCGAGCGCTCAGTGGCGCCCTCATCGCTTGTTTTGTTATTTCTTTGAATTTAAAAATAAAATTCAGAAAATAAGCACGTTAAGTTGTACTCCACAAAACTATACATTATTATTATTATAAACAGTAGTTTTATATTGTTAAGTTTTATTGTAATCATTAAAACGGGAAATGGTGGCTACGCGGAGCCCTATTTCAGCGTTAAACAAAAAATGTAGCCTCTCGAATGTCTTATGTTACACAGTTCGACATAAGAAAAAATGCTCCAAGTGTCTTAAGTCGGACAGTTACACTAAATTGACAAGTGAAAATATTAAAATGACCTTTATGATAATGTAATCCTAATACAGCTTGACAAGCTTGACAATTTCAATCAAGTCAATTTAGTCTCCGACATTCGAGAGGATAGTGGAGATAGAGTTTCGGGAGTCGAGAAAAAGTCTCGACTCCCGAAACTCTATCTCCACTATCCTCTCGAATGTCGGAGACTAAATTGACTTGACTGAAATTGTCAAGCTTGTCAAGCTGTATCACCTTAATTTGTTAATAACAATTGCATTTTTTATGTGCGTGTGTGTAATACTCCTCCTCCTCGAGATACATTTTTCTAGACGTCATTCCGAATCGAATGAGCTATCGCTCATATTTTTAGTAGCTTTATCAAGAATTAACACGTTTTTTAACTTGTTGACTAGCCTACTAACACTTCAGGAATGCTTTCTAGTCACTTTAAGGCTAGGAACTCACGGAGTGATTTTCACCCGCGCCCGCCGCGGTTGCGGGTCCGTAGCTCCTGTAGAATGCAAATCTATATGTAAAAAATTAAAGCATATTTCACGACGCGTTTTACGCCCGCGGTGTGCGCGGTTGTATGCGGCTCCCGCTGTACCGGCGGGCAACTAGTAGTATCGCGCGGGCCGCGGTCACCCGCAGCCTCGGCGGTTTGCGCCCGCGCGCTCTGCTTTTGGTCGGCGGCCGTTTTGCACCAAGTGACTTGTTATTACACGTGGGGATCGTGACGTGTCTGTGCACGTTTGTCAACAAACATTACAAAATGGATATTGAAAAGAGCTTGACGCTCAAAGCATGGGAAGAAATCTGTGTTGCGATCATGGCCCGTCAAGTTAGCGGGCGATGATCGCATCCGCGACGGCTGCATAACCGCACAAACAAGCACTCTCGTGAGTTTAGAAATAAAACCGCTGTTCTGAAACACTGAAGTCAAAACATCGCAACAATGAGATTTGCGCTAATACACACAACACAGCATTCTACACAAAAAGTTTTCTAGGCATGGCACCTAGATTGTATAACAAAATACCGAAACCTATTAGAGATAAACGCGAATTGATTGATTAAAAAAAATATTTAAACAACTTCTTAGTGCAGAAGGCGTACTATACAGTTAGTGAATACTTAGACGATAATGCAAAGTATGTAGATAAGTATGTGCATTAAGGGTTAGAGGTAATTAAATACTGTGATTATTTTAGTTGCATAATTTAAATTTTACAAATTTTGTACGCAGAACCGTTAACCATTTTTTTTTTAAGATTACTTTTATGTAATTTACTGCGGATAAATTTTGTTATTTAATTTAATTGAATTTAATTCTGTTACATAAGTATAATTTTAGATAAGAACCACTTTATAAGTATTTGTACGCCGTCAGCGGCAACACGTAGTGTACCCATACATGTTATATTTACAACACCTGTTTTTACACCCACCTATGTTTTACAAATAAAAAAAACTTTAACTTTAACGGCGTGGGTGAAAATTGCTCCGTGAGTTCTTAGCCTTAGCTAGTTTAAGTTACTTTGGTAAGTTAGTTACCTTGCCTCTAGCTACTTATCTTACTATTTAAATATGTAGCGTGTTTACAATTTTAGTTCAAATTGATATTGACTTTAATAAATTGTTCTTTTCGTTCATAGAATTCTTAACGGAACCCAAAGGAGATCCGCTAAAATTGCCCCAGGCCCGGCGCAAAAGAAATATATCTCAGATTTTAGAGAAATAATAGTAGAAATATTGTAAAGTATCGCAATTGCCAAAGGATATTGCTCTGCGTCCATACATTGTTGGCCCTGGAGCCAAGAGCATCGGATAATTATGTATTGTATTCTCTATCATTTGGAGACTCCTAGAAGATCTTGTTTTTATAGCGGACTAGCTGCAGAAAAGATATATTTCAAAAAAAGTATCAGATTTTGAGGTTATAATCTAACCATAACAACGAATATTAAATGTAGGTACCTACCATGATTTTTCATAGCTCTGAGTAATTTTTAAGAAACTGAAAAGTAATATCATAATACCTACCTAGATAATTAGGTACCTATGCAGTTATTTTTCTAAAAAATGGATGCAAGTGCAAAATTAATATACATTAAACTAATCAACATAGGTAGGTAACTGAATTCGTAGCATTCGTTTTGGAATGAGATGAGTAGAAATAGCGTCCCTATGCCTGAACGGTGTGCATAGGATACCAGCTTTACCAATTAGATGGTAATAAGTGATTTTTTAAAACCTAGTCCTACAATATTTATATTTGAATAAGAAATAAAACACAGATTTTAATTTCACGTTTATTGTTCTTCGTCTAAATTACGAATTAAAATAGTGTCTAAAAACTGTGCAAGGGGGTTGACATTATTTTGATAACTCGCATATTTAGGTACCAAATAATGGTCATAACATGGGCGCAGCAACCGATAGTTCTGCGCCCAACGATACAATTACAGCAATATTCGACTATTGCCTGTCGACCTATTTGTGATGAGTCAATTAAAATATATACAAAATACACTTTAGTACTTATATGACGGCTGTGAATTTTCCCCCGTAATAACCATACGGTTTCAGAATTTAATTCTAATTCTGTGATCAATTGTTTAAGTCCGTTTTAAAGTGCCAAGTTATCGTTCGAGCGGTACACAGTTCCGAAAATCACAGCCAGGTCAATCGTTTTTTAAACCAATCCAAGTCCGTTAAAATAGCCAAGTCGTAAAAAAGTCCTGAAAGTCACCAAAACACCGAACACAAGAAAAGAACACAGGAAAAAGCACAGCGCAGAAACTGTAACTCTCAATTGTGGTAACAATGACTTTTTTTTTTTAATAATTTTATGGCATGGCTTTTTGGCCTTTGTGCCATTGGTAACAATGACACGTTCACCGGCAAAACTAGGGATGTAATACGACACCATTAATCGATTTTTCGATTATGATTTACTGTGGTCTTAAATTATTACAGTCTGTTACATCTACTTTGTCATATAAACATTACAAGTATGTATGACAATGGTTTATTTTATATATAACAACACTCGTCTATACTGGTAATAATAATATATAATAACATCTGTATCTAGTTTGCAATATTGTTTTTTAAATAAAACATTAGGTAATTGTGATGTGTTTAGTAAAAATAAGTATTTTTTTCGTTTAATGAACCGCAAAAGGAGCGTTATTTTTGTATTAATTGTCGTAAATAATGAATTAGTTTGAATGATTGTATAGAAATAAAGAAGTTTTGATTATTGTATAATATTATTCTTACTACCTATTTAAATTGGAGTATGACTGCATTCATAAAGTATTTTATTAGGTTTTTAAAACTACACTTTAGAAAAAAAAACACAATCGATCGATTAATAATTCAATCGATCGATTATAATTGATCGGACATCCCTATTTCACTTTTGACACGACATAGGTAAAGATGGCGATGTAATGTTATTAGTCGCATTAAATTCTATTAAAAATACATTTTGGAATACAGCTAGTCCGTGATACAGAAGTATTTGCAACTTATATAATAAAATAGGCGATTAATTATCGTATATTCTCAAACTCTTCATTGCACAGGGCCATTTTGAACATTGTCTTTTGGTGGCTAACATAGTTATCTTGCCCAAAGAAGTTTCACAGGCGCTAGATGTAAAAATGACACTTTTAAGTAAAGTATCATTTCTGGTGAACAAGTCCTGACCCCCAATACCTAAAAATTGTTATTAATTTGTCTATAATTTGTATGTAACTGTTTAACTGACTAACATCCACCAAATATTTGTATGCCATCACTGCATGGCGTAATGTGTCTGTACTCAATTTTATATGTAACATCTTTTGCACCCACCACATTTTATGCAAATAAATGATATTGGTTTTCATTTTTGAATGATTTTTCTGGTTTCTGATCGATGAAGGTCAAATATGATGTACTTTGGCACAAAAAGTATGCACAGCCGAACACTATACCGTTAGTCAATAGCACGGATGTTCTAAAAACGATAAATCCTCGATTTTAGAAGGTAAACTTGCGTAATGGTGGCGAGTAGCTACCGAGGTGGACTTATCAACGAATAAAACTGCTGCCCGGGATTGAGTGTGAGCTCGTTGCGCTTCACCAATTTGGATTTCGATTCTTCTTCTTCTTACGTTGATAAATATGTTCTTCTGACGTTCATGTTCGGGGTCACCAATTTAGGAATGAAACTCGGTTCAGTTGTAATAGATCTGTAAGTATTTGAATCACAGCAGTAAAATATACGTATTATACGTATACACAAACACAAGACAGGAATCTAGTTAGTTATTCACACAGAGTTAATAAATATATTTTTATACATTCTGATTCAAAAATACTAAGTCACTCGTACAGGTCACTTGTTGTCCCCCCCCGGGGTTCCCGCATTATCGAGGCGGGGGGGCTCAGTAGTCGTGGCTTGGTCACCCACGGTGAAGCGAAAAGGAACCCGAAGAGGGGCCGCTCGTCAGTGCTTTTTCCAGGAAGTCGACGACGTAGCTGCCAACAGGTAGGTTGCGGTGCCGCTTGGGCGACATCGCAACTGAGGCGGGCCGTGATGTCGTATGGGAGGCATCGCGGCTGAGGCTTGAAGGCCGCGGCGGGAGAGGAGTGCCGGTATTGCGGTACGCCGATCTCCCTACCTTCCGCGGCCTTGACAGGGTCGCCACCGTCTGATGGCGGACGCGGTGGGGCCGCAGGGGAGGAGGAGTATCGGTATTTCGTTGGCCGCTCTGCCAATCCTCTGCGGCCGAAAAGTGGTAGGCGGCCGGGCTACTGACCTGACCGGTCGCAGGGGTACCAAGGGTGCCTAGACACGGGGTCGTCTGGCGTCCATGTGCTGGTTTGGTCCATGGGATGGTCACGGTGCGCAAGGTGTTCTTGTGCGCCGGTGATGGGGTTGCTCCCCAGAGGAGGGTCCGGTGACGGACAGCCGCGGCGGGTTCGCGGTGAGTGCTAACGCGTGCCCGTGTTCCCGCCACAAGCGGCAGAGTAGGACACCGTGGAGTTTTGGTCGGTTGGAGTCCCACATAACTGCACTATCTCCCCGTTATAGTGCAGCATGCGTGAGCATTTCTCCACGCAAAAAAAAAGGTCACTTGTTGTCTCTCGTGAACCCATAGACAACGAGTATGTAATTTTACCCATAGATAACACTATACGTCTAGGGTATATATGTTTTGTGCACTATACTGAACCGTCTACTATTCCCTATTTAATTACTATACTCTTTGATCGACTAACTCTCTAGACCAACTAGTGTTGTCTTTTCCTATCTCAATATTTTATTCTCTATCTACGGTATTTTTACTAACAATGGGAACCATAGATAATAATTAGTTTGGTTCGCCCACGGAGTTTCTTTCTCTACTTCGTGGGTTCGCCACAGTCGCATAAAAATACCTTGCCATGCTTGCCGCAGGCCCTTAGGGCGTGGCGAAGCCCCTATCAATAGGATGGCTATAAGGCTAAATGTAGATCGACTCTTCTCGTACTAACTCTAGATTGTCTCCAATCATTCTTCAGTCTGTTGAACTATCACGTCACTGTCAGAAAATGACAATTAATTCCTTTGATTGATAGCATTTGCATGTTTATTATTAAATTTATTTTTTTATAAAATATATAAAACCAGTGGTGTAACATCTTTCCAGGTAAGCGATGCGTGACGATTCGTTTGTGGAAGCAATGTAAAACTGACTGACCTGTATCTTTTGAACGTAATGTAAAAGGATAATAAGAGTACACTTTGCAACCAAAGTGTACTTGTGTATTTTTTTTTGTACCAACTAACTCAGTCTATCGGCATCCACTGCTGGACACAAGCTTCTCCCAGGCTGCGCTACAACACTCTGTCCTCCACTTTCCACATCTAGTTTTTCCCAGCCACCTTTTTAAGGTCGTCAGTCCATCTAGCAGGAGGGCGTCCCGCACTACGCTTGCAGATACGCGGTCTCCAGTCTGAGGGTTCCGTACCAAAATGGTAAAAAGGGAACCCTTAAAGTGCGACTTCGTCCGTCTGTTTTTCGCAGCCCGCTCTACACTCACACCCGATTCTTGCTGTGAATTCACTCCGCGGTTCGCGCCGTGAACTCCACGTAAAAACGTGTTCGTTCACACTCTCAAAGTTTCGCAGCTTCGTTCGCGATCTCATGGAAAATGGACGACGATTGTGTTTGTTGCTGCTGCTGTGATGCTATGTGCTGTCTCCGTATATCAAAAATAACAAACAAACAAAAATAAGATGGAGAAAAAGAAGATGGTAGATGACGAAATTCCATCGCAGTAGAACCCGGTAAATTAATCATTTACCTGGTTAGAGTAATAATTTACATGCGAAGAGCTGCGAGTGTACATGCGTTCGCGTTCGCGCGCCGGGAACCAAGCGTAAACCCTTTCTCGCGGGACAATAAACTGAAACCTATCGGGGATAGGCGCGGAGCGGCAACGCGAAGGCGTGAAAATGCGCGAAACCATCTATACTCGCGTTTCATGGCTTTCGCGGCCATTCGCAGCGCAGCACGAGCGTAGAGCGCGCATAGTAATCGTGACTGCTGAGCGTACGTTCTGGGTCATTGGATCTTTCTATTAATAATTTCTCGCGGGATTTGTGCTCGGTATACATCATACGAGGGGGCGTTTTTAAGTTCGCGGAATGGGGGGTAACGAGTGGAAGTAAAAATTCAAATTTATTTTTCTGTTTCAATATATCATAATAAATTTATTTCAGACCATAAGTCTATAAACAAATACACATTACAATTTTATACACATAACATACATACATACATGAAAACACATACTACACAAAAAATATATATTAATAATATATGCACCTGCTAGCTAGCAGATAGCATAGCTGCTATATATGTATTTTTCTGATCTACTGAAACTGCACCTATCCTTCACTTTTTCATTACTTGAAGATTTCTTCCACTTGAAGATTTATTTCATCACTTGAAGACTTCCCACGAAGTTCTTTTTCCATGTTTGGGAATCGGTAATAATCGTTGGGAGCCAGGTCAGGACTGAGGTGAGCCAAACTTTCGAAGCCCACCTTCAGCAGTGCGGCTCCTGTGGACAGGCGCGTTGTCGTGCAGAAGGAGGACACCTTTGGTAAATTTTCCTCTTCTTTTTAGGGTTCCGTACCTCAAGAGGAAAAAACAGAACCGTTCTAGGATCACTCGTGTGTCTGTCTGTCACAGCCAATTGGCTCCGAATCTAATGGACCGATTAAGTTAAAATTTGGTACACGTATGAGTTTCTGTGATCCAAACACGGACGTGTAACGTAAATAAATGAGATTTGAATGTGGGGGTTTTGCAAACTGTACCGTGTGACATTTCAAACTTACTGTGAAGATCTCGAATATAGTTTTTTCTTTTATAATTTTAAATTAAATTGTTTTAAAGTTTTATAAGAAAATCTACTATATACTAATAAAAATAAAAATATATACAAAAATATATATATTTTTTGTATTTGTATACAAAAATTGACCTTCCCCTTATCTCCGAAACTACAGAGCCAAAATTTTGAAAAAAAAAAAAATAGTTCTATTCCTGGAAAACCTACACGAAGTCTATGGTCTTAAAATAACATGGTAAATCTCTCAATATTGTGCGTACTAACTTACATTTGCAGTTGGAATGTATGGGAACACATGTTTTTCAAGTACAATGTTAATTTTGTTCTTGGGATAAATTCATCCAAACTATGGAACCCTTCATTGTGCGTGGTCCGACACGCACTTGGCCGGTTTTTTTTTCTGACGGCTTCCTATAACCGTTTTAGGACTGAAGCGTGTGTTCACCGGTTATGGAGACACCTTTATCTTTGTAATCGATTAACAGGATCTCTTCTGCGTCCCTAGATGGGCCGTGGGTCTTCTTCAAGTCAGTCCCTGCCTTGCTTAAAGAGGGTAAACCATAGCCATTTACCCGGGAAAGAGTCCCCGTAAATGGATGACATCTCTTCCAGTATGGTTTGAACTGATTTTTCCTGCTTAGTAAGGAACTTTATAACAGCGTGGTACTCGATTTGCTGTAATATAACACATTTTATTCCAGATTTAATTGTTTGGACGACGATAGTTCAAAGACTAATGACCTAATTACGATAAAACTTAGTATATAAGTACACTAATTATGAGTTACTTAATTCGTAATGACTCAGGTAAGTTACCCCGCTGATTAGCTAACTACCCATTCCTTCCGCGAATTGAAAAACGTACCCTCGTATAGGTATTTATGACAAATAGACTTGCGCCCAATTTCCCACTTCTGTGTACGTCTCTGCATAACCCTTTGGGGAATACAGGCATAATGTTAGGATGCAATATATAGTAATATTGTAATCTCACTTCCTTAGCACGATGGGAAAGGGTCAAACGATTCTTATAATGGGATGCGTACTTACATTTATGTTATTCGGAACAATGTGCTATCTCATGACGACCGTTAATCCATCACCTCTGCCTGTGACCCAAGAAGAAATTATACTGCCTGGGACCTCAGACGATATTAAACCGATTGCGGCCCAAGAAGAAATTAAACCGCCTGCGACCGAAGATGAAAGTAAACCGCCTGCGATCGAGGATGAAATTAAACGGCCTGCGACCGAAGAAGAAATTAAACATGACACGGTATCAGGATCTTTATTAATTTATACTATCTATAGTAATAATTATAAAGCTGAAGAGTTTGTTTGCTTAAATGCGCTAATCTCTGGAACTACCAGTCGTATTTGAAATTTTATTTTTGCATTTGATAGCCCACAGTGAACGCAATGTTTATTCTCGTTCACTGATAGCCCAACTCTTCAGAAGGGTTAAGTATGAGTCTGAGTAGCCGAGTAAAAAGAAAAAAAGAAAGAACGCTAAGCGAAAATGAAGTTGCGCGGGCGGGCAATGTGCAGCGAAGCGGTGGGATGGGGCCGAAATTTCATGCGGACATAGTCGCGGGCAGAAGCTAGTACTAGTAGTAGAAGCTAGTAGACGTAAAATTTAATGAACATTTGTGTAACTCCATCACGCATAAACGGCTGAACTGATTCCGATCACAATGCTTTAAGACTTCATGCTTAGAATACGTTTAAAATGAATCATTTTAAGTTTTGTCCGTTTTGGCATAATTATTAGAATTTACCTTAACCTTTAAGTAGGGACACAGGGTCTCACAGACCCTTGGCACTTGCCGTTCACGTGAAATAAAGTACTTCCCCGCGCCCCCCGTGGCTTAGCGGCTCAGTAGCTTCGAGTTTAGTCGCGAAACCCCTAACGAAGGAGAAGGTTGCGTCGTGCGGTGCAAAATACGTAAGTTATATGGATTTAAAGTTTCGAATGGGTCTGTGGGACCCTATGTCCCCAGATCTCTTATAAACTAAATTGTATAACATTTTTTTTTTTGTTTTAGATTTTATATCTAAATGGCCGAAAATAGTGAACCAAGTACTTCTGGTTTGAAACGACCATTGCGAGATGTACCTAGGGAACAACAGTCGAATAAAATATTACGTCTGAACAGTCCATCTTTTGAAAACGAACTGAATTCTGTTTTGTTGGCTTCGGATAACTCGGATAATGAAGAAGAAGTCGAAGATCTTCTTATTGATGAAGCTGAATTTCGTCAGCGCCATCCAGAACATGATGAACAAGATCAAAATGAAGAAGAACTACCCTCTGATTCAGAAAATGTGATTATCGAACACAGCTCAAGTGAAAGTTCAGAAGATGATGTGCTCTCAGAATTAGCTACACCTAACTATTATTACGGTAAAAATCGTTACAAATGGGCAAAAACACCACCAAGTAGTAGGGTAAGAACTCCACATCATAACATAGTTCTGCGTACGTCTTCTTCAAGGTTGACTGTGATGAATAGTTACGAAGCTTATGATATTTGGAATCAATTATTTGATGAAGACATGCGGCAAACTATTCTGAGGTGGACCAATGTGAAAATAGCTTATTACAGAGAGCGATACAAACGCCAAAATAAACCAGAACTAAAAGATCTAGATCTGATCGAATTGAATGCTTTTTTGGGTCTTCTATTTTACTCGGCTGTTTTGAAATCAAACCATGAAAACACATCTTTTATATTTGCAATGGATGGCACAGGGTGTGAAATATATAGATGCTGTATGTCGGAGACCAGATTTCTTATTCTTCAATTATGTCTGAGATTTGATCATCCGGCTGATCGAGCAGAACGACAAAAGACTGATAAAGTGGCAGCTATATCATAGATTTTCGAAAAATTTGTTGCCAATTCTCAGAAATTATATGAACCAAGCGAGAATATTACCGTGGATGAAATGCTTGTCAAGTTTCGTGGGCGGAGCCACTTGATTTCGTATATGCCAAAGAAACCTGGAAAATACGGTATGATAATTCGTGCTTTGTGCGATTCTAAGACTTTCTATTTTTACAATGGATATTTATATGCTGGAAAAGGCTCTGATGGTACTGGATTAACGGCTGATGAAAAGAAGTACCTTGTTCCAACACAATGTGTCCTTCGCCTGACGCAACCGATTCAAGGTACTAATCGCAATGTGGCAAACAAAAATTTGCCAAGAGAACTTAGACTAACCATGAAACGCGTTTTGGGTAAGGATGTGCCCCCTGATGATGAACCAACTCCTCAAGAAAATCAGAATAAGAAGAAAAGATGCTACATCTGTCCATCAAGTCTTCAAAGGAAAACCTCCTACAGCTGTGTTACATGCAAAAAGCCTGTATGTCTGCAATGCTCCAACCCACTATGCAAGGAGTGTCAAATATAATGGGGTAATTGACCCCCTGCCAGTTTTTTTTTTGTTTATTGTTAGAGTTACAAAAAAAATTTTTTTTTATAAAACAAAGATTACTTTTTAAGGAAAATATTTAATTTTGTTGATTATTTAGAAGAAAAATTATTTACTAGTATAATAAGTGATCTCACTGCGAATTGAGACTGAAAAGTGCCTATCTTTGTTTAGTTTGTAATAGAAAAAAAAAATCTTATAAATAAATGCTAAAATGTTCAAAAGTCTATTATTTATAAGCCTATCATTCACACTGATTAATCAAAATGTTATTTATTTTGTTATTTCATATTAAAATAATAGAAATATTACAGGGGTCTGTGGGACCCTATGTCCGTTCTAGTGTTACAAAAAAAAGATGTCCCTAGTTAAAGGTTAATAACCCTAAATTAATACTTAATCCATTTTCAGCTACTAGAGGCGCTCCGCACCTGGCAAAGCTCAATCAGGCAAAATGATCCTAGCTTACTAAAATACTATATAACTGAAAACAATAAAAACCTTACAAAATATTCGATACAAAGAGTCGTGCCTCCAGTTTTACCAAGTGACTCTTCTCCAAAACAAAGAGTTTTGAATGTAACAGGAAAAGTTGGCACCAAAAGTACTACATCCACTATAAACGACAACTTGTCAGTTATTAAAAGATCCGTTAATGATGTCAAACAACTTGGAAGTGACCTAAATTCTATTGTTTTAAAGATTATAGATGACAGTAGACAATTCAACATTGAAATTAAAATAGGCTTAAATGATGCATTTGTAAAGAATAAAAATGAAACCATAAACGATGAAATCCAATCGAAAGATAAATCTAAATACACTATATCCTTGAAGACAAAAGGTAATGATCAGTTTAAAAAAATTAAACTAGCAAAAAATACAATAATAAATGTAATGCCGAACGATTTTGTCACTGTTTATGAATATGATGATCATTTAGAAGAAATAAACAAAATCAACATGATTCAATCAAGTATTGCAGACTTTAACAATAGCACAAAGTATAACAGTACAGAAAACAAGGCCGTAATGCCGATGTACAGAGATGTTTGGAAGCCTATAGTAAAATTTTATAACCAAACGAAATCCAATTATCATTTTGACACAATAACCAAGCAAAATGAAAAAATAGACTTATTAGAGAAACCAAATGACGCAAGCGACGGATTCAAAACGAATCATACCAGCTTCAATACAGCAAATAATACAGCTTTCAATTTAACAATACAGACAAAAAAAGGGGATAAAGAAACTGAAAAAGGGGACTTATTAGAGAAACCAAATGATGCAAGCGACCGATGCAAAGTGAATGTTTTCAGCTCTAAAACAACAAATAATACAGCTTACAATTTAATAATACAGACAGAAAAAGGGGACAAAATAATTGAAAAAGGGGATTTATTGGAGAAACCAAATGACGCAAGCGACGGGTGCAAAACGAAGCATACCAGCTTTAAGACATCAAATAATACAGCTTACAATTTAACAATACAGACAGAAAAAGGGGAAAAAATAACTGAAAAAGGCGATTTATTACAGAAACTAAATGACGCAAGCAACAGATGTAAAACGAATGTTATCAGTTCTAAAACAGCAAATAATACTGGTTACAGTTTAACAACACAGACAGAAAAAACAAATAATACAGCCTACAATTTAACAATACAGACTGAAAAAGCAAATAATACACCTTACGAGTTAACAATACAGACAGAAAAAACAACATTACAATATTATGTCGTAACAACTATAAATGAAAACACAATAGTTCAAGCAGAAAACCTACCATTTCAATAAAAAACTATAGATGAAACTGAAACGATGGCAGAAGAGGTTAATTCAACGATTCCGTTACCAAACTGCAACAGTATTCAGAACGATACTCGTGATTTAATTGAAATAAAAAAAACTTGAGCAAAGACAAAACAGAAAAATAATTTAAATTTTAAAATGTTGGAGGAACAGTCTATCTAATTCTATTCGCCCTCTCAATATCTAATGATGTTTTAATCAATAGTGAATTAAATCAGATTCATAGCACAATCAACCTGCCTAGCCATTTCCCAAACATGGTGAGGTCGGCTTTCTGTCTAACCAGCAGGATACAGTTGAATATCAGTATTTTACATGGAGCGACTGCCTATCTGACCTCCAGAACCCAGTTATTGGGCAACACGATACTCCTTGGTAAGACTGGTTGCCAGACTTGGGCTTTTGATTACCGTAGTGACTGTGAATGTGAAGATCTACGAATCACGGCCGGGATCAAAGGCTTACCGTTCTTTTCGAGGCACGGAGTGGTCTCTATATGTAATGCATGGTCATCCATTCACTAACCGACCGCGGCTAGCGTACCTTAACCTTCGATAGACCTGTGCGCTGTTATTATGTAGCCAAGAGCTCCAGATTCATAGCACAATAGTATGCAAAATTGTCAAATGAAACGATTAACCTGCTGTGTTTGTTAAGCATCATGTAATTTACGAATGACACAATTTTGTTAATGTCTGGACCCATTGTATTGATGAATAATTACTTAATACCTTTTTTTTGTGATGAATAATCAAATAACTTCTCCCGCTCTTAAACGACTAAAACCCACCCGTGTTCCTTCAGTTGCCTGTGGCAGGGCCACGGTAACTCTTTGAAACAACCCGCAACCCTGGCAGAATAATCAATACCTACGAGTTTTATAATAAAAATGAAATTCTGTTCATTGGTAAGTTAATTACTTTTATACGAGTTTTTCTCAGAGTAGTCAGATAGAAAACGCCGACCTCATCTAGTTTAAAAAAAAAAAAAAAAACATGATTGATTTGTAAAACTGTTTGTCTACTTACAGAAATAAAATCATTCATCATTTACGGAAAGACAAATTGGAAAAGTTTCGCCAAAATTTTTCAAATTCTTTTTTGCAAGAAATTTTTTTCAGATACAATATTATTTCTATGGGATTTTTTGTGTGTCATTTTTTGTGTTATGGGTCAGCTAGTTTGTAATAAACGAATCATTTTATTTGGTCAAGCACGTTGTATTTTATTTATTATATTGTGTCCCTGCATTGTAGTTATTCGCATGCTGTTGATGGAAGCATGGCTTTTAATGGAGCTGTTACGGATCTTCTCAATGATACTTACGATTTGTAAGGTTGATTGGTTGGAGTAAAGCGATTGCCTATGCATGAGGTCCTGGATTCGATTCCCAGTTCAGGCACAGTGTTATAGGTTCTTCTTATCTGGAACTACTCAGTAGCAACCCGGAGTTTGGATTTGTCACCGGTTGGTGGCAACACCCTCTATTACATGAGACTGGCGACATGTGGGTGTACTGTAGGTTACATGGGTGTACCTCTACCTAACGCCTTCGGGCAATACAGCCGTGATGTTATGGTATGTTATAAAACGATTAGTAAGTTAAGGCGCAACCCACCGCGGCGCACGCTGTGCACGGGCACGTGTCGCATTTTAGCTGCGTGGATTCATTTGACAACGTGGGTCTACGTTTCCACTGCAGCACACACGCGTGCATTGCCCACCGCGGCGCACGGAGAGGCTATGCACGTGTTTTTACCAAGACTATGGTGCGTAGCTTTCCTGAGAGAGATGTGACGGGCGGGGAAGCGTCGCCTGCCATTTTGAGTTTTTACAATTGCTAGGCAGTGTTGCCAACGAATATGAATATGATTGTCTATCCAAAATTGGTGTTTTCTTTTCTTTTGCAATTCACTCAACAATAGATCATCAATCTCACTTTCAAATTCATCGTCAGAAGAACTGTCTAGCAAAGTCAGTGCCAATGCCATTCTATAAGTACCTAGATACAATATTATAAATGATAAATGATTTTTATTTCTGTAAGTAGGTTTGTACAAACACTTTTACAAGTCAATTATGTTTTTTTTTAAACTAGATGAGGTCGGCGTTTCCTATCTGACTACTCTGTGAAGAAAGGCCGAAACAAACTCAGAGGTCACAATCTCATATAAAGTCCAGACATAATCTTGGTTACTTCATGTGAAGACCATGTAGATTGGTGTCTGAAATGGTCTTTTGAGGAAAGAACCACACAGATTGAGAGGACCTGTCCAGTCAGTGCACGCATTTGTCAGTAATCGCGCAGCTCAACTCAGAACTTAAGGAGCTTATACGAGAAACACGAAACGCGTCCGTTCCAGAAGGCGTCTCAAAACTACTGCGATACAGTTGTACATAATCGTAGTTAATATTCGTGTATAGTGTGTACCGCATGCACAGCGTGCGCGGCGTTGACAGTGTAGAAGCTATGTGAGTGCCACATTCGAGCAAGCCACGGATGTACTAATGACGTCAATTGATGCGTAGCGTGTCCGTGGGTTGCAGTGGACACAATCACATACATTTTCTTGCAAACCGAAGCTTGACACACGTGCGTAGCCTCTCCGTGCGCCACAGTGAGTTTACGCCGTTAAAGGAATCTGGGAATATCAATTCACAAAAAAACCAAAAGATAAAAGTAGGGCACTGCACAATCAACAAACTCTTAGCTTTTCAAACTACATTTACGTGCGTACTCGGCCTTGCAATACATTTTTATACAGTTTAATAAGATAAACTGCATTTACATTGTACTTTAAAGTTAAAATTAATAGGTGTTGTGCGAGACACGTGCTCCTTGCCTGTTGCCACAGTAGAACTTGATCAATCAGTGAATGTTGGAGCAAATGCTTGCGAAATATTGTACTAACCTATGTTTAAATGTTTTGCTTTGATTGGCCTTATAATACTTATGCAGTTATAAGCCTTTAGCTGTTCATCGCCTCAAATGTTAATGTTTTCTGAGGGACGAAACTCTTACAAGTAATAAATTATAATGATTTTATACTAGAGTATAATTAGCCAGCCGTACAAGTTATATTATATAGTGCATACTTCTGATGAGAAGATGAAACAGTAGCTTGTCTGAAGAAAGACCAGTGATATATTTAATTTGAGTTGAATTTATTCTAAAGCACGTTCTGAAAGATGCAATTACGGTTCAAGACAGATTTCCATCCCGAGTTAATGTAGGTACCGCCTAATATCCCTAAAGGCTCATTTAGGGCTCGTATACGGTGCGGGAGATTTCTGTAACGCATGCCATAGGGCCCGCATACAGGGAACCGTTTTCATTAGTCGATAGGGCCCGCATGTGACGTGCTGGAGATTTTCGTATAACATGCCATAGGGCATAGGGCGAGGAACCGTTTTCATTAGTCGAAAGGGTACGATTGCCGTATACGGAGAACCTGCGCCGCACGTTTGGCACTTGCTTTGAAGACTCATTTTCATTGGTCATTTTCATTGGGTGTGAGTCTGCACGCTTTCTACCGACCGATGAATTTAATTGGTCGCTACGCCCACTATGGGGATTCCCCGCAGATGGTGTAATGACCATAGATTTACTAGTATCTTTTTTTTAAAGTAAATTTATTTTTTATTGGCTTAACTTACTAAAGAAAACATTAGAATAACGTTGTCGTTTGTTAAATTTTACAAAATCTAGCCACCTCGTTCGTGCGATTTGAAGCCATTACTTTATTTTCTCTGCGGATATGTAAAATCGCATATCTATTCCGATAAACCAGTAACAATTGAGCACTTGGATGCCAACATTCGATGCATTATTGCCGAGATACAGCCTGATTTACTGCGAAGAATGTGTGAAAATTTGACCTCCAGATTACATCATGTGCTCGTCAGCCGCGGCTGCCACATGCCCGGAATCATGTTCAAACATTAATGCCACAAAATTATCTATCAAATAAAGCCAATTTCATGATAATTAAAACATTTTTTGTGTTATATTTCAAGTTCTCCCCTCTAAAAAAATACCTGATACAAGTAAAAATAAAAACTTAAAGTATAGGTAGATTATATAAAAATGGTCAAGAGAGAGTTGGACTCGCGCACCGAGGGTTCCGTACCATCCTACTTCCTACTTATACTACTAATATTATAAATGCGAAAGTTTGTGAGGATGGAGGGATGTTTGTTACTCTTTCACGCAAAAACTACTGAACGGATATTTATGAAATTTGGCACACGGATAGTTTATAACCTGGATTAACACATAGGATACTTTTTATTTCGATATTCTTAAGGGTTCGAGACTTACGCGGGTGAAACCGCGGGGCACTGCTAGTCATATATAAAAAAATGTGCTATTTACAGACATCGTTTTATTTTTCCTGTAATCTTTACATAAACTTCTATCACACAGAATAATTTCAAATCTTTCTCTATGCAAACTTCAGAGCGGCCTAAAATAAAATGTTTGAGAATCTGCAAACAGCGCTCTTTCATATGATACCCCATATGCCTTAGTAGACCCACTTCGAATTTTCAAGACAGGGGGCTCCGACTCCAAGGACCATATGTTGAGTATCAAGCTCCAGGTGTGCTGCTGGTGGTCTTGACTGAGTAAAACTACTTGATTTGGATAATGACTATATTTCTTCATTAGGTACTGATACAATTTATTTAAGGAGACGACCGATATGTGTGCGCACGCTCAAGGCGACGGCGAGCGAGTGAGTGGCGAGGGAAGCCCACGATCGCGGTGTGGTGTGTGGCCCGATGCGACGTCAGGAACAGGACTTTCAGTCTCTGTTGCAAACATAATTAAAACATTTTTTTTCTTTCTTATTTGCAAAATAGTTGGGCAAACGTCTTATAAAACTATTCCAAAATTCAAGTTGATAGCATTTGTAGTTCTTGAGATATCTAGCTGTGACAGACCGAGTCGCACCATAAGGGTTCCTTTTTACTATTTTGGTATGGAATCCTAATTCCGGATTCCTAATTTCGGATTTTGGTAAATTAGATACAATTATAATAAAATTATTAATAGCAAATAGTCAAGCTGATCCTAGCTTAAAAAAATGTTGGCGAACAAAAACACCAATAAATTACACATCGTTACTTATAAACACACCCAAAAACAGCTTTTGAGCACTCAATATTCAAAAACGCATATTTTTTAATAATGAACTTCAAAGAAATAAAATCTCTAATCTAAGTAGTGGCATATATTAATATGTGGTAGTGGCAGAGTTTCGAAGTGAATTACGAAATAAGTTGCGAAACAGTCGAAGTGATGGACGCTCACTTTTTAAAAGCGAATGGGGGCCATTGTTCTCTCAGCTTTAAAGACGGATCCTGTACTAGAGTGTGTTACGTACTGCGAAGATATTCTTCAACATACATACATAAACTCACGCCTTCTTCCCACGAAGGCAGGCAGAAACTACAGAACGCCACCTACTATGATCCTTTAATACTCTTTTTGCCTCGTGTACGTTCATACATCTGGTCATACACGCACGCCGGTTGCGAGTACTACGCACCTGAGCTTTCCGAAGAAGATTACCAATAAGGTCTCTAGTCTTGTACCATTAAGGTAATGTTCTTCTTAAGGTAGTGTTTCCATTAACCTCTGCCTTGTAAATAGCTTTTGTTAGTCGCTTTTCATTCATCCTCTCAACATGACCAAACCATCAAAGCACACTCTTTTCAATTTCTGTCACTACATCTTCTTTTAAAACGCACGGTTGCCTTATCACATCATTCCTCAGTCTATCATTCATAGACACACCACACATGCTTCGCAAGGAACGCATTTCAATAGATCTGCCTAGCTTTTTCCCAACTATGTTGGGGTCGGCTTCCAGTCTAACCGGATGCAGCTGAATACCAGTATTTTACATGGAGCGACTGCCTATCTGACCTCAATAACCCAATTATTGGGTAATACGATACCCCTTGGTAAGACTGGTTGTCAGACTTTCGGGCTTCTGACGACCCGTAACGACTGTCAAAGATCCTCGAATGACAGCCGGGACCAACGGCTTAACGTGCTTTCCGAGGCACGGAGGAGTCTCGGTATGAAAAGATGGTCACTCATCCACAGACCAACCCCGGAAAGCGTAGCCTGTCCTGATGGATCGATCCGTGCGGCTGTTATTACTTAACCACGAGCTCAAAGAACGCATTTCTAAATCATTTATTCTATTTTCATGCTTCTTTTGCCACATCCAACATTCATACTTCCATACATAAGCGTAGGCACCAGCACACCATTGTGAACAGCTAGTCGAGCCTTTTTGAACATCAACTGGATGGTCACAATCGCATCCATAGCACCATTCACTTTATTTCCCGCATTTACTCTTCTTTCCACATCTTCATCAATCTTTCCATGCCTTGTAAATAGACTCTCCAAATAAATATACAAACTCACTTACTTGCTACACACTCTTATACCTAATTTATTTTCACATCATACACCTTCGTGTTAGTCACACTTATATTCATCCCTTTCATCTTATATCAACAACTGCAACTGTTCTGCTGACGATGTAAAAGTAGAACTTGATCATCTGCGTTGAGAAGGCATTTGACAGGCAACTCATACATCCTCAATTCGCACTCATCCTTTTCAAATCTGTCAGACTACTATCCATGTAAAAGTTGAACAGCTACATTATAGACAGGTTTTATTTGAGAGATACTAGTTTCAGAATAGATTTTTTTCTCATTAACATAATACACATATTGTCATATGAAATGGATAATCAGCAGCACCCAATCGTATCACAATCTGCATCAATTATAGCTCAGAGATGTCTAGGTACCGGTAAACACAGGCCTCCTCAAGAATCGTATTAAATACCATTATTGTGAAATCTTCTAAAGCCTCGAGTGCGTCGGCACGGCACACCATATAACATATTCCCATGGATAACATAAAAAACCCAGAACGTCTCTTCAACATCTCCAGAACAAATACTTTGTGTCCATAACACAGTACAGACACTCCGCACAAACAAAATCATTTACCACATACAATTCCACTCCTCTTAATCCACCATCAATCATGACTACCTCAACAAAAACTGCACACAGCCGTGCTACAGTCGTGCATAGCAACAAGACGTTCTAAAATAATTTGGGTGGCGCTGCGCCGGCGCAGCCGAGAGAGCGGCGCGCGTTCCCACGTGCGCGCCGGCCTGCCTTGAACGACCTTGCCGGTCGCCTGGTTTTACTTGCAGCGATTGTACGTTCAGATGATGATGGAGAATGCTTTTAATTTTGATTTGTATGCTTTGACTTAATTCATAAGCATCCTGATCATCACCATTCTCTTCCCTTTGCCCCAATTTATTTGCGGTCTACGTAACATGTCTTTTTCTTCCTTACTTCTCTATTAGTCGTCACTTAGTAGTAAGCCCCTTTCTAGCCATATCATCTTTCACACAGACCATCCATCGTTTCTTTGGTCTCCTACTATTATAGCCATCCACATTCATACTCAAAACTTTCTTCACGGCATTTTCCTCATTCCTCCGCAACGCATGCCCATACCATGACAATCGATCATAAGCATTCTGGAGCTAGATCACCACCACTTAAAGCAGTATTATTTTAATCTTACTTCAGTGTGGGAAAGAGATGGAGCTAGACGTTCTGTATAGCTCCATCTCATTCTCACACAGAAGTAACCTTAAAATAATACTGCTTTAAAAGGTGGTGGTTGACCCCCAGGATCACCAGCAAAGAAAATATTTGTTTATTAATTTGAGATACTTTCAGTACCATCGTCAACCGCATCGTCGCTAAACATCAAGTTGGGATAGTAGTCAAATGCGAGCCTATCTAATGTGTAAAATACCATTTAAAATAATACGTGATAAAAGTTGTAAGTGGACCGAGATGACCAGGAAAGCCACCTCTGCTTTATGGAACTACAGTACAACCTCGCTAACCCGGCACTAATTCAGACACAAAGGTGGAGTAGTGGAGTTGTGAAAATATTGCAAAATATTGGGCCATGTTGTATACTTCTTCTGGTCTTCTTTCCATGGTGTTAACATGCTCCACTATATTCAACTTCTTTTTAACACGCCCAACGTCGTCGCATCTTTTCGCCTTTATTACTTGTACCTACTAGTAGAAACCATAACGACAGATTAAGCATATGAAACGGAATTATCAGCGAAAATCAATCCAAATCAACCTCGTGTTGGTTTTGGCGCGTACTCACGTTCACTAGGAAGCTGAACTAGCAATACAAAAAATGCTAATTCATACGTGCCGGTGTTTTGAAGTGCCAGATTACCAAGATTGTACTAAAGAGAGAGAGAGAGAGAGAAAATAGTTTTACATGATAAGAATGAGTCTAAAGATTGGCAAACAGTGGAACAGGCAATGGCATGATTAGGTACATTTCGAAGAGAATATCCATAATATTGTTTCATCCATTCATGAAGGGGTTGAAGAGTTTATTAGATACAATTTCTACTCTGCAATACATTTGCCTCGTAATTATTACGGAACGAAACAAAAGCTAACAATACCTGGTATTTTGTGTCAGGTGGAATGTGGCGTAGGCAAAAAATATAAATGTTCTTTTTCCGTTCCCCTTGCCAAATGGGACGTGTATACGGCGTGGGTGCTGTGACGTTGTGGATTCGACTTATTGTAAAGTACTCCGTAAAAGAAAGATTTGTGGACAGAAATCTTTTTTTTGATGTTGTTTATATTATATATTACTAGCTGTTCCTGCCTCGCGTCGCCCGGTTGAATTTCATGTCTGTTGAATTTGTTGAATTTCATACCCTTCATTCAATTTCATATCTCCAGTGGTGGCTGTGTGTTGTCTGTTTTTATAAAAAGTACCATCCAAATTGCCAACATTTTGAAGTGTGGAGTCCAACCGTCCTGAAGTGTAGTACATACATATATTCAGCATCGGCAATTGATTTTTATTACAGTTAATATTAAGTTTAAGTTGTAATCTGTGGAAAATGTAGTATGTAGTATATAATATTTTGGTAAGTTACTTCTTTTATTTTTATTATATCTGTTTGTATTCCGTTATGACATAAAAAATTTAAATAAATAATTGCTCGGCAGTAGTAGAAAAGAACACTGCGAATGTTTTTCGAAGGCTATATAGAACTGTAAAGACTGGATATTTGAACCAATATTTTTGTCGAGTTAAATATTGTACCTCTTAAATATTGTTGTGTCTAGTACCCGAATTCTTCACACTCATCAAAGTATGTGGTAGCATAATGACGCATATCGCAATTGTTCAGTGGCGTCTAATTCCGTGAGTCATGACTGTCATTAGTGCCAAATTGCCAGCCGCTCGGTTACTGGCACATCACGTACATTCATGACTGATTCTAATTCGTATTTTTTTTTTTCATCTATAAATTCCAGTCCAGAAAAATGTTTGCCAACAAACGTTGTGCTGGCGATTGCCAATGAGATGAATGAGATTTCATTGTTCAATGGGAGTTTCGGTCTATCGACATTAGCATACTTACTATTGCTGAATGATATCGTGAACTACACCACCATGGAAGGTCAGACAATTCAATTTCGTGGCAAATTGAATTGTCTGACATATTCAGTTTTCCACCTCCAATGATGTGCTTTTCCTCGGGTGACCCCTCGCGCTGTGCTGACGCGGTTGCGGACGTGATTCGGCAGGGGATGGAATATTTTATTCCATTCTCCGACATCCCGCTCGGTCACAAATCCCGGCCTTGGTATAATGCAGAATGTGCCCACGCTGAGGCCCGAAAAGAGACTGCCTACCAAGCCTGGGTCAAGGCCCGCGACCGCAAAGTTAGAGCGCGCAGGGTTCGCGCGAAGAAGAGAGCCTTTAATTCTGCCGCCAAGTTCTGCAAGCGGGTTTTGCGTAGGGCACGTTTTGACCATGTCGGACATATCGGGGCCAGGCTGGCTTCGCACCCTCCGGGTAGTAAACAGTTCTGGTCCCTGTCTAAAGCGGTTGAAACGAATTTCTGTCGTCCCACTTCACCTCCTATGATGAAACCTGATGGGTCGCTGGCTCACTCTGCAACTGAGAAGGCAAATTTATTTGCATCTCTCTTCGCAAGCAATTCACGTCTGGACGCTGGCTCAAAGCAACCACCTACTGTACCTCATTGTGACTCCTCGATGCCGGAGATCGCAGTACACATTAAAGAGGTCCGAAGAGTATTGTGCAGTCTAGACGTGAACAAGGCCAGCGGGCCTGACGGCATTCCAGCGAGAGTGTTGAGGCAGTGTGCGCCTGAACTGTCTCCTGTATTGACACGTTTGTTCCGCCTCTCTCTTGAAAAAAGAACGGTGCCGAAATCCTGGAAGCTTGCAAATGTACAACCAGTGCCCAAAAAAGGCGACCGTGCAGACCCTGCCCATTACCGTCCGATCGCCATTACCTCCATTCTGTGCAAAGTTTTGGAAAGGGTACTGAACAATAAGTTGCTGAACTACCTTGAAGACAATGATCTCCTCAGTGACCGTCAATATGGCTTTCGCCGGGGACGGTCAACTGGCGATCTTCTTGTGTATGTCACGCACTGCTTTGGCGAAGCCATCGAGAAACACGGCGAAGCACTGGCTGTATCGCTTGACATCTCGAAGGCCTTTGACAGGGTCTGGCACGCTGCTCTGCTCAGCAAGCTTCCTGCTTATGGCATCCCAGCTGATTTTTGTAGCTGGATATCAGATTTCCTTAGTGAACGGGCGATTAGAGTAGTTGTTGATGGCTGCTCTTCTGACCTTATGGCTATTGATGCCGGAGTTCCTCAGGGGTCTGTTCTCTCTGCAACTCGTTTCCTGCTGCACATCAATGACCTGCTTCGGCCTGGTATTGTTGGGTACGCAGATGACAGTACAGTTTCAGAGAGATACTTGTCCAGCGCAAAAACCAGCGGGGCTGAAGTTCGTTCCTTGAGAGAGGCCATGGTAGAGCGGACAGATTTGACCTTAAGCTTTGTCTCCCAGTGGGGTGATGATAATCTGGTCTCTTTTAACGCAGGCGTGTCTTTTTACCGCTAAAAAGAGTCGTTTCGCCCTAACTCCTACTTTTCGAGGTACATCTGTTCCTGTAACTGATCGACTTGAGCTCCTAGGCATGGAGTTGACATCTGGTCTCAACTTCGGCGCCACCATCGAGTACAAGGCCCAAACTGCGGCCAAGAAACTGGGCATCCTAAATAGGGTGAAGCGATACTTTACGCCTGGACAGCTTTTAACCCTTTACAAAGCGCAAGTCCGATCCTGCATGGAGTATTGCAGTCACCTTTGGGATGGATCAGCTAAGTACCAACTAGCCGCGCTTGACTCGGTGGAACGCAGAGCTAAGAGGCTCATTGGCGACGTAAAACTGGTGGATGCCAAGCTTCATTGCTTGGCTCATCGCCGCAAGGTTGCCTGCTTGTCGGTCTTCTACAGATTGTACTTCGGAGAGTGTGCCCGAGAACTCCATGACCTCATTCCACCGGCCCCCTTCTACCACCGGACATCTAGACGCACTGCCAGTTACCATCCCTACCTGGTTGCTATTCCACCAATTCGCACTAAGCGCTTCCAAATGTCTTTTATAATGCGCACAGCAAAAGAGTGGAACTCACTACCTGCGTCTGTGTTTCCGAACGTATACAACCCTAATCTCTTCAAAGTGAGAGTGAACAGGCTTCTTCTGGGTAAGCTCACTCCATCGTCGACTATGTCTCTGTCACCTCTGACCTAGACTAGAGTCAATAGCAAACCCATCACAAATAAAAAAAAAAAAAAAAAAAAATGGTGTCATGGATATCAAAAACATTTCTCTAAGTTTTATTTCAGTTTATAGATCTCCGCCTCTAAAATAAACTCCATGTACATGTAGGTACATAATTAATAGGTATTTTAAGGCTTTAATCATCATCATCATCATCATCATAATATCAGCTCAGAATGACTGCCGGCTATAGGCCTCCCATTTTTTCATTTCAGCCCAGGATCATCCACTGCTAGCTATAGGCCTCCCCTTTTTATTTCAACCCAGAATCACCTACTGCTGGCTATAGGCCTCCCCTTTTTATTTCAGCCCAGAATCACCTACTGCTGGCTATAGGCCTCCCCTTTTTATTTCAGCCCAGAATCACCTACTGCTGGCTATAGGCCTCCCCTTTTTATTTCAGCCCAGAATAACCTACTGCTGGCTATAGGCCTCCCCTTTTTATTTCGGTCCAGAATCACCTACTGCTGGCTATAGGCCTCCCCTTTTTATTTCAGCCCAGAATCACCTACTGCTGGCTATAGGCCTCCCCTTTTTATTTCAACCCAGAATCACCTACTGCTGGCTATAGGCCTCCCCTTTTTATTTCAGCCCAGAATCACCTACTGCTGGCTATAGGCCTCCCCTTTTTATTTCAGCCCAGAATCACCTACTGCTGGCTATAGGCCTCCCCTTTTTATTTCAGCCCAGAATCACCTACAGCTGGCTATAGGCCTCCCCTTTTTATTTCAACCCAGAATCACCTACTGCTGGCTATAGGCCTCCACTTTTTATTTCAACCCAGAATCACCTACTGCTGGCTATAGGCCTCCACTTTTTATTTCAACCCAGAATCACCTACTGCTGGCTATAGGCCTCCCCTTTTCCGCCATACATCCCAGTTCAGTGCGTCCCTCATCCAGGTCTTTCCCGCGACTTTGACGATATCATCAACCCAACGCGCTTTTGGACGGCCCTGGTCTCTTCGGCCTAACCTTGGCCACTATTTGGTCACAGCTTTACTCCATCGGCCATCTCCGTGTCTAACTAGATGTCCTGCCCAACTCCACTTGGTCTAAATAGTAAGTAAATATCGACGCTTGAAAGGCAACCCTCACCAAGCGACATTGAGTAAACTTTACAGGAGAGTGATTTAGAGTTCAAATATAAAAATAAAAAATTATAAAAATTCACCTAACTGTTCGAGTAAAATTATATCCTCATTTTAATCGAAAAATTAAGTGTTTTTTTTATTTGAACTTTAAATTACTAGTCAATGTCGCTTAGTGAGGGTTGCCTTTCAAGTGCCGACATCTTGTTAGAAAATAAACTGTTAAGATTGAAGACTGTTGCTTGTTTTTTCAAAATCTGCCCATTGAAACCTAACCGTTGAAATCACCTAGTGAAAAGAATGTGAAACTTTTTAAGTGCAGCCTTATATAGCGCACGTATTTTAATGCAAGTGGCTGTTAATGGAAAATAACCGACGCGACCCCGTTTCTTTGTCTTAAGTCTTGTTTTGCCGCGAGTCTCGTTATGTCAAAAATAATAATATTATCGTACTTTCAGAGCTATTATGGCTTGCGGAGTAATAAAAGCCGCTCGGGTCGATCGATTAAGTAAAGCTACGTGTGCCGCGGTCAGTTCGTGGATGGGTGACCATCTTTACACACCGAGACCCCTCCGTGCCTCGGAAAGCACGTTAAGCCGTTGGTCCCGGCTGTCATTCTTGGATCGTTAACAGTCGTTACGGGTCGTCAGAAGCCCGAAAGTCTGACAACCAGTCTTACCAAGGGGTATCGTGTTACCCAGTAACTGGGTTGTGGAGGTCAGATAGGCAGTCACTCCATGTAAAATACTGGTATTCAGCTGCATCCGGTTAGACTGGAAGCCGACCCCAACATAGACGGGAAAAGGCTAGACAGATGATGACTTTCAAAACTATTATTTTTCATTGATTGTGATAATCCTACTAAAATTATAAATGTGAAAGTTTGTAATGATGTTTGGATGTTTGTTACTCAATCACGCCAGAACGGCTGAATTGATCTGGATGAAATTTGGCACAGAGATAGATTATAGTCTGGCATAGGCCATAGAAAAATGTACGGTTCTCTTGGGATAATTTCCAACATCCACGCGGGTGAAGCCGCAGGCAAAAGTTAGTTGAATCTAAATAAGTAAAGGTATGTTAATCGTTTATGTTCATAAATTTGCAGCTGATTACAAATACTTTGTACTTTAAGTAGGTACTTATAATCAGGCTACAATGTTCCCGGCCTCCGCCGACACCGGCCTCCTCTCTGTGAGTGGGAGTGAGCCGCAATTCACCACGCGGGCCCAGTGCGTGTTGGTGGATGTCACATGTCTTCGTATTTTTGGTTCTAGGTTAGTAGGTTTTCTCACGATGTTTTCTGTCACGGTTTTTTGAGCAGTGGTGATGAAATAATTTAGACAAAGTAAATTGCCTGCTTGGGTTTGAACCCGCGACCTACATACAACTCGTAAGTCGCGACCGTTACCACTGGGCCACCACTGCTACTTTAGGTACACCTATGCCTAACTCTTCGGGGATTACAGGCGAGATGTTAAATATGCTTGTTCCTATTATAAGACACATTCCAATACCAAGCAAATGATAAATGATTTTTATTTCTGTAAGTAGGTTTGTACAAACACTTTTACAAGCCAATCATGTTTTTTTTTTTTTTTTAACTAGATGAGGTCGGCGTTTCCTATCTGACTACTCTGAGAAGAAAGGCCGAAACAAACTCAGAGGTCACAGTCTCGTATAAAGTCCAGACATAATCTTGGTCACTTCATGTGAAGACCATGTAGATTGGTGTCTGAAATGGTCTTTTGAGGAAAGAACCACACAGATTGAGAGGACCTGTCCAGTCAGTGCACGCATTTGTCAGTAATCGCGCAGCTCAACTCAGAACTTAAGGAGCTCAACAATTCGACGAACAATACCAAAGAAAGGACATTGGGGTAGGCCGCATAAATTACTCAAACTGCCAGACCATGATTAAAAATAATTGAGAGATAAAAAAAACACAAACAAAAGCTTTGTATAATTTTCTCTGTATATAAACAGGATGTCCCGTAAATAATTAATGGATCAAACGTAAAGGGTTGGTAGCTCATCTGATTTCCAACAACTAATTTCAACAGTTTTGATTTTTATTTATTTTTTCAATTTTGGTGTATTCATCGTAAAAAAATACTTTTCAATTCCAGACTTTTTTCTTTCTAAGGCCAATAAAACCTTATTTACAAAAATGGTATCTTATTACATTAGTAAGCTTAAGCTATTCAGAAACGTTTAACAAAAATTACACCTAATAATGTTATCATTTGCAGCGACAGCGTTAATTTACAACTGAATTGAAAAGAAGAAGAATCATCAAAATTCTCATAGAAATGCCGGAGATGCAGTACCTACATCATCATTCTCCTGTCCTTGTCCCAATTTATTTGGGGTCGGCGCAACATGTCTTTTTCTTCCATACTTCTCTATTACTCGTCATCTCGGTAGTCACTCCCTTTCTGGCCAAATCATCTTTTACACAGTCCATCCATCGTTTCTTTGGTCTTCCTTTACTCGTATAGCCCTCCACGTTCATACTCAATACTTTTCTGACGACATTTTCCTAATTCCTCCGCATCACATGCCCATACCATGACAACCGATTTCCACACAACTTTTCAGTCACCGGTGTCACTTTCAGACTTCCTCTTACATACTCATTTCTTATTATATCCATTCGCGTAACACCACCCATCCCTCTTAGCATTCTCATCTCAGCTGCATGCAATTGCCTTTCATTCATTCTTTTATGGCCCAACATTCTGATCCATACAAGACAGCAGGTCTAACCATTGTTTTATAAATCTTCCTCTTGAGTTTAAGGATAATGCGGGAGTCGCAGATTGTTCCCGTGACCTGCCGCCATTTCATCCATCCAGTGTTAATTCTTTGCTTAACAGTCCGATCTACTTCGCCATCGCTTTGTACAAGTGACAGTACATCTATGCATATAACTTCGTACATAAGAATAATTACCTAATGTATTATATATTAAAACCATCCTGAAAGTATGTAGATCACGTTAGTGAAAGGATCATCAAAATTAGTTCATTAAAAATATAATACCGTAGCGGTTTGTTAAAACTATTCAAATTAGTTGTAGGAACTCAGGTGAGCTGCCTACCCATTACGTCTGATGGAACTCAGGTGAGCTGCCTACCCGTTACGTCTGATGGAACTCAGGTGAGCTGCCTACCCGTTACGTCTGATGGAACTCAGGTGAGCTGCCTACCCGTTACGTCTGATGGAACTCAGGTGAGCTGCCTACCCATTACGTCTGATGGAACTCAGGTGAGCTGCCTACCCGTTACGTCTGATGGAACTCAGGTGAGCTGCCTACCCGTTACGTCTGATGGAACTCAGGTGAGCTGCCTACCCATTACGTCTGATGGAACTCAGGTGAGCTGCCTACCCGTTACGTCTGATGGAACTCTGGTGAGCTGCCTACCCGTTACGTCTGATGGAACTCAGGTGAGCTGCGTACCCGTTACGTCTGATGGAACTCAGGTGAGCTGCCTACCCATTACGTCTGATGGAACTCAGGTGAGCTGCCTACCCGTTACGTCTGATGGAACTCAGGTGAGCTGCCTACCCGTTACGTCTGATGGAACTCAGGTGAGCTGCCTACCCGTTACGTTTGATGGAACTCAGGTGAGCTGCCTACTCGTTACGTCTGATGGAACTCAGGTGAGCTGCCTACTCGTTACGTCTGATGGAACTCAGGTGAGCTGCCTACCCGTTACGTCTGATGGAACTCAGGTGAGCTGCCTACCCGTTACGTCTGATGGAACTCAGGTGAGCTGCCTACCCGTTACGTCTGATGGAACTCAGGTGAGCTGCCTACCCGTTACGTCTGATGGAACTCAGGTGAGCTGCCTACCCGTTACGTCTGATGGAACTCAGGTGAGCTGCGTACCCGTTACGTCTGATGGAACTCAAGTGAGCTGCGTACCCGTTACGTCTGATGAAACTCAGGTGAGCTGCCTACTCGTTACGTCTGATGGAACTCAGGTGAGCTGCCTACTCGTTACGTCTGATGGAACTCAGGTGAGCTGCCTACTCGTTACGTCTGATGGAACTCAGGTGAGCTGCCTACCCGTTACCTCTGATGGAACTCAGGTGAGCTGCCTACCCGTTACGTCTGATGGAACTCAGGTGAGCTGCCTACACGTTACCTCTGATCCATTATTTAGGACACCTGTATCTCTATACAATAGAGAGATAATTTTACTGATTAAAAGTTGTGAGGGTTTCGCAGTTTCTGTTTTCATTATTATGTTGTTTGGAGCAGACACAGAGCTTTGAGTGATGAACAAGCTGTCTGGAACAATAACAAGAACATACAGAAAGGTTTCTCGAGTCCCCTAGGGTTTGACCCACGAGCTTTGCAAATATCTCACAATATTTTACTATAATATGACAACGTAGGTACTTACAAGGCAATTTGTTTTGTATTCCAAATAAGAAGTAGGATATAAAAAATCAGTACAACATTTTACCAAGGTCAAAATATACATATAACAATTAGTAAGGTACAGTGGAATGCAAATTAATAACTTCACTATTGAACTTATTTTTTGTTCCTGCTGTATTATGCCACGTTCCCACGGCTCGTCGAGGCCCGTCCATACATTCGATCGGACTGGCGACGACAGGCCACCGCAGGCTGACTGTTCCCACGGCCTGTTGGCCTGGCCTGGCGCGATCAGTCCTGTGAAAAAGTGGGTCGTGGGACCGCGGCATTAGAATTAGGAAGTGATACTTAATCGGTTCGCGGACGGTAAACGAGACCCAATAGAAGTTTTATTGTTATGACGTCATAAGCGTTGTGCTTAGTGTTGTATTCTTGTTATTTTTGTTTTGATAGCAATAATGACTGAAATATAATATAATAATAAACATTTATTTCAGATTAAGTCCATAATTTTGTTAGTAACAATAAACATAACAAAAAACTAATATTAGTATTGACACCACGACCGCACCCATCTTAGCAGAATGGGGGACTCACCGATCTATAAGAACACCCAGTATAGTGTTGGAGCTGCCACGAGCGTGAGTGAGTAGGGAGGCGTTTGGAGGCCTCAACAAACATCTCTGACGCACTGCATCGCCACGGCAGCCCCAACGGTACCCTAAGTGCATTGTTATATTGGACACGCAGGTCGCTGTATGCCCGCTGCGAATAACTGACCCACAGGCTGCAGGTGTAGAAAGACTGACAAAAAGCTTTAAAAAGCGTGATTTTAACTGAATTCGTACACAGTGCAAACCTGCGTGCCAGCAAGATACAACGGACAGCCAGAGACCTGCGTTCCCTCTCAATGTCTACATTATCACTCAAATCATTGTGTGAAATAATTGTGGGTTTTATATTCATAAAACTACTTAGTTAGTACTTAGTTTCTTGTGAGTGGTAGAGGCATTTTGATCGGGCATCTCACACAAGAAAATTCAATAAGTGTATAAAATCTGTGGCTACAAAAGCAGTACCTCCTTATGTTATTTTTATGGCTCTTTATATCTTATCTATTCTTGTTTACAAAAAAATACTTATAATGTACATCTAATTCACACAGTTTGGTGCTAAACATCCTCAAACCAGTTCAGTGAATCCAAAAATTTTATCACTGAATAAAAAACTTTGGTAGGTACATGATATTTACAAGTAATGAACTTCATAACATTTTCTGTAAACAGTCTGGTTTTTATTTGTGCAAGATTCAATAACACATCAGAATGAAAATCACATTAAGTAGGTAGGGTAACTGCTACAGTAACTGACCACTCATAAAAAAGAGGTTGAAACAAGGAGAAGAAGCAAGCTCATCAATGACAAGCACAAGCAATATATTTCTTGAGCTTTTCATTCATGAGCCTGCTTGCGTTACCTTGTGTCGACCTCTTTCTTATCAGTGGCCAGTTACTATAGCGAGGCCAATGGCAGGGATGTCCACCATTACTCCCGTAGGGTGGCGCTAGTGAGGTTGGCTGTCATCATAGCTCACTTTCTCAAAGGAAATTAGATTTTTTTTTCGTGTGTTATTTCATTTGGGAGAATGCGAGGTTTAACGATGAAAATATTACTAATAGATACTGTTGTTGGAGTGTATCTAAAAGAATTGAAAGATTAATTACGAAATAGAAATTCAAAGGTGACTAAGGAAGGTGAATAAGGAAGACTTGATAGAGAGGTAAGTAACCAGTCTAAATTATGTTTATGGAGCAAGGTAGACTGTGGATAAAAAACAATTGCACTGACAAAAAAAAAAAATTGTTGTTCCTTACATTTTATATTCGCAAAACTCATCAAAATGTAGGGAACAGCAGATTTTTTTTCGCGATTTCAGGTTTGGTCTCAAAGTAACAGTTATTCATAAGGATGAGTATAATGGCCCTTAAAAGGATACCCATGAATTAAATATTACCTGTATATCAGATATGCAATGCTGCATTGTATCAAATTATTTATAATCGCACACACGTTCCTGAAAAAGATGTTCAGAATTTTTGCCTGTTTGTAATTTTGTCTCTTTTAATGGCTATAATCAACTTTTTTCTTAAGTGTTTATCGCTTGTGAACCCGTGTGCTGACTTCCGTGTCCTCAATATTCTGAGGCGTTTTTATTTCAAGAAAAAATAACTATTTTTGGTGAAAACTTCGCCGCTCCAAAGAAATAACCAATGTTTGACAGTTCGCATGACCCCCATAACAGCCAGCACCTGTGCTTTGAGCTTTTCAGATTACCTGCCATTACTATAGCAGTTACCTTACCTAGTTATTAATTTTTATCTACACTCAAAAAAATCAGCTGTTCCCTACATTTATGTTCGCATATTTAACTCGTCAAAATATAGATTTTTTTTGCGATTTCAGGTTTAGTCCCATTGTAAAAGTGGTTCATAATGATGCCCCCTTAACAGGTTGTTCGTTATTTAAGTTCCACCTTGTATACATTTAATATATACTTAATTATCTTTTTATTTGACAGGCCAGTTGGCGTGGTTGGTTAAGATACCACCTATCACGCCGCAGGTCGTGGGTTCGATTCCCATCCAGGACAAACATTTGTGTGCATGAACATGTCTGTTTGTCCTGAGTCTGGGTGTAATTATCTATATAAGTATGTATTTACAAAAAAAAAGTAGTATATGTAGTATATCAGTTATCTGGTTTCCATAGTACAAGCTCTGCTTAGTTTGGGACCAGATGACCGTGTGTGAAAATGTCCCAGGATATTATTATTAATCTCGACCAGTTGTTGCCTATTATTATTATTTGTTATCATAAGTTGTAAGTACTTACCTATTCGAAATTTTTGATTTCTTGATGTCACCAATCTTGATAATTTTCTGGTGAAATACAAAGGACCTTTCATATCAATAGAAAATTATTGCCATGTAATAATAAAAACTCATTTCCAATTCACAAAAACAAGACTAGGTATGGTAAAGGTTCCATGCAATTGACCTTAACCTTATATTGCACTTGCTGAGATTCGACTACTCGCGCCAGTGAAAAATTGTCTTTTTTGAAATAAATAAAAAAAGATAGTTCGTATGTTTTTTTCCAGTCAGGACTTCGGTTTTAGCTAGGATGCTAGGCGGTATAATTTAAGAAGTGTGCTTGCTATTTTATTCGTAGATTGTATATTCAGACTTATTAATTACACCTCTCGTTATTGCGTGTCCTAGTATTATTTACTACGCACCCCTCACGCACCCAGAGAACTTCCACATAATTGGGAAATGGAAAGATTTTATACGTGACATTCATATTGCCGGACCTTATAAAATCTTTCTAAACACAACTTCACAGCCAGAGCCTTCACAAAAATAAGTAAAAATGTTAAGAGAAAATTCTCAAAAATAACTGACGCCTCCACGTTTGCTAAAGGCAAGCTATTTTCTAAAGATGGGTGGGTGGCGCACGTAACTTTTTCAATTTCCACGAAGGCCACGTTTGAAAGCTCTAACCTTAATAGATGGATCTTTTATGTAGCACTTCAGTTTTTATATTGAGGCATCGTGATTTATGTGTTTCGTTTGAAATTGAAACACGTATGCACACAATACTCACACTCATTTGTTTTTTTTTTTTTGTGTGTGTGATGTGTGTGGATGGTAAAGTCAGGGAAAATAATTGTTAAACATTTTGACCACTGACTTATAAACCTATGGACTTGCCATACCTACAAAATTAGCGTGCATACCTACAAAAATCGGGCACTCAACATGGCCGCCTTTGTAGGTTTGTAACTGCGAGTGCAAGACAGAGAGCAAGCAACTGTTTGACAGCACATCTACCAATCATCAACCACAAAACTCAGCACTCAGCATGGCGACCGGTCACGCATAGACACGATTATGACGTCACACAAAAGTGTTTACAAATTTAGTCGTTGACAAACATTTAGATGTCTCTCTTTTCATACGAAGCTCTTGATTAGTTAAAAAGAAACAAAACGCCGTAGCTAGGTTGTCAATTTAACTTTTCGGGGTCGATTCAGGTAATTTATTCTCCTATCTATTCCTTAGTAATTTTTAGGGTTCCGTACGTCCGAATGAAAAAAACGGAACCCTTATAGGACCACTCGTTGTCTGTCTGTCCGTCTGTCAAAGTCAATTTGCTCCGAATCTACTGGACCGATTAAGTTAAAATTTGGTACACATATGATTTTCTGTGACCCAAACACGAGCGTGTAACGTAAATAAATTAATTTTGAGTATGGGGTCAGGCCCACGAAGCATGCGTAGTTCATAAGCAACCACGAAGCAAGGTAGTGTATATTTATTCCAATTGAATTACAGAATATCTAGGTTCCCAAACATATATTGTGAAAGGGCACTGATTTGAAGACGAGATATGAGAAATTTAAAATTTCTATAGAAAACTAATTTTTCTCATATTTCCTGTTTAAATCAATGTCCTTATTTAATATATAGGTATATTTGGGGACCTAGATATTCTGTAATCTAATCGGAATAAATACACACTAACTTTAGAATATGTTTGATTTACAAATTATTTTGGTATTTCGTTTGTATGGACTACGCATGCTCCGGGGACGTCCTTAACTATGAGGACTTCAAATATATATTTTTTTTATAATTTTAAAATCAATAGTTTTAAAGTTATTAAAGAAAATTGATAAAAATTAACATTTTCAAAAAAATAGGTACAAAGAATAGATACTACACTACTCCTACTACTAGCTACTTATAGATTACAGGAAAATTTATAAGAAGCTATGGCCTTAAAATAACATGGTAAAACACTCAATATTGTGCGTAAAAACTTACATTTGCAGTTGGAATGTATGGGAGAAAATGTTTTTCAACTACAATGTTAAGTTTGTCCCAGCTACGGAACCCTTCATTGTGCGTGGTCCGACACGCAATTGGTCGGTTTTTTTATAGAATGACTAGGTCTTTGCCTGCGACTAGATTTTTTTTCCATGCAAACTTCAACATCACATTTCGCCCCTTAGGAATTATTTTGAGCCTGTGGCCTGATAACGTATACAACCAACAGAGACAATGACGCGTTATACTTATTTGTCTAGAATGTTTTCTATACTATAAATAATCTGTTCACAAATAATAAGATAGGTACATAGCCCCTGAAGATAATAAACTAATTAAAAGATAATTTCATATCAACAGGGGCAGGTTTCAGTCAATGATCTGCCACATGTTATTGTAAAACATCTGATCAATAATCTGTTTACTCTATCATATTAAGGATAAGGTTCAAATTGCGATGAAAATTAAATTAGTTAAGTTATCAGTAACTCGTGTTGTTGTACGGATCAGGAGATTCACATTTCGGTCGGATTTGAGTCAAAGTGCATCTACATTGCATTGCTGAACGTACAGACGCCAGCAGGTCAAGCTACCCGAGACTGTCAAATTTTCCCAATCAACCTTGAACCTAATGCTTTAGCGATAAAGTTGAAAATCTATTAAAGAAATTTGACAGATTGTAGTAGCTTGATGTGCTGGCGTCTGTTCATTATTTTTCTATTTTTACTATAATAATAATGTAAAGTAGCTTTTTATTTCTGTATTTAAATTAATAAGTAAAACCCACTTTTTGTACAGCATGTATCAGAAAGGTGTGATTCAATTTGAGGTTCTTGAACAGATCATAAACTGAACAACGTAATCGCGAAAAAATTATCAGCTGTCCTAACAAAAATTCCATATCTATTCGACCCAAATGTATGGGACGACTGATTATTTTTCCACGATCTCGATCGCTTTGGTCCAGACTTTAGACATATACTGCAAGCGGTGCACTCGATATAAATAGTTGAGTACCTATATCTAAGGTGATAAGGGCTACATACATCAACAGGTGTATTCTGTACTTTCAACCGCTGAACCACTTAACGCTGCAGATATACTGGGTTATTTCTAAAACACCAGCGACCTCTTAAGGGGTCATTGTACTCATCATTATGAACAACTTTTACTATGGGACCAAACCTGAAATCGCGAAAAAAAAATCCGCTGTTTCATATAAAAGTTCAATACCTACTCGACCAAAATGTATGAAACAGCTGATTTTTTTTCGTGACTTCAGTGTTTGTCCTATAGTGAGACACCCTGTGAAAATTTGCTTATTATTATTTCCTTAAAATTGGTCCTGTATAATAATATGTAGTGTGCTAGACAGCCGAGATTTCCCAACAAAATTTTTAACATTGCCTTTTCTAGGGTTTTTAATTTCAAATAAAACCTATCTATCGGGACAATAAGCAGAGAAAACGCTACAATGTCAGCAAGTTTCATTCAACCTCTAGCATCTTGTTCAAACCGACGGAATTTGTTTTGTTCATCGTAAAAACGAATGTTACTCCTTGGAGGTCGTGTTACGCAATTTTCACTTACAATTCTCGCGTTTGTACCAAACCTTATAATAAGTTGTGCAAATGTTTCAAAGTTTTGTACGAGAATATTTTTGACATGGTCCTTTGCCTACGTCATTCGGTGACGTCATTGTTCTAGACGTTCAGTAGTTCTATGAAAAAAGAAAATGTGCAAAGATGCAATTGCGATTTCATTGCATCATGCTTCTAGAGACGAGAGTGAATTGCCTTGAACGTTTCAATTATCTTAAGAATGACTTGCTAGATTTCGATACGGTTTTCTTTAATATAAAGCTGTTGCATAAATGTGTATACGATTACTAAAAGTATAAAAAGTAACGCAAAACACTGATAAGGTTAAGATTTTGAATAAACTGTCTCTTCCAATTTTAATTTAAACATTGAAATTTGATATTACTGACATCGGTGAAGGAAAACATCGTGAGGAAACCTGGACTTATAGTTAATATAAGTCTGGAATCGCCAAGAAGAGCCCTTGCCCGACAGTGGGACAATGATACTGGTTTTATTTTTATGTTGGGCATAAATAGCACGGATCCTTTAAAACAAGGTTTTCAACCGACTTCAATAACGAGGAGGTTCTCAATTCGTCTGTATGTGTTTTTTTTTTTGTATGTTTGTTACGCAAACACGGATGGACCGATTTGGAAAATCCTTCTTCTTGTTTGAAAGGTTTCTTCCAAGGTGGTTCCATATAAATTTTATTAACTTTGCTTGGGGAGTTTTTGAGTTAGCTTCAGTAATGCTTATATTTCCCACTTATTTGATGTGGATGATGTGATGATGTTTTAATAACTTCCTATCACTGTTACATGGCTATGTCTACAATTATTGTGGTAAATTATGTATTCGAATTCGTGTGGGGTAGGTTCCACAACTAAAAGTGAAAAATAAAAACTTTTTAGCAAAAAATAAAACCGACTTCCAAAACAAAACACTACAAAGTGAAAAATAACTATTTTTAATAATTATTTTTCACTTTGTAGTGTTTTGTTTTGGAAGTCGGTTTTATTTTTTTCTAAAAAGTTTTTTGAATTGAGAAGTTGAGATAATATGTGCTTCAACAATTGCGCAGTAGATTTCGATGTTTGTCTTATACAGGCAGCTATACAAAAACACAGACTAAGGGACTACTCACACTTATTCAGCTCCATTCGCGTTTCGCTGAACGATTTTGGTCACACTTATACAGTTCTGCTTCTATCAGCCGCGTACAGCGTTGTAAGAATGAGAAAAGCCGTCATAGCGTGTTATCTCCGCTGAAACGCTTCTATCTACTGCGTACGGCGCTGAATATGCTGCGAAGACGGTAAGTTACTCATATAGTATTGTGCCTTCAACACGGACAGTTCTATGTGTGATATTTTTATCGTTACGCTTCTTGCAGAAGAAATAGATAAAATATATATCGTTATAATACTTTAAAAGACGTCCCAACTCTCTCAATCCTTGCGTGCATAATGATTACGTAATAATAAATCAAATCTATGCAGGAACTATGCAGGTCGCATCTTGTTGAGAACCATCCGTGTACAGCGCTGTTCCGCCGCGTTCGACGCTGAATGCAGCGGAACAGCGCTGAACTGTATCTATAGCACTCGCATGATAATAACACATTTGTCCTCAGTTTATACTTGTGTGCCGCGAAAGCTGAATAGACGCGGAAAGCTGAACGGATGCGTACGCGTCTCCATACAAAATCGTTGTTTTCTATGGGCATAAGCTGAATAGAGCTGAATAAGTGTGAGTAGTCCCTAATCCTTTTTGTCTGATCCATTTTCCAGCATAACTTAAGATAATTTGAAAGTAAGGTCGACATTGAATTAGTTTTAAAAACATAATTGTAATGAATTGCAAATTCTTCATCGTTGAATTAATACGGCCTTAGTGCTACCGAGAATTTGGTAAGATACTTGAGATTTAAATTATTTCTTAAATATTACATTGGAGTTTGTTACTAATAAAGTTTGTAGTACTTTCTTTGCCTTGAAACTATGATCATATTAAAGGAGTGCTTCTTCGAATTTAGAGTTTTTTAATCATACTTAGTTTCTCGCTGAATGTATTTCCGGGTAGTTGAAGGTAACTTATTCGAGTTCTAAATTATAATAATAATAATAATATCCTGGGACATTTTTCACACACGGTCATCTGATCCCAAACTAAGCAGAGCTTGTACTATGGAAACCAGATAACTGATATACTACATACACTACTTTTTTTTTTGTAAATACATACTTATATAGATAATTACACCCAGACTCAGGACAAACAGACATGTTCATGGACACAAACGTTTGTCCTGGATGGGAATCGAACCCACGACCAGCGGCATGCTAGCTGGTATCTTAACCAACCACGCCAACTGGCCCGTCAAATGTTAGGATTTGGCTTTCAGGGCCCTATTTCATAAAACTAGCAACAGGCGACAGGTGGCAGCCGACGATCCTTGAATCAGCGGGGCAATTGCGTAACACACGATCAATCGGAATCGGTTTCATTTTGACAGTTTGACAACATTCATTGCGTTATTTACGTTGTCGAGCAGACAAATTTTTAACCGACGCAAATAGGAGGAGGTTCTCAATTCGTCACGTATTTTTTTTTTCGAACCAATAAGAAATGGATAAGCAATCTGCTTTAAAATTATTCAGATTCCGATTGATAGTGTGTTACGGAATTAGGGTTCTGACTGAATTTTGTAATTTTGACGAGTTATGCGAACATGAATGTATGGGTCAGCTGATTTTTTTTTTTTCGCGAATTCAGGTTTGGTGCCATAAAAAAAGTTGTTTGTTATCATGAGTACAATCATGTGTTTAAGTATCGGTCGAAAAACCACTGTTTCAAAATCACTGTTTTTTTATGCAAACGGTACTTACTCGAGTTAGAGAGCTCGTGGCTAAGTAATAACAGCCGCACGGGTCGATCCATCAGGTTAAGCTACGCTTGCCGGGGTTGGTCCGTGGATGGGTGACCATCTTTTCATACCGAGACTCCTCCGTGCCTCGGAAAGCAAGTTAAGCCGTTGGCCCCGGCTGTCATTCGAGGACCTTTGACAGTCGTTACGGGTCGTCAGAAGCCCGAAAGTCTGACAACCATATCGTATTACCCAGTAACTGGGTTGTGGAGGTCAGATAGGCAGTCGCTTCATGTAAAATACTGGTGAATACCAGTATTTTACAGCTGAATAGCTGCATCCGGTTAGACTGGATGCTGACCCCAACATAGTTGGGAAAAGGCTAGGCAGAATGGTACCTACCCGACTTACCCAAACGCCGAACAGCCGGATTTGTCTGCCAACTACTGTATAAATGACACGAATGTGCGACAGAGTGAACGTGTCGTGCCATACAAAGCGCACGCTCCCCGCCGTACAATGCTAACACCTGGACTGATCGCACGATTAGTTGACCTCTAAGTGCGACGAGTCCACGTTTACAGTAAAGTCGCCGCACGCACTCGAGTAAAGTGTTGCAATAAGTATTTCCTCTCACACATTGAAATATCACATTTGGTGGAGGGGCGTTCATTTTTAGAATGGTTTATCTATACTTTAAACCCTTCGATTACACCAAGGTATTTTTTACACCAAAACCAAGTTCAATACAACAACATTTATTTTGTAGAAAACTCGTCAAACAGTTAACAAGACAATATGTCTGAAAGAACTTCAATAAGTACTACATGTATGATACATTATGTTTTATGCAATGTTTGTGACAAGTCTAACAAGACTTGTTGAAAACAAGTATCACAACTTGTAAATAAATGGATGCGTAGGCGGGGAAATAGGTAATGTATTCTTCCAAAATGATACATGGTATTAGCTAATACTCGACATCTTCTTTTTAATAATATGATAATGAATAAATTGGTGTTTTCTTTGAATATTAAGTGATAGTAGGTACCTAATTATAATATTTATCGATTGTGTACCTACTCATAATTATATCAAGACTTGTGGTACAACTACATAATTATAACAATACCTGTGGTACAACTAAATAATTATATCAAGACTTGTGGTACAACTACATAATTATATCAAGACTTGTGGTACAACTACATAATTATATCAAGACTTGTGGTACAACTACATAATTATAACAATACCTGTGGTACAACTAAACAATTATATCAAGACTTGTGGTACAACTACATAATTATAACAATACCTGTGGTACAACTACATAATTATATCAAAACCTGTGGTACAACTACATAATTATATCCAGACCTGTGGTACAACTACATAATTATATCAAGACTTGTGGTACAACTACATAATTATATCAAGACCTGTGGTACAACTACATAATTATATCAAGACCTGTGGTACAACTACATAATTATATGAAGACTTGTGGTTGACCCCAGTTGGGCCTTTTCCCAACTAGGAAGAATTTAGGGTTAGGCTAGAAAGAACTTAGGGTTGGCTTCCAGTCTAACCGAATGCAGCTGAATATCTGAGACATCTTACCTCTACAACCCAGTTAGTAGTTAACACGATACCGTAAGACTGCTTGTCAGACTTGTGGGCTTCTGACTACCCGTAACGACTGTCAAAGATCCCGGAATGATAGGGACCAACGGCTTAAAGAACACCCATCCACGGACCACCGCTCGGCCACGAATTATACTCCTCAATAGGTACCTATTTATAAAATAAAATAATTTTGTTAATTATATTTGTAATTGTTCAGCAGTGTGTATCAGCATGAAAATGTTGTTTATTATTTAAATGAGTAAATAAAAGACAAATGGGTCAGAGAATTACTGACGGGTTTCCTCACGATGTTTTCTTCACCGTTTTTTTTTTAAGCAAGTGATAATAAATAATATTATTATAATAGATATAGGATATTGAATCACCTGCTTAATAACAAGGAGATGAAAATGAAGTGCAATTTGATGCTTCATCTACAAGGTGTATAACTTAAATAGCGCATAATCTTTTAATAAGTGGTCATTGTACTGATCATTATGAACAACTTTTACTATAGGACCAAACCTGAAATCGCGAAAAAATATCTGGTTTAACCAAACCAAACATTAAAAGAGTGCGTTATTTAAGTTACACCTTGCACTTGTACCTAATTACTATTCTGCGAGTGTCTGAAAGTAAATGCGTAGCATAAAGCACTTAAGATACAAGCAATGAATTTGAAAATATGGTCCTTAGGTATAGCTGATTAGGGCTAAATTTTGTATAACCGCGTAGTGCCGTATAATTTAATAATGAACGAGAACGAAGTCTAGTCAACACCTACATCATTATAAAAAATAATTAATAATTTCCCCAGCTGACTACACAGCCGCCGTAAGGGAAAATGTCGTTTCTATAGAAATATTAAAATGGAGAAAAAAAATCCCGTTTAAAATACAAAAGCAGATGCGTCTTTTAATAGTAAGAATTATTAGGTTTTCGTAAAGTTTACGCCAATATAAAAATACTGTAGATACGTCTTTTTTTGCTGATTCCGAATTTGTAAACAACTCGAATTCGAATAAATAATTTCCAAAAACAAAATGTCAGATATGTACGTAATACCGCCGATTTCAGAGTAATAAAGGCCTATTCAAACCTAAGCGGTAATCGCTACCGTCTGCGGTAGAGAAAACCGAGTGGGTATGCGGTAATATTACTGTTCATTCATCTGTACCGCTCTTGCCGCGAAACATAAAGGCCTATTCAAACCTAAGCGGTATTCGCTGCCGCTATGGGTAGAGGTACATACCGCGCGGGTTTCGCTTAGGTATTTAGTATTATGTTTCGCGGCAAGAGCGGTACAGATGAATGAACAGTAATATTACCGCATACCCACTCGGTTTTCTCTACCGCAGGCGGCAGCGAATACCGCTTAGGTTTGAATAGGCCTTTATACTAAATACCTAAGCGAAACCCGCGCGGTATGTACCTCTACCCATAGCGGCAGTGAATACCGCTTAGGTTTGAATAGGCCTTAAGACAACTAAGATAAGCCAGCTATTAAATAAACTATAAATTTGTCGCTCACACCAACAATTATGCATAGTTTGCGGTCTGCACACAACTTAGCTTAGTAACTTGGCTTAGTTTTTGGTAAGCAACCCACTTTAGGATCTCTTTGACCACCCACACACTTGAGCATGCCTCATAGATATATTTAGATCCAATGATGCTAAAATTAACAACAATAAAACATACTAATTACATTTGAACTACAATCACAACAACTTGTTGGTTACAGACAGGGACAGCGCTATACAACTTGTCTAGCCGCATCTGTTTTCTCCCTGAAGATTCCACTTCATTGAGCGGGTTAAGGTTATCAAAAGTAGCAAAGTTTATCAAGATATGGACTTTAAGTTCTACTTTGTAATTGTCATCATAGAATGTATACTAATGAGTATGTTTATCGTGGGAACCACGTGCGATCGACATAACAAAGCGTGTAATATGTGGTAAATCATCACGTGGGGGGTTAATAAACTATCAATGTATTTCCTCGTGTGGCTTTCTGCATACAATAAGTCTCCGTACTCGCAACCCATCGGTACCCGTAGTCGTAATACTCCTTCCGTTGTGTTCCACTGACTGGCTAGAGGCTGGGTATTGCAAGAATCAAAGCCAAGAGGGTGTTTAGAAGCATAAGATGTCATTAGGATTTGGCTTCTCTTAATTGGTTGAACATTGTAACGATTGTAGATAGCTCAATAAATAAATTATGTGCTAAGTAATGACTCCCTGCGACTATAGTTCGATTGCCAAGATCTCAAAACACATCATCCTCAAAACTTTTCATTAGCAATCTCCATTCCTTAACTGAAAAGGCACACATTATCTACAGATGACTATTCATTTGTAGATAATGTGTGCCTGATGACTGATCCTATGATCAGTCATCTAGAAAATGCCAGTGCCAGACCGAAAAATTTAAGAACCTATAAAATTATTGAAAGAACTACTGTTAACAAATACCAATAATATTTAGGTCATCTGTTGGATAAGTTGCTCAGTTGACTATCTTATCTATAAAATCATAAAAGTGCCTACTCATTTATAATATTCATTGTATTATTTAAATATTAGTTTCTAGTGTTAATGTAAACTTTAAACAAATCATTACTTATTATTTTAGGTGTTTCATGATGATTATTTATTTATTTGATCAAGCAGGTATAAAGTATTATTAATCTGTGTCATGGACATAACCTAATTTCCGTTTTAAAATTGTATAAAAGGCGGGGTACTTAGCCAGGATATGGAATTCGATAGAAATAACTTGTGTGAGGCGAAGCTCTGCCCAACTAAGTATCTAATAATAAGAAATAAAGTGATAAAGACCCATCGGTATACTTTTATTCTGTTCTTCGTCACACTACTTACAGAAATAAACTTCATTTCAACATTGATTCACATTTCATTTACGTCGTAATAAAAATCTCTATACAGAAATTACAATTTTACTTTCCAATCCAATAAAATACAAGTAGTCTTATTCCTAAAATAGTCTTATTCCTAAAATAGATTTGAGTCCTAATATTCTTCTTGTCTGTTGCTGTTGGTCTGAATACTGAATCACACATTCGGAATATTAAGATCTCCTACGGTACCAACCGTATCCCATTATGCTAACGCGGCCTAGATAAATAAAGAGTTGCCTGAGCCGACCGTTGATCGTGAACTGTTAAACAACAATGTATGCCATAAATATCCTGAATTTAAGGAGTTTACGGTTGGGACACGGCAAGGAGTGGCCAAGTTGTGGCGTGTGTGTTACATCATGATTCGTCTCACGTATATAGAATTGCAGTCAGGCTATAAACAGCTGGTAACAAAACTAGACATTGCAATATATAAAACCAAGAAAATTTATATCAGCTAATTAGGTAGATAATCATGTTACCCCTGAAGCACAAGTGCACATATCTTCGTTAAATTAACACCCGCATTCTAGTTACATTTCGTAATAAGTACCCATATTGAGGTGAACACCTTTTGGAAAAACCGAAAAAAAAGGTCATTGTCGAATGGTACTTACATTTTGTTTATGGACTATTTGTAAGTTGTTGTTGTTTGTGTTGGCTATTTTATAAATTTTAAAACATTAAGAACTTAAGCTTTTTTTTGTAGGCAGAAATATATACCAACAGTTTTGATTAAATAAAAATATCCGGAAGATCCTGCAACGAGGAAATGATGCAATCGATGAATAATATTCGGCAAAACATAAAACACACATTCAAGAAACAATACATAATAATATATTGTTCAACAGATTAAAAGTATCACAATAATAAAATGCATAGTTATAGTACGTAGTATCCTTATATTTATAATTCTTCTGTACGTGTGTTTGTCACTAACTCCTTCTAAACGGCTGGATCGACTTGGATGAAATTTTGTGTGTATATTTCAATGGGTTCCTGGATGGTTTGAAAACACAATTGACCCGGGAGGTGGCGCTGCTAAGGCGGTATGTAGTTCGCCGGGTCCGCTAGTATAGTATATAAATACAGTATAACCCTACCGCCGTATCTCTACGTCGACGTCATGGTGGGGCTTGCGCGCTCCTGAACTCTAGGTCTGTACCGGTTGAGTTTACTTTGCTGAAATAGGTCTAGGGTGAGGAGCCAGACCAAGAGAGATGCATAAACCCGCAGGGCAGCATGTGGCAAGCTGTTGCATGACCATTAGCAATCCCACGGACCCTATCTCCCAGGAGAAGTCTTGTTCTTCACCCCTGGCTTGCCTTTATTGGCGGCTGGAGTGAACCCTGACGAGGAACAGAGCTCCCACCTCTTTCTTGCCTTTATTGACCGGCTTGAGTGGAGATTCGCAAGAGCAAACGTGCTCGAAGGAAGGAAGTATTCCAGTAAGGTGCTGGTAGGGATCTTGACCTAACATGGTGAATCTTATACGCTAACATAACATGGTGATGAAAGGCTCTGATAAATTTATTCGCCCAACAAATCTCAGTTCGGTCGCTATATATCCCACCGATAAAAACAAAACCAGTGACGACACCAAGTCGCTGTTACAAAAAATTATCTCGCCTGAGGAATTAAAGCTTCATGTCCGTGGTCTAAGGAAAATTAGAAACGGAGGCGTCATCATTAGGACGGAGCCCTGACTGAAAAAGAGATATTTAATTGCATTTAAGTCCAAAACCTGACAGATAAGTTGCCGAACATTACTCTTGAGTCCTTTTTATAAAATACAGTAGAGCCTCGATAATACGTACCCAGGCTAATCCGAACGCCGCTATAATCCGAACTGCGATATGGTCCCACCCACACCTACTCGCCGAAAATGACCTCTCGTTGTCCAAAAAATGATGCTGCGTAAATTGAGAGACAAAGCTTTTTCGTGGTCTATAAATAAAACCCGCCAAACTAAAATACATAGATGTGTTTATGACAAAGTGATTTTTCTCGTGTTGTTTTTCGTTTTGAAGTTCAATATACGAAATTTAATGTCTTAGTTTTTATTTAAATTTTTCTTTTGATCATACTATTAACTGAACGCTCCATGAGTTCGAACATGGGTATGTCTTTGTCAATTCGGATCATCCAGGCTTTACTGTATAAAATTGAGCCATAAGTCAGGGAAGAAAGATCGTCCTACTTGGAATTATATATTGGAAGTTCCTGCTGTCAGAAAAATTATGATGATGATTGGACATTATGTCCATTGAGAGATTTCACTATTGTGACCAGGTATTTTAACTGCAGTGCAGACATGCAGCCAAATTTTGCAGAGAAATGAGCCCAACTTGCAATCTCTGTGGCGGAACAGGTCATTCTTTCAAGGAATGCAATAATAAATGTTCTCCGCCTCAATGTGCGACCTACAAATAGCGAGCTTTAAAAAGCCGTAGTCACCCCTATGTTTAAAGCTGGAGACAAAAATTGAAAATAGTAAATAACTACCGGCCAATTTCTATTTTAACAGGCCTCTCAAAGTTTTTACAAAAATTTATAAATAGTAGATTAGTAAAATATCTTGAAAGTAATAAATTACTCTCTGATCATCAATTTGATTTTAGGCTTAAAAGATCAACAAGCCAAGCTTTTCACCATGTAACAAATTTTATAAGCACAAAGCAAATTAACGGCATGCACACCATATGGATATTTTAGACCTTGCCAAGGCTTTTGACACAATTTCTTGTACTTTGCTTTTAAACAAGCTGGAAATGCTGGGAATACGGGGAGTACAACTGCAACGCCTGATTACCTTAGCGACAGCCATCAGTGTGCAAAAATAGGTCAGTGCATGAGTTCAGATTTTACGAATAGCTGTTATGCAATCCCACAAGGCAGTATGGGCCCTACTTTGTTTTCAACCTATATAAATGACCTGTGCAATTTGACACTCCAAAAGGGTGTAATTATGTCATATGCGGCAGACACAACTCTACTGTTCGCAGCTAAATCAAAGGCCGAGGTCTATGAGGTAGCAGATAATAGTTATAATATTGTGTCTAATTGGCTTTATAACAATCTCTTAACATTAAATACAGATAAAACCAAGTACCTATTATTTACTATGAGAAACACTAATCCACCGCTTACTAATCTAAACATTCAAGCTCATTTACAATTACAATTGTAATTGACATTATGCTGACATTGCATGCACTTGTCCCACTTTAGCTAAAACCGACCATATCAAATATTTAGGCATCACGATTGATACAAATCTGAATTTCCGCAAACACATCGATTTAGTAAAGTAGTATATCAGTTATCTGGTTTCCATAGTACAAGCTCTGCTTAGCTTGGGATCTGATGACCGTGTGTCAAATGTCTCAGGATATATATATTTTTTTTTTACATAACTCGGGACTCTGCGGTCCCGGACCTTTGGTAGGCGTATGAGGGACCGAAGTCAACTCGCAGAGGCCCGTTAGACGCTTTTAATGAAATGAGGCAACAATCGACTATTATCCCTGTACGCATTATGCAAGTGCCCCCAAGGACAACCCCCGGTTGGTGTAAGACTATTGCAGGATATGGAAACAAAGATATTGGAATATGTATTGGATGGCTAAAGTGGACTGGTTACCTAGAACTATAAAAGTATTTACTATGACCCCTGCCTGATCAATGTTTTAATAGACACAGAAAAAATGGCAGGGGGTGACTTGCGCACTCAATACTGTGCCCCCGGAAACGGTCGCTATTATTATTATTTGTTATGCTCCAGAGTGCGTAAACTAATATACATTTTTCAATTAGACAGGTCTATTTGGCTTTGTGTCAATCTATTATTACTTACTGCATAACGTCCTAGGATGGTGCCGCTAAATCTACTGCACCTAGAACGCGCCCAAAGAGCAGTTTTAAAGGTTGCTACTTTTCGTCTATTGAGGTTTCCTACACACCAGCTTTATATGGCATGTAAGGTGCTAACAGTACGACAATTATTTGTTTTGAATGTAGTTATATTTCAACACACTGCACTTTATTTTAATCCAGTACCTTCGGATAGAAGAAGAAAAGATTTGGTTTGTGTTGACACTGCATTTGCTAGTTGATTTTATTTATTATTAGGACCCTATTTGTATAACTAGTTTAACAGACTAGAGTGTTAAAGATTTATAGTTTAAGTTATAATAGGTGTAATTTAACAGTACGGGAGTATTTGGCAGAACTCAATTATGCAGACACGGAAAAACTACCAGAAATTTTAAAATAAAACCTCTATCTACATACTCTGATTACATTTATGTGTCTTCCTGTACCTAATTAAGGCGATATGTAAAAAGCTAACTGAGCGGTAATAAGAAAGTGACAGAGTCAATTACATACACATGCGAAAAAAGAGACCGCAACAATGCGCTGGAACCAAAATAAAAGCGCCAAACCAAATAAAAATTGTTTAAAAATAAATAGATAGATAGCTTACTATCTATCAAAAATATGTTCAGCCAGAATTTTCAATTACCTAATACGCACATTTTGAATGCAATTTAGCAATGAAATTACTTAGGATTTTAGAATTACAGAAAAAAATATAAAAAAGTAGAGGTATTTTTGGAATTAAATTCTATCGAGGAAATTTAACCCAATCGTGTTTTGCTTCAGTCAGAGTATTGTTCAAATAGTCAATAAACATATATCTAAAAATTAAATCCATACATTCTGTAATAGTGAAATAAATGGTTACGAAAAAGCCCCCAACTTATTTTGGTATCGCCTTAATAATAGTCTCCACTTGTATCTAGTTTAATATTATTCGTTAATTTTATTTAAACATGATCTAAACCTACATGATCTAGTTTTAAAATAATATACACAAATAATAATTACTCGTTAAGTCATTGACAATATTATATCTTCTTTTTTTTTAATTTAGCTTCTAATAAATTTATTATTGTCTTCTTTTTAAATGTTTGATGTAAATTGATTGTCTGAAACACAAGTTTTCATAAAAAACCTAGAACAGGCACGTCTACATTACAGTTATAATTAAGTTTTATTCGATTGTAATTAATGTAAACCATCATTTTTACTTTATACTTGAATAAATTTATTTTAATTTTATTTTTTGACCGTACTTCCGGGATTGTCATAATAGCCGTGGAATACCTCTCCACTCCTCAAGCACCTCAGGAAGTGTTGCCCCCTTGTCGCTACGTCACTATGTGCTAGCGACCGTTTCCGGGAACCCATTATTGAGTGTGCAAGTCACCCCCTGCCATTTTATAATATTGGTCAGACAGGGGACATAGTTCTTTCATAATTCAAGTTGCCCAATCCACTTTAGCCACCCAAACCCATAGCCCAATATGTTTTGTTTCCACGTTCTGCAATAGTCCTGCATCAACCGGGGGTTGTCCTTGGGTGCACTTGCATAGTGCATATAGGGATAATAGTCGGTTGGTGCCTCCTCATCATTTAAAATAGACTAAGGGGCTTCTGCGAGTTGGCTTCGGCCCATCGTACGCCTTCCAAAGATGCGGGACCCCAGGGTCCCGAGATATGTTAAAAGTATAGTAATTTAATAAAGTTTGCCTGAATAATAATAACGTCGAAGTTAAAGCGCCCACACTTCACGGGAACGAACTTTGAACTTTTGAACTTCCTGCAACTTAGCTGATGAGCTTTCTTTGGCTGGATCAAAATTCTTAATACACTTCTTCTCACTTATACTTACATTTCTTTTTATTTTGAACTACCTTTTACCCGGGGTTTCGCTCCCGTGGTCTGTCTTAGCATTATTTTGGTGTAAAGTAGCTTTTGTCACTCTCCAGCCCATGAACTATTTATTTGCAAAACATCAATGCTGCCCGATTAGAGCAAAAACCATAAAAAAAAACACTCTTGCGCGTCCATAATATTAGTAGGATAGAAAACTGGTATGATTCTTGATTTTTTTCACAAAACCAATAAAATTTTAATAGCATAACAACAGATTCAGGTCACAATTCATGATTTGCTGTGCACCTCACGTATGCTCCGAGGGCTTAACTATCGAAACATGACTTGGAAAATCTCGTTCAGGGTCACAATGTTTACCCGATGTAAGGCATTGTAGGCACGTGCAAGACTTAAAATTCAGGACGTCCAAGTAGCTTTATGAAAATCTAAATGATCAATATCATCATCATTACTTAACATTATTCAAATCAAGACGGTAACTACTGGATTTCAAATAATAATATGTTGTGACTCTTGTGACTGCTATTTTCATTTTTGTTTTTAACAAGTGGTGTCATCCTAGGTAGTTGTGCAATATTATGAGTATGTTATGAATGAATTCCATTCCCAAGTATTCTACACTCCCCCCCTAATTCCTCCCGCATTGTCGAGGCGGGGGGGTTCAGTAGCCGTGACTTGGTCACCCACGGTGAAGCGAAGAGGACCCCGACCGCTCGTCAGGGCTTTTCCCAGGAAGTCGACGACGTAGCAGCCAACAGGTAGGTTGCGGTGCCGCTTGGGCGACATCGCAACTGAGGCGTGCTGCGATGCCGTATGGGAGGCATCGCGACTTAGGGTTGGAGGCCGCGGCGGGAGAGGAGTGCCGGTATTGCGGTGTGCCGTTCGCCCTACCTTCCGTGGCCTTGACGGGGTCGCCACCGTCTGATAGCGGACGCGATGGGGCCTCAGAGGAGGAGGAGTGTCGGTATTTCGTTGGCCGCTCTCCCTATCCTCTGCGGCCGAAAAGTGGTAGGCGGCCGGGCTTTTTTTTTTTTTTTTTTTGTGGATGGGAAATCATCAAATAACTTCTCCCGCTCTGGGTGGAGCGGAAGGGCGTGTCAGACTTTTACTGACTAAAACCCACCCGTGTTCCTTCAGTTGCCTATGCCAGGGCCACGGTATCTTTTTCAAACAACCCGCGACCCCAGCGGCATCGGCCCTATTGGACCCCATCTTTTGCTGACATCTCTTTGAGGCGCGCGTGGAACACAACGCGCCGTCGACCCGGGCCTGGTCCTCACCGGACGGCGAGCTACCCACTACTCACCGTCCGCAAGCCCGCGCCTACGGTGGCTGGGAATCGGCTATCGATTCCCGCCGCCCAGGGCGTCTCCTGCGGCGACTGAGGGCGTGAGGCTGCCTCTCCCTCACGCGTTCCGCCTCCTCCTTCGCAAGCATTACCGCTTCGCAGAAGGAGGTGACGGCCTCCCATGCACTCTCGCTCCGCACCATGGCCTGGACCAGGCTCGGACGCGAGAGATCGCCGCCGCCGATCGCCTCCGTGAGAACACGGCGGTGCTCTGCCCAAGCCGGGCAGACCTCCACTGTATGCTCCACCGTGTCCTCTGGGCGATCCACACAATGGTGACACCCGGGCGTTTCCTCCCGCCTTATGCGAAACAGGAACCTCCCGAAACAACCGTGTCCGGTAAGGACCTGCGTCAGGCGGAAGGTGAGGACGCCGTGGCGCCTCTCTAACCACTCCTCAAAGAGGGGACTTATCGCCGCAATTGTGGCGTGCCCAGCGCTGGGATGCGACAGTCGCACTCTCCATGTCGCCATGAGATCCCGCCGGAGCTCTGTCCGCTGTACCGTGATTTCTCGCGGCAGCGGAGTTACGCCCCGGCGTTTCGCCTCCTCGCGCCACTCCCACACGTGCGCGAGGACTTTCGCCTCCAGATCCCACGGCGGCAATCCGGCAAGGAGGCTCGCCGCCTCACCGGAGACCGTGCGGTAACCCCGGACTAGCCGAATGGCCATGACCCTCTGGGACGCGTTCAACCGGCGGACTGGCCGCAGCCTCAGGGAACGCGCCCACACCGGTGCCCCGTAAAGGGCCATGGACCGCACGACCCCCGCGTAAAGCCTCCGGCAGGAGGCGTTTGGACCACCTAGATTGGGCAGGAGCCGCTTCAAGGCAGCCCCAGCCCGCTCCAGTCTGGGAGCCAAACGTCGGAAATGCTCCACGAAGTTCCACCGGCTGTCGAGGACGAGTCCCAGGTACTTCATCGTCGACTCGACTCCAATGCGAACCCCTCCTACCGTTATTTGGGAACCCGACGGTGGCGCATTCCGAGGACCATGAAAACACATGGCCTCGGACTTGTGCAGGGCCACCTCGAGTCCCAACTGCCGGATCCTCGCAACGACTATCGCAACCCCGCGTGTCGCTAATTCAGCCGCCGCCTGGTGCGACCTCCCCTGCGCCAGGACCAGCGTGTCGTCAGCGTAACATACCACGCTGACGCCGCTAGGGAGGTCGGCGCGCAGCACCCAGTCGTACCCGATGTCCCACAAATGCGGCCCCAGGACCGATCCTTGTGGGACACCGCACGACATCTCTCGCCGGTTCCACTCTCCCTGATGACCGGGGTAGATGACGGCCCTATCCGTCAAATAGGCCTCAACCACTCGACAGAGGTAGGTCGGCATCCGGTGATACCGGAGTGCCTCCCTGATGCAACTCCAGGGCAGGGTATTGAAGGCGTTGGCGATGTCTAGCGACACCGCCAAGACGACCCCACCCCGGGCCACAGCATCCCCGTCTGCTTACGTTTTTAGTTTTGTATTTTGTTTCTGCTTGAGTATTGTTTTCGGTTTTTTTTTTTTTTTGGTATATTGGCGTGTGCTAGCTTACTTATAGCAAATAATTTAATTTAATGTTTTGTGTTGCGTAATGTACCTAAATTATTATGCGCAGTATTATATAGAATCATTTTTTTAACTGAACAGACAGCTGTGCTGCTGGGGAGTTTGTTGCGCCACTTCTTCTCCCCAGCTAAAGCACTAGGAAGTGGTGAAGGGCGGGCGTTTTTGGGGGACTGTCTTATGTAATTTTGACGTTCAAAAAGTGCTGATTCTCAGCCTAGTTTGAATAAATGACTTTTGATTTTGATTTTGATTTTGATTTTGAGGGCTCGCACGCGCATGATGGCGTCCACCGTAGAGCGCCCCCTGCGGAAACCAAACTGGCTCTCCGCCAAATCCGGCCCCTCCTGCACCAGCCACCCGACGAGGCGGTCTGCAATAACTCTTTCAAAGAGCTTGCCCACCTCGTCGAGCAGCACGATGGGTCGGTAAGCGGACGGAGAGTCCGCAGGGCGCCCCGGCTTCTTAATGAGGACCAGTTTCCCCGTCTTCCAACGAAGTGGGAACTGGCCCCTCTCCAAGTATGCGCTTAGGAGCCCCCCTAGTCGAGGCCCGAGAGCCCCAAAGGCCAGAACCCAGGCTCTTCCAGGTAAGCCGTCGGGTCCTGGGGCGGCATTTTTGGCACTCAGCCTACGTACCGCCGCTCTCAACTCTACCTCGGTCACTTCCGGAGCATCGTCGTCGTCGTCGGTGATGTGGTCCGCAACGGGCACCGCAGGAAGCGGAGCCATGGGCGGGGGAGTATGTTCCCCTCGCGAAGGGAACAGAGCGCTCACCACGTCCTCCACGAGCTGGGGCCGGAGACTCTGCGTCAGCGGGGGCGCCCATGGACGGAGTTTATCCCGCACCATTTTATAAGGGCGTCCCCATGGGTCCCTGTTTAGAGTCTCCAGCGACTCCTCGCGAGCCAGATCCCTGGCCCGCAAGATCTCCGCTCGGAGGGCGGTCTTCGCCGCTCTGTACCCCTCGTACAGCTCCGCCTGAATGGCTTCCGTATCCGGAGGGCGGATACGGAGCCTGCGGTGCCTGGTGTACCGGTGCCGCGCAGCAACGCACGCCTCGCGCAGAGCCGTCAGCTCCGGCGACCACCAATACACCTGGCGCCAGGCGCGACCGGGCTGGACCCGGGGCATTGCCACGTCACATATTTCGGACATGGCCTCCCGGAACCACTCCGCCTCGTCGTTGATGTCGGCAGGCCTGTCCGGTGGTGACACCCAGGCCTGCACGATCGAAGCTTCCAGGAGGAGCTCCCGGTCCAGCTTCTTCAGCGCCCACCGCGGACCACGCGGGGCCTGTCGGACCGGCGCGCTCGAGGTCTGGGCGGAGACATCAAACCGGATGTACCGGTGGTCGGAGTAGGTCTCCACCCCCTCTATGACGCGCCAGTCAACAACATGTGGCAACAGAGCGGGGCTGGCGAACGAAATGTCCACCACTGATTCGCCCCGCATCCGCACACACGTGGGGACAGAACCCCGGTTTAGGATGACCAGGCCTGTCTCCAGAGCCCAGTCCTCCACCATCCTGCCCCGTGTGTCCGTATACCGGGAACCCCAAGCCACATTCTTGGCGTTGAAGTCCCCGAGGACGAGCACGGGAAGGGAACGAAACCCGACGACGACGTTTTTCAACTCCGCAAGGGAGTTGTGGAACTCGGCGAGAGTTCGGTTCGGGGAGAAGTATACCCCTACCACGACAATCCCCCCGAACCGTGCTGCAACGCAACCCTGTCCCCTCTTGACGGCTTCGAGGGACAGGGTACCGGCGGCGGCCGACGAAATGAGGGTCACTGAGCCGCTCAGGTCCTCCACCCAGTAATCACTGGGCGGGACAAAGTACGGCTCAGCGACCACCGCGATGTTAATCGACCACTGCGCCATGCTCTGGAGCAACAGATCCTGAGCGGCGGCGCAGTGGTTGATGTTCGCCTGGAGGAGGCGTAATGGGGCCATTACTGGCACTCCATATTAGCCCCCCCCTGAGCCTCCTGTGAGGGCCCTGCCGCAGTGAGTACGGCGGCGACGGCAGTGGAGGCGGCAGCGACGGCGGCCGTGGCGGCGGCTGCGGCCGTGACGGCGGTAGCGGAGGCGGAGGGCTTGCCCCTGCCCCGGGCTTTGGTGGGTGGACCACAGCCCTTGCTTCCAGCCCGGTGATCGGCCGGCTTGCCAGCTGCCGCACATAGATAGCAGTGCGGCGTGGCATTGCACGAGCCGGCCTTGTGACCGGGTTGACCACAACGGAAGCAATGACTGCTGCGATCCACCTCCGAGGTGCATTTTGCCCCCACGTGGTTGCCCACTTGGCAACGGAAGCACCTCAGAGGTCTGGGTTCCAGCAGTTTCACCCGCGTGGAATCCCAGCCCACCTGGAACCTCCGGCCCTCCCCAACTATTTTTTGGGCCGCCGATACGGGGCAGCTCACCGTAACGGCTCGCATCCCCGTGAGGTCAGGACGGATGGTGCCTACCTTCACCTGTTCGAAGGCACACCCCCCAGTCTTGACCACGGCGGCCACCACCTCTCGCTCCGTCACGGAGTCGTCCAGACCCAGGATGCGCAAGTCAACGCACTTGGCGGGTCTGGACACTCGGGCCTCGTCCGCATTTAAGGACGCCCTGAGCCTTTCGGCCAGAGCGTCAGCGGTCGGGCCACTGGCCGCACCGGGGATCTCGAGCATCCGAGCCCCAGTCGCAGTGACCCTTACCCGCATGCCCTCGGTAACTCCGATCTCCTCCAGGTTCACCGCCGCCCTCGCCTTGGCGAGCACGTCGCGGTAGGACACGCCCTTCTTCTCCGCTTCCGGCTGTAGTGTGATCACTACAGCTGCGGACTTTGGGGCACGTAACCTCGCCGCGACGCTTCGCTCTTTGCGCCGCTGCCGCCTCTCCCTCCGCTTGGCCGACCTTGCCGCCTTGCCCTCCTTCCTCTTCTCCCCAGCTACCTGCCATTCGGCGTCAGCCGGAGGAGATTTGGGAGGCGGGGGCAGCCGCGTCGTCACCGCCACAGCTGGGGCCCTCTCAGGCGCCTTCGCGGTCGCCTTCGTGGGCGCCTTCGCAGGCGCCGTCGCAGGCGCCTTCGCAGCCACGGCCCCGCCCTTCGCCTGCCCTGCCGACCCTGGTTTGGCCGTCGCAGCCATGGCGGCATACGAAGCCGCCTTTGGCTGGCCCGAGGCCGCCGGTCGGCCTAGCGGGGGCCGCAGGACGATTCCCTCAAGGACCGAGAACCGGTTGTTAAGGGCAGCCAGCTCCTTCCGCACCAAGGCCAGAACTCGGTCCTCTGCAGGCCCGAGGCCGCCCTGCCCCTGCTGCACCCCCTCCTGAGCGCCAGCTCCGCGAAGCCTGGCCAGGTCTGCTCGGAGCTCCTCATTCTCCTTTCGGAGAAGCTCCATGGCGGCTGTCAAGCGGGCGACCTCCGCCCGCATTTCGGACATTCCGTCCGACGGAGGCCCTTGAAGTAGAGCCTCCGCTGCCGCCATAATGGAGGCCTTGGCTGCGGGTATGGCCTTGTCTTTAGAAGACTGCGTCTTCTTCAAGGCCACACCCTTGACTGCAGCGGCCACGACCTCCTCAAACCTGGCCCGCTCCGAATTGGAGCCACTAGCGGCGTCCGACTCATCGCCAGACGCCTCCACGGCGCTCCCCTCGGCCGACCCGGCTGAGCCGTCCTCCGTTGCGGCGTTTACCCGGCTCTTGCTCTTCCGGCCTAGGCCCCGGCGAGCATATTTGGGAGCCGATTTAAGACCGCCGTCCGAGGAAGACTCCTGGGCATCTCCCGGATTTAGGTTCCGCTTCAGGAAAGCGGCTTTCCTTCCAGCGGCCCCCACCACTACGCACTCCGGTCTCTTAAAAGTGCCCTTCGCGCCCTTCACTCCCGATGCGGCGTCGGACTCCGACCCCGCATCACTCCTCTCCCTCTCCTCTTCTCGTTCATCGTTTTTCTTTGGTCCCATATTAGTTCCCACGAGTAAAAACTTTATCACTGGCTCAAAACTGTGGTTCGCACTAGCGATTAATTCAGCTACCCATTAATCAAGCTACCAACCTCCCTCACGGTGCGCCGCCGCTTGAAGGTTTGGGGTAATTTTTTATAGAGGTTTTCTTCCTCGCGGTCCGGGCGGTTAAGCCAAGACCCTCGACCCCCGTCAAAAGTCAGAGACATGACCTTGAACAATCTTCGGGGCTACGAGACTAACGGTGGCAGAAGGAAATGACTTCCTCCTGCCTGCCCGGCGACAGGGTTAGTGCACACCGAGCCCGCTCTTACTCCGCCGCTGTGCGTCTCTGCTTAGAGCAGAGGGACACACGTTGGAGCGTACCTCCGACAGGATATTGGCATACGGGCAACAAAACCCCTTAGGCACACGTGCCTAAGGGGAACCATTGCCCGCACCCCAGGGTGCACCGTCCCGGAGACTGGCCTTCCCCCCGGACGTATCCGTAAGGGAACTCCAGCCCACGGGCACTCGGGGAGGTTTCCTGTCCACGCACCCCGGCGGCCGGGCTACTGTCCTGACCGGTCGCAGGGGGACCAAGGGTGACTAGACACGGGGTCGTCTGGCGCCCATGTGCTGGTTTAGTCCATGGAGTGGTCACGGTGTGCAAGGTGTTCTTGTGCGCCGGTGATGGGGGGTGCTCCCCAGAGGAGGGTTCGGTGACGGACAGCCGAGCGGGTTCGCGGTGAGTGCTAACGCGTGCCCGTGTTCCCGCTACAAGCGGCAGAGGAGGACACCGTGGAGTTTTAGTGGGTTGGAGTCCCACATAACTGCACTATCTCACCGTGGTAGTGCAGTATGCATGAGCATTTCTCCACGGAAAAAAGAAAGTATTCTACACTTTATATTTTAAGCATCTATAATATTATTCACAATAGTTTGGAAGCCTAGTGCAGGTTCAATGTCATTCTCAAAAACCAAGATTCAATCGATTATGAAAGTAATGAGCCTCTCTAATAACGTAATCATATCTCAATGTTGATAGATATCATCTTTCTTACAATGTATAATATCGATTATGTAATATTATCGATCCATCGATGCCCTATCGAGTCGCATGTCGGGAAGTGTGAACTTTTATTTTGAATCGATTGCATGATTGTATTAAGGCCACTGTACAGTTACATCGGTTGATTTCCCGTTATTGGATTTCAATAAAATTGTAATTCTAATGAAATAGACTGATAACAAAAACATTAGATCATCTATTCATATTTTTGTGTACCTACCTACACTAATCTCTTCCCAGGTGCTGTTTTTCCCAGGTTTGTATTTGAGTTAATCAATGTAATATTTTGGATCTGTAATCGAAATTATTATTATTATTTGAGATGGGTTTGCTCTTGACTCTAGTCTAGGTCAGAGGTGACAGAGACAAACTCGACGATGGAGTGAGCTTACCCAGAAGAATCCTGTTCACTCTCACTTTGAAGAGATTTGGGTTGTATGTGCTCGGAAACACAGCAAAATAGTGGAACTCACTACGAGTTCCACTCTTTGACAGACATTTGGAAACGCTTAGTGCGAATTGATGGAATATCAACCAGGTAGGGATGGTAACTGGCAGTGCGTCTAGATGTCTGATGGTAGAAGGGAGCCGGTGGAATGAGGTCGTGGAGTTCTTGGGCACACTCACCGAAGTACAAACTGTAGAAGACCGACAAGCAGGCAACCTTTCGGCGATGAGCCAAGCTGTGAAGCTTGGCATCCACCAGTCAATGAGCCTCTTAGCTCTGCGTTCCACCGAGTCAAGCGCGGCTAGTTGGTACTTAGCTGATCCATCCCAAAGGTGGCTGCAATATTCCATGCAGGATCGGACTTGCGCTTTGTAAAGGGTTAGCTGTCCAGGCGTACATTATCGCTTCACCCTATTTAGGATGCCGAGCTTCATGGCCGCTGTTTGGGCTTTGTACTCGATGGTGGAGCCGAAGTTGAGACCAGATGTCAACTCCCTGCTTAGGAGCTCAAGCCGATCAGTAACAAGAACAGATGTACTCCGAAAAGTAGGAGTTTGGGCGCGACGACTCCTTTTAGCGGTAAAAAGATACGCCTGTGTTTTGGTGGCGTTAAAAGAGACCAGATTATTATGGGTTTATCGATGTAATCAGCTCGACATAAATAATACATGAATTTAAAAAAAAAACCTTTTTTCGAGTTTTCTCTAGGTCTACGAAAATATCACAAATCGATAATTTAATCATGAAAGCCAATGTTAGAAATCGAATAAACTTTCCAAGTTAAAATACCTTCTACGAAAACTAAAATAACGTTTATTGACGTAGTGACAAGGAGGCCTAGGATAGGCCTCCTTGTCACTACGTCAATAAACGTTATTAGGAGGATTACCTGAGGTGCTTGAGGATTTAAGTGGTATTCCACGGCTATCAGGATAATCTCAGGGCCCGAAAGATGGTCATGATCCCTATCATATCTCGAGGTGCTTGTGGATTTGAGAGGTATTCCACGACTATCAGGACAATCCCAGAACCCGGAAGATGGTCAAGATCCCTACCAGCAAATACTTCCTTCCTCCGAGCATGTTTTATTAAGAATGTCGATACAGCTTTTAATTTGTTTATCAGTGAAACTTATCAATGATAATCAATATAATTTAAATGATAGTATCGTATGACTAATATTATAAAGAAACACAATAAGTCGAAGTCTCCAAAGGCTAATAAAAATGGCGTTTTAATAGAAGCCTTCACTTTATATAAAAGAAAATTAATGCCCTCGGCATTTGCACAGTAAGTTAAGGAAAGCTATCTCTTTATTATTCGCGTACAATACAAATTGCCATTAATTAAAAGACTACAGTCAAAGACAAGAGTAGATTCATGATTAATCTCAATGATATTATATATTCAAAAATAACCTTTAAGATTAATTCTGAGACAAGTCTTCATGATGATGATCTTTGCCAAAGCTTAGCGTCGGATAAACGACTAACAGGATTATACTGAAATACATTTCTTTACTCTTTGTAATTGAGTATAGTACTTAGCATTAAAAGGATCTCAGTAGGTAAGTAATTCAGTTTCAGCGTAATGGACAGTTCGTAGCCGTTAATAATGTAGTGTTAATTTAATATCATATTTATGTTACTTTTCCTTGAGTTCTACTGATTTGTTTGTGCTGTGCTGCTTAAAGCCAGGGAAATTCATAGTTTAAACAAATTGGCTATATACGAGTACTAACTTCAATTGTCCAGTTGGTGTGACAGTTGTATAAAATGGCTTAAGCTTTAATGAATTTTCGTGACTATACCTACACTGCACTGAAATCATTACGTCAATAAATCTTGGATTTCATCCGTTTTACATTTTTCAACGTTGAACTATAAATTATCTTGAAACTTTCCTAGGCGCAGTCCCTAAATTGTAATATAGAGCACGTTTGTTTTAACCGTGGTACCCCCAGTGATATCATGGTTAGGAAAATGTAACCGTGGTACCACTCAGATGTTGTTTCACTTAACTATAAAGTGGGTTGCAGACCACAAACTAAGCTAGGTAAGTTAGTTTTTAGATTTTTTGATTAGGGGCATCCCATCTCTAAATGCATTGATTGTGCGTCATGTAAGATTGTATTATTTACTAGTGATATCGAATGTTAATGTTAAGTTTTGATTCAATTAATTACTTTGCCAGCTTTTTAGCATTTTTATTCTTGTCACACCGACTGATCTTCTTTCCATAAGCAGGACAGGCAGCTGTATTAAATCAGTGTAGTAGTAAAAATTGCTTCCCGTTCATTGACTTTTGTAGGTGTGATAACATCACATTGCGATCATTATTCCGCTTAGTAACAGGTACTGCTGAAGTATCTCGTACACAACACCTCGGTTTAGCAATAAACTGCTCTAATAGAATTTCAAAAGCTTATTCAAAAGGTTCCCCTCGTCATCAAATAAAAGACACAGATTCACTGTTTATATCACTTTTTTATAATTTATTTTCACAACATTTTTTATTTCTGTAAAATTTACAATAGCTTAAAACTCCTCACAAATATAATAGTAATTATGTATCGTAACAACACATCGTCGCGATTCATGTAACACGAAACAGGCAACTCGGAAGAGAAAGAAAAAAATAATAACTATAATGTAAATATACTTGACAATAACCTAATATAAGCTTACATAACGTTAGGCCTAGCCCCTAAACTAGAGAGTCGGTGTGTCGAACATTCGCTTTTAACATATGAGCGATGGCTGCGACACGCGTGCTTCGGAGAAGTTGGAGGGTGGGCAAGAAGCAGCGCTGCGGGAGGTGGTGGCGTTGTGGTTACGACTTTTTGTATATTTGTGCATTTGTGTGAATATCGGTTGGAGCTAATATTCTCCGAGAACATTTTTTTTTGTAACTAAAGACGAAGTTTGGTTAATCTGAAGGGCATAGCGACATTTAATTCGATTCAGATTTTTTTATTTAAATGGATATCTATATTAATTTTAAAAATTGTATAATTGGGATGAAACGTCTAGTGAAAGAGATAATATGCTTTGAAATATTAGGTACTAATTATCAAGGACATATTCATGACAAATAGCTTATGAATTAATAAACTGGATTCTAACATAATCAGTAGCTTCAGTCAGTATAGTCACACCCACAAAGTAATTACAGTCGTAAACATTTGTACTGATTGATTGTAAAACAGCTAAGTGCCACACCGCTGCTAATTGCCGACGCCTCCAGTTCAGTGAAACCACGCTTTTAATTACGGCGTTCACGTGCTATATTTCCACAAGAATTAACTCTTCTTACACATATTTAAGATCAAGTTCTATATTCACCGAAACAAAAACAGAATATCATGTACTTTGCGTCAGCTTTATCAATGTTTTCCTTTCGTTGAACAAAAAATCAATCTCAGTACCAACATTTTATACACAGATAAATAAATGCTTCTAGTGTTTGATTGTATTTAAATTATAATTAATTTTGCATATTAACGTTTCTGTTTCATGAAATTACACTCATATATCATCGAAGTATACAAAATAATAAAACTCGATATCATTATAAAAGTTATCATCTCTTGACATTAACGTTTAGAAAATGCAGATATTATGAAACCAAAGTAAACAATTTGTTTCATTGCCATTGATATATAAAAAAACCATTTCGAATTAAATTATTTTGATAGAGAACTACCATCTGATGAAAACCGTTAGGCAAGTCAACACTTTTTTTTTTACATACTGGCAAGCATCGCTTGGATGGTCAAAATGAGAAGTATCATTAAAATATAAAGTCAGAACTTTCTTTTTAACACATGTTACGTTAGTTGCATTAACGAAGTTATTCCTAATTGGAATAACTTCATTACAAGATCGTGTCAAGACAGAATGTCACGTGTATTTGTTTACGTCTCGTGTGCCAAATTGTGACACTCAACCGGTTTGAATGATAATAATACCACATAATTATGAGCAGTATTTCCAGGAACATGCGCAGTATTTTCAGTATTATACTGTTTATGTAATCATTAAGTAAGATCAGGAGTGAAGTAACAATATTTATTAGAAAACTTGGTACTTTCAAATTCAGAAACAAACTCCAAGCTAAATCTCACAAAACTTTAAAGATACTTATTCTGATTTATCTCTTTAGTTCTTTGTGATACCTTGCGTTTTGTTCGGTTGGAAATGTAGAAAGTTAAGTACAATCTTTCAGAAATTAGCATACTATCTCAGATAAGTATCTCAAATTCACAGAACCATTATCCAACAATATATACATATATAACAAACAACTGCTGCACGAGAACGCCTTTTGACCAGTGCTCATTAGAATTAAAAATTAATTATAAAATAAGGCTAGCTGAAAACTGATGGTAACTTTAGAAAAAATAATAAAACCCTAAACTATATTGCAATGTCTCTCTTTGCCAAGAATTTAAGATATTTAGACCGTTGTTTTTGGAAGCGTTTAGCTACGTCACGTGGTGTATATGGAAGAGCTTTATGAGCTAACAAGCATCTCTTGCTACGTTTCCCCTCTTCTCAATTTGAACCCAATCTTTATGAAAGTTCTGAGAGCTGAGTTTTTTCGAAATTCGGAATAGTGAACTCGGCCCAGACCATACAAACAGTTATGTAGATGAGCCAAGTTTCTGTATAGAAAGCATGTCATTTAGAGTTCGCGATTAAAATGTCTACCAATACGTTTGAATCTACGTCAAGAACATACAAGACTGGTAAATTACTGGTATGATACCCTACGGCTAAAATACCTACATAATTATCTCCATAATTATAGAGAGAAAAATCACAAAAATATACCATCGAATATCGTTTTTTTTTATTCACGCGAAGAGGTAGTTCTTAACGGATTTTGCCAATAGCTGATTTACAATATAGATATAACAATCACAGTTATTATAATAAATATAGTGACAATAGAATGACATTTAAAATACCTGTCGAAAAGACTACAAATCACAACTTATGCCTGTCTTGATATAGCAAGTAACACTAGTGATAATTAACATACTTACATTCACTCTTATTACATATGGAATAAAGTTTAGATTCAGTTAACTATGTTTATGTACTTCATTTATTTCTAAGTAGGTACAGACAACTGCGTACTATTTCTAATATTAGGGCTACCGTTTGACGATGACCGTGTTCCGTTGCAGTCATGGTGATTTACTTCGTAACGTTCATAAATGTTCTATCTAGTGCTGTTACTATACCATTCCAATACAATTTGAAGAAAATATACACAAGACGAGCTGCACTGGACTGACTTACAAGTGGAACGGATCACTGAACATGTTTAACTTGTATCAAATGTTTTATCATCTCCAAGTCATAATATGACGTTCAGCCAAGATAACAAGCATATGATAACAGTTAAAGTGTTTACAATACAACACTACAATCCCAAAAGAATTTTTGAAGAGTTTAAAAAATGAGATCTTAAATTTTGGTTCGACAGTGAGCAAGTCGGGAAAATTCGTTCATAAACTCGATAAATTGTTCCGAAGTTAACTATAAAGGTTAACTCTATAAGATGATTGTACTTATTACTTCGGATATATCTTCCGCTACTCAAAATATACTACATAACAAACTGCTTAGTAAAAGCCCTACAAAGTTCATGCAATGTGTATAAATATAGTATTTATTCTGAATATGCATTTGGCAAAATATCTAACACATTCACGTATTGGCCGGACACTGTTTACACCATCGTTCATATATTCTCTATCTCATTAAAATACAACAATAATAATATATCTCTCTATTGGATTTAATCTACATAATGTTATGTAAGTAGATTATACAGGCTGTATCAGAAACATGTGGTCAAATTTAAAGATATGGTACAGACCATCAAACTGAACAACTTTTTCCAACCAACATTGTAACCAAGAAAAAAAAATCAACTGCCCGTTGTATGGGACAGCTTCAATACCTACTCGACCGAAATGTATGGAACGGCTGAACATTTTTTCTTGATTACGAGAAAGTTGTTTAGTTTGACTGTCTGTACCACATTCTTAAATTTGACCACACCTTTCTGATACACCCTGTATAATCATTGACAACATGGTTAATTAATACAACAATTAAATCACATTTTCCATACATCTACAGCTTTAATATAAACTGTAATTGATGAGAAGTTAAAAGTAAAAAAAAAATGTTCATAAGTACTCTGTTACTAAACGTGACTTCACTACTTGTAAATGTTCTTAAAATATTTTATAATAGTATTTTATATTATAAAAAAAAAGCGTGAACTTTAATATTGTACACACCTTAGTAATATTTTTTTTTTGGGTTTTTAAAGTTTTTTATAATTTTATATTTTTTAGGTGTATCTTAATTTGTTACTCGTTCGCCAAGCCGTATACAATACTAGAGCGATCACGAAACGTGTAAGTGTATACATACATCCTTTCAGATTGATAAATACATAGTAAAATAGTTGTTTACGTGTGTGGGAGTGAGGAGCGGAGGCGACCGCGCTGGCTACGTCCTAACGTTCGTGATCCACTAGGTACTATTCAACGGATTTTCTCGCGTTTAAGGCCGTCTGACAAGGCCGGACTTGTTACTTTACAAATTGATCCTGCTAAAAGTACGCACGCTCCTCCGTTAGGATCCGTCGTTCAAGTGAACCAGTTAATATTTCTCGCAACAAATTTTCTCACTTAATTAGCAATAAAACTCGTATCCGACCGTCCGCTTCTCCGTGATATTTCGACGGCGAGAGACATGCCACTACTTTTATGGAGAAGACTTCTATACATAAAAGCTTAAAAATAACTAACTAGTATTTTAATATAGGCAGACCATCGACTCGGACTCACTATCTAGCGGCGCGTCCGTCACAATCCACGTGAACGATAATTTTCGTACTGCTAGCATATTAACTTATCAACACGAAAGGAGTACGACTAGAAATTACTTCACGTCGCGGCGGACCGAGCGGCCGCGGGGGACAATTGACGAGCGAATTGATCGGCGGACAGTGAGCAACGTGACACGCGGGGCGCCGCCGCCCGCTCCTACGCGTACATACATTTTTTTATCCGTATTATATACATTTGGCACTAAATTCATCGTCGGTCGAACAGGAGGGCCGGTCACGCCGGGCACGACGCGACTTGCCAGCACTCGCAGTATGGCGCAGGGGGCGCGGGTAGCGCGCACTGCGCACACGTGACGCACTGCGCGCACGCGGCGCAGCCGGGGCAGCCGGCGCACGCCGCGCACACGCACACGTAGTACTGTGGCGCCACCATGACGGGCGGGCGCGCGCACAGCTCGCGGCACGCCAGCATCTCGATCAGTGACAGCGTCTGCCGCCGCTCGTGCCCCATGAGGCACACCGTGGACTCGCGCACGACGCCGTGCAGCAAGGTCAGGTACCTGCACCGAGCGACACCGCCAGTTAACGTCAACTGTGTTATACAGTATCTGCAAATATGGACAAGAAAGTTAATAAAGCACTGCATACATTCAGGTCATGGTTAGTGGACACACAGGGATAGCTTTAAACCAGATGCAAGAAGTAGTTGATTTGCAGAATGATTGACGATCACTTAGTCTAATGTTAAAGCATTATAATAATTATGTGGAAGGCCTCGTAACTTTTGACTTGTGAGAGAAATAAATCGTAGGTAATATAGCATCAAGTTTCAGAATACATGACAGAAATAAAAATAATAAAATCCGAGTTGTAGTTACCTATGCTTTAGAGCTTCCTCCTCTCTGCCGACGAAGTGGTTCCGCAGGTAAGCCTCGAGCTTAGCGCGCTGCTGGCCGAGCTCAGGGAAGTCGATGAAGAACCTCGAGCACATATATCGCTCGAGGGTCTTGATTTTGTCTGGCCGCGCCGGCCTGTAGCCCTTCGCGAGGAGGGCGCAGTATTTGAGCAGGCCGCCGCCACGGATCTCTTCAGGCTGCCGCGTCGCGATCAGTTTCTCGGCGAGGTGACTCAGAGCCTCATTGAAGTCGCCGTAGACGGACTCGCCGACGACGGTCGGGTAAAAGTTCTCGCCGATGGGCAGTTGAGCGCACTCGTGGAACGCGAGGAGCGAGTCGAGAGCGATCTGGAATGAGTCCACGGAGAACTCGAACTGGCGACGCATATTGTCCACGAACTTGAGCTCGACGGACTTGTGTCCACGTGAGTGCCCGAGCGATATCAGGGACCAACGGTCGCCATCAGAGTTCACGCGAACCATCTTGGAGACGTAGGCCTCCTTGAGGCCGGCCGGAGAAGCGCGGCGGCGCGGGGTGGCGGGTGGCATGAGAGTAGACAGATGTCCGAGTACGGCGTTCTTGACGCGGTCACAATGACGCGCGGTGGGCAGCTCGGCCGTGAAGATAAGGTCGATGTCGGAGTAGGGCTGGGCCCTGTCGGCCAGCACGTGGCTGGCAGCGCCGCCGTTGAGGCGCACGTCACGCACGTTGACGCCGGCGCCGCCCGCGCTCTGTGGCGCTTCAAGGCGCGCGCGCACGCCCGCCACCAGCTCGCGCAGGCGCACATGCAGTGTGGGGAAGTTGCCGCGGCCGTGGATAGCGACCACCTCGTCCATGACGTCACCGAGCCGCCTCACTTGCTCGTAGCTGAGCACGGCGTGGCGCTCGCCTCCACCGCAGCCTTCTTCTGATGAAGTATAGCTCGACTCGCTCTGCAACAAAAATAAACAATATGTGAATCTCTTAGATTTTTCACAACAAAGTGGAATTTTAGAGTAGTTTGCGTGTCCACAGTACTAATGAGACAGGTCGTCTCAAGGTAAAGTGTAATATAACAGGAATGTTAACCGTACGAGAAGTATTACGATAATAATAACACCGAGAACGAAAACGAAATCTCTGGGTTACATTACAAATTACAATTTACGCGTTGCCTTGAAAATACGCGCGAAACAGCTGGTGAGTGTAGGATTACGCCAGATTATCTTAACTCTGGTAATCTTTGTTTGTGAACACGATGCATCGGGTTTATTGAGGAAACACAATGTAATGACTAGATTACCTATCAGGGAAATATAGAAAGCAATATTTCTTGGTTATCTCGTGAATTCGTAAGATGGTTGACTTCGATAGAATCTTACACAAGGTTGCTAATTATGAATTAATAATGAATATTCAAATAGTGCTATTAAAAGCCTAAAAATAACGTCGCACACAAATGAATGACATAATTGAGGAGCTTCCGAGAACTATTGAATTGATGGCTGACAATATTTTTTTGCGTACCTATTCATTACTTAGCAATGCTATCAAGGTTAGCAATAAGCAAATAGGATTTGGGTGTGTTGTTTGTACAAACGAATGCCATTATTTGATGCACAGTGATTGACTATAATTTACTACGCAGAATATTTTTTATCATAGTTTTTGTCGCTTCATATTATTTTGCTATATATGTATATATTATTTTCATTTTATTTTATTATTCGTATTATTTTGCAGGAAATTTCGTAATTCAGCCAAAGCACTTTCGTTTTAAAAATTATCTTATCTACTTTGTGCTTAGTGGCTTACTTTTGAAATTTGAATGTCTTCACGAACTTATCTGGCATATTGCCATGTCCCAAGATTATCCACATAGTCCAATAAAAACTTACAGATTTGTTCAATGACCATACTTTTTATGTTAGCTAAATGGTTTATTGTGTCTAAATATGGCAGCATTGAGACCAATGAGTTAGTAATAAATCTTTGTCCATTAGACGTTGTAAAGCGATTCTATTTAAGTGGCCCATTGTTGGAGTTCAATGGTCTTTGAACAAAAATTGTGTAATATTAGTCTTGTCTGCTTCCACGTCTGTCAATGTGTCTGTTTGGTTTCAATTGATTTTATTGCTGACACGTGTATTCTTGTGTACTATTTTCCGATGATCATTCTGGATAAGAAGTTCGTACAATTTCAGAACTTTTTTGGAATCTTAGCTTATATTTTTGAAGTTCTGTGCTGATATATTCATGTACAAGAAAATTGTCAGAAACTTTTAAAAAATTCAACAGGCAACATTCACATGCATAAGGCATAACATAAACAATATAAAAAAAAATATATAAAATAGCTCATAGACATCACGACAATTTTAAATGCACACGCTTCGTAGCACTAAAATGTTATTTATATAGGTTCTTTCACCTCCAACTAGATTTCTTTAGCTACCAGATTATCTCCTAGTATAGAGTTAGTATGAATTTGAACTTTGCGTAACTCAACATAGGTCAGCTCATTCTATGTACTCCTACGTACTTAAGTGTCACAGGTGTGGCTAATGTCTTAACATTAGCCGTATACAAACAAGCCAGGAAATTACATCTCTGCGGTAATTAATACTTGTAAATAAGATAACGAGTTGACTGCGCAACCAAATGGTACCTGTTGAACTTCTCATCAAAATTATGCGTGCGACGAGACAAGACAAATTACAAAGAAAAAACAAGTGTCAGAAATTGTTATTATTTTCCATACTTTAATATGCATCTTTAGTTGTTATTTTGTTTTAAAATGAATTGGAAGCGAATTTTCATGTTGATTTTATTGTTATAATAATTCTGGGCTAAAAACGTTTCAAAACGTGTTGTAAATAATACTTTAGATGTAAAATAAAATGACCCAAAGATGGTGACGATAATAATAAAATGGTCAATATATTTCATTGAAATGACCATAAAGAGACAGCAGAATCGAAAAATGACGAGACAGGTGACAGACCAAAGACAATACAATGTAAAAAATCAGACCTCAGAACGAAATTTCAAAAAGCAAACATATGAACCACCTGTTCAAATTACTATTATCTTTATCTAGACAAAGTATTGCCCGCTTACAATACCAATCTATCATGAGCTGCCCACGCCAGCTCGCTAGCTTTATCAATTCTATCAGCCTCGTTTAGACTATCGTAATTTAATTCTTGTCACACTGGATAATTATGTCCTGCTGCGCTACTTCCCATTTTATTGGTGTCATTATTGATAATAAATGCAACAGGATTCGTGAACTAGAATTTCTAAAGTCAAGTTTGTGCGATTAGACTCTGTCAATGAATAATATCCGTTTGAGTGCGAGTTCACCGGCTATAATAAGTTTATTTTTCATTGTCATGAGGTACTTTTTTGTTCAAGTATCTATTTGTTTTCCATTTATTTATTCAGCTGATGTTCTAGCCAATATAGTTTGAAAACGCTGAAACGCAATTTAAAGTGATCAAGAGATGCATGCTCATGGCTCATGGCCCATTGCCACAAAATATTTCGAAACATCAAAGTATTGCGTAAGACAAGTAAAGTAGCGCCTTCTTTTAGAACACTGGAGAACCACGTCTTCATAGTTGATGCAATTGGTAATACTATTTCGGCGATATAATCACATACTCGTAGCAGTCCCATCCCGTCCGCAAGCTAATAAATATGTACACTCTAAGTAGTAATTATTTACATCTATTTATTAAACCCACAAAACAAATGTCAAGAGTACATTTTAATAGACTGCCAGGTGTTTATCTTGTTTCAGAATCACCAATCGGAAGCCTTCGCCAATCAGTCAGCATGAATTCAAAAAACCTGTAAAAGTGCCATTGTCATTGTCACGGCCAGGGCGCGCGGCCGCTCTCATGAACTATGCGGAGTGGCCTCGTTACGGCGTCCGATTAAAATACGAAATTTTGTATTGTTTTTCCTCGTCGATTTGAAATCAGTCGGTTGCTCGTTGAGGTCGAATGCGCAATCGTAACAAATTGTATCGGATACGAGCCGTGTTCTCTATAAACTTGAATAAGAATACTTTAACTTTTTTATTATCGAGAAGTAGAAATCAGCTGTTCTCCCAAGGTCGAGTGTTGCGTGGAGTTATTTCGTCTTACTGTGAATTATGTATAAACACTGTCTCAACTAGAACAATACGTGTGTAATCTGAGGAATAATACGTTATATTATTTGTAGAGAGAACAAAAGAGAGACTGGTGAACGTAAATTGAAATAGGATTCAAAAACAAATCCGAGGTTAGGCCGTTCAGCTTATAGATTGGACTCTGAAGGTTGTCGTCACCATGTTTCACTATTCAATTTTTCATTTATAACATTTTAGACTACTCTTGAGTTTAATAATGATGTCGCTTTTCATTTTCTTAAAACTTGTGTGCCATTTTGATTTTGCTGAATATTTAAACGTTAGATTGATTACTTAGTAAGTATTGTTTATGAAGTTAAAGCGAAATTAAGTCACTTTTAAAACGGTTACCAGGCACGTTTGAGTCAATACATAAATTAAACATTTGGCCAAGTCACGGCATTCATACATATGATAATAACGATTATAATGTATATTTCAGAGGCCAATAGTCTGTACACACCGAGTGTGTTTGACATGTATTCGTCACGCAACCATTAATAATATTTTAATGTTCCGTAATACTGACGTTTTAACATTTTGGTTGATTATACAGAACAATCACTATCCAAATTTTCTCAGGCTGTTCTACCCATGAATATGAACAACTTACTATGGAACCAATACTGAAATCAAAAAAAAAAAAAAAATAAAATAAAAATCAACTGTTTAATACATTTTTTCGAATAGGCGTCGAACTTTTGTATGACACAACAGATTTATTTTTCGTGATTTCAGTGTTGGTTCCATAGTGAGTGTTTATATTCATGAGTAAAACAGCCTGTGAAAATTTGGATAGTGATAAAAAAAATGCCCTGTATGTATTTGGGATATATGTTTGAACATGGATATGTATTTAAGTGAAGCATCAAACTCAAGTGTAATGACGAAAATTTTAAAAAGAGGACTGCCTCGTTGGTTGGTTTAGTGGTAAGTACTGCTGAAGGTCTTGGGTTCGATTTCCAGGTCGGGCAACGTGTAATTTGGTTTTTGTATCCGGAATGGTTGATGGCAAAAGGCTCGCCCTTACATGGAACTTAAACATAACTGGTGAAATGTGGATGTATCTACTATAGCTCGATGGCTCCTAACTATACTGAGTCAACTATACTTTTAATAACTTTAAAGGAAGGCGATAAAAAGAGCGAATGCTTATATTTCAAATGTTAATACAATCAAGAAAAATAACTAATCATAGTGAATTAAATATAATAAGGCCTATCAACAGTGCAACATAAATTTTATATTATTTTATTAATAACCATTAGCTCTTTTTATCGCCTTCCTTGAAAGTTATTAGAAGTACAGTTGACTCAGTATACTTAGGAGCCATCGAGCTGTACCTACCTACACCTGTGCCCCAAGCCTTTGGTGAAACAGGGCGCGATGTTATGTTTACATATATAATATAATAAGAATTTAGCAGCCAAACCTAGCAAACTAAAGACGTTCACGTTGTATAACAACAGTAATATAGAAACAGTCACAAAAATAGCATATACCTACCTATTAATAAAAAAAATCATAACAGTAGCGAGAAAACCCGTGACTAAAGTCATGCCGCGTGTCACACGACATAGATCGTGAACTTGCCAGTTTTTGCGTGCGAAACAGAGCTCGCGATACGGAACGGGAATGTGAAATTATGAATTTATATTTTCGAACTGCTTAATCGAATTCCTTACAGCGAGAAAGTTAGTTTTCTTATCGTCACAATAGCTGAACTGTTGTCAAAAACAATTTCTATTTTCACTTCATGCGTTTTTCCGACACATTAGGTATTCATTGGAGACGATATATTGCGATCTGATATCAAAATTGAATACGCGCTAAGACTTCGCAGTTAGATGAAAATAAATACATTTTATTTGAGAAATACATTACAAAACAGCTTTGCAAAATTAAATCTATACCAATAAATGATTGATTCAGAACGGATGTTTACCGGAAAAATGTTAACAAATCTTCGCACCATTACATAATCTGTGTTAAAATTAAACTACATATTGTTATCAGCTGAAGAAGAATGTGAGACGTAACAGTCCGCGTCACCGTGTGCGACACACCAGGTTCAAAACATCACGCGGCAGCACGAGTACAATAGGTACAATACAAACTGGACTAACATTGAACAAGTGGTCTGACAATGAGACACGCATCTACTGTACGTATGTACTTACGTTCATAGCATTTGTTGGTCATTATCATAACAGCAGAACTTTTTTGGATAAAATATGCAAGTCAAACAAAGCATAGACTAAGCTAGACGATTGGAAGCATTCCTTAAGAAAAGACAATACGGCGTTGACGCTCCTCTGTCAAAAGTTAGCCGTCGACCTTGCAACGGATAGCGTGATCGTGATCAGACATTTTAAAAGCAGACAAAAAACATGGCAGCGCAACAAATTATCTCGGAAATCCGCAATTAGAGACTGACGGTCGAAATTCAAACAATTTCGATTTGATCTCTGTTTTCGATCTCTATCGATTGCTCGTAACACGTATCGAGCGAAAGGTCAATTGTATTACCAAACATTGCACTCATGTTATTGATACTGCTGAGAAAAATAAAGCTTGCTTGTTTATGTGACAAGTGGTATTTAAATCTCGTTTTATTTTTTTATTTGCTACTAAAGAGAACAATACGCGATCGGAATATTTCTAAGTAGGATATGATGTTACGTTTCTTTATACGATCGTGTCCTACATCTAGACAATCGAGTGACTTTCGATTTCGTGAGGTTAGTAATTAGCATGACCTCGGCATACGTGTGCTGCGTAACACGGAACGGAACTAGCTCGCGGCTCGCGGGATCCGTCATGGCGCGGGAAGGAAGTCATTTTCACTTTCTTTTTAAATTATATCAACGTTTTATTATTCCAATCGATTCATTAATATTACAGACGAGGTCTTGCTTGCGTCACTCGGCCTATACAAACGAAATTAAAAGTAACCCTTGTACATTTTAACTTGGAAGTTACGAAAAGTGTTGTAACAAAGATTGTATTTTACGACTTCCTTCATTTGAAAGTCTAAAAGTAACAGTTGCTTGCGAATTCTTTGTTTTGGGAATTGAGAACTTAAGGCTAAAGTAATTAAGAGTAATGAAGTCCTCCATTTAGCGGTAATCTTTGTCGCATTGGAATTTATGAAGCGAATTGTTTGTTAATTATGAAGGGTTAGGCCGCACGACGAGATACCTTTGCCTCTTTAATTATAGGAAAAAGGTTCATTATTTGTTGATGGAAATTCATCAATTATGTATTTAGCGTCGAAGGACGCTTAGCGGTAAATGTTTCGTAACCATGATGTTACTGAGAACGCTGCGGACTATTTTTATACAATGTGTAACTTAACTACCGCACAACCTCTATTGTACTCATCATTATGAACAACTTTTAATATGGCATCAAACCTGAAACCGCGAAAAAAAATCAGCTGTTTAGTACATTTTGACGAATTGTGCGAACATAAATGTACTGAACAGCTGATTTTTTTACGCGATTTCAGGTTTGGCCCCATAGTAAAAGTTGTTCATAATGATGAGTACATTGACGCCTTAAGAGTTTGTGCGTTATTTAAGTTACACCTTGTAGTTACGTAATATCTTACACATACCATTCCTATTTAATTAGTGTCCAATATCTAATGATCCGTATTCTGATTACAAAAATGTAAAGTGAAACTAATCGATTTAGAATAGCATAAAATAACATAGCACATGTGGTTCCCGAAAGGTTAGAGAGATGTGTACCCATACATAGCAACAGACTATGCCCCATCTGCTAGTGTCCCAAATGTCCGTTCACCTGCACCCTTTGACGATCTGAACAAACGATTGGACCCAAACAGTATAGAAACATAGATGTACCGTCGAAACGAAAAGAAGATTAGCTTATGTCCCATGTAATAGGGGCGGGCCTATTGCCATCAACTGGCACACCAGACTCTGCTACTGACAAATTCGTGATTTAAAAACCCGACAGCATAAGAAGTGAACTTTACAAAAGATGGATAAATGATAAATGATTTTATTTCTGTAAGTAGGTTTGTACAAACACACGTCAATCTTGTTTTTTTTTTTTTTAAACTAGATAAGGTCGGTGTTTCCTTTCTGACTACTCTGAGAAGAAAGGCCGAAACAAACTCAGAGGTCACAGTCTTTTATAAAGTCCAGACATAATCTTGGTCAGTTCATGTGAAGACCATGTAGATTAGTGTCTGAAAGGTCTTTTGAGGAAAGAACCAGACAGATTGAGAGGACCTGTCCAGTCAGTGCACGCATTTAATCGCGGAGCTCAACTCACAACTTAAGGAGCTCGACGAAAAGAAAGGACATGGGTAGGCCGCGTAAATTACTCAAACTGCCGGACATTAACAATAACTGAGAGAAAAATAAAACAAACAAATAAGCAATGACCTACATAGTCTTCACATTCACAATAATTAAATAATATAATACTTTACAAAGTAAATATTCATGTCAACATTCAGTATACAAAAATAAAAAGAAAATTTGGAGCAGCTCAATCCCAAGCCTTTATGTCCTCAATATAATCTTAAACGGTAAGTATAAAAAACTTTCTGAAACAACTTGCGTTTAATTAATGATTTGAATTTATTAAGGCTTAGATCTTGAACGTGGCTTGGAAATTTATTATAAAAGCGTATACATTGACACCTGAATGAGCCACCTAGTTTCTTGAGCCTTGATGGAAACAAGAATACCTATTATGTCTCCAAACAATCTCATGCAGTCGGGGGTAGGTCTTGTTTAATTTAAGAAGATGCCTGACTGCATGAGATTGTTTGAAGACAAAATAGGTCTGATTGTTCCATCTTTTTTAAAGTTCACTTTTTACGCAGTCGGTATTTTTTTATTATTTTACTCTTTTTAGTTAGGAACGATTATTTTTCTCTCACTGTATTAACCGATCGTCAAAAACAAACAAACAAAAAAAAACCTATCATGAAAAATGCTCAAGATACTAAATGTTGTATCGAGGTGATAATTAACTTAAACTAATCAAATTTAAATCTATCATCAAATGCTCAAGATACCTACTAAATGCTGTATCCGTTGAATCGAGGAGATAATTAATTTAATTTGCATAAGTAAGTATAGGTTTATTAAATAGTAAAAAAATATCTTGTACTGCCGGGGGGCTTTTTAGGGTTCCGTACCTCAAAAGGAAAAACGGAACCCTTATAGGATCACTCGTGTGTCTGTCTGTCTGTCTGTCCGTCTGTCACAGCCATTTGCTCCGAATCTAATGGGCCGAATAAGTTGACATTTTGTACACGTATGAATTTTTGTGATCTTAAAGCGGACGTGTAACGTAAATAAATGAATTTTGAATATGTGGGTCAATTTTGGGGCAAATAAGAAAAAAAAAAGTTTTGCAAACTGTACCGTGTGACATATCAAATGGGCTTAATGTGAGGATATCAAATATATTTTTTATATACTTTTAAAATAAATTGTTTTAAAGTTATTTTAGAAAATAGATGAGAATTGACCATTCCGAAACTACTGAGCCTAAAATTCTGAAAAAAAAAAATGCAGAAAATAGTTCTATACCTATAATAGATTACAGGCAAACTTATAAGAAGTCTACGGTTTTAAAATAACATGGTAATAATAATAATAATATTTATTTCAGAAGAACACATTGCACTGTATACATTGTAGATTACCAATTTTACATTTTTTACATTTGTCAAACTACAAGCACAATTATATAAACGCCATCCCTTAAACTAGGTCTAGCCTGTATCTTAAGGGATAGGGTTCAATCTCTCAATATTGTGCGTACAAACTTACATTTGCAGTTGGAGTGTATGGGACAACATGTTTTTCAACTACAATGTTATGTGGATAAATTCATCCCAACTACGGAACCCTTCATTGTGCGTAGTCCAATATGCACTTGACCGGTTTTTTGGCCTTAACCGACTTTTAATTATGTTCTATGTAGTTGTTGAGTGGTGTTGTTGGTCTATTACAATGATTATAAAAGTTATAATCGCTGTTTCATAGTTTAGTTTAAATCTATGAGTTAACATCGCTAATGATTAATTTTCCTTCTGATGTTTAAAGGTCCCCGAAACGATCAATTGCAATTGATCCATTGCCATCAATTTCTATTGTTGTAATATTGCGTTTGGTAGACGATCAATTTGTGCATTAATGTATCAATCACGTAAAAATTGACAATCGTTAATGATCGTTTCGAGGGCTCTATATTAGTTGAGTTTCTATACGATTAAATGATTAAATCGATAGGTAATACCTACTTTTATTGTACAAAATGACCTTACTGTGTCAGGCAGTTGGCAACCAAAGACAATTATGGGCGCGGTCATAAATTAACAGATTAAAACCAGAGACAGAAAACAAGTTCTTTTTTATATCTTTGTTTGTCGTCTTGTTGACATTTATTTCTATCAATAAGTGTGATTTTAATTGCGTTGTTCAATTTATTGCAGATTTATTTATCATTACTTTGTTACTTACTTGCTTGGGGCTGTGCATTCACTTGACGACTTTATTTTTTTTTTTTAGAATTCGTTCTACTTCGCGGTGTTTTATGTGATTTCTGTTACCTAGCGAGTATGTGGGTTTTAAATAGTAGCACTTTAAGCACCACTGAATTGTTTATCCACTTATAAAAATATTAAATTAATTCCTTGAGGGGTCCCCGAAACGATCTATTGCAATAGCCATTTTTACATGATAGTCAATACACATTGATGCGTAAATTCATCGTCTAACAAGTGCAATTGAAGCGATTAACAATATTATTACAATAGAAATTTATCAGTTGCGATTGATTGTTTTGGGGACCCCTAACAGACAACGCGCAGCCTAAACCGCTGGGTCTAGAGGCATGAGAAGAGTTCATTTTGGAACAAAGGTGAGCACTAAGGAAGAATTTCTGAAATGTATCCCCTTTATTTATTTATTTTCTTTTTTTGGATGGTAAATCATCAAATAACGTGTCAGACTTTTATTAAATAAAACTCACCCGTGTTTCTTCAGTTGCCTGTGCAAGGACCACGGTAACTCTTTCAAATAACCCGCAACCCTAGCAGGCCTAGGGAAGAAACGCCCGGGACACCTAGTGGACCCCTTCATCTAGTGCTGACATCTTTTTGAGGCGCGCGTGGAACACAACGCGCCGTCGCGTCGACCCGGGCCTGGTCCTTACCGGACGGCGATCAACATTGCTCGCCATCCGCAAGCCCGCGCCTACGGTGGCCGGGAATCGGCTATCAATTCCCGACGCCCAGGGCGTCTCCTGCGGCGACTAGGGGCATGAGGGCGCAAAGATTGCCTCTCCCTCACGCGTTCTGCCTCCTCCTTCGCGAGCATTACTGCTTTGCAGAAGGAGTTGACGGCTTCTCATGCACTCTCGCTCCATACCATGACCTTGACCAGGGCCGAACGCGAGAGATCGTCGCCGCCGATCACCTCCGCGAGGACGCAGCGGTGCTCTTCCCAAACCGGGCAGACCTCCACCGTATGCTCCACTGTGTCCTCCGGGCGATCCACACAATGGTAACACCCGGGCGTTTCTTCCCGCTTTATCCAGGACAGGAACCTCCCGAAGCAACCGTGTCCGGTGAGGACCTGCGTCAGACGGAAGGTGAGGACGCCGTGGCGCCTCTCCAACCACTCCTCAAAGTGGGGACTTATCGCCGCAATTTTGGCGTGCCCGAAACGTATCCCCAAAATGTGTTAAATATGGGTTGTAAGTTTGTATGGAAGTTCGATATTTTGGGAAATTCCATCGGGCTCAGGCTTCATCATCTGCCTAGCCTTTTCCCAACTATGTTGGGGTCAGCTTCCAGGCTAACCGGATGCAGTTGAATACCAGTATTTTACATCGAGCGACTGCCTATTTCGCCTCCACAACCCAGTTACTGGGTAATACGATACCCCCTGGTAAGACTGGTTGTCAGTCTTTCGGGCTTCTGACGATCCGTGACAACTGTCAAAAATCCACGAAAGACAGCCGGAACCAACGGCTTAACGTGCATTCCGAGGCACGGAGAGGTCTTGGTATGTAAAGATGGTCACATATCCACGGACCAACCGCAGCAAGCGCAGCTTAACCTGATCGATCGACACGTGCGGCTGTTATTACTTAGCCACAGGCCGAAATAATTCAAGCTATTTAACTACCAGACTAATAAATCTGTTTCCATACTTGAATTACACAATACAATAAACAACACATTTTTTTCCAAAATGAATACAAAACACAAAGCAATTTACATAATATAATGCGTGTATATATATTTTTTTTTAATTTCAAAATGTCAATGAACTTTTGTAATTTTAATTTATTTTCAAAAACGGACTTATGTCACGGTCGCCATGTTACGCTCGCAGATAACACCCGTCGATTAAAGATTTGACCGATTGTTTAAACAATAGTTTGCGTCCAATGACTTTTAGTTCATCATTATGTGAATGCAAATCTAATTTTATGGGCTTTTGTGTTAATGAAATGGTAAAATTATTTAACGATTCCTTTGAAATGTTGGCCCCTGTTTTAACACCAGCGAGCGGTAGCTTGTGGCTTCATTGGTAAAAGCAACGACTACTCCCTGTCCAATATACAAATAAAAATACGAAAAAATGTCATAAAATGGTCAATGTTTCCGAATAGCAACCACACAACATTATAATCGAGAGACACAAAAAAAAATACAAATCGATAAGTTAATCGACTATTCTAGATCAAGGGCTTATCAAGGAGAAGGCTCGAGTATCGAGCACAGCAATTATTAACATCAGTACATCAGACAGTGCGCGCAACGTCGCATACAAACTACGTCCTCCGACATTCCCTTGTGAAGCAACCGTTGGCATCACACGTGTTTTAATAAATTCTCGGTAGCCGAGACGACGTGACACTTCTAGTATTTAATGCTTGTTAGTTCTGTGGCGTTTTAGTAGATTGTTGATTTACACTAGCCTTCATAGTTGATCGGAGGATAATCGCTGGTAATATTAATGAGTTGTTTAGAATACGATGTGTGTAAGCGTGGTTTTTATTGTGTGTAACGTTAATAAATAACATTTTTTGTGGGCGTGGTTTATTGATTGATTCATGAAGTTCAATTTCGATTGATTGATACAATTTTTTTTTGTAGCCTTTTTGTTTGAAACAGTAGCTCATTTTGTTTACTAGGAGTATGGCGCTACTCTCACTCCAAATTAACCACTGAGGACAACAAACAAAAATAGTACTAAATCGATTGGTGTAGACAAACTGGATGCTCTAAATAAAATTATTGAAGTAAAGTAGGTACGAACAACGGTCTTAACAAACATTTTTTTTTATTTCAAAAATGTAACCAAGATGTTATTAGTAAAAATAAAAATATAGAAATCAAAAGTTAGAAACAGATAGTAATTTATATTTTAAGTTCAGAGGCTATTATGGTTTAGAATTTATTCTCATCTTTTTTTTTTAATTAGTAGGTACCTAGAGACGACAATTTTTTTTTGTATTTTGAAATAATAAGTTATTATGACAATAGAACGCACGAATGACACAAACTTAATTAGGTATTTATCTAATAAGTTATTTAATAATTTACTTACCTACTAATTGATAAACGTAGTATGTGGGGAAAATCATACCAAAAAGGAAAATCCAATCAGTAATGAAGTTCTTAACATGATTGAGTTGATGACTTAACCAACTTCAATTCAAGGAATGAAGAATATGAAGATACTCAATTCGATTAATGTGATTCCGAGCAAAAAATACAAAGCTAAGCTTTTTCAAGTAAGTAAGTAATATGATTTGATTTAAAACAGTGAGGAATCTACTCCCTCTGGAATGCGCAACTAGCTTCATCTGGTTTAATTGAAATTAATTATTTGCTAATTTGTAGCACAATTTTATAACCTAACTACTTAGAATTTGGTAAGCCATAGCATAGCCTATTTAGAAACTAATCATGTCACTTTTAAACAAAATTCACGTGTTTCTACGAAGCCTCACGTAATCACCAAAGATGGGAGTAGATAGAGCATAAATACCTAAACTTCGAGAAAAGAAGTAACAAAAGTGGAGAACACTTCTTTAAAATCCCGGAATGATAAACATGACGATTAAATCTCGGGATTTAAGAAATTGTGAATTATTTATTATACTTCGAAAACATTCGTAACAAATCCAATATTTTAAATAAAATAATAAATAATACGCAATTTCTAAATCCCAGGAATTTACCGGGAAATAAGAAATTGCGAATTATCTATTTCACTTTGAATACAATCGAAACAAATTAAATATTTATAGTAAATAATAAATAATTGGTAATTTCTTAAATCCCGAGATTTAATCGTCATGCTTAGCATTCCGGGATTTTATAGGCGGTATTATCCAGTCTCGTTACTTCTTTGTTCGAAGTTTAGGTATTTATGATGTAGATAATCCGATCTCTGCTTATCATACGATATGGATTAATTAATTTGAGCTAGATTACCCGAATAACGTCGATACAGACTTATCTATTATATCAGAAACTTGACAATAACATTCTAAGGCGGAGGTAAACACACAACAGTGGATTGTTATCGGCTTTTGAATTCAGGGTTTCCCAAAAACGGCTTTGATTAAACTAGATAAGACCCCGGGTCTCTTTCATGTTTATAACACATTGTCTGCTTAATTCTTTATGCAAACGCTTCTTTATGCTACACCCTTACCGACCCTTATTTTACGATGTTTTCGAAACAATAGAGATGCACAACGAACGCACAGGTGCGGCGCGCCGCACTCGAAGAAAGTTATGTAAATTGTATGGACGCGCATAAGCGCCGTCAAGCACCTGGTGAACGTCCGAAAACGCGCATGTGCGTCTGCCGCGCCTAATGTATTAAGTATGTGATATAAGCTGTTTCTCAAGTCACATAGTGGACCTTATGCTCACAGAGAAAAACCTCCTTCTAAAATTAGTTTTGTAGCTCAGCATACCTAAGTAGTTCGGCTCTTTAGTCAACTGAGGCCGCTCGAACTCAACCCGCGGGATGAGTTGCTCAATTGAAAACATCATTTGGTCAACTCATCCCATTGATACATTTTATGATTTGTACAGACACGAAAAAAGTGTTAGACATTAGATTTACGAAAACAACAACGCAAGCTCTAAGGTTCTAAGTAAATATTAATCAAAGGGCTTGATTTGTACGTAGATTCTTTAGTATTATTTATTGATTTCGAATTAACACAAACATTATAACTTTGATATTCAGTTGTTTAATTTTACTTTACTGTGTACGTTAATATCAATCAAGGGTGATTGAAATATTATTTAGTTTTAATTTGGTTTTCAGTATTATAAATCAAATGTCTGTGATTTTTTAATATATCATTATAACCAAGCCATGGCGTGTCATTTTATTCCCAAAGGATTTTGTTTACGTGTGTACAAATTTATAATAAATCAATAAATCTTTTTTTTAAAGTGGGATCATTTGCCCGATTCAAAACATCATTAGCTCAACTAATCCCGCGGGATAAGTCCGAGCGGCCTCAGTTGACTAAAGAGCCAGTAGTTCGTCCAATAACTAGGTAGGTATGTTGAGCTACATAATCAATTCAAAACTTGCATAAAAAAAAAAAAACACACTAACCTATTTGTTATTGTTGTAACAGTAGGTAAAGATAAACTTATAAACAGAGAATCAATTCAAAATAAGAACATGGCAAAACAACTAACCATTATACAAACATAAAAAAAAAAACAACATAAACAAAACCACATCACTATGGCAACATACATTAAGGCCCGCGCCCACGTAGCGTCAATCACCACAAAACACAAAATGTCGATAATTCCCACGCGCAGTCCTGTTTGACCGGTCACTTTGAAATTATCTGTTCTGACCGCCATTTATCGTGCTGTGGTCTATTGCGGTGGGAAATGGTTAAGTGATTGTGATCTGTGTTACATACTTGGCAAATGAATAAAAAAGGTTTCAGTTAAATTGTACTACTCGTATCTTATATCTGCTTCTTATAATTACTAAAGAAAACGTATTGTGCTATATCTAGGATTATTACGATCAATATGTATCGTAACAGATCGGTCGAGATTATTTAGGTTATAACAAAAAAAAAAAACGGCCAAGTCCGTGTCGGACTACGCACAATGAAGGGTTCTGTAGTTGGGATGAATTTATCCCAAGAACAAACTTAACATTGTAGTTGAAAAACAAGTAAGCCCTTTCATTTGATATGTCACGCGGTACAGTTTGCAAAACTTTTTTTTAAATTTTCTTATTTGCCCCCCAAAACTGACTCCCATATTTAAAATTTACTTATTTACGTTGCACGTCCGTGTTTGGGTCACAGAAATTCATGTGTACCAAATTTCAACTAAATCGGTCCATTAGATTCGGAGCAAATTGGCTGTGACAGACGGACATACAGACAGACAGACAGAGACACGAGTGATCCTATATGGGTTCCGTTTTTCCTTTTGAGGTACGGAACCCTAACATTTACTTTGTAAAGTATTATATTATTTTAATTATTGTGAATGTGAAGCTACGTGCGTAGGGATTTTGCGTTTTTGTTTGTTTTATTTTTTCTCCCAGTTATTTTTAATAATGGTCTGGCAGTTTGAGTAATTTATACGGCCTACCCAAATGTCCTTTGTTTGGTATTGTTCGTCGAATCGTTGAGCTCCTTAAGTTCTGAGTTGAGCTGCGCGATTACTGACAAATGCGTGCACTGACTGGACAGGTCCTCTCAATCTGTGTGGTTCTTTCCTCAAAAGACCATTTCAGACACCAATCTACATGGTCTTCACATGAACTGACCAAGGTTATGTCCAGACATAACCTTGGTCACTTTATAAGAGACTGTGACCTCTGAGATTGTTTCGGCCTTTCTTCTCAGAGTAGTCAGATAGGAAACGCCGACCTCATCTAGTTTTTAAAAAAAACATGATTGACATGTAAAAGTGTTTGTACAGACCTACTTACAGAAATAAAATCATTTATCAAAGGCAAAAAAAAAAAAAGATTTTCAATTTTTTTATTTTGTATTATATTATACCGTCTGCGAGTTTTTGTCCCTGCTGCTGCTGTTACTACAATGTTACGTTATTATTATTTTGATTTACCTAAATAAACCCGTAGTAAATATATATATATATACTACGGGTAATAAAGTCATTGGATAGTAAAGTCTCACCTTTGTGTGTAAATAAATGCGCATCGACAAAGATGAGTTTCCTAAGAATAATAAAATGTGATAAAGTGGAGTAGTTCGTGGCTAAATAATAACAGCCGCACGGGTCGAACCATCAGGTTAAGCTACGCTTGCCGGGGTTAGTCTGTGGATGGGTGACCTTTTCATACCGAGATTCCTCCGTGCCTCGGAAAGCACGTTAAGCCGTTGGCGCCGGCTGTCATTCGTGGATCTTTGACAGTCGTTACGGGTCGTCAGAAGCCCGAAAGTCTGACAACCAGTCTTACCAAAGGGTATCGTATTACCCAATAACTGGGTTGTGGAGGTCAGATAGGCAGTCGCTCCATGTAAAATACTGGTATTCAACTGCATCCGGTTAGACTGGAAGCCGACCCCAACATAGTTGGGAAAAGGCAAGGCAGATTGATTGAATAAAATGTGTTAAGTACCTAAGTAAATTCATACTTATTGATCAAAGTATGTAACCAATTGGATATTACATACTTAGAATAGCCAGTAATTACACAGTAATTTTCAACACATAAAGGGAAAACCTCGAACATCATACAGTATCATATTGATTTTAATTATCTTCTAATGCAATATTGCAATAAACCCCAGATGTCTAATTTTTTTTCATATGAATGAAATCAATGAAATATTACAATATGAGTTTATAATAATTGTAATGCATTTATAATAATTATAATGCAACCTTGAAGGTCGTTGTTATGTGGAGTTTGAAAGTTGATCATGTCACGTAGTCATGTTTGATCATTATTCCCTCTCTATTTATAGTATGAATGGTATTAGTTCCCCTATATGATTGCTAGTTGTGATTTGTGGAATTGGGGTCGTGTGAACGGACATTAATTATGAGTATAAGGGGTCCCCGAAACGACCAATCGCAATTGATCAATTGCCATCAATTTTGTATTGTAGTAATATTATCAATAGCTACAATAGTAGACGATCAATTTACGCATCAATGTGCATCAATCACGTAAAAATTGACAATTGAAATTGATCGTTTCGGGGACCCTTAACAGTGAAGTGTTCAGTGGCCAAATAGCAACCCATCCTTTTAGCTGAAACTAGCATCCAGTCATGATGACAGTCGTAAATCTTATATCCATAAACTTGTTATTGATGGCAGAATAAGCCTGCCGTGAACCTGACGTTTGTAAGAAGAACAACACGTTTGATAGAACAGATAGACAATACTGGTATTCAGCTGCATCCGGTTAGACTGGAAGCCGACCCAAACATAGTCGGGAAAAGGCTAGGCAGATTGATTGAGATAGACAATGCTTAAGATTAAAAGAGATGCTGGTTACAATACTCTTATATCGCTGATAATAAAATCGTTCATCTATTTAGGGCCTTCAAATATAAATATATCTCAAAAACTAACTCTTCGCTGCGTCATCACTCTTCAGTGCGTATTCGTAGGTGCAAACAAAGATAAGTGGAATTTTATTAAAACGCCGCATTTTGTGTTAATAACCTTGAATTTATACAAACCAGTTCACGACTTTATCAAGTGAAAGTAATTTATTATCACGCGACGATAAAATTATTGATATGATATTATTGTTAATAATCAAACCTACATAATTCATTTATATCTTGATATAACTCAAACGCAGTGTTAAATATTCATGAATTTAATTGAACATCAAGTGGATGTTACGGGGCTAAAATAAAAGGAACAGTAATTCCATAACCGTCAAGATTATCAGATGGATTGACGACGACTGTAATGCGTCATATCATTTTACAGCCTGCGCCTGCGAGAATTCACTAATCGCCGCGCTTAGCACTGGATGATGATCGCAATTTGTTGATATTTACACCAATAACAGACTGGAGATGCACACGTACTTAACATTATTTAAATATTGTTCAGTGACTTATATATACCTACGGATGCCTACAGAGTGCCCTTCACATTACGAGGATCAAAGAAAGTTGAGAAAAACAGTTAAATGGCTAATTCCTACCTGGGATATTGCAAAAGTTTCGTCTTAATGATTTAATTTAATTTCCTTTCTTTGGGAACTAGATGAAGTTTATAGATGAAGTTAGAGGATTCAAGATTACTGTGAACTTCTCCAAAGACTGGCTTAATTGAAAGTGCGAGTTTAGGATGCTTATTTAAAAAAAAAAATGTCGCTGTGACTCGTAATTTAAATTAAAATCGATCAAGTTATGTTTGAATTGAGAGATCGATTGTATATAATAATAATAATAATAATAATATTCCACAACTATCACACAACGCCGTCTAGCCTCAAGCTAAGCAGAGCTTGTGTTATGAGTACTAGACAACTGATAAACATACTTATATATTTCTAAATACATACATATATAGATAAAGTAAGTAAAATAATGATGACTATGCACTATCGAATGTCCCATTAAAATAAGTTTGATCAGTAGTATCTTATTTATAATTTTTAATACAATCAATTACAACACCAAACAAATTTCTAAGGAATGCGAGTTCTATATGGCTACCTATATTATACGTAAATATGTAGGCTCCAACAATTATACAAGTAGGTATCACTTTAGACATAAAACTGTCATGTATAATGTATCAACATGCATACAATTTGTCCCAGATACATAACATCAAAGCTGTCAATTTGTAACTATGATATTAGACTAGACACCTTTAAATTATATACCTAAGTATCATACATTGTATATCTAAGAGTACTGTCTTGATTGCTAATAATACATTCCAATTATCAAAAGGCCACTAAGTATATTGGTGGATACTAACCATTAATAGATGATACCTACGCAAGAAAGGGGTTGTCTATTAGGCAAGAGCCACACCTTCCTTGTATAAGATAAAAGCGATAAGGAATCTTAACATTGTCAAATGGTTAGATAATTTTCGTTATAAGATATCAAAATTCTTGAAAAAAATTCTATACTGGCGTAGAAACTTCGCTCAATGTGATCATTTTATCTCGGAAGATAAGATAATGTAGTTTTTCTAAATATTATGTCAAGGCCTGCGTTGAATTCAACTTTAACTTTTGTACATAAAACTGTGTATGCTCAGTGATTAGGTAGACAAGGAGAAGGGTCAGAAGAACCGGGTAGCCGAACGGTCACTATAATAACAATTATTCTGTTTCCTGAAATAATTTGGAGATTTTTGAGGTGTTATAAAATGAAGAATTTCTTCTCGAAACGCACCAGGGAGTCAGAAAATATCACAAAATAAATAAACGCGCTGCTGGATACGATAAATGATAAATGATTTTTATTTCTGTAAGTAGGTTTGTACAAACACTTTTACAAGTCAATATTTTTTTTTTATACTAGATGAGGTCGGCGTTTCCTATCTGACTACTCTGATATAAAAACATTACTTTAAAAAGTAAAAACCGAACTTGAAAAACCTAAAACGAATAAAATAACTTTCCTATAAAACTTAACAGCTTCTAAAGTCGGTGCCAAAATAAGATACATTGAAGAATTGAAGACACCGTCTTCAGAAGCTGTTAAATTTTTATTTATGAAAGTAATTTTATTCGTTTAAGGTTTTTGAAAGCGGTTTTTACTTTTTTCAAACTAAATTTATTTTCCCATTTTCAGTTGAATATGCAAATACATAAGCCCAAGACGAACGAAAAGAAGAATCATCAAATTCTGCTTATAAATGCCGGAGATACAATACATTTATGCATATAACTTCGTACATAAAAATAATTACCTAATAAAAATATTATATACTTAAACGTTCCTGAAAGCATGTAGATCTTTTTTGAGAAAATCGCGGACTTACATACATATGAGTCGAATACAAAACCTCCTTTTTTGAAGTCGGTTAATGAGCTCATATTAAAATGACGATACATTTCCATTTTCCATGATTGAGATTTTTAGGAATTTACTGATACTAATAATAAAGCAAGCCACATAATATTTATGAATACTAATTAATAATAGATTATAGTTATATGATTTATAGTTATACTGGAAACCTATGCAGACATAAATGGCAAGATAATTACTCGTCATAATAAAATTTAATATTATAATTATAGTTATAATTTTATTATAGGTTGTCGACCAGCAATCTGTCACACCAAAGACTATATTTTAAAAAAATATATTAAGAAACGAATTATTTTAACAACAAAATCACAAACAAAATTGTATCAAAAACAATAAATCCAAAACGTGCACTTTTACCAGCAAGGCGCAACACACACGAGGTCGCGATAAACGCTGCGACATTGAATTGTTTCAAAACTCATCGCGACCCACATTCTCGCTGCATCCGCGAGTGCGGGCAATATAGAAAATGCTTCAGTTGTTAACATCAAGGATGGTAAGCTCACGAGTGCGCGTGCGCAAGCGGCGGTGTCCGACGTAGTTAGAACACGTTTTGTTGATAAGTGATTTTCACTGGAAGATTCAATATGGCGTAAGGTCTGCGAACGTTTAGTTCTGGAATTTTATTTCGAAGAATTTTTGAGTCGTTTGCCTGATGAAGATTAAAAACACTCATACTACCAACAGTGTGCTTTTCAAAACACATTAATCTGTCAAAATTCTAAGAAACGGAATCCAAATACAGACCCATCAAACAAGAACAAACTGTAACCAACGAAGGTAACACATGATATTGCCCTGCATCCAAGACGAATGGGTTCATAACACGCACCATTAAGCTACCTAAATATTATAACTAGAGCCATATATGGCTCTGAAAGGAATAAAATATTGTCTGAGCTATGAACTTATACATATGTAAATATTTCAGTACAATGTGAACGGCTGACCCGATTAGGACGAATGAGTCTAAAGGTTACGATGCAAAATCAATAAGAAGAAGAAAATATTGAAGATACATATGACAAGATGATTGTTCTATAGCTGATGATGCGTTGATGAAAAAAGAAGCGGCAAGAACAAATAAATAAATACTTCTTGAAATTCTTTAACTAAAACTATTTGTATGAAATCGACATTATTGAAATCAAAACTTGATGATATACAAATAAAATTACTAAATTCGTTACCGAAAGCAATTCATTGTATATAAACCAAGGTATAAGTGAATCTGTATTACTATTAACTTCATTTACACATATTACACTGGACAGTATTAGAAAATTATCACCTCCGTTATAAGTAATAATACAATTTATATTCACTTCAACTAGCCTGACGTTTTTATTGAGTGTTTCAAATATATTTTGTGTAATGTCAGTACGTTTCTAAAGAGCTGATGTAAATTCCGATGAACATGCGTTTTAGCTTCATCTAATTGGATACATCCGTTTCTAGTACATACTAAAGTAAATACAGAAGCGTTTACGTACGTAATTACTTAATCTGAATCAAATAAATTTGAAAATTTACGACTTAATTTAGATCCTGTTCCTAACAAAGACGTACTTAAATGTAAAGTTTGAAACAGTAAAGATGGTCGAGTCGATTATGATAATAGTATCTAATAGTCAGATGTTGAAAGAATAAAATAAAGAAATTAAAATAATGCTAATTTTATTAGCTGTAGATGTGATATTTAAAAACAGTGTTTCTAATAAAACGACATTGAAATAATCCCACGCACTCACGTGTTATATCCACATGTTAATTTTTTTTCCATTCAATAACGATTTGCATGAGTGGCAATGCGAAATACCAACATGTTAGGTACTTGTTAATGTATTGGAAACTGTAACCAACGAAAGAAACCAACGGATAGAAATCGAACTCCAATTCGTAAAGACAAAGAAAAATTGCGAATATTTGTGAGTATTGAATGTTTAAGAACCGTGTAGTATGAAATCGTAGGACCGTAAAAATTAAATTCATTCGATAAGAATTCAGTCTTTAGAATTCGCAGAATTCAATCTAATCACTTTTTGTCACACTAAAAAAAATTATAATTAAATAAAAATCCGGATCACATAAAACGAAATTAATTTCGAAGGTCTGCCATTAAAACATAAAAAAATGTATAAAACTAGTCAAGTCTGGTAGAACAAGTTAGGCAACAGACGAAAAAAATCTGGAAAGGCAAAAATTCGTTAATGTAGATAACTAAGCCAGCTCGAACGCTCCAGCAATATCATCAACATGTTTGAATGCAACAAAAACAAAATTTATCTTTCGATACCAATGTATTACGACATCGAAATTAATATCATTTACATAAAATGATATTAATTTCGAGTCCGTACCTATTGTATAATAAATATCTTTAATAAGCTAGCGATACTTTTAAATATTTTCATTCGAAACGATATTTCTAAATACGTTCTCATTTTGACCATGAAAATGCAATAAATTCGAGTCGTTGAAACTTTAAAGAAAATTAAACACAAGGAATCCTCGCGCTTGCGCACGAAGCGTGCACTGTTGCTAAGCATTGCGTGCAAGACAACACACTCGGCTAGACACGAATTCCTACGATTTACGCATATTGTAACATTGTTGCTATGGACGAAACGATCTTCTATTCTGTTCTACTCTTCTACATCAAATTGCTTTTCTTTTAAATCTTTGTTAATTTTTACATTTAATTATTTTTATATTTTGTTGCCATTTTACAATAGACACTTTTCACGCATTTCCTATCACGAGATTATATTATCGTCACACAGTATGCCGCGTCCGAATAGCATAGTAATAACAATTTTAACGACATTGCGTCATTGCGACAATCGTCGGATCTCCGCGTAGTCTACCGCGAGCACCAGTAGTTTTATTACCATGAATCATTTGTTATACTCGTATGTACGGGGTAACTAACAACATTAACTAAAAAATTGTTACATCGAACTTCTAATCAAAAGTTATTTTATTAAGAGGATTGTGAAGCTGTCAATTTTCATACAAAAAGAGATAACGTTTTTTTCCCCGTAAACATAGTTTAATTTTCATATTTTTTGGAAATGTTGTAGGTATAATGAAAAACTATGACCATACGTTTTTATTATAAGGAAATATTGTATACAATATAAGTTATTACTCGTAGCATCTAAACATCTATATTTTTGAAATAAAAACATCCTCGAGCATTTTTATTTTTTTTAAATTAAATTAAATTGAATTACTAAAAACTAAAAACTAACAGACCTAGATTAAAGTGTACTGAATGTAATGAAATTAAAATTGTCTCATTTCGTAAAGGTTTAGGGGAGTAAAAACGTTATCGCCTGAAACAATATTTATGTAAATAATTGTATGAAATGTAGGCAATTGCCTCTAAAAATCGCGCCGCGTATCGGCACTTCACAATCCTCTTAAGTAAAAAAAAAAATCCAACACAATTTTATTTGATGAATATAATGGGTTATTGAGAAATACTTTCTGTCGTTGCATGTTCACGTTTTACGTATTAAATCGTAGGCTAAAAACTATGTGAATGTTCTCACGTAGCAATTCTAGTTATAGCAATCATGTCACAAACAACTGATAAGGGCAGCCGCTTCCGTTGACCGTACGAAACCAGTTTTCACCGCGGCTAGAAAACGCGCGCGTTCTGCATTAAGTCGCCAGTGTGTGCAACGCGCCGAATGCCATCGCGTAAAAGCGCATAATATTTAGAGTTACGCGAAACGTCATGTAAACTGACGAGACAAGACAAATGTCTGCGCCCACGCATCGATTCACAATAAATTTTTTTCACTAATACGGAACTAGTCGGTTGGAACGACGCCATCGCAGTCATTTTAGGATATCACATGATTTTCTCTCGTGCGACTTACCTTCATGTCATCGAGCATGTCGCAGGCAGAGTATAGGGCCGCGGCGTCCGGGCTCAATTTAATAACGCCCATGCTGCTGATGTGTTGTCTGTCAGGAGTGAAGATCCGAAGTCAACAGGAGCGGTAACACACGGAGGACCGAGTGGGCCGTTTGCGTGTGAACTATTTTCCTGACGAAAGTTGGCTTCGATATTTTTTACGTATATCGTCGTATCTTTTAGCGGGTGACTCGTGAGTCAGTGAAGTTTAGGAACACTAAGCGCGAGACGTGCTCACGCTGTGACCGAGCCGCGCGGACTGAAGTCTCCGACGCTAGAACACAACTTCGGACAGTGAAAGGGTCGTGACGTCATGGACACGATAACGCGCCCCCGCGCCTCGCGCCCGCTACTTGTTGCTACACTTTTTGTCTTACTCACACTCGCTAACATATACGTCTGTCTGCTTCACTCACTAATGACATGACACCTAGCCGTTTGATTAAACATACATATTCGTGCCTCCAGAATACGCGCGGTTTTGTTATATCGTTTTGTTCATATTATTACATATTCTGCTCTGAGATTTTATTAAATTTGAACAAAGAACTACATGGTACGCAAACGACCTTAAAGTGTTTTAAGCGGTGTTATTTTTACACTGATGCATGCACTTGTATGAGAAACAAGACAAATGAGTGTAATTTGTTTACGTAGTAGGGCTTCAATGTTAGCAGTAGTTACTCTGACGTCAGAACAAACTAACACTCGTAGAGCGCTACGTTTCGCGTAGGCGTTGTGTGCGGGGCCCGCTACGAGCGTAGGCGACTACGGGCGTAGAGGACTCGTAGCACTTAAAAAACCACCCTCTGAATAGATTGGATGTTTAATAAGTTACAGTTTACAGTTTGTTTGAAAACCTTATAACGGTCTTCGTCATAAGGTTGTCAAACGAATTATTACAAATTCATAATATTAAAAAGGAGCGATGAGAATATTGAAAAACAAAGTAAATTTAATATATTACGAGGTCAGAATAATAAAAGCGTTGGGTAAAAATAAGCGGCGAAAAATATAGGCTTTTTGTTTTTGTAATTTTCCTGTCGTTTCTCCCGCTGGCTCTTTAGAATATTCTATTAAAGTAAGCCGGTTGGTAAATATATTTGTTGAAGCGACTTTTTTGTTTATGTATTGTGTCACAAATACAGTGGGTACATTTCGGCGAAAATTAATTTTGTCGTTATCTGATTGTTCTATGAAACAGATTATTTAGCTTTAACGTTTGGTAAAGGCCTCCCAAATTGGCTTTATTAAGGGGACTACCGGACCTAAACATAAATAAACGCAAGTTTTATAATGCCTAAAAGTATAAGATAGAGAGAATAGAAGCAGTAAACAAGATCAGAAAAATATATGATATTCTTCATGATATATGCTAGTTAGATAGTGTGTTGAAAACATAATACAACTACTTCGATACGATAGAGAAATTCACGAAGATACTTCTTAAAATTTGTGAAATACTGTTGTACTACAATCTGTTTTTTTTTTTTTTAAATATAAATAAAGATTATTATTATTATTAAAATTTATTTTAACGATTAAAAAACATATTAATATACAGGGTTATTTGTAAAACACCTCTTAAGGGGTCATTGTACTCATCATTATGAACAACTTTTACTATGAGACCAAACCTGAAATCGCAAAAAAAAATCAGCTGTTCAGTACATTTTGACGAATTATGCGAACATAAATGAACAGCTGATTTTTTCGCGATTTCAGGTTTGTTCCTATAGTAAAAGTTGTTCATAATGATGAGTACAATGACCCCTTAAGAGGTTGCTGGTGTTTTACAAATAACCTTGTATATGCAATCATTCTTATTGTTTGTCAGATTATTCTACAAGCAACATATTAACTATTACTTGTATTATTAGTTCAATAGATTTTTTGTAAATAGATATTTGCTTCATCGCGCTTCTCTTTCTTTTCTATGCAGTCCGACAGTGACCGCGCTTTAGGTCATGTAGTCCCCTAAAGAGGAAAACTTTAAATACCTAATAAACATGAAGGTCTTCTATAAAACGAATCGTCCTATGTGAAAATCATTAGTTGCAAAGTGTTTTATTCCCAACAAAGTATATAAGGGTCGATGCGCTTAAATAAATATTTTGCAATTTCATTTAAAATAGCTATGAGTGATTATGGGTTTTAGTTCTAGTATTCAATTGTTTTAATATATTCTTTACAAAACAGACTATTTACATAAACGATTTATTTTTAAACTACTAAGCATTTATTGTAATCTCGTTTTCTAACAAATAAAAGAAAAATATGCATCCAAATAAAAAAGCCAAAACACAATACAAATAGAAAACGATTGCGAATCGAGATAGCGTGAAATAGATAAAATTAAACCAGTCTAAAAAAATATATAACAAAAACCAGTGTCATTCCATCGAAAGATAATGAAAGACCAATTCGTGTGACCCTGACCTTATCGTCGGTACGCGCGATGTGACACACACACAGACTCACAAACGCACACACACATAAACATACGCTCACTGACACCCACATGCTCACACTAGGTGCGTTGTTACATAAATACAGTTGCTGTATTAGACAATTTGATACAACTAGAACTATGGTTTGGGTCGTCAGAAGCCCGAAAGTCTGACAACCAGTCTTACCAAGGGGTATCGTATTACCCAGTAAACTGGGTTGTGGAGGTCAGATAAAATACTGGTATTCAGCTGCATCCGGTTAAACTGGAAGCCGACCCCAACATACTTGGGAAAAGGCTAGGCAGATTGATTTTAGAACTATGGTTTGAATCAGTTAGTCTGTTATCAAAATTAGCCAACTAGTCTATTAAAAGTTCCTGTTATTTTAATTTACCGTCGCTTCGCGCCTTCTCGTGAATTCTCGCGAACTCTCGGAATGTTGATAAAGTGATAAGAAACACGTGAATTTAATCTATATAAATAAAACTCGATTGCCGAATGTATGTGTAATTCTTTTTTGTTGTGTTTGTAATTGTCAGGACAAGGTTTGTATGAAAGATTATGTTTGAAAAATTGTAAGGAAAAGTGAAAAATTTTGGTTAAAAAATCTCCATATAAAAAAAGTGAGTGAGTAAGACAGGAGACAGTCAAAAATATTGACAGAATTGACCGATTGACGTTTATTTGTTCAGTTTCTTACAATGTTTTATCTGTCACATCCAAAAAACTAAAAGTTGTTTTGGTTTGTGAAAAAAGTAGTAAAAAATGTTGTAGAACTTTACGTTATATCTGTTTATTTTTTAAAATTCCAGCAATAGTAGTTTTATCGTTATGACATTATTTAATTGTCATTTTATTTCATTACATGCTCGTAGTGTTAAGGGAATATTTGGTCTCATTTTCTTTATTGGTAACCCCATGCAAATCTGGGGTGGGCAGTTACTATCAGTTATTTATAACTTTCACTCAGTCTGTCTGGTTATCGAGCAAATCAAGCTAATGATAAAAAAAAAAGATTAACGTCCAATACAAGTTGTCTACGAATGCGAATTGCCATTTGTGGGACACCTTTAATTTATTCATTATCTTTTTGTAACAAACGTGTTTAGACCAGTTTTCTTTTCGTTTGAATGGGGTCAAAAGTGCAGCTTGACATTTATTTTGTTGTCAGTTGGCTGCATTTAGCCTTTGCTTTGCAGATAGCGAGCATATAATGGCGGTCTATTTTTTTTTTTGTTTAAGTGACTGTTTTTACAGAAATCAATCTGCCTAGCCTTTTCCCAATTATATTGGGGTCGGCTTCCAGTCTAACCGGATGCAGCTGAATACCAGTATCGACTACCTATCTGACATCCACAACCCAGTTACTGGGTAATACGATACCCCTTAGTAAGACTGGTTGTCAGACTTTCGGGCTTCTGATGACCCGTAACGACTGTCAAAGATCCACGAATGACAGCCGGGACCAACGGCTTAACGTGCTTTCCGAGGCACGGAGGAGTCTCGGTATGTAAAGATCTACAGACCAACCCCGGCAAGCGTAGCTTAACCTGATGGATCGACCCGTGTGGCTTTTCAGGTTAAGCTACGCTACAGAAATACGTGTTAAAATAGAAACTTCGAAAATATTTTATGAATACTGTGTTAGTTCTATCTGAACTATAGAACTTTAATTGACCATATCTTGTAAAGGGTTCTTACTGATATTATTAGTTAAAAAACTTTTTATCAAAATATAAAACCGACTTCCAAATCAAACACTACAAAGTGAAAAATAGCATTAATTTCGGTAGTCGGTGTCTTTGGTTTTGTATTTTCGTTTTTTGCCACCGACTTCCGAAATTAAAGTTATTTTTCACTTTGTATTGTTTTAATTTGGAAGTCGGTTTTATTTTTTGTTATAAGTATACCCTTTCAAACAAAACAAAAAAAAAATTCAAATCGGTCCAGCCATCTTCAAGTAATCGGGGAACATACAAAAAAAAAAAAGGTTCCGACGAATTGAGAACCTCCTCCTTTTTGAAGTCGGTTAAAAATAGCTCTTCACTGTCAGTCAAACAGCCAAAATAAATATAGGCTACGTAACCTATGACAAGTTTACAGCTGGTCAGCAATACTAACCACCACTTGAATACTTAAATTAAGAGTTTAGAGCGTCAAGTACTTGCTTAATATTAATGATGTTATCAGAGTATCAAATGGACCGTGTTATGCAAAAAACAGCCATGTCGGGAAAAGTACAAACAGAGTTATAAGCATTTTTCTGTCGATGGTTGCATCATGGATGTATGGACAAGGCTGCATTTGACGGCTCATATCTCCGTGATAAATAGAGATATCGACATGGCTGTTTTTGCAAAAAATCTTGTATGTCGAAATTAGCATGACTGTGTTTATAACAAATTTTTGGAAAAAGTGCCATATGGCTGCTTTCTGCATAACTAGGTCCAAGTGTAGGTAAAGGTGTGTCCGAGTAGGCATGTACTTGCTTGTAAATAATATTTATATGTCATACTTACAGACAGCAAGGCTGATGTAAAGGTTAATTCTTGTAACGGTATTTCAATAGGTGTTGTACTAGATGTATTTACAAATATGCTGTTGCGACATCGTGCACATTTATCAAAGTTTCAGTGCTATTTTTGTAAACATGGGCACAGATTAATACAGATGGGACACTCCGCAGTTTAGGTATGAAACTACAAGTACGCGGCGGGCCTATCTCACTGGGCCAATTCAGTAGGACTGCCGCGGTCAGAAGGTATAAGAGTTACGCTTTAGAAACAGAGGTAACTTGCAGCTGAGTATAACTGTAGTTAGTAAGCGTTGTGCGTCCTGAATTGCACTTTATTGTGTCGTAGCAAGAATCGCTTTTTAACCGACATCCAAAAGGAGGAGGTTCTCAATTCGTCTGTATTTTTTTTTTGTATGTTTGTTACGCGATTACTCAAAGACGGATGGACCGATTTGGAAAATTCTTTTTTTGTTTGAAAGGGTATACTTCCGATGGGACCACCCATATAAATTTTATTTACTTTGCTTGAGGAGTTTTTGAGTTAGCTTCAATAATGCGTATATTTCCCACTTATTTTATATGGATGGTGTGATGATGTTTTAATAACTTCCTATCACTGTTATTTACATGGCTATATCTACAATTATTGTGCTCAATTATGTATTCGAATTTGTGTGGGGTAGGTTCCACAACTAAAAAGTGAAAAATAAAAACTTTTTAGCAAAACATAAAACCGACTTCTAAAACAAAACACTACAAAGTGAAAAATAACTTTAATTTCGGAAGTCGGTGGCAAAAAACGAAAATACAAAACCAAAGACACCGACTTCCGAAATTAAAGTTATTTTTCACTCTGTAGTGTTTTCTTTTAGAAGTCGGTTTTATTTTTTGCTAAAAAGTTTTTTATTTAAATGATTTTGCGGAGTGTCCCCTCCGTATTAATCTGTGATATGGGTTTAAAAAAAAAGTAAAACGCTCGCGCCCACGTGGAACTTGGCGAAATGTGTACTATAGGTACAACTCTGCCTAACCCTTCGGGAAATAAGGCGTGGTGTTATTAAGTGCGACGCTCTTTTAAATACAGCTATTCCATTTGTTAATTGGTTCATTTGGGAGTTCAGATATCAGACGCTTTAGGGCGAGAATACACATGCCTGTAACTTGCATAAAAGTAAGCCAGTAGCTTGCATGCCGTGTGCCATAACAACTTCTGTTTGGTGAATATCACAATGGCATGCCAGCTACTCGCATAGTTTTACGAAGTTACATGCGTGTGTGGGCAGGTTCGTAAATATATATTTTGAAAGAATACTGTTTTAAAGACGAGATATGAGAAATTTCATATAAATTTCTATAGAAAGCTTATTTTCTCATATTTTATGTTTCAATCAGTATTTTGGAAACCTAGATAATCTGTAATTCAATCGGAATAAATACACACTACCTTAAGAATATGTTTGATTTACAAATTATTTTAGTATTTCTTTTGTATGAACTGCGCATGCTCCGCGGGCCTCTCAATGTGAAGTGTTTGATATTTGCTTTAGATATTCCTAACCTCATTTATTACGCCTGTGTCTTGGTGAATGGAAAAAACGTCCTACTAATATCACGTTACCCACATTTTTATCAGTACATCGTTGCCTTTTTCCTTAATATTTCACGACTTTTTCCTTAATACAAGTTTAGTTTGCCAACATAAGTCGTGGCCGCAACAGGAGAGAATAATAACGGAAACGTGACATAGATATTATTATGTACTTCCAGGATAATAATCCTAACTAATATTATAAAATGCGAAAGTAAGTTTGTTTGTTTGTTACCTTTTCACACATAAACCACTGAACCGATCATCCTGAAATTGTGCATATACATTGTCAGGTGTACAGGCACGATAGATATCGGCCTTAGATACTAACCAAATACATATATAAAGAAACAAACTATTCAAACTTAGTAAAGTAAAAATCGTTTATTTCAACATTCAAAAATACAATATCGTGGTTGATACCAAACAGCATACATATTCTCAACTGAATTTCACATTTATTTTACTTGACCTTTATATGTAGTTTTTGATTGCAGCATTTTCGAAAATACATAAATCTACAAGTTAGATCATTAACATTAAAAAAAAAAATATTTGTCTATATTTTTTTAACAATTCTATGTATCGTTCGAAGTGATGCCGTGGGAAAGATTACATTTAAAATATTACAGTTCGATTCAAACTTAATGGCGGCTCGGAAGTTAGCTGCAAGTGCAGGTGCGCGCAGGTACAGTCAAGTGGACAATCATTTAGGCTCCATTTAATTATTTTTATAACTCGTTGTATGAATATTTTAAGTGCTGTATAGTACTTATTTGTCAGTTTGTAAAGTAAGGGGAGGGTTCAAGTAAAAATAAAATAGGTTTTTATGTATGTTTTTGTTATTCTAAAATGTAACATAGGTACTATAATACTAAATTAAATGCCTTGTATTCTAGGCTTCATTTTGTTTTAGAGCAAAAATTTCAAAGTGTGGTTTTAACTCGATCAGTCATAAGTACGAAAGGGAAATACAAATTGCGGCGTTGGAAAGCCCGAACATAATATTATGTTATCATTCAACAGAAAGTTTTATCAATTATCATGTTTATCAATCACAAGCGATTTGGCAAGGAAAATTGCAATGGAAAGTTGAGAATATAGTATACTCAACTGAAGTTTTTTTTTTTGCATTTCAATAATTTAGTTACATGGTTTTAGCAACAATTAACAAATAAATCAATAAATTATCTCTAGATCTTTGCTAACTCAAAATATCCATAGCATAATCAGCCTTCGAGAGGGAATGAGCTGTATTCTATCGCAGGCCCAGTGCGGGGTGGTAAATGTCACATGTCTTCGAATTTTTGGTTCTAGGACATGCCCGTTTCCTCATTTAACTTAGATTTATTCCTCAAAAATCTACATGTGATCAAAAATCTACATGTGATCAAAATTCTAAATGTGATCAAAAATATACATGTGATCAAAAATCTACATGTGATCAAAATTCCGTGTTCAACAAATAAATTACAGCCATCAAGTCCACATTCAGTTGGCGTGGTTGGTTAAGATACCGCCTATCATGCCGCAGGTCGTGGGTTCGATTCCCATCCAGGACAAACATTTGTGTGCATGAACATGTCTGTTTGTTCTGAGTCTGGGTGTAATTATCTATTTAAGTACGTATTTACAAAAAAAAAGTAGTGTATGTAGTATATCAGTTATCTGGTTTCCATAGTACAAGCTCTGCTTAGTTTGGGATCAGATGACCGTGTGTGAAATGTCCCAGGATATTATTATATTATATTATTATATTCTTCTCTAATGGAAAAACGTAAACGAGAATGTTTTAAGTTCAGTGACAGCGTCTAAAATGTGCCTTACGTCAAAACGAGAGGGATTATCGGCCGAAATCGAAAGTACTATCTATTAATCTGGGTCAGTGCCGAGTCAAGGCGAGACATGTTGTGTTGATAATTTACGTTCATTCAGTGCGTTTACTTGCAGGGCTGGTATCCATACTAATATTATTAACGCGTAAGTAACTTTGTCAGTCTATCTGTTACGTTGGCACGTCTAAATCGATCGTTATGAAAGACAGATTAATTAGGTAGCCTCCAGGATACATACGTGTCAAATTTCCGATGTCCTTCTCTAGGCCCCAACCTGGATATATATAATTAAAACATGATAAAATATGAAATAAACGCAGACTAAGTCGTGGGCTTATGAAATAAACCAGTAAGTTATAACCTGAAAACCTGAGCTACAGCCCCCTGTAGCTCAGGTTTTCAGAGATTATTTGAATTACACCTCGTATAATAATACAAATTCTGGTTTCTGTATTACGTCACCAAGTGAAATGTAACCAAAAGCAAGCCTACAAAAAATCAATCTGTCAATCTGCCTCGCCTTTTCCCAACTATGTTGGGGTCGTCTTCCATTTTTACCTGATGTAGCTGAAAACCAGTATTTTATATGGAGCGACTGCCTATCTAACCTACACAACACAGTTACTAGGTAATACGATACCCCTTGGTAAGACGTTGTCAGACTTTCGGGCTTCTGACGACCCGTAACGACTGTCAAAGCTCCACGAATGACAGCCGTGCTTTCCGAGGCACGGAGGAGTCTCGGTATGTAAAGTGGTCACCTATCCACGGACCAACCCCGGCAAGCGTAGCGTAACCTGATGGATCGACCTGTGCGGCTGTTAGTATTTACAATTAGCCACGAGCAAGCCTACAAAAAATATGCTGAAGAAATTACGCTACATTGCCAACCCTGCTCGTAGGTGTGTAGGTACCTACACACACGTTACTCGTCGTGATTATCGTGACACGCTTGCCATTTTGGAAGACGCAGGTAACTATTAAATAACAACATTAGAACGATCGTGGTTATATTTTTGTGATTTATTGAGGTCATTCCGATAAAGTTCGACTGTGTTTATACTTTCAAGATGCACATGTGCTAGGAGGGAGTTTATAGTACAAATGGTTTGGTTCAAATTCACAGTTTCTTGATTGACAAATCAATACCTTAGTTATGACGGTTAGGACCTATCACTTACCGACAAAATATCTTTGCATACAGGCCCAGATCTGGATTGTCTTTCTTCTGGAAAAGCCTTTATGTCTGTGTGTTAAATTAAGTCTATATAGATATCTACAAAAAACTTTTTAGCAAAAAATAAAACCGACTTCTAAAACAAAACACTACAAAGTGAAAAATAACTTTAATTTCGGAAGTCGGTGTCTTTGGTTTTGTATTTTCGTTTTTTGCCACCGACTTCCGAAATTAAAGTTATTTTTCACTTTGTAGTGTTTTGTTTTAGAAGTGGGTTTTATTTTTTGCTAAAAAGTTTTTATTTTTCACTTTTTAGTTGTGGAACCTCCCCCCACACAAATTCGAATACATAACTGAGCACAATAATTGTAGATATAGCCATGTAAATAACAGTGATAGGAAGTTATTAAAACACCATCACAACATCCATATAAAATAAGTGGGAAATATACGCATTATTGAAGCTAACTCAAAAACTCCTCGAGCAAAGTTAATAAAATTTATATGGGACCACCTCGGAAGTATACCCTTTCAAACAAAAAAAGAATTTTCCAAATCGGTCCATCCGTCTTTGAGTAATCGCGTAACAAACATACAAAAAAAAAAAAAAAAAACAGACGAATTGAGAACCTCCTCCTTTTGGAAGTCGGTTAAAAAGATACGACTTAATTGTTGAACAGTTGATATTCGTGTAAATAATATTAATTGGAAACAAAGTTTTGAAGTTACATTTCTGCTGAAATTCAATTAAATACGTAAGACACTTCAGCTATAAAACTGACTCGTAGCTAGTTACGCGTTCGCACTTATTAAATAAAAAGAGTGGTCATTTATCGAAGGCATACAAAATATGCAATGTTGCTTTGCAAATACAATATAAAGTTTCCAGAAAAAAAAATTTAAACACTTTTTGCTTGCCCTTTTCCAGATGGTTTAATGAAAAACAACATCATAAATAACAAATTCATTATTTATTCACGATGCATCAAATGCAATTTAAATTAACCTTTCATATACCGGGAACGTAGGTCTGCGCGATTTTAGCTGTACTCGAAAAAACACCTAATTACATTAATGTACATAGGTGTTTTTTCGAGTGGCGCACTCGCATAAAAAAATGGTACGCAGACCTGCGTTCCGATGAAGGGAAGGGTTCATACGAAGAGTTAATCAGGCAATAAAAATTTAATTGCTACTAAGTAGTTAATTATATTATACTATCTTCTGCCCGCGACTTCCTCCGCGTGAAATCTCTTGCTCCCTGACCCATCCCGTACCCCGTCGCATCGCATAATTTCCTGCCCACGTTATTGCTCCATTTTCGCTTAGCGTTCTTTCTGACTTTTTTTTTTCATTTTGCTCGGCACCTAAAGCTGATGTTAAATATGCCCATAGCCTTCCTTAAGAACTAGGCTATCAAATACAAAAAAGTTTTTTTTATCAAATCCGACTGGTAGTTCCAGAGATTAGCGCGTTCAAACATACATACAAACAAACAAAAACTAACTCTTCAGCTTTACTATAAGTACATATTGAGAACAGTTATATTTTTGGAATATATTTCGACGAAAATTGCATAAAAATAGTAACGCTTGAACTTTGTAAAGCGTCCTTACTATGTAATAAAGGCGTTATCAAAGTCAAATGGAACATGTGGTAGACCATAAAAGTTAATTTTGGTCACGTGCAGGTAAAAAATGTTAAAATCAAAATTAAATCAAATCATTTGTATGAATATGGAGATGATGAAGATAAATAACTAATAAATTCAGTTAATAATTTCCTATAAATTTAAAAGTCACCAGGAAGGAAACTTTGAAGACTAGTTTGATAAATTGACATCACAGAATATAGACTCGAGAAGGTTACTACGAGTATGATTAGTATTTTTGAAGATCTCAGTGAGATTGAGAAATCGCATGGCCTAATAAAAGCTGTAAAATGAGTTCCAAAACTTGTGATGGAATAAGAAAAGGTTATAATAATTAAACTAATCTTAATACAGATGAGCACTTATTAATATTAGATTAGCTAAGTCAAGAGGCTTTGATAACGATACTAATCCTCAAAGGTAAAACAATAAAAAACCAAATATACTCTGAATGCAGATAAGGCGCAGAAATGTGGCTATCGTAAACCATTATTCAAACGAGCTACAAACTTCAAACACCTGCATAATTTATTATATTCTAATTCTAGGACCTACATAATACAAAATTTTATATCCTGGATCTTATTAACGAAAGGTTTCCTAAACTCCGACCAGAATTCCCATTTTTTTTTTTCATCGTCCTTTTAAAGTGGACCAGTGTTTGGTGTCCTTTCTTTCTGTCGCCTAGTTGGCCACAAGGTCATTGGGTCTTTGTGCTCATACGGATTTGGTCGAGGACCGGTTGACGGATGACGTCACCCAATAAGCCGACGTATCGATGTAATGTTGTAGAATTTAGAGTAATATTAACAATGATATCCTTGTAGGATTAGATGTTTTTGTTTTAATAGATCCTGTAGTAGCAGGATGTGAGACTTTTAGTGAAATGGAAATATAGAATTAGCTGGATAACAATTTGTGTCATCATTCTCCTGCCCTTGTCCCAATTTATTTGGGGTCGGCGCAACATGTCTTTTTCTTCCATACTTCTCTATTAGTCGTCATCTTGGTAGTCACTCCCTTTCTAGCCATATCATCTTTCACACAGTCCATCCATCGTTTCTTTGGTCTTCCCTTACTCGTATAGCCCTCCACGTTCATACTCAACACTTTCCTGACGACATTTTCTTCATTCCTCCGCATCACATGCCCATACCATGACAACCGATTTCCACACAACTTTTCAGTCACCGGTGTCACTTTCAGACTTCCTCTTACATACTCATTTCTTATAACAATTTGTGTAAGAAGCTGAAAAGTTGGCTGTGCAAAATACATCGTACATACAAAAAGAAACATCACTAGGGATTTAAGCTTTGTTTTAGGAAAAATCTTTTCGCAAAAAAAAAAATGGCGAACGTTCTTAATGTAGTTCGTTACTAATTTTTACAATCATTTTCAATAATGCAGAACTAAGGGTTTGTTCTGCATTATTGCGTAGAAATTTGTGTAGTAACGCTCATTCAAAAACAGCTCAACAGCTGAGAACTAAACATAACGTCATATTTATTTAAACGCGCCTACTCTGTCGCAATAGCTCGGACAAGGATCCGAGCAGTATCACTACTTTTAATAATAACCGTATGCATTCATCACGAAAGGTCTACGATTGATGAAACATCAACAATTATATGTATTGCCGTAACTTGCATATAGACTGTACAACAGGTTTTGATAAAAAAAAATAGCTATAATTTTTATTTCAATATTTGTAGCTTCCTCTAATCTAAATCATTTTGATTATTATCTATTGCCTCCATCGCTATTTCAACCGGCTGCATGTATATTTGTACATGTAGTATGTGCGAAATAGCTTTTAAATACAGTGTGTGAAATTTTTTGCGTGTTTCTGTCTTGTTAATTGAGAATTTATATTATGCCAAATAATTGCTGCGGTTTATCGTGTAATCCAGACGTGAGGTATTAAATATTTGATCACTATCTGTACGATTAAGTTGATGTTAGGTAATTTCACTTATTTACGTATTTGGCATTTGGTGTTGGCTTATAATTGATTCAGTCTGAATCAACGTTATCAGATTCAATAATTCTAAGTATTACGTAATCAGCTCCATCATTGCCTTTTCCCAAATATGTTGATGTCGGCATGCCACGAGCCTAATTTTATCTATCAATAATTTACACCTACAAAAAATCTCCTTACACAAAAACTGAGTGCACCAATTCCAGTTGAAGTTTAACAAGCTTGACGCCATATATGTATAAATTGATTGGTACGTATGTATGATAAACAAAAAATAATGTATCCGTTGCCATGTGGCCAATTACTTGAGATCCGTAACGGAGTATTCATAAGTATGAACGACGTGTACGATTGGACTACGCGACTGAATGTCGGGCCGCTGGACGACCAAATCGGCTCGTTAAGAAAGTGGTTGCAGAGTCAAATTGAAATCAATGACAAACTTGAGTGAAGCAGTGACGATTGACTTGGATATGTTGAGTTTTCTTTTCACTCTAGAACTCCGACGTCTTATATGAATGGGAGTTCATAAATCAAGATTACCAGTACCTATCAAAACGCCTGAAGATGTAATTGTACCTGCATTCTTAAAAAGTAAAGCTGCAGACTATTAAACCCAACCAAGTATGCAACCGACAGAATGCGGATGCTTTGCGATCTTATTCGGGTCATCTAATACTAGTTGTAATACCTTATCGGAGTAGTTCTACGGTCCTGCGACAAGGACGAAATACATCTAAAAGTAGACAGGACACAGCTGCCAAACTCACTTGATTCCTATATTTATCATCTGGCTAATTAAACGATCATGTACAAAGAATTCAACTGGGAAGTAAAGGGACTGGCTTCGAGTCCGCTCCAAATTCCAAGTAAAGGTGTGTTTCATGTATGTGTGTGAATGCATAGCAAGGGTGTCAAGTATTTTGTTTAGCAATCCGTGTCTATTACATGTACCTTATCGAAGTAGTTCGGCGGCCGGCCCTGCGTCAAGGACGGGCCACATCCGTGAGCGGCCAGCGCTGCCTACATACATTTTATAAATAGACCGCTTAATATCTTGCGGTAATACCCAGTGCCTTTATTTTGTTGGTTGAGATCATATATCGTACTTAAGGAAGACGTTTTATATATCAGTTCTGTTTTCTTTTATCTTCGCAAACGATAGACATTTGGTTCCTCTATATTTTGCAATTACTCTGATGTGTATATCAAGTTTAGTTTCGGAGAAATAGTCAAACATAAAAACAATTATGTGACGATTCAAAGAAAGTTGCTGATTTTCTCAAAAGTACCATCTGTGCACATACAAGGTCTTGATTTGGCAGCGACGAAATATTGCACTACAATTTTACCAAGGTTTTGAGATGTTTTCCCTTTGACATCACACCCGTAGCTGGTATCAAAAAGCCAGGCCGTCACACTTACCCGTATTAGTCCATTATCTTGAGAACTAACCGATTTTGATGAAACTTGCACTGTTCCCTAAGTTGAAGTAAATGTAAGCCAATAAAAATTAAATGGCGTGACGATTTAATTTTTATTGGCTTACATTTACTTCTTTCTACTTCTTTTATTTGAGATTAATAGTTTCGGAGAAATGCATGGACAAACATACATACATACATCTATAAAATTTTGTATATTTGATTGGAAGCCCTAATAGATTATCATATGTGAATATATTGCAGTTCCAATAATATTACATACATACGTGTCGAATTGATAACGGCCGTTTTCTTTTTTGAAGTCGGTTAAAAAGTAAGGCTGTTATGATTTCTAAGATAAATGAATTAGTAGTTAAATGGACTGCAAATTTGAAGGAAATGAAAATGTTATTATATTTAGATCGTACTTCGATTAGTGCCGTGACGAGAATTATTTGTCAATTGTCGCGTCATCGACATAGTGGTAGCCATCGACGACGACGATTGTCTACGAGATCAATCTCACGTAAACATCTTACGAAGTCATTGTAAATATTGATAAAACCATATTAAAACGATCTGCAACTGTAGTTCCATTGTTCCATCACTAAATGGTTACTTGAATTGGATTATGCAGACTGAAACGTACTAAATATTTTAAAATATTCACCTACTCAATTTAATCTTAGATTGCGTTTCTCCTTTTTAACCACACACACACACACACACACACACGCGCACGTACAGACAGACACACACACACTTGGGCAAGTGTATGCTCGCACCCAGTGCCCATCGTGGGCGCTGAGTGTGGGGACCTATTGCACTCACGGACACACTACACTCTCCAAAGACACACATAGTACATCTATTTGTTATAAATATTAATACTCTACCTCTCAGCATTTGGAGCTTATACATTGTTGTAGTACGTAAGTGCAATTTAATATTGTATATTTAAGGGTGTGAGCCTGGAGATCTGTAATACAGGCCCCGAGCCCAGTATAGACTCCAGCTCTTACAAAGGTTTGTTTGATTCTGCCTGTAACTTTGATACTATGTGTTTTTGAGAGAAAATAAATTACTATTGTTAAACCAATTCACGGCGATATCTACGAGTGTTTTGTTATTTTAATTTTATGATTTACCCTTTTTATTTTTATTATTTCGTGTAACCTTGAACTTTATTTTGTACTAAAAGCCTATAAATATAGCGCAGTTTTTACGGAAGACATTTTAATATTCATGGGAAACTGTTGTTGAATCGAAAAACTTAAGTAAATTGCGATCACTTCTGGCTCATAAATTGAGAGAAATGGATTACTTAGTCGCTCGTGTAAGCCTTTTAAGTTTTGCCGTGTCATGTCCAAGATCTGGTTTAAATCGATTTAAATTAAGTGACTTATAAATCCCTTTTGAATTTAATTTAAAGGGTAAAATGGTGTCACTTATTATATCTGTTAAGTCTATTTCTATCTAAGTATTATATGCAAAATCGAAAACAACTTTTTATAAACGGTAACCTATGGTAGTAATAGCTTCTAGATTTAGCTTTTTCTTAGATACTATAAGTCAGCATTTTTGCAAACAGAAAGGTTTTAAATATCATAAAAATGCACTTTAACGATCTTGAAACAATAACACATCAATAAAAATAAGTATCGACTGATGCGTCCCTATCGTTTGTTTACTAAAAGATTGCATAAACTTTAGTGCCATTGACTTTGGTTGCTAGGGAGCTATATTGTAACCACTATTACATACACTGCGCGCGCTTCGGTGAAAAAAGGTAGGAAAACTAACGTGAAAATGTGTGAAGAGAATTTTACGAGAGTGTGCCACAGGGGCCAATATTAGGACCAACTTGCTTTAGCGTATTTAGTGTACAATTTTGGTTTATACATAGATCAATCATATAAACAACAAAAACTGGATCTTAGAAGCAAGGATTCACGGAAGTGTTCGTAACAGACGCGTAGATGGTCCCATAAAGTAAAATGAGTAATGCATTTTCTGTACAAGCAGCAATAAAGAGTGAAGTTAAATGCCTCCAATAAGGCTTAATGGGGTATGTTGTATGCCATAGCTTACAAATTACGATCGACTTCATAAATAATAAAAATGTATCGGCCTTTAAGAAAAGTCTTGGCCCTGACAGTGAACTTTATGGTGACAACTTTCAGAGTATCTACTTTTTATAAATATTATAGTTTCGATCTTGTATCTTAATAATACGTATGTTTTTTTACCAGTCGCTACATTGTATATATACGAGTAGTTCAGACAAGACTGACCTTATAGTATCGATAGTAAAACTGAATGTATTTATTTTCTTATTATTGTAATTATTATATCTATAATTAACCTCATGTCACTGAAAAACATAAATGAGCTTTGTGGATTGCTCAAAAATAATTACCAACCTTCTCTCAATTTCAAATTGGTAAAAGGTTTCCTAACCAATGAACGCTTTCTTTCTTCTTTTGGTCTTGAAAATTACTTACATATCATTGCATGTGCAAAGTTCTCAAATTCAGAGTGTTCCCAAACCGGGTCCGAATCACATATTGAGTTCGAGTGAATGTTATCGAGAGCTTGTTTGAGTCAGCGAGTGCGACTCGAGTGCGGCCCGAGTGTGTGCAAATGGTTTGAGAGCTACTTAAGAATACATTTCGGTGCAATTGCACTCGTACTTATTTGTTTCGGGTATTTGAGAAATTTGTGCACGACGTTTTTACGTATTATAAAACGCAACTTCTTTCTGTCTGTTCGTACCTAATTTTTGGTACAGATAATTTCCGCTGGCTAGTTTTGAGAATGTTATGTTGCCGGTATTTTTGTATATAAACATGGAAAAATTTGTATATAGATTATACATAATACAGTGTACATTTCCGGTATCATAGAATACAAAAGTAGGCATATTGATTTTTTGTAGTTATTACATATTTTATGCTTTATCGTCAATTTGTTTACGACTACATTACAGCGAATTCGCACAAACACACAATGTATTTCATACTCTATTGTTTCAGTATTAAAGTTTTTATCTTGTAGTGACACTTAAATAAATAATTTCCCATAAATCGTTATGCTCGTTGTGTCATGGATACAATTCGATTGCTGTAACCAATGTGAAATTAATTGATGACCTGAATACTGAGGTGATGACGACAGACCACATAATAATTATGCCTATATTTATTCCAAATATCTTTCTAGTAGGAAAGATATTTGGAACTGTGTGACTTTAAATAATATCTTAGGTATTGTTAAAGGTGATTAAAAGTAGGGTAAAATGAGCCAGTGGTTAAGGCCTCTCATGCGCGTGGTTGTGCTTTTTTGGGCAAGAACCAATGTGACTTTTTCAATTCATAATATGTACTTTCTGGGTTTATCTTGGACATAACTGACATCGGTGAAACAAAACAATGTGAGGACACTTTTTTTTTTTAAATGGCATCTCGTAGTTGGCCTAGAGAGGCCGTGACTATTTAACCGGTCAATCCTGTGGCTGCCTTAAGTGAACTCAAAGCCAGGGCATAAACTTACAGACTAAGCGACTACACGCTAAGGGCTCCCCCTGTGGGGAACGAACCTCGGCTTAGGGCGTCGCTGGGGAGAGGACAGCAAGATGGGACAGGCTGGATCAGATCAGAGTAATTATTATTATCATGGCACTTAGGATTACAGTACAGTATACGTCAGAAATCGCCAACCTGTCTTGTGCAATCGTGGTGATCAATGCTCGTGCCTTCTTATTTTATTTTTATTTTATTTTATTTATTTGGAAGAACCAACAATTACACATTATGTATTACAAATAAATAGAAACATAAGGAGTTATACAAATGTGCAACCAACAACGTTCTCCACAGATACACTAAAAGACAAAAGACAATATTGATAAAGAAAATTTAGGTGCAAGACATAAAATACATATAAATTACAGCAGTAAGGGACACTAGAGAGATTTAATATTATTCACATACATTTTTGATTGTATCAAGCAGCAAGCAGCAAGCACATTCTTAAGCCTTAACGATAGGACAATAATAGACTAATAGTATTATTATTATAAACGATTGGCAAATCAACATGGTAAGTGACATTGCCACAGACTGAGACAGGTATGGCTGGATGAGCTGGACTCCTTTAATAAAGGCAAGTTTTTAATCGAACCTCAAAAATTCCCATTTTGCTTTCTTTAAAATATTATTTAACACTAATCTAATGATTCCGCTTTTTTTGTTAACCTCAAATAATGCCTATTACTGGAACCGCAACTGGTCGGTGGATAGCCTAGCTTAGTTGCTGCAACCAACTGTGAGAAAAGGCTAAACAGTAAAAAAAAAAATTGAAAATCTAAAAGGCACGCTTTACAGACAGATACATGCAACCACGTAATTATAATGAATAGTCATCGATTTTTTTCAATAGTTTGATAACGATCAATAGGGCTCATCAAAAGGATGAAAGAAAATATAGGAGATGATTTAGATTGATCCATTGTGTGTGACGACGTGAATCGTGACGACAAACCATCGATCACTAAGACAAACAGATACACTTCGCAACGGAAAGCACTACACGAAATTTTTGATGTGTAACATCTTTCGTCTCGCTTTCCTGCAATTTGTCGGAGTGATTTCGTGAAAAGGGACGGAAGTGTTTGTGAAAGGGGGCAGCAGGATGTGTAACAAGGAAGCCGGGGAAACGCGCGCTATTTGATTTGACCAAATGTCCGTTTCAGATTAATTTCTGTCGCTGCTCGATTACTAAAACATATTAATTAATTACACGGATGATGTCACTGATAATAATAATTTCTTAAATATTTATAATTCTAATTTAATTTTAATGATTTCGTGACTTGCAGAGATGGGTAATTGTTGCTTATCACCAAGGTGAGATGTCAGATGTTACACATCATAATTATGCGACTACTGTAAGGCTCGCTCGTTTTTTTAAATAACATTTTTTGTATATACATATATATCAAGGTACATCTATCTAAAAATATAATAATCTTATAATATCAAGTCTCTAAATTTTTAAACTTCCCTGCTAATATGAATTCCATGTAAGTATAGAAACCATTTTATGTTGGAAAATTCACACACACTCCCAACGCTGAAGCGTTGTGAGGAGTGCTAAAGAGGCTTAATCATTTTAAAAAGAGTGCATCATCACATCATATCAGAAGCGCAAAAGTTTTAAGAGGATTTGTATTTCCCTTTAATTGGCTCCAGATAAAAAGAAGTGGATAGAGAGAAAGCGAAGCCGGTGGTGGAACAATCCAGGTTTATTAATACCGAATCTTTTTAGTGAAGTAATAATAATAAATAGTAATCTGACTGTTGGTTGTTAAATAATAGTAGGTAATGTTGTAGTAACAATGTAACGATTTATTATTGCTATAAAGTGTGTTTTGACAACATCACCTTTGATAAAGTTATCGAACTCACGACCTACAACTCGTAAGGCCGAAACCACCGAGTCACTACTGCTCCTTCAGAAACATATTAGGTTGGGGAAAAAGTCTTTTCGCATTATAGTATGTATGAACTTATAATAAAATCTCTTTGGCTATACTATTTGTATCTGGCTGGTTTTGGTATCATTGAAAGTATAAATTTTAAAGAACATAATTCCAAATTCAAATTAGGAAAATGTGTGATTTTCATTTGTTTTTCATACCGTCAAGATAAGTGAATCTAATGAAGAAATTCGATTCATTTTAAAATTTTACTACAAAAAAGGTAAAAATGCAACGCAAGCCGCGAAAAAAATTTGCGATGTTTATGGACCTAGTGTAGTGTCTGCGAGAGTAGCACAAATTTGGTTTAAGCGTTTTCAATCCGGAAATTTTGATGTCAAAGATGCACGTCGCTCTGGTCGCCCTATTACGGATAAAATGGATGCCATTTTTGAAAAAGTGGAGCAAGATCGGCATATCAGTAGTTACGACGTAGCTGAAGAACTGGAGATTGACCACAAAACAGTTTTAGCGCATTTGAAAAAAACTGGGTACACAAAAAACCCGACATTTGGGTACCTACCTCACGAGCTCACTGAAAGAAACCTAATGAACCGTGTACTCATTTGTGATTCTTTATTACGACGTAATGAAACCGAACCATTTTTGAAGAAGCTGATAACTGGTGATGAAAAGTGGATCACGTATGACAAGAACGTGCGAAAAAGGTCGTGGTCAAAGGCCGGTCAGGCTTCACAGACTGTGGTGAAACCCGGGTTAACTCGCAACAAGGTGATGCTGTGTGTGTGGTGGGATTGGAAGGGCATTATTCATTATGAGCTGTTACCACCAGGCAGGACCATCGATTCTGAACTCTACTGCGAACAACTGATGAGATTAAAGCAAGAAGTTGAGAGAAAGCGGCAGGAATTAATCAACAGAAGGGGTGTGGATTTTCATCATGATAACGCTAGACCTCACACGTCTTTAGCCACTCAGCAAAAATTAAGAGAGTTTGGCTGGGAGGTATTAATGCATCCGCCGTATAGTCCTGACCTTGCACCTTCAGATTTCCACCTGTTTCGGTCTCTTCAGAACTCTTTAGGCAGTGTCAGGTTAACATCACGAGAGGACTGCTTCAGGTATTTTGACCAGAAGTCCCAAAATTTCTATAGTAATGGGATCATGTCCCTACCTACGAGATGGCAAAAAGTTATCGAACAAAATGGTACCTACATACTTTAGTTAAATGTAAATAAACTATATTAAAAAATGTTTTGAATTTTCTTAAAAAATGCGAAGAAACTTTTTCCCCAACCTATTATCATATATACTGGATGAATTTTGTTACCGTCTTTAAAAAAATAGGGCATAATAGGTGAACGGAGTAGAAGTCTATGGCATACCTAATTTTTTTTTGTTTTTTCAATAGCTTAGATCGAAATTGCTCTATCAATAATCACTACACATTTGAAGTAAACTAGAACAATAAAAACAGAAATAAAAAAAATTAAAAAACTTTATAGATCGTTAAAAATATCGAAATTCAAATCATACACATGAATTTAGATATTGTTATTAAAAAAAAAAAACTACTCCGTTCACCTATTGTACCCTATTTTTTTCAAGACCGTAAAAAAAATCATTTAGTATAATTTGATATACAAAATGATTTTTGTTTGTTATTTAAATGTTAACCTTCGCAAAATTTTCTCTGCTTATAAACCAAGAAGTTTGGATTGCTTAATATAATTCTCATTTATGTTCTTTTTAGCCTGTGTTGTTCCGCTGCAGGGCAAATACCGCCCTATCTCCTTTCCACTCCTCTCTGTCTCGAGTTAATGTGGACCAATCCTGTCTTTATGTGTCAAGCTCAATTACTACATTGCGTTTATTTTAAAAAAAAAAAACTTTACGATTTACTTTTTTAATCTTATCATTATTCACGTCAATACGTAGGATACATTATCGTTATCATGCCTATATACAATCAATAGCATTCATATCAGATTATTATAATTCAAATATACATGAAAATATATCTAAAGTTTGTTTTTCTTCACTTGTTAATAAACAAACATGGCGAACTAAAATAATGAATAAGAGAAAATATTTGAATGTATAATTCGAAGTAATTCCATATAATTCATAACGTATGTGTTTCTCACAAAGATCGGAAAATCATACCTAACTTAAAGCGTAAGATCGATACGTAATGTTTTGATTTTTGTACCGCATGTATTTGATTACCAAATAGGACATTTAAGGAAAAATACACTATACCTATACTGTTTCTCATTACTTGGCTATTTCCTAAAAATGCCTTTATCAGATTAATATGATTGGTTCATTATCAGCATATACTAATAAAAATGAAAATAGATTTCGTAAATATGAAAATAAATGTTTACGGTTTTCTGACATTGATAACTATGATATTATAATATATTATATATAACTATGCGTTGTTGTTTATTTGCGTATTATGTTCACTGTTGCGGTTTGTGGTAAAATGGAGGCGATAGAATAATATAAACAAAGCATACATTTGGACGAAAAACTATCTCTGTGGAAAATGGTGGTGTGCAAAACGTGATACAATGTTTTATCACTTATTCTATTCTGTATTATTAGGCTGTAAATGTCAATGGTTACTAATATTGTTAAAAGAATGGTAAACTGAGTTGAGTTTCAGATAGGGTTGCCAAAACAGTATTATACTGTTTTTCACTCTAAAATACTGTTTACTGGTTAACAAATATAAAGTATACGAATATACTGTTTTCACTGATATCCAGAGCTGTACAATAAAAAGTTTCATCTACCACAAAGAAAATCGTGCATGCGCCTGAGCATGTGCGTGGTGGCGCAGTTAGCCTTCATTTCAAAATAAAATGTTAATCTCTCGTATTTTCGGGACATAGTGAATAGATGATTGTTCTCAGAATACCTTCCTACTAGTATTATAGTTAGATCTGTCACCTCATATTCATAGAATTAGTGTTTTCAGTAATGATAGCTAAGTGGTGGGACGACAGAAATATTATAGAGCTACAATACATACAATAAAAATACCGGTCGAGTGCGTATCGGACCACGCACAATGAAGGGTTCCGTAGTTGGGATAAATTTATCCCAAGAACAAACTTAACATTGTAGTTGAAAAACATGTTCTCCCATACATTCCAACTGCAAATGTAAGTTTGTCCACACAATATTGAGAGATTTACCATGTTATTTTAAGACAATAGACTTCTTATAGGTTTTCCTGTAATCTATAGCTATAGAATTATTTTCTGTATTTTTTTCAAAATTTTTAGCTCAGTAGTTTCGGAGAAAAAGGTCTATTTTCTTAAATAACTTTAAAACAGTTTATTTTAATTTATAAAAAAAAATACCCTCACAGTAAGCCCTTTCATTTGATATATCGCACAGTACAGTTTGCAAATACATTTTTTTAATTTTCTTATTTGCCCCCGAAAATTGACCCCCATATTCAAAATTCATTAATTTACATACACGTCCGTGTTTGGGTCATAGAAATACATACGTGTACCAAATTTCAACTTAATCGGTCCATTAGATTCGGAGCAAATTGGCTGTGACAGACAGACGGACGGACAGACAGACAGACAGACACATGAGTGATCCTATAAGGGTTCCGTTTTTTCCTTTTGAGGTACGGAACCCTAAAAATGCTCCTCGTCTATTTGGTGAGGCTTACGAAGCCTTCAAAATTGGTGCTGCATTGATGAATTGCGCGAGTAGCAATAATGAGTTATGTACCTATATAAAACATTTAAAAATACTTAAAATTCTCTTTGTTTCTCCGAGATACTGTTTATTTTTCCGAAATACTGTTTATTTTCCCACTACGACCATAATATACTTTATTTCTTGTACAAAAAGTTATCAACCCTAGATTCAGAGTATACTGCCGGTCTATTCTGTACATATCTCACCGTGAAACCTTAGGTGAAGTGAGCTGTCATTCCACCAGAGGCTAGGGATTGACACTATTGACAGCTCACTCCACGCTCACCTCACCTAAGTTTTCACGGTGAGATTTGTACAGAATAGCACCGCTGATATTAAATACCAAACCCATTCATTTAATCTACCAACCCGCGCTGGGCCCGCGTGGGTGGTTCACAGAGAGGAGGCCTTTTTTTTTTTGTGGATGGGAAATCATCAAATAACTTCTCCCGCTCTGGGTGGAGCGGGAGGGCGTGTCAGTCTTCTACTGACTAAAACCCACCCGTGTTCCTTCAGTTGCCTGTGCCAGGGCCACGGTAACTCTTTGGAACAACCCGCAACCCCGGCGGCCATCGGCCCTAGCGGACCCCTTCAGCTAGTGCTGACATCTCTTTGAGGCGCGCGTGGAACACAACGCGCCGTCGACCCGAGCCTGGTCCTTACCGGATGGCGAGCTACCCGATGCTCGCCATCCGCAAGCCCGCGCCTACGGTGGCCGGGAATCGGCTATCGATTCCCGACGCCCAGGGCGTCTCCTGCGGCGACTAGGGGCGTGAGGGCGCAAAGATTGCCTCTCCCTCACGCGTTCAGCCTCCTCCTTCGCGAGCATTACAGCTTCGCAGAAGGAGGTGACGGCTTCCCATGCACTCTCGCTCCGTACCATGGCCTGTACCAGGGCCGGATGCGAGAGATCGCCGCCGCCGATCGCCTCCGCGAGGACGCGGCGATGCTCTGCCCAAGCCGGGCAGACCTCCACCGTGTCCTCCGGGCGATCCACACAGTGGTAACACCCGGGCGTTTCCTCCCGCCTTATCCGGAACAGGAACCTCCCGAAGCAACCGTGCCCGGTGAGGACCTGCGTCAGGCGGAAGGTGAGGGTGCCATGACGCCTCTCCAACCACTCCTCAAAGAGGGGACTTATCGCCGCAATTGTGGCGTGCCCACAGAGAGGAGGCCTGTGTACCGGTTGTGGGAGCATTATAAGCAGAGCAGCAAAAGGGAGGCAAGTCCAAGATTTAAAAAAATGTCAGGTATTAAGATAAAATGTTTTTAAAAATTATTGTTTAAGTTTAAACTAATATCTAAGAGTAATATAAACATATAGGTATTATTTACATTTTTAAGGTAAATAAATAAGTTTTTGAATTACTACGATTTTTTAAAGTTTGAATCTGCCTCCATTTTGCATCAGAATTTAAAAAAAAAAATACTACCCTATTTTGTACTGTTTATAAATAAAACGTATCAATATAAGTTTTTAGTTTTTTATTTCAACAATCAGCACGTGAAATATTAAACAATCAAAAGAAAAATAAAAATGAATGAGTCAATCTGCCTAGCCTTTTCCAAACTATGTTGGGGTCGGCTGCCAGTATAACAGGATGCAGCTGAATACCAGTATTTTACATGGAGCGACTGCTTATCTGACCTCCACAACCCAGTTACTGGGTAATACGATACCCCTTGGTAAGACTGGTTGTCAGACTTTCGGGCTTCTGACAACCCGTAACGACTGTCAGAGATCCACGAATGACAGCCGAAACCAACGGCTTAACGTGCTTTCCGAGGCACGGAGGAGTCTCGGTATGAAAAGATGATCACCCATCCACAGACCAACCCCGGCAAGCGTAGATGAACCTGATGAAATGAATGAGTGTCTACCAAAAATGACTAATTTAGTTATAATTAATTTAATTTAATTTTATTATACCACGCTTGATTTTAGTCGGATCTGCACCGTTCATGCATCAAACGATAGCGCTATTTTTTGTTCAAATAGTAGGTGCAAAAATAGTACGACAACAATTTGGATCTGCCTCCCTTTTGCTGCAAGATCCTATACCACTCAAATAATTTACAATATAAGTACATTAAACGAATTATATTAAATTTGTAACTTTTTTTTACACAAATTGGTTCTTTGGTCCGCAACCCCGCGATAAATAAAAAGCCGATGTTCTACAACCACCTCCGCCTAAAACTATTCGGTAGTAATTACCAACATGTAAGACCTCTCTTCTTGTGCTAAGGAAATTTGCCAAGCCCACATCCCCGTTACATTATCTATTATAAAATAACTTTTTATCAATAATAGAAAAGATACCGATATCTCGCAAAACAATAAAGAAAATTTAAAAAAAAAAAAACACGTGCTTAAGACAGGTGTCTCTAAGATAGTACTATGAATTTCGTCTCAAATAGATAGAGAGAATCCTTATCAATCCACCAATGAGAAAAAAACCATTACATAATTCAGATAAATAAGATGTCAGAACTTACAGCTTCAGTGTATTCGTTTGTACTTGAACTTGACGTAACTATCTAGGTATTTCAAAAATTTAAACTATTCATAGGGTCATTGTACTCATCGTTACGAACAACTTTTACTATGGGACTAAACATGAAATCGCGAAAAATAATCAGCTATTCCCTACATTTTGACGAGTTCATAACTCGTACGTAGGGAAAATTCCTGGTGTCCTAAAAATTTTACTAAAGTATCTGTTTCAATCAATACTCATTCGATAGACTTTAATTCGGCCATGACTTTAAAACGTGAACTGATAACAAAATAATTTGATAACGAATATGTAACTGATAAGAAAAGAGTGGAAAATGGTGTTTAGTAAACAAAACTGCAGCAGATAAAAGATGACTGAATTGGTGGAATATTTCTAGAGATTATATTTTGTGGATTCAGATATTTTAATGACATCTTTTTAGGTACCACATACCAATATAAGGTGACGCACGGATTACGGTCTCCTTTGGAATAGACGTTCAAAATATTTTGAAAAGGCGATGTGTGCGTTACATTCAGTTACTGAGAAACAGTCACCAAATCCCATGCCAACTGTTGATTCGGTAACCATAATAACAACAAGCAATCGTGACACTAGAGTGATGATTTAACATTTGACCGCACACGATCATAAAGTCTTATTTATGCCTTTGAAATACAAGCACAGTCCACAATAAACGAATATATAGGGTGACTGATACTTAAACACATGATTGTACTGATGATAACAAACAACTTTTACTATGGGACCAAACCTGAAATCGTGAAAAAAATTAGCTGCTGCCTACATTTATGTTCGCATAACTCGTCAAAATATAGGGAACAGATTTTTTTTTTTCGCGAATTCAGGGTTGGTCCCTTAGTAAAAGTTGTTTGTTATCATGAGTACAATCGTTCACAGTCACCCAATATATATGAAAAAATAAATAAATAACAGACACTATAAACAATTAGTCGTATAATAGATACATACTTAGATAAATATTATATTGTGATAACATAATGTTTATTTGACCTTATCAATTACTTATTTTATAACTAACAGATCTCAATAAAATAGATGTTATATTTCCTTACATATTTGAACATTTTTGATTGTTAGTTTGATTCCTAAAGGGGCTCGTGGCTAAGTAATAACAGCCGCATGGGTCGATCGATCAGGTTAAGCTACGCTTGCCGCGGTCGGTCCGTGGATAGGTCGTGGATCTTTGCATACCGAGACCCCCTTCTTCGGAAAGCGCGTCCCGGCTGTCATTCTTGGATCTTTGGCAGTCGTTACGGGTCGTCAGAAGCCCGAAAGTCCGACAACCAACTTACCAAGGGGTATCGTATTACCCAGTATCTGGGTTGTGGAGGTCAGATAGGCAGTCGCTCCATGTAAAATACTGGTGTTCAGCTGCATCCGGATAGACTGGAAGTCGACCCCAACAGAGCTGGGAAAAGGCTAGGCAGATGAGTTTTGTTTCCTAATTGTATTTTGGTTTTAAGAATTAATTTTATACTTTTTGCTGTGCTCTCTACAGGCTTTACATCTTTGTAACACTTTTAAACGTTATGGAATGCAAATAAAGTTATGAATAATATAAACAGCCGCAAGTCAGCGGTAACAAAACCAGTATAAGCTGGCCTCTTATTCTCTTGAAACTCCGTACTCCGCATCAGCTCAAGGTCAAAACATTACCACCGACATGCGTTCTACTTTAGGTACATCATTTACATATCATTCTGTCAGCCACAATAAGATGGTACACTCGAGAAAGACCTACTGATTATTTAAAACGTGTCGGTATACTGAACTTTGCAATGGAAAGGTACACAGCACGAAGGCCGATCAGCAAGGCCATATTTTTATACACCTGACCATATAGTAATGACCATATAATATTTAACCAGTGTAAAAAAATAATGATCGACCAATATGAGTGTTATTTCTTTTTTTATTTGGACTCTTTAAAATTAATCAAGGGTAGGGTTTGTTTAAACGTGCGATTACAATACGTATTCAAAACAAAGTCTTTGCTGTTTATCGCATTGCCTTATGATAATGTATTATAGTTCTAGCATAATGCAAAAATGTATATATATATATACACACTACTGTAACAATGTACCTTTATGAGAGAAATAAACAGTATTATTATTTATTTATATTTACGTATGTATTAACTTTAATTAAAACGGTTAACACATACACATAAAAAAGAAAACAGAAATTCATAAGGCTGAGATTTAAACATAAAAAAAAAATGTAAGTGCAGTTCGTGTCCGCGCAGTTTGGTTTCGTGAAAACAGATTGAAATTTTACTACGGTTTCCGATACTGCCATAGCCATTGTATTTGCTCGACACTAGATTTATTAGGCTCATTGCATTCCTTATAAAGTAAGCTTTCACCGATTATCATATTTTTCAGTTCTGAGCAGATCTGAGGGTTTCTGACATTACCGTAGCTATTGTATTTGCTCGGCACTAGAATTTTTAGCTCCTTTTGATGCAAGCTTTCTTTGATTGCGGTTTTTTTTCCATTTCTGAGCAGATTTACGGTCGATATGAGACGACATCTGACATTATTTTGCTATTGTCAATTTCATATTCATTTTTAACCCTATTGTTTCCAATATTTTTGTTTTTCCTCTTTATGTCCTGGTAGTGCTTCGTCAACCCTTGACAAAGACTTCAGCATAACTGATCTAGCTAAATAAATTTTTGTGCTACACGAATTGATATTTCGACACATAGTGAAGAGGATCACGCGCATACGCATGCACTCGCAGTGTGACGTCACACGCAAATTATATTCGGCTTTAAAATTGATATAAATATGACCTATTATTTTAATGCTCAACCATTACTCTAGCATTAAAAGTCTCGTAGTTATTAGCGGTTGAAATCTTACCAGTATACCGAGCGAAAAGACATTTTCACGTCAAAAAGTTAACAACACTTTCATGAATCCCTCTTTCATATACACATACTGATGGTCCACAAGATGCATTTTCTAGTAAGAGCATGTCAGGAACTATTTCTTTTCAGACTTCAACTTATTCTATGTTCAGCAGCTATCGAAAGGTACCTACAATGACTTTGTAGTCCACAAAAAGTCTCTTTACAATTTTACGTTTTTCATCGGCTAATGACCTAATGTTTCACACACCAAAAACTCTGTTCGCATTGCAGATACAGAAGTAAGTTTTTACTGTAAACACTGAAGTTTACAGGTCAAATGTTTTGCGCAATGTATCGCGCAACTGCAGAGATATCGCAAGGTCATGCGCCGCTGATAAATTAAACAAATTGGTCGATATTATCGGGTTTTAAACGAAATAATTGCGTTACATGCATCTATTATATATTTATTATCTATTTTTTTTTGACACTGTTTAACGGCCTGGTTCAATAATTTGTACAAGAAAGAAAGAAATAAAGAAAGAAAGAAAAATACTTTATTTGGGACACGCACAGGAAATACAAACAGTAAAAAAGAGCATAGGAAACTAACAAAATTAACATTTAAAAAATTAAACAAAATAAATACAAAATATAACAATAAAAAATTCCTGTGCGAGGCCAAAAAGGATAGCTTAACTTTTAAATAGTGTTATTTGATTTAAATAGTCGGGTTTATGTGTCGAATCAGAAGAAATGAATTAAGGCAAGTTGTGCAGAGGGATTTTATATCATGAATTCGGAATTATCTGTGAATTTGGCCGTAGATTTTATTTAAATCCGACATACAGATTATACAGAAACAGTTCCTTTATGATATTAAGTACAGTTGCAAAAATTTTTATTTTTACATTGTGTTGCTATAGGTTTTTTTAGAGGAAGTTAGGAGTTAAGAGAAAAAGTGGTAATTTAATTTATTTGTTTACTATATTCATTCAGAATCAACAAAACAGTCTTAAGGTTGCGTTCTGCACGCAAAGGTACAAATAGAAATACCTACATTGTGATAGAAATAGAAACTGTTGTATATCGGTCAGTGGCCTACACGATACGTAATAATTAACACTTTATTATGCGTATGAATAACAAGGATTTAGTAAAACAAGAGATATGGCTGTCTAGATTGGACACTGTAGCATGTAGAATGTCATATGGTGAGAGTAAAATTCAACCTCAAAATTGAGGATGTAAATTTTGCAGTATTTGGCGGATATTAAATTAAGATAAAAACTTTTTTTTTTAAAGGGCTTTTAAAAAAACACTAGGTGCTAGGTGCTAAACAAAAATAACTTTAATTTTGCAATTGAGTGTCTTTGGTTTTGTATTTTCGTGTTTTGCCACCGACTTACGTAATGAAAGTTATTTTTTACTTTGTAGTGTTTTTTTTTTGGGTCGAATGTTTTCTTTTTTGTAAAAGAGTTTTTATTTTTCACTTTTTAGTCGTGGTACCTGCTTTACACACATTCCAATACATACCACTACCTATACAAAATACAGTAATAGAAAGTTATTATAACATCATCCAAACAGACTACGTGGGACTACCCGGTACGCTAAGGTTTTAAACCCTATAGCAAATCTGAGCAACAATAGCGCTCTTAGAAGTGTGACAACCAGTGTACCAGGGGGAGCTGAAAAGTTTTGAGCCCAAGGAATGAGCCGCGGATGACTGAGACATAATGATGTTTACGGATTAATTACTAAGAGCGTCATGATGCTAAAGACATAAAACTCTGTATTTATACTAAAGAGGGTATTCGCAAATAAGTAATATGTAGCAATCAATCTGCCTAACCTTTTCCTAACTATGTTGGGGTCGGCTTCCAGTCTAACCGGATGCAGCTGAATACCAGTATTTTACATGGAGCGACTGCCTATCTGACCTCCACAACCCAGTTACTGGATAATACGATACCCTTGGTAAGACTGGTTGTCAGACTTACAGGCTTCTGACGACCCGTAACGACTGTCAAAGATCCACGAATGACAGCCGGGACCAACGGCTTAACGTGCTTTCCGAGGCACGGAGGAGTCTCGGTATGTAAAGATGGTCACCCATCCAAATTAGTAATATGCAGCGCGAGACAATAATGACACTTGATCAAAACTTTTCAGTCGCCCTGGTATAGTTAGTTATAGATGTAAGGATAAGTGCATTTACCGCATTGAGTTATACTGTAATGGTAGATATAAGTAGATAAATAAATAAATACCTATAATAGGCGTGTAACCGTTAGAGTAAAAAATTCAATCAGGAAATCAAAACGGAAAGTAAGCAAACGTTTAATAATTAATCAATTAAATTGCATTATAATGGCGCTTTAAATTAATTTGATTTTAATGTGCCAGTCAGCACTCTATTATAAAAATAAAACTAAATGTACGAGCCTCCAAACAGTAATGAAAAAAAGTAGCAATATAATTAAATACCAACCTTGGTCAGGACCTGTCTAAACTAAAAGAAATTCGCTCTTATTTTGTAATTGATAAAGTTTATTTTGTAAAGAAATAAGTGACCTCGAGAATTGTACTGAATTACTATGAAAGTTGACATGAAAGAGCTGTTTTTGAATGACACAGGACAAAAGTACAGAGGTAATATTATACGCAAATTTTTCATGGGTCAAAGTAACTCTATATTTCTATGAGAGAAAGAGAAATTCCATGCAAATTAAAACAAGTCTACCGGTTTAGGTAATTGACCTTTTTTTGTGAACATGGTGTATTTGTATTTCTTAGGGCCGGTTTTTTGATCAGTAGTTAACTCAACCAATGGTTAAACATAGTAACTAATGGTTGAATTTTGGCTAAACATGAATGTATTCATGTTAGCTCATTCATATTAAAAAAAAAAAAAAAATAGTAACTAATGGAATAATTCATTCATGTTCAGCCTTTCACATTTAGCCAAAACTCAACCATTAGTTGCTATGTTTAACCATTGGTTGAGTTAACTACGAATCAAAAAACCGGCCCTTACTATTGTGTTGTATTGTGCGAGCAAAATTCTCGAAAAGACCTGTCCTGCTATTCTCTTGCCTTGCATGCAGAAAAACATAAAAGAAATAGGACTCGACTATAACAATTAGATCTTCGCTTACCCATTGATTGTTTTTTTCTTAATTAAACACTGTCTATATTTATAATAACAGTTCGACATAATATCGCCTACTCCATATTATGTGCATTTGCTCTGTCACATAAATAACTACTTCACACAGATAAATAAACATTATTATTATCACTAATTGGACGAGTCCAACGCACTTTATTTTCAATTTTATGACCGAAATTTTCCCGCACAAATCACTGTACCATATTACTACACAAAATACAAGCTGTACACTTGGCGCCAAAAGCACGTGACATAATTGTTGCATCCAAAATCACGCTTCTTTCAGCAATGCAGTACAAAAATAAACCTTACATCATCAATAAACAGTTCGATTTCATTAAACAAGTGAATTAAGATGCGATGTTCTAAATTCGGAACCCACTGGGCGCTTTGCCAGACACCTAGAAAAAAATACGACCAATATAGCTTGGTCTTTATGCATTTGATGACATTTTCCCTGTACGCTTCAAATTGGTTGAGGTAAAAGAAGGGAAGGTCAAGTTAAAATGGTCTACTGAATTGTTACAGGTGGTAGCATAGAATTTATAATGGTCTTTATATGTAGTGAATTGAGCACTTTTAGAATGTGTACAGTGCAAAGTTCTGAATGCTAAGCCAAAATATTTATTGTAGTACTTTAATAGTAAAATCACGAGGACCGGCCCATTACATTTAAGCTCCATTTACACGGTGCGAGTTTCTAGAACGTTCAAGAGCAATAATCGCATGCCATTAAGCACGTTCAATTATTGCTCTAATCAAGAATTGGATTGAATGCAAGTTTTGCCATTCAATAAAATTGCATACGACATAAACCAAGGCAATTTTATTGCAAGAAAATTTTATTTGCAAGATAATTTTTTGCATGAATTTTATTACAATTAGATCTTCGCTTACCCATTGATTGTTTTTTTCTTAAACACTGTCTATATTTATAATAACAGTTCGACATAATATCGCCTACTCAATATTATGTGCATTTGCTCTGTCACATGAAAACTACTGCATGCATGTTTTGCTTAATAGAAACACAGAGTTACACGTCCTTGAACAGATCTAAAATTAATTCAAATATTGCCCGTATTTGCGCTGCAAAATATTTCATTAAAATTTTATTGAATGTCTTCTCAACATTTTTTTTTTAACTGTGTTTGAATGATAGAAAATTTTCATGCCAGAATGAAATGCGATTTTATTATACGTGCGATTATTGTACGTGTTAGAAAATCGCAGGTTGTTCAAAACTGATATAGATGTAAACACCTATACCAGCTATAAACAGCAACTAACTTGCCCATTTCATGCAACAATAAATTGTAGGTATTGTTTAGACGGTGTCAGTTAATTACTGTTTCAATTGTATGGTAAGCAATAGACAATAAACTTACACCATGTAAATGGGGCTTCTTTTTAGTTCAATTTTGGAGCCAAAATATCTGTTAAAGTATTTATGGCTCACATGCTTATAGCTCCCGGATGGGAATAAATCTTTCGAGTCTATCATTTTTTAGGTGGACAAACCACATCAAGTAGTGAGCTTAGTCTTAACTATGTAGGACACGCTTCTTATAATTACCATTTTGTTTGATGTACCGATCGTTAAACGCGTCTAAAAATTTTAGTAAGAGTTTCGTACCTCAAAAGGAAAAACGGAACTCTTAACGGATCACTCGTGTGTCTGTCTGTATGTCCGTCTGTATGTCCGTCTGTCACAGCCAATTTGCTCCGAATCTAAAGGACCGATTAAGTTGAAATTTGGTACACATATGAATTTCATTAAGTTGACATTAGGTACACATATGAATTTCATTAAGTTGAAATATGGTACACATATGAATTTCATTAAGTTGAAATATGGTACACTTGAATTTCTGTGACCTAAAGACGGACGTGTAATGTACACTAAATAAACGAATTTTGGGTGACAAATAAGAAAATTAGCAAAAAGTTTTGCTAACTGATCTGTATGACATATCAATTGAAAGGGCTTACTGGAAAGGTGTCAAATAGATATTTTTATACTTTAAAATGAGTTGTTTTAAAGTTATTTAAGAAAATAAACGAAAATTGATCATTCCCCCCCATTATCTCCGAAACTACTGAGCATAAAATTTTGGAAAAAAAAACAGTAAATAGTTCTATACCTACCTACTTATAGATTACAGGAAAACCTATAGAAGTCTATGGTCTTAAAATAAAATGATAAATCTCTCAATATTGTGCGTGCAAACTTACATTTGCAGTTGGAATGTATGGGAGAACATGCTTTTGAACTATCAATGTTAAGTTTGTTCTTGAACTCTTCATTGAGCGTGGTCCGACACTCTCTTGGCCGGTTTTTTTTTATTTTTTTACCTCTTTATTTTTGATTTAATAAAGTTTTTGCTTAGTACGTGGAGAATAACAAAGAGCTTGGGCCGCACGGAACCGCGCCACATAGGTTAATATAAAAGAATTAAACATTTAATGCTATTGTATTTAATATCCATAAATAATATTTTATAATGGCGTACGGCACAAGACGCCGACGAATGTCCTATTTATGTAAATACTATACACACGAGACCTGGTATCAGCTCACTAGAAATAACTATTTAATTGCACTGTTGCTATTTAATTAAAGAAGTATGTAATTAAAACTGTAGTAAACATCAACAGAATTACCAAGTTATTTCCTACTAATTGCGAATTATTTATTTGAGTTTATTCACCTTCTTACAGCAATCAATTATTTTTGGTCCGAAGGTCCGAAGTTCCGATGCATGTAGTTTTTGGACCACTCAGTTTCCACCAAGCGGAACAAATCTCGTGCATTTTCGGGCATCCTCCGGCCGCTCATTCACACCAAGAGCAAAAGTGCGCTTCAGAGGTCGGCGCCCGCGGCTGATCAACAGAATGCTTGAGGATGTTCGAGGCTGCGCGAGAATGCTCGAGACCATGCGTTGAAACCCTCTGGGATTGACACGTGACGTCCGCGAAGATTTCCGCGACTAGGCACTCGCGCATCTCGAGTATGCGCAAGTAAACGCTTGATGTCTGCGTCGAATTTTATACTTATTGAGTAAAATTTAAAAAGTGATCGAACATCCGGGATGATTTTCCCGTTTGATGGAAACTAATAATAATAATAATAATAATAATAATAATAATAATAATCTTTTATTTCTCTCGTAATCACAAACACAGTACAAAGTCAAGGTAACACTTAATAGAGACTGGTGTCTGTTGTAGGTAAAACCTGTATTACAGATCACCAGGCTTACCGCCATCGGACAACTCATGAATGACCTATGACTGTATTAACCTAACATACAGGTTGTACATAATAAAACACTATTACAAATTAATAACAAAAGTGAAGTGTAACTATATGGGAAATTAAAAACTAAAGTAAAAATGGCTTAACGTTTGATTTGGGAATGAGTGAGTGTGTGTGTGTGTGTGTGTGTGTGTGTGTGTGTGTATGTGTGTGTCAAACTGACCCATATGATGATTTTTATGGGCCACGTGACAGTACAAAATATTCAATTCCGTTTCGCGGGGTAGTGACGCACATTTCCAACAACTTTATTGTGTGTACTTATTATATGTGTTTTGTTTTGTGAGGTTTGTTATGTTTTATTATTTTGTGTTTCGCTTTTCTTGTGTAGTTTGTGTGCGTCATTTTCACGCGAATAAACTGTTTTTCTTTCTTTCTTCTTTCTTCTATTAATCGATAACTCAAAATGACGTATGCTACACCCAGTGTAGGTAACTAAAATATTTAATTCTTAATCAACTTTGTTTTAGTCAATCGGTTTATCGATGCACTCGGCCTTTTTACTGTTATTTGACGACATCAATTCATACAATTTCATCTTGACGTCTAACAACAGTAAAAAGGCCGAGGGCATCGGTAAGCCGATGAGTCAATTGATAACGTCAATTCACAGAATAACATCTCACTAATGTGAAATGTTATTATATGAATTGACGTCAAACAACAGTAAAAAGGCCGAGGGCATCGAAGAGCCGACGAGTTAATCAATATCGTCAATGCACAGAATAACATTTTACATAATTATGTGAGATGATATTCTGTGGCCTCAGCCTTTTACCTGTTATTTGACGACGTCAATTCATACAATAATATCGTGAGTCAAACAACAGTAAAAAGGCCGAGGGCATCGTATCACCCGATGAGTCAATTGATAACGTCAATGCACAGAATAACATCTCACTTATGTGAGATGTTATTCTATGATTGACTTAAATTGTGAATTATTCAACCAAAAAAAAAAAAACTAGCAAGTTATTTACCAGTCCAAATATTCAAATCAGAATTATTGTTTTTGTGGGGGAATGACTAGGAGGAGCTCGTGGCTAAGTAATAACAGCCGCAAGGGTCGATCCATTAGGTTAAGCTACGCTTGCCGGGGTTGGTCTGTGGATAGATGACCATCTTTTCATACCGAGACTCCTCCGTGCCTCGGAAAGCACGTTGGTCCCGGCTGTCATTCGTGGATCTTTGACAGTCGTTACGGCTCATCGGAAGCCCGAAAGTCTGACAACCAGTCTTACCAGGGGTATCGTATTATCCAGTAACTAGGTTGTGGAGGTCAGATAGGCAGTCGCTCCATGTAAAATACTGGTATTCAGCTGCATCCGGTTAGACTTGAAGCCGACCCCAAGTTATTTGGGAAAAGGCTAGGCAGATTGATTGTGCGGGTATGACTGTATTTAACGTAAACGAAGTAAAGTGAGTATGCAAAGAACGTAGCAGGTGGCGTTCTGTTGTTTCTTCATACCCCTATGAGAAGAAGGCGTGAGTTTATGTACATATGTATAATTGTTTTTCTTAATTTCCTAATACATGAAGCGATAAGTTGTGCATTTCATAATTTGGGTTCCGTACCTCAAAAGAAAAAAACGGAACCCTTATAAGATCACTCGTGTCTGTCTGTCTGTCCATCAGTCACAGCCAATTTGCTCCGAATCTAATGGACCGATTAAGTTGAAATTTAGTACACGTGTAAATTTCTGTGACCCAAACACGGACGTGTAACGTAAATAAATGAATTTTGAATATGAGGGTCAATTTTGAGGGCAAACAAGAAACAAAAAATAAAAAAAATTTTGCAAACTATACCGTGTGACATATCAAATGAAAGGGCTTACTCTGAGGATCTAATTTTTTTATAAATATAATTTTAAAATAAATTGTTTAAAAATTATTTAAGAAAACAGACCATGCCCCCCTTATTTCCGAAAGACTGAGCCTAAAATTTTGAAGAAAAAAAAAAAACAGAAAATAGTTCTATACCTATAGATTACAGGAAAACTTATAAGAAGTCTTAGGTCTTAAAATAACATGGTAAATCTCTCAATATTGTGCGTACAAACTTACATTTTCAGTTGGAATGTATGGAAGAACATGTTTTTCAGCTACAATTTTAAGTTTGTTCTTGTTCTTTTGAAAAATTGATCCCAACTACGGAACCTTTCATTGTACGTAGTCCCGACACGCACTTAATCGGTTTTTTTCTCTTGAAATTTCCAAAAAAAACTTATTCACCCATATTTCGCCAGTAATGTGTGGGTGTTACGATACACCTCTGTAATTCCCTTCGAAGATGGAGGAGTATAAATACCTAAACTTCGATGAAAGAAGTAACAAGAGTGGATAATAGGAGGTATTATCCACTCTTGTTACTTCTTTCATCGAAGTGAAACATGACGATTAATTATCGGAATTTAAGAAATCTTGAATTATTTATTGTACTTCGAATACATTCGTAACAAATTAAATATAATAAAATAATAAATAATTCCCATTTTCTAAATCCCGGGAGTTGCACGGGAGACAAGAAATTGCGAATTATTTATTTCACTTTGAATGAATGTATTCAAAAAATTAAATATATTATTTATAGTCGTACTAATATTATAAATGTGAAAGTTTATGAAGATGTTTGTTACTCAATCACGCCACGAAATTTAGCACAGAGATAGTTTGTAGTCTGGAATAGCACATAGGATACTTTTATCCCGAAAAAATGTACGGTTTCCGTGGGATAATTTCCAACATCCACGTGGGCGAAGCCGCTGGCAAAAGCCAGTAAGTAATAAATAATTCGCAATATTTTAAATCCCGACATTTAATCGTCACGTTTAGCATTCCGGGATTTTAAAGGAGGTATTATCCACTCTTGTTACTTCATTCTTCGAAGTTTAGGTATACTGTACCTATTCCCATCTCTGGTGATAAGGAATACCGGTGATACCTTTACGCTAGAAACACAAGAAAATTCGCCCTCAATCTCGGTTACTAGGTAGCTTGCTAAAGGACCACTATATCAAGGCGTTTCCTTCCAAAATTAACATTTCCCCTCACAGACAGTACTAAGATAACTAAGATATCTACCAAAGTCACCTTCTATCCTAATTCAGTTACCTTCGTAAAACTTCGGAGCGCAGAAATTAATTAAAAACATTACTTAATTTAAATTCGTTGTAAGTAAAAGGGCAGTTAGCAGTTTGATACAATTAGTTTACCTTGACAGTAGGTAGGTACTCCTCCTAAATTTCGATGTCACGATCCAGAGATGAATATTCATTTTTACCTGTAACAAAATTAGTTGGATTAATTAATGAGTCAATAGAAAATTTTGGATAAAAGGACCAGGGTAGGTTGATTAAAGACCAGGATTCGCAATGAGTAAAAATATAATAAAATATTCTATGAAATGGCTAGACTAACTAGCCAATTTTGTCATATTTAGAAAGAAAGAAAGAAAAGACACAGTGACACAGTTCGTGAAACACAAAATAATATTAATAACCTGGGACATTATTCACACACGGTCATCTGATCCCAAACTAAGCAGAGCTTGTACTATAGAAACCAGATAACTGATATACTACATATACTACTTTTTTTTTTGTAAATACATACTTATATAGATAATTACACCCAGACTCAGAACAAACAGACATGTTCATGCACACAAATGTTTGTCCTGGATGGGAATCGAACCCAAAAAAATACAAATAAGAAATAAAAAAAAAAGGTTTAATCACCAGTAGTGTGCCTTACGGCTGCATCAAAAAGGTTCACTTCAGCATTAATGCCAGACAGATGCTGTCTGACGCTGGTTTTGTAATGAACCTTTAGGGACAAGTGACGGGGAGTACACACAGTTTCAGCATACCTAATACATAATATTTTTAATACGCTAGATTCGCGCATTGACGTGTTTGCGGATATTTAATCACCGTACGCAAGATATGAATAATTATTTGGATTGGTGAACAAGCTCTCCGGCGCGCAGTGTAATTGCGTAACATACATTTTATTGCAATGTCTTTAATTTTAGCAATTCTACATTAATTACGTTTTTTAGGTTGTGGAGAAGACAAATTTTTCAGCCATTATAAAGCAATCTGTCAATTAATCTCCCTAGCCATTAATGATTTATTTATTTATTATTCAAATACATACATTACAAAACTTATTAGACCTCTGGGGTCTGTCTTAGCATGCCATGGCCTGTGATTTAGTCAATGCGCTGTATAATATTAACGGTTAGATCTGTAATTGAGCTGATGTAGTGTTCTTTCAGTTTGCACTTTAATTTTTTGCTATTCATACATTCTCTATAGATTAGAGGCATTTTGTTCAATATTTTCGCCAAAACTCATACTCAGCTGCTCTCTACATTTTGACGCGTACGCGAACATGAATGTATGGGACAGCTGATTTTTTTTTTCGCGATTTCATGTTTGGTCTCATAATAAAAGTTGTTTGTTATCATGAGTACAATCATGGTGTTTACGTATCGGTCACTAATTACCAGTCATCCTATAGATTGATACTACAATTTTTAATAGGCTTATTTCCAAATTGTGTATTTTATCGAGATAAGATTTAAACGTGCGTCCATAGGTTGTAAGTCCGTACGACATTATCGATTCCGCAAGGGCTGTGGTACATTAGAAGAAGGATTAGGCTATGGTATATCGCGCTTTATCATGGAAAATTTGGTGAGTTATATGTACATATTTAAAATAAAACAGCTAACGATTATCTCATAAGTTCTAAACCAGATATTGTCAAGATCTTTTCATAACCATGCCAAAAATACATGTAGTGTGTAAGAACCCAGACTTTGAAGCCCAAATTAAATTTCTCACCTAAAGCAATTTAGAGTTCCAAGGTCAATTAATAATAGAACGGCAGCGACTACCTCCGTATAACACGTAATCACGTTTATAAAATGAAGAAAATCCAGGAAATTTTCTCATTTTTTTATCTTTCTACCTTTGTAAGGATAGTGCGTGAGGTTAACTTCTAAAAGGTAGTAGTTTTTGGCAGATTGGTTGGCATTTCTGAGTGAAAATTCTTGACCGAGTATGTCGTAACAATCAAGTGATGGAATTGGATAAATGCCATGCCAATAGCCTCAGATGTAATCGTAAAAACATGTTGTGAATGAATGAGATGTTCGCACAAATTGCTGGAAATTGGTCCTTTTTTCCGAAAAACTAACGCTAAGCCGAAAAGATAAAGAACGAGGTACCTACCTATGAAATACACACGTGCTCACATACATTGTTTATTACTTTGCCTGTCAAATAAAGGCCAGAGAAAACCTTCTCTGGCCTTTATTTCTCTGGTATTTATTTTGCTTATCAAAATACATATATCCTAAACTCCTTAACCCCTCAAACGTCTCACACACCATGTGTGAAGAAAAAATCTTTATATAATACGTATCTATATAAACGTAGTTATTGGTAAAACACCAACAACCTCTTAAAGGGTCATTGTACTCATCATTATGAACAACTTTTACTATGGGAGCAAACCTGAAATCGCACAAAAAAAAATCTGCTGTTTCATACATTTTGACGAGTTTTGATAACTGTAAGGAACCGCTGATTTATTTTTCGCGATTTCAGGTTTAGCCCTATAGTAAAAGTTTTTCATACTCATCATTATGAACAACTTTTACAATGACCCCTTAAAAGGTTGTTGGTGTTTTACCAATAGCCCTGTATATATATAAACGTAAAAAATCATCATCCGATGGTGACCGCAGGCTTACAGTAGTTATGAACCTATGGTGTTCGGTTGACATTCGAGCACACATTGACATGACCTATGCTGATTTTTTATGTACACAGCCCGAAGGTCAATGGTCCTTTATAAACTTTCTGGATGCCCTTCTATTAGTAAATCTCTAAAGGATATATTCTTCCAAAGCAGAAGTACCTACTTACCGAGTATTATCTTTAAACCTGTAACGAATGTTAAAACATAATAGATACTACAGCGAATCACAAGTCTCTCTCACAACCCAACCACAATCCGACACAGCCTTCATTCAACTTCCGAAACAGTCTAATAATAGCTTTTGAAACAATAGAGAACATGTTGAGGTAATTATTATTAATAATAATTGGAAGCTTTTTACCTAACAAAGCAGTTCGTTACTAGGAAATCATGCCTTTGAATGTGATTTAATGCCGAATGAAGTTGCTCGTGTATTATGTGTTGTATTGTTCCCACTTTTGTATTTTATTGACTTCTGATCTGTGTTATTTACCTTATCAAATGGGATATTTTAAAAAGCTTGTATTTATCAATGGCATGGCCATTTCAAACTTCCATCACTAATTTCAACGTATTTATTACGTCTGAAGCCATATGAAAGTATGAAATGAAAGTATGAAGTTAAGTATGAAATGCCACGGGCAAAAGCTATTATAATATAGGTGCAAAAGATTCAGTTCAGATCAAGATCTCACAGTAACAACACAGAAAGAAATAGTCTTCGAACAACAAGGAGTTTTAATTGAACCAAGCGGTCTCCTCCAATTCAGCGCAAAAATATAGGGCACAAGAGCTCTCACCCCAAACATTGGTCCTTCGAGCCGGATTCGAGGACGATCACTATTAAGAAGACTCCAGCGAACTTTTTGAAGAATATTTAGAAGAAAGAAGAATAGGTGCAAGAGTTTGGATTCCAGGCTTGTTTACATAATAGTACGAGTAGCAGTACATTCATGTTTTTCATATTATCATCCGGAATTAGGAGATTCGCAAGAAAACTATGCTAAAACCTTACTGCTATTTATTTATATTAATTTATTGCATTTACCAGGGACAGTTCTACGACACAGACTTCGAAGTATTAAGAGTTTCCAAAACGAAAAACTCAAAAACTGTCTAGCCAAGGAATCTAACGCAGAACCTTTACATAGCGCTCTGTCAAAGCTCCTTGTAACGCCCACACGAAAGAAACACCACTTTTCCTTATTTAATCACGGCCGCAGAAACAGGAACAAGACTATAAAATTGTCGCTTCAATTTCCAAGATTAAAAAGATTCTTTTTATAAAATGCAATTTTCTTTTATTAAAAAACAGCTGGCAAGTTTAAAAATAGCGCTAGAATGTCGCTTTACTGTAATTAGTGTAGGTAGGTACTAGGTAGCCACAGTTTGTTGAGGAATTAATCCATTATGCAGGCAAGCGGAGTGTTTTGTAAAATGAAACAAAAGGCTGTGGCGAGGCATTCACGAACTTCGGGACAGAGGCGCAAATTTGTACCGTATTACGTTGTATAAACTTAATGTTAGCGAGAAAAGTAGTGGAGTATGCTTTTTTTGTGAGGTTTTGTTCTGAAAATGTACGGGTGTGTGGGTGACTTTGTCAGCCAGTTATGAAATTTTAATGATTTACATGATGAACCGGTTAGTAAAGTATCTGGGATCCAACAAATTACAGAAAAAAAAAATAGTGTGTGTCAGCTCCGATGCACGACTCGTGTTTACTCCTCATGTACGATTGTCTTTAAATATAATGGATAGATTGACCGCTACAATGAAGACTGGCCGAAAATAAACAGAGCAACGAAGACTGGGCGAAAAAACGTGACAACGCTTCGCTTGTATTTCACTTTTCATATGTTTTCCATACCGGGGGGTCTTACGTGAAAATCCGATTCTTAATAGGTCGTCAAGGTAGCCCGCGAAATTCAAATTTTCTTAGGTTTTTTTCCAATTTGCAAGTTAGTATTAAGTTGTAAGCTGAATAAAGGATGATTCACGGCCGTAACAAATATGTATTTACAGAATTATAATCATTAAAATCAGTAATACAACTCCTAAAGTTAGTATAATCCTCAAATGTCAGGATTTCATGAAATAGTCATACATTAGGATTACCTGGTCTTAAAGAGTTGTATTGATGGCTTTAATGATTTTAATTCTGTAAATATATACTTGTTACGGCCGCAAATCACATTTTGATCAACGTACAACCTAATGCCGACTAGTAAATTGCAAAAAAAAAATGTAAGAAAATTTGATTTTCGCGGGCTACCCTGACGCTTTCGCCTTAAGGAGTAAACTCCAAAAAAATCGTGTGTGTATATTACAATGAAGCTCTCTTAAACACCTATTGTGGTAACAGGTTACCATGTATCTACACCATACCGCACTTGTAGATACTTATCTTTTTAAAAACGTATAAAAGAATAGCTTTCATTAAGAATTTTCCGAAATACTTAGCGCAACTTCGCCTATAAAGTGCCACATCTCAAAAAGTACGCCCCATTTAATATACCCCCCGGATTGAGGTAAAGCGGTTGTTATAAAAACGTCCAGTCTCGGACTGTAATAAAGTCCAATTTACTGGAGTCTAGATAGAGCTAAGTTACGTCCTTGCTCTAAATATTCCCTCAGACTTAAGTTATCGTATCCTACTTAAAAGTATTTAAATTAAGTCTAAAAGAGACATCGACTTCGTTTTATGAATACTTTTTAAGCTGTGTAGAAGTTAGACTGGTCCTAACTGATACTTTGAGTCTTGATTTAATAATCCAGATGAAAATTAGCATGTCTGACAGCCTAGGTTAGATGACGATAATGTATTTAAATAGAAGTTGATCTCCTTTTAGCTAGACAGGTAGAATATTCTTTACTGTATATCAAGCAGGTACCTAAATCGTTTTGAAAAAAAAAATCAGGTGGAATATCGAATTTGAACGAGTTATATTATATTAAACAGTAACTTATTGTCTCTTGTCTGCCTAAACTATACCATGTATATGTAAACATTCATATATGCTCACGATTTTATATATAGCATACATAGATGAAAACTTAAAAACATTCTCTTTACTGTCTTTTTTGGAGTCTGATCATACACATAAAAGTACAAAATTACTTTGAAAACTAAAATAATATAGCGATTTGGTAAAAAGAACTCTGTACAGACAATTCACATTTCACAAACATAATATTGTGTGATTGAAAACCCCGAAAATGCCCAAAGAGTTACCTACCTCCAAGTTGTAGTTCAGTTCCATCCTAAACAAACCTGATTAATTATATTATGTTTGACAATTTGCCATATATACTTTAAACAGCTGGGAGACAAACTAAATCGATCACTTTCAATATGCTCCACACATTAAATCAAAATAACAAAGCAACAACTCGCTACGCAGTTCACAATGAAATCAATGTTCTATATTCAAAAAAGTAACCAACGTAAGGCACCAAATAACAAAAAAAAAAAAAACATAAGCAGTCACGGTGACTGCCGACAGAAATGAAAACTTAAAAGTATGCATAGTTCTAGTTGTAAACATTAGCATGTTGCAAGTCGGTGACGTGAACCCGTAAGATTCCCCCTACCAAAAAGCGCGGAACGTGCCTAAAGAAGTTTTTACTTCAAAGAATACGTACATGAGCTTGCGCTGTCATGGGGACAGCCAACAGAAGTGAAAACTTAACAGCGTGCCGTGCAACACGTATACTCATAGCTACAGATATTCTGTTAACATGTCGCATGACGATATCGGTGAGCGATCTCATAAGAATTTCTCCTACCCTAAATAGCCCAACGCGTTTTCACTACAAAAGTGTAGCACACCAAAAAGCAAAAACAAGCGAAACACAGCTACAACCCACACAAACTTCTCGGAACCCAGCTTCAATTTCAGCGCACAAACAAACAAAGTTACCCCGCAATACTCTTACTGTACAATATTTACTGCACTCAGATACCGAAACTTGAATGAACCGCCTACCCTTACTAACTGCGTTGTTTGCATAAACAACCGCAAACCATCTCTGGTCCGAAACGGAAATTTCTCGAAGTCCCCGCATAAATGCAGCTATGTATGTTGTGTTTATGTTTTGGGTCGTAGTGCCGAACTTTGATATTTCGTGGTGTGTGGGTAGCAGCATAATGTCGGGGGTCAAGGTGAAGGTCGAAGGTCATTGCAATTGCGCAATGTAAGAGTGGGGGGGTTGCAACGGATCGATTTCGGCAGCTGTTTTATGAATGTGGTCGGTCTGTATTACTCACGCTTTATGAATGGAATAGCAGTTTCTGGGAAATTGACGAGTTGGATTCTGGTTGTAGTTTATTTGATAGTAGTGTTACGTATTACAAGCTTCATTCTACAGAGTGCTGCTTCACGTCACCACGTTTAGCTAACTTTATAAAACAGAATGGTTCAGTATTTTAAGGGAATTTTTATTTTGTTTAGACATCCATCAGTATATAATTCACCTGGAGGTAATAAAGGGTCATGTAGAAGAACGCCCTAGGAACACAAATTGGTGATGTTCTTCAGAAAGGTCAGGTGCGTAGAACTCGCAACTGGCGTGCGTCAAGCCAGATGTATGAATTTAAACGAGGCAAAATTAGTATGTAATATGGCGTTCTTGTAGTTTCTGCCTACCCCCATGGGAAGAAGACGTGAGTTTATGGATGTGTCGCAGTAAGATGGTTGTAGCCGTGATATAGTTATATCCCTAGGGATATTGCTATCTACCGTAACAATAGTTATATGAAAGCGGATCATAACTATGTATATTACGGTAGATAGATATATCCCTAGGGATATAAATGTATCTTATTGCAACATATGGATGTATAATAACTATTACTAAAAGTTTAACAGTGGTTTAACCATATGCCACTATGGTATGTCATTAAGTACTTAAACACTGTGGTATGTACGAGTATATTAGAATTATTTCACCATTCTACTGTATTATTTCAAAGCTTGACCTTTTCATTTACATAATTAAGGATTACAATATAAGGAGAATTACAATATAAGGAGCTCGTGGCTAAGTAATAACAGCCGTACGGGTTGATCCATCAGGTTAAGCTACGCTTGCCGGGGTTGGTCCGTGGATGGGTGACTATCTTTACATACCGAGACTCCTCCGTGCCTCGGAAAGCACGTTAAGCCGTTGGTCCCGGCTGTCATTCGTGGATCTTTGACAGTCGTTACGGGTCGTCAGAAGCCCGAAAGTCTGACAACCAGTCTTACCAAGGGGTATCGTATTACCCAGTGACTGGGTTGTGGAGGTCAGATAGACAGTCGCTCCATGTAAAATACTGGTATTCAGCTGCATCCGGTTAGACTGGAAGCCGACCCCAACGTAGTTGGAAAAAGGCTAGGCAGATTGATTGAACACTGGTTCAGCCACATGGTGTGCCATTAAGTACTTAAACACTGTGGGATGTATTTTAGATTTCTTTCACCATTCTACTGTATTATTTCAAAGCTTGACCTTTTCATTTACATAATTATTTCCACAATGAACCAAAAATGTTCAACAAATTGCTCCGAACCGCAATAAATAAAACCTACAGGGCTGATAATTAAAATGACTTTTTTCCACAATCTAATCAGTTTGACCATAAAAAGCAATTTCACCCATTATACTAAAATAACATGTGTGGCCAAACAATAGATATCATATTTTGTTAAACCTTATTGTGGTTAACCCTTTGATACAATTTTAATAACAGCTGCTTTTTCACTTAATTAATTTCTGAAGCTGAAAAGACTAGTGATAAAGGGCATCCGTTTAATCCCCCTTTCTTTTTTGTATTATCACGACTTATCAGAGTTCATTCACTGATAAAAAACCGGCCAAGTGCGTACAATATTTAACACTACATATTAAAAAAAAATAGTTAAAAAAAAAAAACACGATTCTTGTATGGGGACCACCTTTGATTTTTAACTTTATTTTTTGTTTATTAAGTATTTGTTGTTATAGCGGCAATAGAAACACATAAGCTGTGAAAATTTCAACTGTCTAACTGTTACGGTTCTTGAGATACAGCCCGCTGACAGCGAGATGAGCGGACATCGCTTAGTAATAGGTAGGCTTAGTAATAGGGTCCCGTTTGGCACCACCCGGTTACGGGACCCTAAAAATTGCCAACCTGCAAGGTGGACCAGGAGTTGACTTCATAGGCTACGCCAGAGTTACCTTTACGTAAGTATCGAAATTCGTGAATTGCGCCATTGTATCTTTTGAATGTGTGTGTGTATCGACGGCCGCAAAGTATAAGCGGATATCTACAAAATCATGATTTTACAGGAGTTTTTTTAACGCAATTATATGTTAGTTTTTAGAAGAACAAAGCGATCTTCTTCTATTTTACAATATTTATTTAGTAGGAAATTACCAAGGAAATGGTTAAGGACCATTAGAAAGAAGAAAGAAAGAAAAATATTTTATTTGGGACACTCACAGGAAATACAAACAGTAAAAAAGAGCATAGGAAAGTAACAAAATTAACATTAAAAAATAAAACAAAATAAATACAAAATATAACAATTAAAAATACCTGTGCGAGGCCAAAAAGGCTCCTATCTCAGCATAAAGCTGCAATATTTAAATAAATACCGCAGCGCTGGTATTCTGATAGGGCCCATGTGATGTTGCGGGTTGTACGAAAGAGTTACCGTGGCCCTGGCACAAGCAACTGAAGGAACACGGGTGGGTTTTAGTCAGTAGAAGTCTGACACGCCCTCCCGCTCCACCCAGAGCGGGAGAAGTTATTTGATGATTTCCCATCCACAAAAAAAAAAGGGCCCATGTGATGCCACGGGCATCTACAAATCCAATAGGGGAATAAAAAGATAATAAAATACACACAATAGAATACCTATAATTTAGAGAAAAAAATAAAATATAAACTAATAACCATAAATAGTGTATTCATTAGTCGAATAACTCCCGACGACAGACGCTTCAACCTCGCTTGTCTATGCTATAGAATATTGTCTATAGTCTATGACAAGCGACGAGACTATAATATATGATTTTTTTTCCAAAATACGGTAGATGTGTTTATCTACTTCGTACAAAAAAAAAAAAAGTGAACTAAATGAGTCAACTGCCTTATATCCGCTTCTACGCGGTACTTCTTAAATGCTTAAGCTTATTTAATTTTAAATAAAAATACAGTATTACTTCGTTTGTATTTTATTTACATTGTTGATTACTATAATAAATAAAGGTAAGCAATAATTTTCCAATTATTTGTAACGCCGACGTGACTTATCATTGTTGTTGCACTAAACAACGCAAGTTTGAAAAACTGACATTAAAGCAGGTGAACACGTGGATTGACGGGCACGGTAACGGTATATGTCCGTGTTTTCTTCGCCACTTTGTGAAAAATAGGTTTAGTTGTCTTTATATACGTGACTTAATATATGTAAAAACAGAAAATTAAACAGAAAAAAGTTGCAATGATAAAACAAAGAATTCTGATTCTAATTATTTAAAAAAGTGAATTTCGTAAAAACCGTGCAGTTGCGTCTCTGTACTTTATTGCCGTCGGTATGTTGAGGGTGCATACACACAGTGCATAAATAGTTAGCAAGTCAAAATAATCAGCAATGTTAATCACACCCTAAAATACCACGCTAATCGTAATCACGGCACATCAAATACGATTGTTTCTACAAAACAATTAATTTGTTTTGTAGAAACAATCGTATTATTTTTAGGGTTCCGTACCCGAAGGATGCCATACGGAACCCTATTACTAAGCCTCTGCTGTCCGTCCGTCCGTCTGTCTGTCAGCGGGCTATATCTCATGTACCGTAATAGATAGACAGATTAAATTTTAACAGATTGTGTATTTCTATTGCCGCTATAACAATAAATAATAAGAATAAAATAAAGTTAAAATTAAAAGGGGCCCCCTTTAATTTTAACTTTATTTTATTCTTATTATTTGTTTGTAATTTGTAATTCCATACAATAAACTTTTGATTTTGAATATTTTTTTTTTGTCTTACCCTGGCATGGGTGTCATTGTTTCTAACTCATCGAGTAGAGTACAATATAACTTTATTTTGTTTTATCTTCAAAAAACAGGAGGCCGCAATGTTGTCAGTTTTAGATCATTGTTTTTGTACGAGTTCTATCGCAACAACTAAACCAAAAAATTAAATTGTAATTCACAGTATCATTATGACATACAAAGTGAAATCTTTGCGATTGTTAAAAATTAAGATGAAAAATATTCTTCGTTTAATATTTTCATAAAATTAAAGAGGGACACCCCATACAAGAAACGTGTCTTTTTTTTAACTGAAGTTTTTTTTTTTAATATGTTGTTTACAATATTATACGGTAGTACCGTTTATGTACGAGTGCCACACTCACTTGGCCGGTTTTTAAATCTATCCCATTTTTACCCTCAATAAAACCACGTACGGATTTCCACAAAAAATGAGAATGACCACACCTCATGTTCGAATTTTATGATATTGTCCCTCAATCCTAACATGGAAGGGTTAACTAGGCTCCGGTCGAACGTACCCCTTATTTACATAATTACGTACAAGCCACGAATTTGGTTCGTCACATTTGCATATTCAAATCCCTATGAAAATGTATTAGTTAATTTCTTTCGGATACTAAAGTGTGGTTGGGGGCTTGTGAGGGAATATTGCTGTAATCACCAAGCTTACTAAATAGATAGGTTATAACAATAAGGTTTTATTTCAACATTGGAGGGTACTACTATCCATACTCCTTGCTTATTTCCCAAGTCATTGTTTTCTTGACGTTCAGTCACGGATTATCATTCGGTTTCTTTAACCTGGTTTCAAAAAGTAAAATGAAAACACATGTCTATGTTCTTTGCTTAGCTACAGAACAAACATATTAAAAAAAAACAATCATTATTGTATCACAACAATGTATAACCCATTTATTAAATACCAACTGTTTGCAACCACATTTATTTGTACTATATTTATTTATCAATTTGTGGTTAATATCATTACAATTATTGTCGCGGTTGCGCAGCCGACTGCATCACGCACGCAAAATATGATTCTACATTTCCATTACCAACCGCTCCCAACTTCAATTTCCGCGAACTTAATTAACAATGTTTTTGGTCAAATAATAATTACATTACCAAAACAAACCATTTATTTTGTACTAGTATACTAGTACAAAATAAATGGTTCGCCCTGCTTCGCACAATTTTTACGACTTGACAAAACATCGAGATTTCAGTGTTATATCATCATTCTCCTGCCCTTGTCCCAATTTATTTGGGGTCGGCGCAACATGTCTTTTTCTTCCATACTTCTCTATTAGTCGTCATCTCGGTAGTCACTCCCTTTCTGGCCATATCATCTTTCACACAGTCCATCCATCGTTTCTTTGGTCTTCCCTTACTCGTATAGCCCTCCACGTTCATACTCAACACTTTCCTGACGACATTTTCCTCATTCCTCCGCATCACATGCCCATACCATGACAACCGATTTCCACACAACTTTTCAGTCACCGGTGTCACTTTCAGACTTCCTCTTACATACTCATTTCTTATTCTATCCATTCGCGTAATACCACACATCCCTCTTAGCATTCTCATCACGGCTGCATGCAATTGCCTTTCATTTATTCTTTTTATGGCCCAACATTCTGATCCATACAAGTTAGCAGGTCTAACCATTGTTTTATAAATCCTCCCCTTGAGTTTAAGGGGAATGCGGGAGTCGCAGATTGTTCCCGTGACCTGCCGCCATTTCATCCATCCAGTGTTAATTCTGTGCTTATATCTATTTCAGTGTTATATCTAAGTTTACAATTTATTATACACATAAATACACGCAATTTCGTATAATTACTTGGGGCGGATCTGCAAAAACTCACATGCTGAAATTAGAACGTGCTCAAAGGGCACTCCTGAAGGTTGGATGGCGGTTCCCTTGCCGCTTTCCTACCATCGATCTTTATAAAACACTAGCTTCTGCCCGCGAATTCGTCCGCATGAAATCCACGACCCACCCCGTAACATTGCTTCGTTTTCGCTTCGCATTCTTTCTGATTTTTTTTTTCTTTTTACTCGGCTCCAAAGGGTCTTAAGGGTCATATCGTGATATTAAATAACCTTTAGCCTTCCTCAAAAATTGGGCTATAAAACAGCAAAAATAATTTTTCAAATCCGACTGGAAGTTCTAGAGATTAGCGCCATCAAACAAACAAGCAACAAAAAAAAAAACAAACTTTAATTTGATTACCATTAAAAAAGTTATAGTGACTTTGAGATAGATATATGCTATCGCGGACTTTTTTTCAGAACTTTTTAAGAGCAACAATTCCGTCATACATGTTTGTTGCGTAACTTCAACCGTTTACGCAGCGCACGCAATGGAAGCTCTCAAAAGGGATAAATTTTTCCCGTTTTTGCAACATATTACATTGATGCTCCGCTACTGTTAGGCGTAGCGTGATGTTATATAGCCTATAGCCTTCCTCTATAAATGGGCTATCCAACACTAAAATAGTTTTTCAATTCGAATCAGTAGTTCCTGAGATTAGCGTGTTCAACCAAACAAACAAACAAACTTTTCAGCTTTATAATATTAAGTATAGATATTGGTATAGATGTGCGGTTCTCTCTGTTCGCAAATTGTTTATCCCTAACCTTGTCTTAGCTACTAACTCCCTCCTTCCGCACAAATTGTTGTTCGGCCCAATGTATTTTCCCTTTCCTCAGTAGCAACATCTACAAAAAGGCTTATAAATTTTAAATATACACCCTACGATGACCTTTTACTTTTTATATGCATATCAAAATGTAAAAGAACTATTACTAAATGGTAACTTGAATTGGATTATGCAGAGACTGAAAATATACTAAATATTCTAAAATAACTTCGCCTACCGGAAATTTCACCTACTCAATTTAATCTTAGATTGTGTTTCTCCTTGTTTTAACCACACACAGTCACACACACTCTCTCGGGAAAGTGGGTGCTCGCACCCAGTGCCCTTCGTGAGCGCTAGGCGCGGGGATCTATTGCCCTCACGGATACACTACACTCTCCAAAGACACACATAGCACATCTCTTTGTTTTGATTATTCATACTCCTTCTCTCAGTACTTGGAGCTTTTACAATGTTGTAGGACGTAAAAGCAATTTAATTTTGTAATTTTAAGGGTGTGAGCCTGTTGAGATCTGTTATACAGGCCCAAGTATAGACTCTAGCTCTCACAAAGGTTTGAATCTGCCTGTAACTTAGATACTATGTACCAAATTTGTATCTTTTTGAGAGAAATAAATTACTATTACTATTACATAAACCTTCCGGAACAAATTCTCTAAGAGATGGTCAACACCGCCGACTTTAATTTATAATCCTACCTACCTTTACCATTTTTAGGGTTCCGTACCGAAAAGGTAAAACGGGAGTGTGAACGGGACCCTATTACTAAGACTCCGCTGTCATCTGTCTGTCCGTCTGCTTCTGTATCTCATGAACCGTGATAGTTAGACAGTTGAAATTTTCACAGATGATGTATTTCTGATGCCGCTATAAGAACAAATACTAAAAAATAGAATAAAATAAATATTTAAGGGGGCTCCCATACAACAGACATAATTTTTTTGCCGTTTTTATAGATAATGGTACGGAACCCCTCGTGCGCTAGTCCGACTCGCACTTGGCCGGTTTTTTACCTTTGCGATGGCTCAGCTAAATACCAACTAGCCGCGCTTGACTCGGTGGAACGCTGAGCTAAGACGCTCATTGGCGACGTAAAACAGGTGGATACCAAGCTTCATAGCTTGGCTCATCGCCGCAAGGTTGCCTGCTCGTCGGTCTTCTACAGATTGTACTTCGGTGAGTGTGCTCAAGAACTCCACGATCTTATTCCATCAGCCCCCTTCTACCATCGGACATCAAGACGCACTGCCAGTCACCATCCTTACCTAGTTGCTATTCCACCAATTCGAACTAAGCATTTCCAAATATCATTTATAATACGCACAGCAAAAGAGCGGAACTCTCTACCTGCGTCTGTTTCCGAGCGCATACAACCCGAATCTCTTCAAAGTGAGAGTGAACAGGCTTCTTCTGGGTAAGCTCACTCCATCGTCAACTATATCTCTGTCACCTTTGACCTAGACTAGAGTCCAGAGCAAACCCACCTCAAATAAAAAAAATGTTTAAAAGATACGTGACATATTATAAGTAAGATATTGCGTTTTGCCGTAATCGTACATGTACGATGCATAACCTATCAGACCTATTATTATCTGATAATTTCAATAATCTAGTGATATAAAGGACATAGAAAGGACGGTTCAAATTATTTAATTTATTATTTCATTATTGTTTGTTATGATTTTGTTTTTAAGTCAGTTAAAACCATTGTCTTTGTTACACATACATACATACTCACGCCTTCATGGAGGTAGGCAGAAACTACAGAACGCCACGGGCTATGATCCTCACATACTCCTTTTGCCTCGTTTACATTCATACATCTGGTCATACACGCACCTCACCTTTCTGAAGAACATCACCAATAAAGTCTTCACATAAAGTTTCCACTCAGATCTGTCTTTTAGTCAAATCCCTTTTATTAGTCGCCCTTCACTCATCCTCTCAACATGACCAAACCATCTAAGCATAATTTTTTTTTTTTTTGTTACGGACCTATCGCAGTTTGCTCCGGGAACATTGACTGCTTAACCGAGCGTTGGCGGGGCCAGAAGGGCCTCTCGCCGGGTTAGAAATTAATCTCTAAGTAGCGCAGCTAAGGGCGTCCCATAGTGGGACTCGAACCTAGGCTTAGGGCCCTACTGTTTACTGAGCAAGTGGAGACTTGTTCTATCGGTATGTTATTATTATTAGGGGCGTTTAAAGCTACTTGCTCCGCACGGGCGGGCGGGTGCAAGGGTCGGGGGGGGTCTTTCTTAAATACGACAAATATATTAAATCAGAACAGAAATTCTTCATTTATATCCTACGATTACGTGTACAATCAGCGGCCGATTCAATAAAAACAGGCGACATTCCGACAATTTGTTAAGATTCTTATTATTTATTCAATTTGTTAATTTTCTTCTAGACAGTACCTGTCGTTAAAATGAAAGAATTTTGTAATTTTTATGGTTCTGTACTTCAAAAGGAAAAACGTACCCTTATAGGATTACTCGTATCTCTATCTCGTCTGCCTGTCCGTCTGTCACATCCAATTTGCTCCGAATCTAATGGACCGATTAAGTCGAAATTTGGTATGCGATTGAATTTCTGTAACCCAAAAACGGACGTGTAACATAAATAAATGAATTATGAATATGGGGTCACTTTTGGGGGCAAATAAGAAAATTAAAAAAAAAGAAATCTAGCGAACTGTACCGTGTGATATATCAAATGAAAGGGTTTATATATTGTTTTAAAGATATTTGAGCAAATAGACGAAAATTGACCATTCCCCTTATCTCCCTAAACCTAAAATTTTGAAAAAAAAGTACAGAAAATTTTTAAATCAAAATCAAACGTCATTTATTCAAACTATGCTGAGAATCAGCACTTTTTGAACGTCAGAATTAGATAAGACAGTCCCCCAAAACGGCCGCCCTTCACCACTTCCTAGTGCTTTAGCTGAGGAGAAGAAGAAGTGGCGCAACAAACTCCCCACAGCACAGCTGTCTGTTCAGATAAAAAAAAATGTAGTTATACGTATATATAGGTATACATATATATAGCTATAGATTACAGTAAAACCAGTAAAATTCTCTCAATATTGTGCGAACAAACATACATTTTGTTAAGTTTGTACTTGGGATAAATTTATCCCAACTAAGGAACCCTTCATTGTGCGTGGTCCGACTCGCACTTGGCTGGTTTTTAACAAATACTTCGCATTGTGAGCGCGTAGAGCAAGCAAAAAGTGAATAAAATGATCGCAGCAAGGAGCTTCTTGATGTTCCTGCCAACCCCTTGACGAATCAGACCTAGCTATGTATGCAAGTTTACCAGTTCCTATATCCACTACCCACCCACATTACCAACCGAATGCAAGATCAAACCATAACTAATCCCTATAAATCTCTAAAATGAATAATACCCCAAAGGCCACCATTTCCCTTCATACATTATAGGTAGGAAACTCACAACATAATTCAAATAGCCGATGAGCCATCTACATACAATACCATACCTGAATGGAACGTAGGTGGTGAATGAAAGCGTGGGCAGACAGAGTGGGATAGCAATATAGGAGGGAAGCAGGTGTAAAAGAGAAGGCGCGAGGGTGGTGGGTGGCCGCCTACGCTTTATGCTGAATGGATGACGCAAATCTGTTGCTTCGCTGCTTTACACGTTAATATTTTCTGAGGCGCAGTTGGTTGATTAGTATGATAGGTATATTTCCCCAGAAAGAGTAAGCAGAGGTAGGAAGAAACTGTTCCAAATGAATGCGAAATATGTGGAATTTTTTCATACTCACAGGTGCTGAGAAAAACAATAAACACCATTTCACTGGCTCCTGTAATTTTACCTAGGACCTTATGCTCGTGATTAAACAAATGAGACACTCTGAATAATATTATACTCATTGAATGTACCATTACAAAAAATGACAGATGAAAGAAAGAGTTCCTTTATCGATTAGGCTCGTAGCGGGCTACTACGTAGTAGAGTTACGGCGTAGCTGCGTAGGCCTCGTGCTACGCTTTCCGTGTCAATTTGCTACGAGACAATCATGTGCTATTTTTTATACTAAGTTTTCCCAGTATTGGGAAATTGTGTGTTTGTATAGTTAGTTAATTATTTTCCTATAATGATGTCATCAAATTGAGGTTGTATTTAATACGTAATTAATGTATGTATGATTTGTTTCTTCCTCATTTAGTATTCTGTACCAAAGATTAGGGAGAATTAGATAACGTAATCTATTGTTAAGGCACAAACCCACCGCGGCGCACGTTGTGCACGGGCACGTGTCGCATTTTAGCTGAGTGGATTCATTTGACAACGTGGGTCTACGTTTCCACTGCAGTACACACGCGTGCGTGACGTGCGTGAGAGGCTACGCACAAAACCGCTGCGACATAGTTGTACATAGTCGTGGTTAATATTGTGTATAGTGTGTATCGCATGCACAGCGTGCATGACGTTGACAGCGTTGAGCTATGTGAGCGCCATATTGACAGGCCAGTTGGCGTGGTTGGTTAAGATACCACCTATCACGCCGCAGGTCGTGGGTTCGATTCCTATCCAAGACAAACATTTGTGTGCATGAACATGTCTGTTTGTCCTGAGTCTAGGTGTAATTATCTATGTGTATATAAGTATGTATTTACAAAAAAAAAAGTAGTGTATGTAGTTTATCAGTTATCTGGTTTCCATAGTACAAGCTCTGCTTAGTTTAGGATCAGATGACCGTGTGTGAATAATGTCAGAGGTTATTATTATTATTCGAGCAAGCCACATATGTACTAATGACGTCAATTGATGTGTAGCGTGTCCGTGGGTTGCAGTGTATAATATCACATACATTTTCTTGCAAAGCGAAGCTTGACACACGTGCGTGGCCTCTCCGTGCGCCGCGGTGGGTACGCGCCTTTATATTTGTGTTCGTATGTAATGTAGTCTTTGAGCAATGTATTGTGTAATAATTGGGATTAATTTACACATGACACGTGTTTATATGAGCAATTTGCATATTAATATCGAAACACTGGTAATTAAAAGTAAAGCCTATATGATAGATACTAAAGACCGGTTCTTTGATCCGTAGTTAACTCAACCAATGGATAAACATAGTAACTAATGGTTGAATTTTGGCTAAATGTGAAAGGCTAAACATCCTGTATAATTCGTTATACAGAGTGGTGGTGAAAGTGAGCACTAAGAAGGATTATCGAAAATTCATTCGCTAAAGATGTCAAATGGGGTATGAAAGTTGGTATGGAAGTTTGTTATTTTTATAAGGAACCCTCCTTGTGCAAAATCTCATATTTGTAGACACAGCGGTTTAAGGGCATTACACGATGTCTCGGGTCCTGTTTATCCTGTACCCTGCCTAACAGGCAAGGCGCCGCTTATCACTCGGTCGCCCTGTTTAGGGACACTGACTCCCTGTTTCTTATAACACTACCCTGTCCCTGTGGGAAGGGCCCGAGAAATCGAGTAATGCAATAGGCACTTTAGAGTGGACGCTGTCTGAAGTTGCGGCAGCTCGTAATTTTTGTGGATGGGAAATCTTCAATCGAGTACACATCACGTCCCTAAAGAAACATGAAGTTTGTAAGTCATAATCCTCAAACATCTCAAAAATACTAGAAAATATTGATTCACAACTAAAATTACAGAATGTATCCTCAAAATTGATTGCCAGGCGAGGCGGTAGGTGTTACGAGTCAGTACTACACACCTGGTTTTAATTTTATTATAGGGCGACGCGACGTAAAGTTTATTATACTAATAGCTGCTGACTCCGACCTGTAGTGTCGGCTAACGGCCACTTTCTATACCTAATATATCTCAATCCAAATCTAGATCCCAATCGTCGGCCGAGTTTGTCAATCTAAGTGTACGGCCCAAGTGCACGCTCGACTCGAGCGTCCGGCGGGGCGGGGCGTGCGACGTTCGTGTTAAGGCTGACGCACATCTGGCAAAGCGCAGCGCAGCGCATTCGATACTGCCTAACAAATATCGACCTTGCATCAGTTGAATTAAAAGTTGTAAATAAATAAACTTCCTTTAGCTGGAGAGCGCGTCGCAGCGGAAAGAGGCGCGCGTGTCATGTCATTTATTCTCAACTTTATTTTTTGGCAGTGAGAATCGCGCTGCGTTGCGCCCTCGCCAGGTGTGCGTTGGCCCCTAAACGAGCGAGTGTCCTGAGTGACGGCGGAGCGGCGCTCGGTGAATGCTCATCGCCGCTTGCACGCAACGCTGAACGCCCCGCTGGACGCTTTTTCACTCGGGTTGTACACTGCGTTTTTGAGAGGCCGAGATTGTGGTTGACTTGAGATACATTATAGAATTTTGGCTTTAGTCAGTAATATTGTTATTGCAAAATATGTGTCTAACATTCTAGTGTACTCTGTTATATTAAGGTTTTCATCATCATTCGCTTGCTGTTATCCCAATTTATTTGGGGTCGGCGCAACATGTCTTTTCTTCCATACTTTTTATTTTCCTATAAAATGTGATCTAAAAACAAACTGTCGTAATGCTTTGAGAATAACACGTATTCTGAAATGCGGACTTAACTGTGGGATTAGTAATGCCACGGTCCCTGGACCGCTTTCTCACAGGCCAGACCGCGCCAGGCCAGGCCGACAGGCCGTGGGAACAGTCGGCCTGTGGTGGCCTTTCGTCGACCGTCCGATCGAATATAGGTATGTGATGATCCGTGGAATGCTCGACACGGGCTGCAACCAAAATATAAATCTCCCAATCCCAATATTCTGTACATTAGTACAGAATATTGACCATAACACTTTTAAAATGTGATTTCTATTTATTTGGACATAGATATTGTTGGCCCAGATGAACAAGGTTCTAACTCAAAAAAGCTTATTAATCAAGAGAGCGACTTGAAGTTAGTTAGTTGTTGTTAGTTAGTTAGTTCTTTTTAGGTTTCCGCACCCGAAGGTTCCAAACGGAGCCTTATTGCTGTCACTCACGTGTCCGTCCGTCCATCCGTCGTCTGTCACACAGGTTTTACAGCCAAACGGTTAGAGCTGCAGTCTTCAAATTGTCACAGTATAACCATCTTGTAGACCCAAAGCCATACATTTTCAAAAAATATTTTAAAATGTTTTTGATTAAAAAAAATTGAACTAACCCATCGAGTAACCATCAAGATTATCGTTGTTTAGAACTCGTTGAATATACTGTATTTTTTTGTTTTTAAAAATATTGAAAAACAAAAGAATGAGAAGCCACCAAATTCAGTTTTTTTTACAAAATTTTGTCCTGAAGAATTTTTTAACTTCCCATTGATCTATGAATTTGTTGGTGATAATGTTTATTATTACGTATCTTTTACTAAAAAATACCAATATATTGACTTGATTTTGCGGTTATTCTACATTTGGTACGGAAACCTAAATGTTCGAAGTCCGACACGTACTTTACCGGTTTTTCACTTCACGCCTTGCTCTATTTTGTTCAAAAAGTGCTGATTCTCAGCCTAGTTTGAATAAATGACTTTTGATTTTGATTTGAATTTGATTTTGCTATTAATGAGAAAAATGGAAACTTTACATACAAGAGCATAATAATCCCTTTTTATACATTAAATACTAATAAGCCCAAAGTATTAATTAACTAGAAAATTAAATTTTCTTAAAAATGCACTTTTGTGGGCGTATGATTTCTACTTTGGATTATTTTTATTATGACGTCATAATATGTTCGTAATAAAACATAGTGGATAGAAATTCAGTTCCAACCCACTGCTAAGTTTTAGTATAGTTTTACATTCGTTTTACGAGGACCCCATGTTATCAGGTCAGTATTACTTCGCCCAATTGGAGTGCTCTATAAGCCAAAATTAGGGTAATGCACTTAGTTGGAGAACCTTATATAACTGTTGAATGGGGAATAAAATGCATAAGTAAGTGCAGAAATATGTATATGTAATTCGGTAAAAGGTAAATTGCTGCCGAGTATTTTTCCTGTTATTCAAGTTGAGTTTTTTTTTTCGTGGTTACCTATGAATTGTTTTTCCTCACAGTTTCTGTAACAGCGAGCTTTTGGTGTTCGGAAAACAAGTAAATTCTTAATCAATGGTGGAAAATAAATGAACCACTCGAGTAGATTGGAATGACGTCAAAACAAAAGTCAGTGCCCATCAAGTCATGATCTAACGTGCTCTGATGTCTGCAGGTAATCCCACGTCATCTACACAAGACAACAGCTTACTCAGTTAACCGTATAAGTTATTAATACTAAACTAATTAATTGCTCTATTGAATTGGAAATTATCTGACGTCTAATCCTATTCAGGAATTAGTACATAAACAGACCTATTAGATACCTATAGGACACCTATTACCTATTCGGGGCTAACCTTCATGTCCTTTGTATTTCACATTAATCCGATAGCCCAGGCCCCTATTATTAGCTCTTGTATCTACAGCCATCTTGCTAAGGACTGTAGATGACAACCGAACGACCTAACCTACCCGACTATACTAAAACCTATCTACAAGACAAACGATATTAAGCCTAGTTTTGAAAATGAGTAAGGTTCAATATTGCTTGGGGTGAGTTCTTTCAACGACTGTGGTGGTACTTTTAAACGACGCATTTACGCAGTACGCAGCTGCCTCCCCCTTCTTCGGGTGGTGGTAGTGACGTCACGCGACGGAGCCTTCTGACGTCATGCGCTCGTCACTCGCAGGAGACTATCGCGATTTTCTTCAGAGAAACATGGAGATTGTTTGTATGGAAATTGGAAGTGATTTTATATTAAATCTTATGTTTAAGTTGTACTGAATATTATGCATTAATTAAGACGAAAACCGAAGCCATAGTAGGAGAAAACTACTAAGGAAGAAGGTAGTAAGTAAATAATGAAGTCAAACTTGGAACCCAATAAATTACACGATAATTAACTTTTAAAAACAAAACTTAACAAAGCATTGTTAAGCTCATCCACAATATCTCGTAATAGGTACAAAAAAAAACATACAAACAATATTTCACCACAGTTCCGCTGGAAACATGAATAATATTTGCGTAGTGAAGTTCCCAGAAATTTTAGCCAACGAAGAATTAAGTAGCTGTCTCTGTACTCGGATCCTTATTTATTTTTTAAACATCTCATCGCCATTGCTATGCTGAAGTGGAAATGAAAGACTAACAAAAAGCGGAAACTGTTTCTGTTTAAACACGAAGGTGCAATACTGGTCCTTATGTCTTTAAACGAATTGTCCTTGTAGGCAAAATATCTAAGTTACCTTTTTATGGACAGCAATAAATAAAAAAAAAATCATAAATATTTGAGTTTCTTATGACATTTTATCTTCTTGTCTTTGTGGCAATTCAGACTCTACCTATGTGGAAGTTCTGATTCCACTGATGGGGTAGCTATTCTATAAAATAATAGAACTTTAGGGCAGAATAGCAGTTTGACTATAATCAAAAGGAAATCAATACAATCTTCGGATAAACTGGCGCACTTCTTCAAACTACACCACGTTACACCCTAGCTGCTATCATTCACAGTCGTAAATAACATTTCACAACTTTGCTAAGCTAAACTACCATTTATTCACCATCCTACTGTTTAAAACAAATCGCTTGGCGGACAGGTTCACTTTGTATTGCAATACTCCCGTCTATCAGGGTGCGGTTCCACTAACGCGGAGCTGGGCGGAGTGGAGAGTAGCGGACCGTGAATTAATCAGTGGAAACAGTGTAAGTGTAGCGAAGCGGACTTTCAAAGAAAATATATTATATTATTATGATCACGCGGCCCCGAGCCGGACAGAAAGGAGTCGAGCAGAGCGGTAGGACCAATCACAGTAGTGCTCGAAATGTCCGCTCCGCTCCGCCCAGCTCTCAGTGGAAACGTACCGTTAGACGTGTACAGACCTACGTGCATATGTATGTTTGATTCTATTACTACCGACTGACGGCGATCGCAGGCTTAACAAGATTACCTGTAACTTCCGTACGTGGGAGCTGAAGGTGATTTCAGGATCGTAAACCAGTTATACCATACAATGGTCAAGTTATTTTTTTTATCATGTTTACTTAGATTTGTAAGTTATTTACGTAAGTAAACGATATTAACACCAATCAATTTAAAATTCCGTTTTATTTTGTCTCATTGCATTGTCTCTACTTCTCCCCTTAATCCATCCCAAAGTTGCCTGTAAAGGATTGCTTTTAGCGATAAGACCGCCCATTGTATCACCCTATGTAAAATTTCAACATTTATATCTTTTATTTTTATGCTGTGCATAATAAAGAGTATCTATCTATCTATATTAAGTTTTTTCATTGATCATTCTAGACACAAAGAACCAATTTCTCTCAAATTATTTGGAAACCTTTAATACATAATTTTTCAATAAAAGTTGATCAACTGAATATAAGTCCTAATAACCGATGAAAATAACAACAGCAAGAAAAATAACCTCAGCTAAAATAAACACAATACATTCTGTACCCAACCTGCCTAGACCAAACAAACTTTTCTCAAGTCAAATAAACGTCTTAGCAACGAGATGTGTATAGAAGAAGTAATTGTTTATCAGCGGAGGCACAGCTTGTAGCGACCTCTAACGACATAACCAGTGGGCGAACTAACTCAATAAGTGTTCAAGGAATACGTCTGAGACAAGTTCACTATGTAGGCGGATTGCAGTAGGAAAAAGTTTTCTAATAATTTTGTTTATAGTATTTCTTAATTTTCAGATGTCATTAATAATAAATTAATTAAATAATTATTAATAAATTGATGTGTTTATACACCGCGAGATGGGCGGACGGCATTGTTGCCATCGCGGATAATACCTGGATGAGGCTGGCACAGGAGCGTGGGGATTGGCACAAGAACAGAGAGGCTTGCATTAGGTGAAGACGGGCTGTGGATGACGAAGATGATACACCAGGACACCGTGTAATTGTTTTGCAATGACTTATGATTAGTCATGATAAAACCGTTCCCAGAATTTCATTATTTCCAAAAGATGCTCATCATGATTGTGTTTAAATAGTGTAATTGGCTTCGAACGTTTTATTTACAATAAAATAAATCACATATGATCGAGATAATGACTTTTTTTCAATTTATGTATATATACGTGACAAGACTGATAAAAAAATGGTCAAGAGCGTGTCAGACCACGCACAATGAAGGGTTCCGTAGTTGGAATGAATTAAGAAAAACTTAACATTGTAGTTGAAAAACATGTTCTCCCATACATTCCAACTACACATTTCCATAGTTAAGACGCCCCCGGAGCTGGTGTAGTTCATACAAACGAAATACTAAAATAATTTGTAAATCAAACATCTTCTTAAGGTAGTGTGTATTTATTCCGATTGGATTACAGAATATCTAGGTTCCCAAACATATATTAAATAAGAACATTGTTTTAAACATGAAATATGAGAAAAAAAGTTTTCTATAGAAATTTTAAATTGCTCATATCTCGCCTTCAAATCAGTGTCATTTCAAAATATATGTTTGGGAACCTAGATATTCTATAAATCAATCGGAATCAATACATACTAACTTAAGAATATGTTTGATTTACAAATTATTTTGGTATTTCGTTTGTATGAACTACGCGTGCTTCGTGGGTCTCTTAAACGTATATAATCCAACCCACATTAGTACCTAATGTGGGTTGAATCCTTTTTGTTTAACTATGGACAAATGTAAGTTTGTACGCACAATATTGAGAGATTTATCATGTTGTTTTAAGATCATCGACTTCTTATAAGTTTTCCTGTAATCTATATAAAAAAAATAAAGGGGTAATGGTCAATTTTCGTCTATTTTCTTAAATAACTTTAAAATGGTTTATTTTAAAATTATAAAAATATACATTTGAGACTCTTACAATAAGCCCTTTCATTTGATATGTCACACGGTACAGTTTACAAAACTTTTTTTTTAATTTTCTTATTTGCGTTACACATCCGTGTTTGGGTCACAGCAATACATATGTGTGCCAAATTTCAACTTAATCGGTCCATTAGATTCGGAACAAATTGGCTGTGACAGACGGAGAGACAGACAGACAGACACACGAGTGATCCTATAAGGGTTCTGTTTTTTCCTTTTGAGGTACGGAACCCTAAAAATTAACTAAACGATTTTCTATCAAATAAAGCCTTCTTATATTGACTGCTCTCCTATCTGCAAACGGAAGCAAAGACACTAAATAAACTCCACCTTCTGTCTAACCAACTCCACCTTCTGGTACCCAACTCCTCGCTGCCGTCACAGACGGGGCACGTAGAAGACGCGTTTAATATTCAATCCGGCGTCACACAATTACTGGTCCTCAGCCCTCCGTATTGTTTCCCTCCCCCCGACGTAATGCGGTTTAGATTCTTGAACAAGACTGGAATATTATTTGAAAGAACAATAAACTGAGTGATTGATGATGGGTAAACAGTTTTGTTTTGGATGAAAATATTGACGCTGTTAATAAGTTAAATTGGTGTCGTTAGAATTTGAATAATTAATATAACAGTCTAGTTTTGATGGGGAAAGATATATTTGACAATTTGGCATTTATAATGTTTCCATAAGATATTAATTATATGAAAATTATTATTACTAATCAATTAATTATTATCAATTATTATTATCAACACGTCACTTTATATTTATCAACCTACTAACATAGCTTTTAAGTATTTTGTTTTTTTAATATCTAACTAGCGGACCTGGAGAATTTTGTACCGCCTTAGCAGCGCCACCTACCGGGTCTAATTGTATTTTCAAACCATCCAGAAACCCATTGAAATAAACACACAAAATTTCATCCAAATCGGTCCAGCCGTTTAGGAGGAGTTAGGTGATAAACGCACGCACAGAATAATTATATAAGTATACTAGCTGTTCCTGCCCGGCGTCGCCCGGGTGAATTTCATGTCTCTATCTCCAGTGGTTTAGGTTGTGTGTTGTCTGTTTTCCAAATACCATTTCCAAATTTCCGAATTTCCGGGGACATTTTCAAAAAAAAAAAATGTCCTGACAATTACACACACAACAAAAAAAAAAATTACCAAATAGGTACCGCCGTTCTGAAGCGCTGCGCTCAACAATAGAAATTCGACAATTGATTTTTATATAAAAAGATAAGGATAAACATATTTTCCATATAAAACGCTTAAAGAACGAATAAGAGTAGCACCCCTAAACGAATCTGACGGCTCCTAGTAATATAATCGCATGAAATGAGAATAGAAACAAACAATCAATATAGAAACAGACCCTTAAATAATTTTAGATAAAGACACATTTATCATCAAACCATCTTCACTTAAAGAATGAAACTGCTCCTAAACGTAAATGTTTCCTTCCCCATTCTTAAAATCATCCACAATCACTCCAACCATTATTTTCCGTCGTTAAATAAACTCCAACTCATAATAAGTATCTCCTCAAAGTTCTATAACAAATAAATTTCAAAAGCGTAGCCATCAGAGCTGTTGTACAAACAGACAATGAGAGCGACTGACTTTGTTCTAGTGAGGGGACGTTATCGCAGCTAATAAAGCTTGAGGTTAAATATCGATACAAACAAATAGTGATACCTTTCATCGAGCGCCCGGAAACGAATCGTAGGGTTGGAAAATATGTGAGAGAGTTTTGTTCGATACTTTTATAAAATGTTTCAGCTTTCATAACATTTTATTATTAAAGTGATAAAGCTTTAGAACAAATTATCTTTTCAAGGTTTTTAATATTTACCAAAAAGTGTTATCCTTTCACCAACGTTCGGCTTTAATGCCAACATACTCGCACATATTATACGACCAACGTTAATAAACCGAGTATCACGAAAAAGATCCCCAACGTCAGTTACATTGTAATTTAAACATTCATTTCCATCGATACCTCCCCCTCCCTGATAGTCGCCTGGTGTGAGGTTCTATTTAAAGGCTCTCCTTGAATGGTCCGCCCTCTCCCCTCGAGTCGTTGAAAGGAACGTTACACACAAAACCCTCCATCGCCAATTTGTACCTTAAACTTCAGTTTACTCAGTTGATTGATTTTAATATTTTTATATTTCAGGACTTCCTTTTTCAGGTTCAAGGATTTTGATGTTTTTTGATTGAAGGTTTGTTTTTTTATTGCCTCGCTTTGAAGCAATCGTGAAAAAACATTTGAATTGATCATAATTGGCTACGTAACAAAGGACCAGTTTTTGACTTTTATACGATTGATGGCGAAATAAATAAAGGATCTATTTTTAACGATCTAAAAAGGATTTTCAGATAAATGTTTCTGATTTATTAAAAGTTTTAATACTTCAGTCCACGCGCCGGAACATGAGGCATTCACGGCTAGTATCTGCACGCGAGCCGAAAACTAAATCCAAGTTTTCGAAAGAATTCTCCATATTCCTTGCTTAGAACTTCGAGGGAATGTGATCTAAAAATAGAACACGCTCAAATATTGCAAGTTGGACCTAGTTATGCAGAAAGCAGCCACATGGCACTTTTCCCAAAAATTAGTTATAAACACAGCCATACTAATTCCGACACACAAGATTTTTTGCAAAAACAGCCATGTCGATATCTCTATTTATCACGGAGATATGAGCCGTCAAACGCAGCCATGTCCATGCATGCATCCATAGTGCAACCATCGACAGAAAAATGCTTATAACTCTGTTTGTACTTTTACCGACATGGCTGGTTTCTGCATAACACGGTCCAATTATGAGAGTCAATATTTATAAATGTAGAAATTTCCTGAAATTCTTCATAAAAGAAAAAAATATAAAGCAACACATATGTACATAGGCACAAGCTAAGGTAAGCTTCGAACAAGTAAAAACATTATAACCAAACGATTACTTTTTCGTCTCTAGAGATTTTATGTCTGAAAATGTGGTCCTTATTACTCCAATTTATACGTACGTAAGACGGTTGACCTCTGAGACCAACAAATAAATAAATAAGAGTTTCTGAGTACATCAATCACTATAACATGCTATTAGATTTTCTATTAGGGACATCGGATTTCACGAGACTCCCTCATGAATACAATACACTGACAGCCAAGTTTACTGCCCTCTAAATATTACTTAAGCCTTAAGGTGAAATGTGTCAAAAATAGCCCTTTATTCTCTCTACTTCAACAAAGAACAGACTAGTTTTGGACACATATTTTATAAGACTTACTAGTATATAAGCTCCCGAGAATAGACGAAAAGTGAGAAAATAAGGTTCAAGTAGGCATATAAGTAATAGAATTTTCTAGACCTTTGGGTTCGAGACAAATGTGTTGAAGGGAAAGCAAACATTGACAAATATGTTCAAATGCTCAACGGAGGTGTCTATGGAATTCCATTTGGTTGAACAGTATCTATGTTAATGCTGGTTAAATTATTAATTAAATAAATATTATGAATATCCAAAATCTAATATTCTGCGCCTCATCCCTCTAAAAATATTTAAGCAGACAATTAAAAAAGTCCTTTTAATGACATTGATGTTAAATAATATCTATGCAAGTCAAAACCGCGGCACAAAGGTCCAGGAGAAAAAACCGAGCAGACAGAAGCAATTTAAACCGTTTTAACAATCCAACTTATTAAAAAATTTTTGTTTCCGTAAATTGCTAAAAATAGCTCGGTCTCCCCGTCCCCCTATTTTGTGGCGCAGTTGTGTGACGTAGACGGGGTGTGGGGTTCTATTCCGAGTTGTGCGTGGGTGTAACCCAACTGAGAATAACTGGGGTAGGGGCGCGGGGGGCTTAGTAGGCCTAATGGGGAAAGTTGGCTAGCTAGGTAATAAGTGTGTTTTTATGTATGATAACGTCTGGAGGAGCTCGTGGCTAAGTAATAACAGCCGCACGGGTCGATCCATCAGGTTAAGCTACGCTTGCCGGGTTAGTCCGTGGATGGGTGCCCATCTTTACATAACGAGACTCCTCCGTGCCTCGGAAAGCACGTTAAGCCGTTGGTCCCGGCTGTCATTTGTGGATCTTTGACAGTCGTTACGGGTCGTCAGAAGCCCGAAAGTCTGACAGCCAGTCTTACCAAAGGGTATCGTATTACCCAGTAACTGGGTTGTGGAGGTCAGATAGGCAGTCGCTCCATGTAAAATACTGGTATTCAGCTGCATCCGGTTAGACTGGAAGCCGACCCCAACATAGTTGGGAAAAGGCTAGGCAGATTGAACGTCTGGGGTGGATTTTTAGTGCTCTTTTTTATAAAGCAAAGTAGGATATAAGCTCAGCTGTAACTTTCTCGTTTTTGACGTGCATAGACGATCATTAGTCTACTTTTCTGTCTTAGTTTTCAAGTCCTTTAAGCCAAAAACGTATCGATGTCTTCGATAGCGATTCTAAAGTAGCAGATAACTTCTGTTGCCTTACCACTTACTCACCCAAAAAGGTACCAGGGTGTTAGGATTACGTAGATAAGGTCAGTGCTGATAGGGGTCCGAAACAAAAACAGATCAGTCTACACGGGGTAATGGATACGGAGGGAACATGAGCACACGAGGCTCACATTTGTGATACATTTTGGGTATCTAAGTGATAATTCACAGTAGGTTTTTACGTAACAACTAGTGAAATAATCTTCTATCATAAACACTGGCCCTTGCAACTTTTATGACGAAAGTAAGTGCTCTGGCAGTTTTTTTTTTATATTATAATATATAAAACTGATTTTAACAAAATGATCTGATTTTGTGCACAAATACGTTTGCATGCTCTAGAAAATTACACAGCTGTATTTATATAGCTGGTAAAACAATGAGATTTAATCAAATTTTCGGTCATTGAATAACAATGTGCGTATTACTACTGTCTATAGAAAGACGCAAAGCCTGTAAATAATACCTTAAAATTATTTGAATTTCTTTATGAATTTTAAAGATAATTCGATACGGTAGGATAAATGATTTGTTTTTAAAATTCTGTTGCTAAGTATTTAATTTTATGTGATTTTCAAGTTTTATGAATATTTTAGTGAAAATAAAAAGTTCTAATATTCCATAATATTGTTCCTTCGAGAATTCACCGCAGGCTTATTACGTATCTTGCAGAAGCCTAGCGATAGCAAAATTGCTTGTCAATTGCTTTTCAATCGCTTGTCAATCGCAAATCAGTATGACTTACTCGCGGATACATAACACCGATATGCGATTGAAAGCAATTATTGCGCAACTGATAGGCAATATTGCTATTGCTACGCTTCTGCAAGATACGTAATACGCCTGCGGTTCATTGAAAGTAATTTTGATTTGCATCACAACTCAAGTTACAAAGGTGTTGAGTTTTATTCGAAAAATAGCTTTTGCAATGAAATGCTACATTTTTAACAGACTTCAAAAAAAGGAGGCGGTTCTCAGTTCGTCGGAATCTTGTTCTTTTTTTTTAATGTATGTTGCCCGATTACTCGAAGACGGCTGCACTGATTTGGAAAATTCTTTTTTGTTTGAAAGGGTATACTTTCTAGTTGGTCCCATTGTCATCAGGTCAGGATCTGATGATGGGATCCTGGAGAAATCGACGGAACTATTCAAATTTTATAGGCACACCTATAGCGATTTGAGTATTTCTTTTATAGTAACTTGTGCATTTGTTCTTGGAAAGCACCATTTGGTGAAGTGGAACTGATGATGAAGAACACAGATGGCCACCGGAACTACTCAATAATAAGTATTTCACGGGTTGCGATGAGGTACTTTAATAATGGTTGCTAAGTAATTTATGCTCGTCACAATGCTTATGGTGATGTGGAGTTCTCCTGGTACCTACTTAACAGGAGAACTCCTCAACAATTAACGTAGCTGCATCACGAAAAGCAATACATATTTTGTAAAAGGTGATGAGCAGTTGACATTAGAATTAGAACTTAGATAAATTACAAAATGACCCACTAAAAAGTGAAAAAATAAAAAAAAAAACCAAAAAACACGACCGACGTACAAAATAACACTTCAAAGTGAATAATAACTTCAAATTCGGAAGCCGGTGGCAAAAAACTAAAATACAGATCCAAAGACACCGACTTCCGAAGTTAAAGTTATTATTCACTTTGAAGTGTTATTTTGGAAGTCGGTCGTGTTTTTTGGAAAAAGTTTTGTTTAATATTTATTGGAAAATAGAAAACCTTTAACATTTCACTTATTGGATGTGTACCTAATCAATATATATTTTCAGATAACTTTTAATGAATCATCATCATTCTCCTGCCCTTGTCTCAATTTATTTGGGGTCGACGCAACATGTATTTTTCTTCCATAGTCATTAGTCATCATCTCGATAGTCACTCCCTTTCTAGCCATATCATCTTTCACACAGTCCATCCATCATTTCTTTGCTCTTTATATCGTAGAGCCATCCACATTCATACTCAACCCTTTCCTGACATTTTCCTCATTCCTCCGCATCACATGCCCATACCATGACAACCGATTTCCACACAACTTTTCAGTCACCGGAGTCACTTTCAGACTGCCTCTTACATACTCATTTCTTATTCTATCCAATTGCGTAACACCACACATCCCTTTTAGTTAATATTCTCATCTCAGATGCATGCATATGCTTTTAATGAATATGAAAATAAAATTATATTCAGCTGTTTCTCTCATTGGCAAACAAAGTACTTTATGAAACTGATCGGGGACCTCATAAGGGTTCTTATAGAAGCTTATAATTTTCGGATCCTTGTCGATAATCGCAGGTTTGGTTACATTTCTGGTACGGCTTCATCCAATATATTTTTACGAATAGTTAAAAAACCAGATTGATGTTCATCTGTTTCTTGAATGATTCAGGACAGGGAATGGACAACTTAATTTTGAGATTTTTGCTGCCACTTACAGGTGAATAAGGCAGTGCTGGTAACAGATGGATGAGAATAGCTGAAGAGTGAGAAAATAAATAAAAATGACCCAGGTTAAGACGTACAATAAAATAACACTTAGTTATATTAGAACAGTATTTCAGTGGCGTGCAATTAGTGACGTCAGGGTTGGTCCAGCAGTTAACAGGCTTATGAAAAAGACAGGTAGGTAGTACTCCCGGGAAATTCAATAAGAACTATTTTAAAAGACATTTCTGAAAATATACGATAACAAAGAAACTGTTAACACTTCTCAACTATGACCTTTAAGGGCACAAAGTTTAATTATAGAACTAATTAAACTTTGCGCCCTTAACGGTCATAGTTGTAATCCTTAGACGTATACAAGGTGTAACTTAAATAACGCACAATCTCTTAAGGAGTCATTGTACTCATCATTATGAACAATTTTTACTATGGGACCAAACCTGAAATCGCGAAAAAAAATCAGCTGTCCAGTATATTTTGACGAATTATGCGAAAATAAATGTACCTACTGAACAGCTGATTTTATTCGCATTTTCGCGTTATTTGAGTTACACCTTGTATAAAGGGCTAAATTAAATTTATTATAGCTTACACAAACTCGTCAGCGTGATGGATGGTGCGTATTATCAAACAGTTTTGTCTCCAGAGATGTTTTAGTTTCAAAAGTTGTTAAGCGTGGGAAATTACTGGCTGGATATAATTGATATTGTGTTAGAAGGTCTATGTTTAGCAGAGGATTTATATAGGCCAATTGAGAGCAATAAAAGATCCATCAGATAGTAAAGATTTACTACATATTAGTCTACAAGGACCAATGGAACGCTACAATAAATGTTCTGAGCCGCGGTTACTCCACTTAGCTAAGGGATGGGCCATCACGGTTTGCTGTCTTACATAAACGAAGACTCTGTTACACTCTGTTTGGTTGACTTAGAGATTTTACGGATGGAGAATCTTTTGCAATCTTCGGTCAAATTGTCACGAGAGAAATCTCAAAGCTTGTTCGATAAGTTCCACAATCGATTACCAAGTTAATTAAGTACCTCGTTAACAAAGTTTCATCAAGAACCTTCGATATGTATCAGGGGGTAAGTGGTCCCACGGGGAACAGCTAGTCCTTTGGATTTGAAAGGTCACTGGTTCAGGAATACACGTGATTCAAGGAAAATCGTTCATGTCAGTAGTTAAAGACGATTAAAGTACTGTATCACTTTTTGAAATAAGGCTCAATTCGAACTGACATTGATTTAATTTGTTAAAGGCTAATAAAGATACAATACAAGCACGCGCTTATGTAAGAGCCAAACTTGTCGCACGGCATTTCATTTTAAAATTGAAGTCTATTTTAGGACAGGAATTTAGAATTGGTGATGAATTTTTAAATCGGTCTTTACAGTACCAACTTATTTCTCGAAAGGCCTCTACAATAAAGGATCCCAAAGTAAGTCACAAAGTCGAGAGAAGTTGTAACTTTGTTTGTCAACCAGCGAATCGTAAATATAAATAAATACGAGAGAGCCAGAATAAACGAGCCGTTTCTTGCGTTCGTTGGACAAACCGCGTCGGTCGGTAAAGTTTTGGTAAAGTTTGGACGGTACACGTTTAAGGTTCATTTTCACCACACATTACTAAACGCGTTTAACTCTAAACGAGTTTAAAAAATCTCTCCTATTCTTTCAATCGTTTGAAGATGACAGTGACAGAATGTTGTTTCAAACCCGTTTACGAGTAGCGTTAAACGCGTTAAGTGATGTGTGGTGAAAAGGAAGTTTTCTTTTGGGTGAAAGGATGATCTATCGAGGACTTTGGATATTTGTGTTTTTTTTTTTTTTTGTATTTTAGTGGTTTAATCGTTTAATCGATTTATCTAAATTCATTTTCTGAATAACTATTTTCTTTTGTTGTTTTTTCTCAGATGCTGAGATGCCACAGACTACGAACCTCTTTAAAGGATCCTCATTCATAAAACACTAGGCCAGTGGATTTAATAAATAAGTAATTTATTTAATTTAAAAAAACTTTTTAGCAAAAAATAAAACCGACTTCCAAAACAAAACACTACAAAGTGAAAAATAACTTTAATTTCGGTAGTCGGTGTCTTGGGTTTTGTATTTTCGTTTTTTGCCACCGACTTCCGAAATTAAAGTTATTTTTCACTTTTTAGTTGTGGAACCTACCCCACACAAATTCGAATACATAATTGAGCACAATAATTGTAGATATAGCCATGTAAATAACAGTGATAGGAAGTTATTAAAACACCATCACATCATCCACATAAAATAAGTGGGAAATATACGCATTATTGAAGCTAACTCAAAAACTCCCTAAGCTAAGTTAATAAAATTTATATGGAACGACCTCGGAAGTATACCCTATCAAACAAAAAAAGAATTTTCTAAATCGGTCCATCCGTCTTTGAGTAATCGCGTAACAAACATACAAAAAAAAATTTAAAAAAAATACAGACGAATTGAGAACCTCCTCCTTTTGGAAGTCGGTTAAAAAAAAGGTATACGTCTACTCTTGTACCGCCTTAAGCCCACTCGCTACTCAAAATACCAGCCATATTTAAAATCTTTCTTTCAAGTAAATAACTAATAAAAAATATTTTAAATACACCTACACAATGTTATAATTTTCATGATTAATACATGACGGAGAGCATCATAAATATTAATGTAAACTCAAAAAGACGCCATGTTGTAAACTTCTGAAATAACATTTAAATATATTTTCATACTAGCAGCACCCCGTGGTTTCTCCCGCGTAAATCTCGAACCCGTAAGAAAATCGGGATGAAAGTATTACATGCGTTAATCCAGGCTATAAACTATTTGTTTGTCAAATTTCATCAAAATCTAATCAGCAGTTTTTGTGTGAAAGAGTAGCAAATATCCATCCATCCTCACAAACTTTCGCGTTTATAATATTATAGTAGCATTTATATTTAGACAAAATTCGCCCTCTCATTATGAAGATTGTTGTCTGTTGATGAATAGGCAGAGTTTTGAGACTGTTTTAATGTTAAGAAAACACTTCAAGAATTTAAATGGGTCATTTTGTTGAAGCGACATTAACCATTAAGCCCCATTTTTATTATAAACTAGAATACTTCTGCAAAATATAACCGAGACAGTCACACATTAAGTTAAATTTTAAAATGTGTAGTTAACCATAATATTATATCACATCAATGGAAGGCCTGCAAGTGTATAATAAAGGAGTCTGCAAAAAATTGTCCCTTCTATTGTAAAAAACACCGAAAATCACTCAGAGCTTTAAATTCAGAATTAATACCGTTCCTAAAACAACGAATTAAGATGATTCACTTTTAAAAGGAAAAAGTTGAGACAGTAAAAAGAAACTGACTGGCAAAGGAAAAAATACACGGCTCCCATTCTGCCTCTTACAATTAACTAAAAAGCTTCGCGGTTTATCACTGGCCGGCAATATTGTTCGTATCCGGGTGGCAGACTGCTTTTTTAGCTTTTGTTTTTTGTACGATTTCGATTTCTGTTTTTTTTTTTTGGGGGTTACCAGTAGGTTATTTGATAACCACATGCTACGTAAAAATTCACTTCTGAAAACGGCTCGCTGTTTTTGTTTAAAATATCATGCAGTATTCACTTTATTTAGCACACAGTGGTGATGCAGTATGCAGTTAGTGATTTTATGTTAGTCATAAAACAACAAAGTACTGCATAATGGATAAACATTACATTCATAAATATAATTAAACTAGAAGATTTCTGCCAAAAAGGATTCAATCTCCACTAGGGCATGCTATCCGGATATCCGTCGAATATATTATCTGGATATCACTCAATAGTTTTACTAACCGGATAAAACACATAACACGGATAGTTCCTTTTGTTCCTTTCTATATTTTATTTCAAGTGTTTTATAGTAAAATAGGTTTTCGCAATTGAGGAAATTCATGCGATATCTTCAAAAATCATCTAATGACACAATAGGGATGATGACTAAAAAATGATTTTTTGTCCGTCATGTAGATTATTAAAATATATTGGACACGTATTTTTTCTTTTTCTACGTAATCAAAAGATTACGGCGATACATTGAGTTAAAATGTGGGATGACGTCACGTCTTCGTAGATTTTATACGTAGAAGTGACGTAGCGAGCCCCCACTCCCGAACTTTAATGCGAGTTATCTACGTCATTTTTTATTAATATGATAAAGCAAAAAATACGTATCTAATATTTTTTTATTATCTGACTGACGGACTAAATAGAATTTCTTTATTTTTACCCAGGCATCATCCCTATTACTACATTCACTACAGAGCTAACTCAAAAGTGCAAAAAGCACTTTGGTACATTGGGCTTTTTTGGGCAAAATCCCTGAAACCTTTGTGAACGAATATTTATTGCTAGAAAAGAGTACTAACGGTGTATTAAATTTTGGTCTCGATAACATGTTTTCCAATAAGTTAAAGAATTCTGATTATATTTCAATTTTGTAATGACGCGGTGGGTAGTCACTCAAGCGGATAGGGAATTCATTAAATTAGGTATGTTTTATTTTGTTTACTTTTTCAGGAATTTTGGGGTTTTCTGATTCGAGGAAAAGGTTATTTTTAGATGCATCACCAATATTTATTTTTAAGCTCTTTAGACTATAAATAGTCACAAATTTTATTGTTCTAGAATTCTAGGTTAAAAAAAAAAACTTTGCACATTTTGTTCTGACATTGAACTCTTGTATTATTCTTTTATTTCGAGATTTAAGTTAAATGGAAAACCCATTAAAAATAAAAACAAAATCACCGATCGTTTAATTTAAATAATTAAATCACACTTAATATGGACGTAGCCCCAAATTCTTAAATGCTACTCGCTGAACTAGCCATCGACTAAATGTCACACAGTTGCAAGCTTTGTCTTCAAGAATCCGGATATTTTCACAACAAACATTGCATTTAACTTAAACCCTATTTTTAAGGACGTAGGGTACAGAATTGTCTTGTAGAGTTTATGTGAGTTAATCCGTTACGTTTGTGTAGTGGGTGAAGTCAATGAATGTCAAGGGTACTCGTAGAACCTACGACGCCTGTGTGAAATGAATGTTTGTCAGTAATAATTTGACGGTGAGCGCTTAGTGATGGGCGGAGCGGGAACCGTCGCGATTAATAATGGACCTATAAATATTTATGGAAAAATATGATACGATATGAAAATATACGTCAAATGCATTGTAATCATTTTTTGATTCTAACCTTTAAAGTTTAAACATACGGGAAATAAGATCAAACTAAGTCGAGGTGATTTTGTTTCTGTGTATTAGGCAAAAACTGATATCTATAATGCATTGTCTACTGTTGGGTTTTATTATCTTAATATTTAAATAGAAGGCATGAGTATGTATGTATGTATAAACTATTAACAGATTTTATTGAGGTTGTAAAATACCATTTTATTATTTGAAACATTTTGACAGATTTAAGTAAGCACCTGCTCATTTGCGTGTCATTCCTACTGACATGTCATGATGTCATATGTCATGCTTAAAATATTAAAATCAAATAAATTATAAACATAAATTAATAAGTAATTTCCTACTCGACTAAGACAATGTGTGAAGCTGTTACATTAATCAACCATTTTGTATTTTTTTCTATTGATTGAGGCTGTCAAAATATTAATTAATGTCTGCAATTAATCCTCATTTCATGCAGATTTATGCAGTTTTTTTTAAAGAAAACTTGGTGTGATAGTTGTATGATTTATAGTTTGATTTTCAATTTAGTGGAAACTACATAGATCAATGAATTCTTAGATAAGTACCTAATGGCTTAGTAATGGCAACATACACGTACTAACCACCCGGTCTTAGTAAAGGATTATTTTGAGCATTATTTTGTCAAATGAGATTACATATGTAACTTTGTTAACTTAAAAAAAACGCTTTTTTTGTTGCTTAAGCTCAGTATTTTTGTCTATTCAAGCTTTAAAATCGCTCTTTTTGCCCCACAATAACCTCAACCTACCTAGATAACATGAGTAGAAAAGTCACTACACTACATAATACGTTTATAATTACTCACACTAAATCCATAGTAGTAAAGATTACTTCTTTTTAATAAATTAAACGTGCCTTGGTGTAAACAACGCAATTATTGTGAAGATCGGTCACTTGATGGTATTCGTTTGGTGTTAAGGCGACGATAAACGACTTTCAATGATTTTTAAATTAGTTTAAAATCATTAAAAGTTATTCGATCACTTCTAAACGAGTAGTGTTAATAATTTGGAAAAAATATGTTACATTAGAGCATTTTCATAATAACTTAATTTGTGAATATGTTACATTATGTTTATATTACAAAGCATATTTAGTTTGTAAAGTTATCTCTAACGCGTTAGAAAAAAGTATCAAGCGTATTTTTATGACACCTTCACCATTTTAAAGATAATTTCATTGTTTATCTTTTAATATAAGTGTTTAAAAATAATAGTTTTTGTTTTATGTATAATAAATTAATAATGCGTCTAATTTGGGACAGCGCTTCTTGGTGGGCGAGTCCTGTTACTGGGTGGACGCACGACGCGTTACGTGAGCTCAGCACAGAACACGCAAGCTAACCACACAAGGCCATTGGCATGTATCTGCGTCTTAAATGGTGATGCGTTTATTGGTACCGATCGGTTGGTAGGATTGCTTTAGTAACAAAATGGATTCTGTTCCTGATATCTCCGAAAAATCTTCTTTAGCTCATAGAAAATCCCGAAAAAACTACTCCGCAAGGAAAAAAATGTTTTTCTCAGAATTGATTAATATAGATATAAGTTTTTAAACCGACATTATCACTAACACTATTATTAGAGCTTAAAACGGGATATTTACCATGATGATTAATATAGAGCAACTGGCATTTGAACAAAAGTCGGTATTTTTCTTTGTCACAAAAATAACTGCTCCATTATCCATTTTTGGCGCAAAAACAACGAGTAGGTATAATAAAGAACACCATAAATTATATTATTGCATACCAATACATAATTGCTTCAAGTTGTCGAACATGTTATTATTCAATTAAGAAACTAAAATAAAACTACTAGACGTCAATTTCGATTATGTCAAATCTATTTTAATTGAAGCAAAAAACTGGTGTTTTGTTAAACTTCTTTTTTAATCATACCCGAAGGCAATAAAGATAATATAATAGGAATGTAATATTGTAACCTAACAGAACATCACGCCTTATTGTGTAGGACACCTACAGATCGCCAGTTATGTTTAAGACCACGTTAGAAACACCACCCTTCGCTCCTTAACTCGATAGCAGCCAAAAAAAAAATCGCATGTTTTAGTGAAATCTCCTAAGTATAATTAGTTTGATCTAATTCTGTTGCAACTAAATACACTTAGGAAATTTCACTAAAACATGCAAATAACGCCTTTAAATTCAAAACGATAAAAAGTTAATTTCTCGAGAAATGTCAGTTAGGAGGTATTGGAACGTCACCGTCGATATGTACAAGAAGGAGACACTATATTCATAAAAGGTGTGAACATTAGACGAAGAAAAGACACGGTTGAAATCGTAAAACTGGCGGATGCCAAGCTTCACTTCGTTGCCTTCTTGTCGGTCTTCTACAGATTGTACTTCGGTGAGTGTGCTCAAGAACTCCACGACCTCATTCACATGAGTAAACCATTACCTGGATTAGGACATAGAATACTTTTTATCCCGGTAGTATATTCCCGAGGGATAATTTCTGACCTCCACGAGGGCGAAGCCGCGGGCCAAAGCTAGTATATTATATTGTAAGTAAGTATATAATTATATAAATTCCAGAACCATTACTATACTAATATTCCAATATTATTAGTTAGCACACAGGCTAGGCTTTATTAAACTGCTATCATTACTCAAAATGTTAATACACATTAATTTTAAACTGAAACGTTAAACAGCAAACAATTTTCGGAATCCATCGCCGCTTACATTCTAAGCTCTAAATCAAAATGTTATGGAAATACAGCAATGCATGTAGTGTAGGTACTAAAAACTCGTTTAGTTCAGTCGTGTCGGTTAAGTTTTGTCAATCAAGAGCCGTACAATTTGTCGGCGTTGTTTAGCGTTTATTAGTGATAAATTATAATTATTGCACATTACGACTGCAACGAGGTAAAGATATAGTTCGCCGATAAGACGGCAATGTAAGGCTTTAAACAGTAACTGTAATAACGGTTAATATGAGTACATACATCAGGGCGGGGCGGTTGAGATATTTCGCTGAGATTAGCAACTTGTATGATGGTCTTTATTTACTTTTATTATGCTCATTACAGTTATTTATGTGGCCCTGATTACATCTGTGAGATGCAAGTCTAATAAATAGGTACAAACATATTTCTCCGATGGTGTGTAATTTCTGTCGGTTGTAGGAAAAGCTTTTGATCGCTTTCATTGGTCCGAATAGGATCAAAGGACTCTTTTTAAGGTTCCGTACCTCAAAAGTAAAAAACGGAACCCTTATAGGAGATCACTCGTGTGTCTGTCTGTCAGTCGCAGCCAATTTGCTCCGAATCTAATAGACCGATTAAGTTGAAACTTGGTACACGTATGAATTTCTGTGGCCCAAATGCGGACGTGTAACGAAAATAAATGAATTTCGAATATGGGGTTCAATTTTGGGGAGCAATTAAGAAAATTAAAAAAAAAAGTTTTGCAAACAGTACCGTGTGACATATCAAATTAAAGGGCTTACTGTGAGTCTCTATTTTTTTCTAAAATTTTAAAATAAACTGCTTTAAAGTTATTTAAGAAAATAGACGAAAATTGACCATTCCCCCTTATATCCGAAACTACTTACTGAGCCTAAAATTTTGAAAAAAATACAGAAAATAGTTCTAAACCTATAGATTACAGGAAAACCTATAACAAGTATGTGGTCTTAAAATAACATGATAAATATCTCAATATTGTGCGTACAAACTTAATTTGCAGTTTGAATGTATGGCAGAACATGTTTTTCAACTACAATGTCAGTTTGTTCTTGGGATAACTTCATCCCAACTACGGAACCCTTCATTGTGCGTGGTCGGACACGCACTTGGCCGGTTTTTTTTAGTAGGTGAGTAGTTTTCAGATTTTCCTATATTTAACCCTGTGCTGATTGTAAAAAAATGAGTTTACTAGATAAGCCGCGTGAGAAAAAAAGCTAAATATAAGGTATAAAGTAGCTCTTATTCTATATTTAACTAAACCAGTTTAATGCGTCGACGATATCAAACGCGTAATATGTACGATCTTATTTTAGTTCAAAGCGCCGACGATGCTGTTGTCTTAAAATGTTACTAGAGAACTAGGCAATTGGTGCAATAGTATTTATGGGAAGTTGGTGCAAAGATTGGCAGTTGGTCTATGTCGCCAACATTTGGCCAAGTTAGTAGGTAAGAAATTTTCAGTCATTGTTTAAACTGGTCTTTTGTAAGAATGCCGTTGTAATTTTAATCACATTGAAAGTTACTGAAAATTCACCATCTATGTACTAATGGAGTGAACTAAGACAAAGAAGGAAAGAGAGACACTGTTGTGAGTGGTAAAAGTTATTGAATATGATGTTGGTTCATATGTTAAAGTTTTAGTGGCCTGAAGGCCACACCTTCACCTGAGATATCAAACCTATTTGTTTTGTTTACACATTAATAATTTATATTGTACTAGCTGCGCCCCGCGGCTTCGCCCGCATCAGTCCCGATCCCGTAGGAATATTAGGATAAAAAGTATCCTATGTCCTAACTCAGATTATGGGCTAAACATGTGCCAAATTTCATTCAAATCCATTTAGCCATTTTAGCGTAAATGCGTAACAAAAGTTCAAATGAACTCACTTTCGCATTTATAATATTAGTTAGGATTTGTGACATAGTTTAGAATAGTTTAAGCTATGATGAGCTGACATGCCACTGTGGTTAAAACCCTCTTATATAAATTTAAGAAAAAAAAAAGTTACTGAAAAAATATTTTTTTTACTTATTCGTTGCGTTCGTGAATGGTTTACGCTATTACGATGTAAGATAGCCATTTACTATCTAAGTACAACAAAATATCGTAAAAAGTGGAGAAAAAAAAAAAACAATATCCAACACAAACTGCCAATCATTCAGCACAGGTCAGTGTTTTCAATTAATATACCAATCAATCAAATTGAATTAAAAACAGACGTGCTAAAACCTCGTGTTAAATTGTAGACAACTGATTGACTGGCATCCTGTTATAATTATACCATTATAAGTGCAACCGTTTATAGTTGTATTATTTAAAGTTGTCCGAAATAAAATTATTTATTATTATTGACATTTCTCGGGAACCTGGGGTCCCGGACCTTTGGAAGGTGTACAAGGTGCTGAAGCCAACTCGCAGAGGCCCCTTAGACAATTTTAAATAATGAGAAGGCAACAACCGACAATTATCTCTATATGCACTATGCAAGAGCACCCAAGGACAAACCCCAGTTGGTACAGGACTATTGCAGAACGTGGAAACAAAACAAATTGGGCTATGGGTTTGGGTGGCTAAAGTGGATTGGGTAACTTGAACTATGAAGAACTATGTCCCCTGCCTGACCAATGTTATATAATTATACACGGGTAAAATGGCAGAGGGTGACTTGCACACTCAATAATGGGCGCCCGGAGACGGTCGCTAGCACATAGTGACGTAGCGACAAGGGGGCAACACTTCCTGAGGTGCTTGAGGAGTGGAGAGGTAAACCACGGCTATCAGGACAATTCCGAAAATACGGTCAAGATCCCTACCAGCACCTTACTGGAATACTTCTTTCCTCCGAGCACGTTTGCACTTGCGAATCTCAACTCAAGCCGGCCAATAAAGGCAAGAAAGAGCTGGGAGTTCTGTTCCTTGTCATTGTTCACTTCAGCCGCCCAATAAAGGCAAGCCAGAGGTGATGAACAAGACTATTATTATTATTATTATTGACATTTCTCGGGACCCTGGGGTCCCGGACATTTGGAAGGCGTACGAGGGGCCGAAGCCAACTCGCAGAGGCCCCTTAGACAATTTTAAATGATGAGAAGGCACCAACCGACGTTTATCCTTGTATGCACTCCTTATTATTATAGCAAATTAAAACCCTCATAATATTTATGCCAAACTAAATTATATGAACGAATTTTCAAGACCAAATCGTGCTAAATAATGTGGGTAGGTATGTCATCATTTGCCTAGCCTTTCAACAACTATGGTGATGGCGGCTTTAAAACTAAACAGATGCGCTGAACACTAGTATTTTTACATGGAGACCTCCACAACTCAATCACTGGGTACCCCCCTTGGTAAGACTGGTTGTCAGACTTTCAGGCTTCTATTAAATAATGTATGCAGAAATACAAAACAAAAAGTGTTCTGTTTTTAAACGATAGTCTGTTTACCGTTTGCGCACGCCAACTTGCGCAAGCGCATGAAGGCTTGCACTGATAAACGGCGCAGTGATAACGAGTGGCCGGTCGACCCTGATAGCGATTTGAAAGGCACCCGACCACTACCGAACTATTTTTCCATACCATATATGTATGGGTATATGCATTTTTATGTGAGACTGGGTTGTGCCCGTGGCTTGAAATGTGGAAAAGTTTTTGTTGTGATAACATCTCACCTGTCTATTTGTTGCCTTTCCTGGCCAGTAATGATACGAAGTCATCGAATAAACTTATGCTAGAATACAAAAAGCAGCCTAGGTGTGGAAAAAACAACATATTCACCGCAAGGTTGCCTGCTTGTCGGTCTTCTACAGATTGTACTTCGGCGAGTGTGCTCAAGAACTCCACGACCTCATTCCGCCGGCCCCCGTCTACCATCGGACATCAATACGCACTGCTAGTTACCATCCCTACGTAATTGCTATTCCACCAATTCACACTAAGCGTTCCCAAATGTCTTTTATAATGCGCACAGCAAAAGAGTGGAACTCTCTACCTGCGTCTGTGTTTCCGAGCGCATACAACCCTAATCTCTTCAAAGTGAGAGTCAACAGGCTTCTTCTGGGTAAGCTCACTCCATCGCCTCCGACCTAGACTAGAGTCAAGAGCAAACCGATGTGAAAAAAATAAAAAATCTTAGAATGATTTAAGTTCTCTATTTTCTTTATTTTCATAAAATTCTGAGCTTCAAAAGTGTCTCACTCTCACTCACTAGATGCAGCTCTTCCTAGTGTTAAAAAATCGTTGTCAGAATTAAAATACTATAAACCAATCAAAGTTGCTTACATAACTAATAAAACACACCTGTACATTTTTTAGTCCAATATAATTTAATCGAAACTTTAAATACCCTTTCTCAATAAAGATTAATACGAATAGAAGTAGTTACAAATAATAATTTGACAGACACCACGCCCTTGTATAAACATTATTGTCTGGATTTAATAAAGTTATTTTCTTTTCTTTGTTTTATTACAGCAATATTAATAAATCATTACCGAGTCCTGTTGCTTGCCAAAAAATAAATTGAAACAGTTATTATGAACCACGTCCATTATGTCTCGGTACACGGTGCTTGGCATAAGGCTTAGGGTCAGACTCCACCAAACGGAAGAATCCTCGTGAATGCTCGAGCACTTTTTAATTTTCACTGAAGAAGTATATAGATACTTCTTCAGTGAAAATTAAAAAGTGCTCGAGCATATCGATATAGATCGATATTGTCTTTAAGGGGGAAGCGTCAGGGTAGCCCGCGAAATTAAAATTTTCTTACGTTTTTTGCAATTTTCAAGTCAGTATTAAGTTGTATGTTAAATAAAGTATGATTCGCGGCCGTAACAAATATGTATCAGTAATACAACTCCTTAAGTTAGTATAATCCTGAAATGTCAAGATTTCATGAAAATGTCATTCATTAGGATTACCTGGTCTTAAAGAGTTGTATTGATCACTTTAATGATCATAATGTACTTGTTACGGCCGCTAAATTGCAAAAAACGTAAAAAAGAAATGAATTTCGCGGGCTACCCTGGCGCTTTCACCTTAAGTATAAAATTCGAGGCAGACATCACGCTTGATAAACGATTGATGGCTGCGTCGAATTTTATAAACTGTCTCTTATAGACCGTGTTCCAAACATCTCGATCAGAAGACGTACGAAGGTTTTCGATATCGGAAAACGAATTATGGAACTTAAATGGAATTGGTCAGTACATCTGCAAAGGCGCAGTGATGACAGATGAAGTGAGTCTGTGACCGGCCTGTGACTGGATGACGAAATCTCGGTCGACTGGCGGCGAGATGGGTGGACGACATTGTTACCATGGTGGGTAGAACCTAGATGAGATTGGCGCAAGAAAAGAGAAGACACCAGCAGAGGGTGAAGTCGAGCTTGATTGAGTCGAGTTGATGATGAAGATGACACGGTGAAATATGGAAATAAAAGGAAATGTATTGAATTTGACATAATACTGTTCACTGCGGTTACTGCTGCAGCCATGAGGTGGAATTTTTTGAGCTGTGAGTCGCGTAAAATGCGGAATTTACGCTGCATTCGGTTTCATACTAAAGTCCTGTTTCTACCACACGGTGACGCAGAATGAGTTCACTCATATTGCGTTACAGGACTTTATTTAGTATGAAACCGAATGCAGCCCAAATTCCGCGACTCATTTTACGCGACTAACAGCTCAAAAAAATACGTTCGTTTGGCCTCAGCCTAAATGGACGCTCTGCAATCTTGAATATTTGATACCAAGTGGCGCCAAATAGATTATTGTATGTATGATCGTGACTGGAGTGATTGAGCGCCTACAAAGAGCGACTGAATGTCCCATCCTTTAAGAAACACAGAAAATTGAATCTTATTGTAATTAAACAAAACGATATAATGTTTATATAACTAGTTTAATAAAACGGTTACAACAAAGGAATCATAAAATGTGAAATACGAAAAGAACGACTTGACAGAAAAAAGTTAACCGCTGACAGGTGAGTGTTCGTTGAGAAACACTATTATAGTAGCGCGTCAATCGTTCAGAAACAACTAGGTTATATTAGGTTTATGTTCATATTCAAATACATCTTAATATAAAATGAACGGACTGTCAAATCGGAAACTACGACATATTTTGGTTAGCTTAGCAGAGAAAGTATATGAAGGAAAACACGCCCCATCTGTTTCGTCGGAGCTTAGGAAAGCTATGATCACAGAACTGAATAAAACTAATATAAGCTAAGTACGGTTTCATAAGAGACTGGTGGGAACCGTCCAATTGCTTTAAATAGCTCAATTGAAGTCAGCAAGCGAGGTGATCGCTCAATCCTTCTCAGCATGAGTAAGAGGCCTTTGGCCCACAGTGAGAACTATCTTACTGTGGGCCAAAGGCCTTCCAGGTGTATCGAACCCTCCTGCCTTGGACGGCATCGACTGCCTCGACTACTCTTCGCTGGCACTCTCTGGGAGACGACCGCGCGCCCATCCTACGCTACTCTATACATTACAACACCACCTTCACACCTGTACCTGGGGCTTAGCTAGTGATCACGTACCGGCTATTGATACATCATGGAAAGTTCAACCCAGTCCTTGGACTAACTAAATGTATCATTGAATAATCAGCTTCCAGACAAACGTTTATACCATGGAGCGGCTGCCTATCTGATCTCCACAACCCAGTTACTGGGTAATATGATACCTCTTGGTAAGACTGGTTGTCAGACTTTCGGACTTCTGACGACCCGTAACGACTGTCAAAGATCCACGAATGACAGCCGGGACCAACCAATTTAGTAACGGGTATTATAATTAAATAATATCTACTAGTTTGTTACTCGTATACAGGCTAGTATAATTTAATGAAAATACTCGTTACTAAATAATAAATTTAATATCACGTCATAATTTGTATGTCACCACAGTTTTACGATTATATACGGCATCGGTTAACTACAAACGTTAACTAACTTATTAATTTACTATCCATTATAACTTATTTACTTTAATGGTATTGACATTTTACTGACCATAATAAACAATTTTGCAATATTTATGTACTTAATTTATTATTATTAATCCAATCCTACTGATATTATCAATATGAAAGATTGGATGTTTGTAACTTAATCACGCAAAAATGGCTGAACGAATCTGAATGAAATTTGGCATACAGATAGTTTATAACCTAGATTAACAAATATGATACTTTTTGTCTCGTTAGTACGTTCCCGTGGGATAACTGAACTAGTTTAATGATATCGTCAACCAAAAAGCATATTTCTAATTACAAAATGTTGTGTCTCTTAGGACCAAAATAACACATAACATCACGCCTGTAATCCCTGAAGGGTAAGGCAGAGGTGTGCCTGTATAATACATACACCCACATTTCGCCAGCTATGTTTCAAGTCCCATGTAATAGAGGGTCAGCCTATTGCCATCAACCGGGCACTAATCCAGACTCCAGGCTGCTACTGAGATATTCCAGCTGAAAATTCAATAGCACTTTGCCCAATCCAGGATTCCAGAAATCGGATCGAGGTAGAGGTGGTCGTTGAATCCATAAACGGTTTTTTTTAACGACTTTTCATTCGTCAACGAGGCAACTGTTAATCATCAATGAAAAAACAGGTTGAAAATATTAGCTGTTAATTTACGTCAACGCACAAGATGCATTACTTCAATCCATAGTCATTATTTTACTCAGTTCGAAAAAATCCAGTTAAAAATATAACTAAACTGTTAATTTACGTCAACGGCTCAACGGATTATTTCACTAAAATTTTCTAGTTTGCGAATCGAATACTTCCGAACGATACCGAATTACTGATTCTTTTTTTACCTGTTGACTACTGATGACTAACAGTTAAATTACATTAACCAAAAAATCGTCAATGACCCATGCCTAGATCCAGGACCTGCTCAGCAGTAGGACTTGCGAATATGTTTCTGTTTCCTTTCCTCACACCCACATGATTTAGATAAAAACGAAATATTTTTCGTCCGCATATATCGTTAATTTCCGTGAACGTTCTAAAAAGTGCCTCTACAAGTTTATCGACCAATCAAATTAAAGGTCGTTCTAATAAATCTTTTAGATTTACAAAGCGTGGGACTTGGGTAGATATATGTTGCTACATCCTTTTTTTTTTTTTTTTTTTTTTTATTTGTGATGGGTTTGCTCTTGACTCTAGTCTAGGTCAGAGGTGACAGAGACAAAGTCGACGATGGAGTGAACTTACCCAGAAGAAGCCTGTTCACTCTCACTTTGAAGAGATTAGGGTTGTATATGTTCGGAAACACAGACGCAGGTAGTGAGTTCCACTCTTTTGCTGCGCGCATTATAAAAGATATTTGGAAGCGCTTAGTGCGAATTGGTGGAATAGCAACCAGGTAGGGATGGTAACTGGCAGTGCGTCTAGATGTCCGATGGTAGAAGGGGGCCGGTGGAATGAGGTCGTGGAGTTCTCGGGCACACTCTCCGAAGTACAATCTGTAGAAGACCGACAAGCAGGCAACCTTGCGGCGATGAGCCAAGCAATGAAGCTTGGCATCCACCAGTTTTACGTCGCCAATGAGCCTCTTAGCTCTGCGTTCCACCGAGTCAAGCGCGGCTAGTTGGTACTTAGCTGATCCATCCCAAAGGTGACTGCAATACTCCATGCAGGATCGGACTTGCGCTTTGTAAAGGGTTAAAAGCTGTCCAGGCGTAAAGTATCGCTTCACCCTATTTAGGATGCCCAGTTTCTTGGCCGCAGTTTGGGCCTTGTACTCGATGGTGGCTCCTTTGCAAATATCTCGGGCTACTGGATACCGGCGATCAATTTATGTGTGCTCTAATTCTGTAAAGTTACTGCGACCGACGTATGTTTGTATTTTTATGATAATGTCTCCAATCAAGAAATTGCTATGAAAAATTTAGTAAGTATAATTCTGGTGTATCAATGTGGGTCACATTGATACTCTAGAATTATACTCTCCCTCTCTTTCTCAATGTCTTTACGCGTTACCGTGGCCGACTTGAACTCTCTAAACAGTCTACGAACCCAAGTCGGCCCTAACAAAAAGAGAACCTCCACAGATGAGGATTTATGAACGACTCGGACCTCAAGTGTATGTGCGTCTAATGCCGTGTCACCTGTGCACTTGAGAACCTTATGACTGCGTCAGTGAAGGGAGTTCGAGTGACAGAATTTTGTGCTAAACATAATATTTGAATTTTTATAACCTTATTTGCAATGGATACGACGAACAAGAAGAATGTCTTTATAACGAATCCAATAGGTACTCTAATTGACGTATGTTAAAATATCATGAAACACCTGAACTTAATAAGCCACACGCAAAGAGCAAGTGTGGAGATCATTTCTTTTTTTCGTTTTTCCTGTTTTTAGGGTTCTGTACCTCAAAAAGAAAAAACGAAACCCTTATAGGATCACTCGTGTGTCTGTCTGTCTGTCTGTCCGTCTGTCACAGCCAATTTGCTCCGAATCTGATGAACCAACTAAGTTGAAATTTGGTACACATATTATGTATTTCTCTGACCCAAACACGGACGTGTACGAGTAACGTAAATAAATAAATTTTGAATATGGGTCAACTTTGGGGAGCAAATAAGAAAATTTAAAAAAAGTTTTGCAAACTGTACCGTGTGACATATTAAATGAAAGGGCTTACTGTGAGGGTCTCAAATATATACATATATATATATTCTTTTTATAATTTTAAAATAAACTGTTTTAAAGTTACTTAAAAAAGTAGACAAAAACTGACCTTTCCCCCTTTATCTCCGAAACTACTGACCTTAAAATTTTGAAAACAATACAGAAAATAATTCTATAGCTATAGATTACAGGAAAACTATAAGAAGTCTATGGTCTTAGAATAACATGGTAAATCTCTCAATATTGTGCGTACAAACATACATTCGTCCATAGTTAAACGAAAAGGATCCAACCCACATTACACATAATATGGGTTGGATCCTTTTCGTGTATCTATGGACATTTGTAGTTGCAATGTATGGGAGAACATGTTTTTCAACTACAATGTTAAGTTTTTCTTGGGATAAATTCATCCCAACTACGGAACTCTTCATTGTGCGTGGTCCGACACGCTCTTGACCGGTTTTTTTATAACAACTTCAAACGCATTCATCTCCTACGAAGGAGAAGACTTTGGCCTTTTGAAAAGGCTAGTGTTGATGTTATTAAATACTTCACTCAAAAGTCATAACATAAACTATAGTCGTTGCGTGATTAGTCTCACCTTTAGCCAGACTATTATGTTTATTTGTGTGCGTGATGTGTATATCAAGGCCGTATCCTAATCGATGTTAAATAATAGATATAGATAAAAACGGTTTACCACTCTATATTTAAAAGTGCTCTCGATTTAATAGGTTTGTGAAAAAAGAATATAGTCCCGTGCGTTGAGATCTTTTTGTTGTTTACTGATTGTTTTTTTAGGAGGATCTTGTTGATATTTCTACATTTTACTCGTATGACCGATTTCTCTAGATGGGTAGTGTCAGATGTCTGACAGAATATGAAATACGATGACTGACGAGTGACGGTAGTGCTTAAGCTGATCCGTTTTGATACACGAAAATTGATACCTATACTGACAAATGTCAATGATTACCATTTTTTACCCATTAAAATATTTCAACATGCCTAAAAAAAATGTAATGATCCCAATAATTTATTTGTTCTAGTCCAATAATCTTATGATTATCCATTGTATGCAAATGTGACTTTCTCGGGCAAAATCGTAATATTTGCGTTATTATGTGATCTTTAATGCATTTTTGCTGTGTGTAATAAATAGTGATGTCCCATAAAATGTCGGAATTATTGCGGATATATTGGTGAAGCAACTATTCATTGCTTATGATACGAAAGTTAGGTAACCTCATGCAAGAAGTAATAGACTTTTATAATCGAGCTACATTCCTATTAAATAATAAAACTGTTCTTTGACATATCTCGGGGTCCTGGTACTTTGGAAAATGCATACGACGGGCCGAAGCCAACTTGCAGAAGCCCCTTAGACAATTTTAAACGATGAGGAGGCACCAACCGACGTTTATCCCTGCAGGCACTGTGCAAGTGAATCCAAGAACAACCCCACCGCAAACTAATTGCATAACACACTATCAATCGGAATCGGTTTCATTTTGACAGTTCAACAACATTCATTGCGTTATTTACGTAACATTATTACGTAACGACACAATTTTCGAACATAAAGTAATGGATTAGCAATTTTTCTTCAAAATTTTTCAAATTCCGATCGCTAGTACGAGTATGTTGCGCGATCAGGGTGCCAGTTGGTGTAGAGCTATTGCAGGATTTGGAAACAAAAATATTGGACTATACAGGGTTATTGGTAAAACACCAACAACCTCTTAAGGGGTCATTGTACTCATCATTATGAACAACTTTTACTATGGGACCAAACCTGTAATCGCGAAAAAACTCAGCTGATCAGTACATTTTTACGAATTATGCGAACATAAATGTACTGAACAGCAGATTTTTTTTTTCGCGATTTCAGGTTTGGTCCCATAGTGAAAGTTGTTCATAATGATGAGTACAATGACCCCTTAAGAGGTTGTTGGTGTTTTACAAATAACCCTGTATATTTGGGTGGCTAAAGTGGACCGGTTACCTAAAACTATGGCAGGACTATGTCCCCTGCCTGGCCAATGTTTCATACATACATTACACGGATAAAATGGCAAGGGGTGACTTGCACACTCGATAATGGGCCCCTGGAAACAATCGCTAGCACATATACTGATTTTTCGTTATCATTACAATTTTTTGAGCACAACATAACATGTACGATCGACAAAACCTACGTCTTTCCAATTTTGAAACAATGTTGCTTGCAAGCTGCAACTGTACTTAAGACAAAGTAAAACAAAAGACCATATGGGCAGGGTTTTGTCAATGAATCAGTGTACACAAAAAGAAACTTTAAGGTGTAAAGGCGTCCGTTTTGTCGATAGTACCTACAATAATTATTTATAAACGGAGCATATCGACATTCAGTCAGATGGATTATTATTAGAATCCTGTGATATCGCAGTGCAGGGGGCAACGGCCTCCCTACTATATTTTTTTATTTAAGATGAGTTTGATTTTGTTCACTCGAGCCAAAAATCAATCGACACGAGAGAAATGGCGCTTCAGATATATTTTTTAATTTTTTTTTATTTGAGATGGGTTTGCTCTTGACTCTAGTCTAGGTCAGTGGTGACAGAGACAGAGTTGACGATGAAGTGAGCTTACCCAGAAGAAGCCTGTTCACTCTCACTTTGAAGAGATTGGGGTTGTATACGCTCGGAAACACAGACGCAGGTAGTGAGTTCCACTCTTCTAGAATTGGTGGAATAGCAACTAGGTAAGAATGGTAACTGGCAGTGCGTCTAGATGTCCGTTGGTAAAAGGGGGCCGGCGGAATGTGGTCGTGGAGTTCTCGGGCACACTCTCCGAAGTACAATCTGTAGAAGACCGACGAGCAGGCAACCTTGCGGCGATGAGCCAAGCTATGAAGCTTGACATCCAGCAGTTTTACGTCGCCAATGAGCCTCTTAGCTCTGCGCTCCACCGAGTCACTCTCTATCCACTTCTCTCTGTCTAGAGCTACTAAGGACCAGTTCTTGTTGAAGGAGTCTCAAAGGGCAAGAAGGCAGTTGAGATATTGCTACAATATTAATAATAAATATCAACTGTGTATTTACGCAATTATAATCTAACTAGCTTATGCCCGCGGCTTCGCCCGCGTGAATGTGGGAAAACTATACGTATGAATCCTTCCTCTTGAATCACTCTATCTATTGATGAAAACCGCATTAAAATGCGTTAAGTAGTTTTTGAGATCATCGCGAACATGCAGACAGAAGCGTCGGGGGACTTTGTTTTATAATATGTAGAGTGATTTGATTTAGCGGCCTGACTCTATAAAGCAATAATACTTATAAAATAAGCACTGATTGGAATTTAATTAAGCTCAGGCAGAAGCTCCATAGTCTGTCGGTTTTTTTTTTTACATAATAACTTAAACTACTAAATATTCGATAAACTCTATTCTTAGCAAAAACAGTAAGTAATCAACTTCCGGTCAAGAGTGAGTCGGACTCGCGCACCGAAGGTCCCGTACCATCATATATTCATTTTCGTTGTGAAACGTGAAATGTTTTTTAAAATTTTCGTCGGCGAGAACTATATTCGTCAGAGAATATTAACACTGCGGTGTAGAATATTGCAGTTATAGGTCAGCGCCATTTCTTGACCTATAGTGGAACTAATGTAATTTTTGTTGATGATTTATGAAGTGTGCTATTTAGAGACATCGTTTTATTTTTCCTGTAATCTTTACATAAGCTTCTATCACATAGAATAATTTCAGATTTTTCTCTATGCAAACTGGGGAGATAAGGGGGGAACGGTATTTTTTTTACATTTTTCATCAAAGGTCAAAAACTATGCGGCCTAAAAAAATATATATTTGAGAATGTGCAAACAGCGCTCTTTCATATGATACCCCACATGCCCTAGTAGCCTCACTTTGAAATTTTAAGACCCCTTACAGTCCCTGTTGCAAAAAAAAATCTTATTTGCAAAATAGCTGGGCAAACGTCATCTAAAACTATTCCAAATTTCAAGTTGATAGCATTAGTAGTTATTGAGATATCCAGCTGTGACAGACGGACAGACGGACAGACAGGCTGAGTCGCACCATAAGGGTTCCTTTTTACCATTTTGGTACGGAACCCTAAAAGAGGCATAATTCACCGATAAGCATATCTATTTACTTTTTAAAAGGCAACAGCGTAGGAAGGCCTTCAACCAAACTCCTGCGCTGCCCACGTGTGTCCGTGTGTGAGGAACATTAAAATATGTAACAGTTGTATAATGCACGCGAGCCGAGTGGCCGGCGTCCTTGCCACGCCTCTTGTGCAATGCATTCGTTGTAATTATAGGCACTACCTTGCCTTAACTAGTTTTGTTATAAAAATATCTTTTAAGAAAATGTTGTTATTTTTCAGATTTTGTTTTTACTTTTTTAGTGACTGGTTGACGGTTGTGAGTGGCTCGTAACTTATTTCAAATAATAGAAACTTTCCGTGATGAAGTACCAATTTTAAGACGAACGATTAGCCTTAGCTTCAAGCTAATAAATATTTGTTTTCGACATCAATTCTAGATTATGATTGAAAAGGATTAGAGATTATACAAGATGGAGATAACAATTCGACAATAAATCAAACTGCGTATCGAATGACGTTCCCAGTCTGCATACGAAAATAATTCAATCAAAAATATCCTATAGTATTGTCACTAAAACTAGTCAAAGATTGGCAAAACCCATAAGTCAGCCCATCACTCATCATTCTCCTGCCCTTGTCCCAAGTTATTTGCGGTCGGCGCAACATGTCTTTTTCTTCCATACTTCTCTATTAGTCGTCATCTCGGTAGTCACTCCCTTTCTGGCCATATCATCTTTCACACAGTCCATCCATCGTTTCTTTGGTCTTCCCTTACTCGTATAGCCCTCTACGTTCATACTCAACACTTTCCTGGCGACATTTTCCTCATTCCTCCGCATCACATGCCCATACCAGGACAACCGATTTCCACACAACTTTTCAGTCACCGGTGTCACTTTCAGACTTCCTCTTACATACTCATTTCTTATTCTATCCATTCGCGTAATACCACACATCCCTCTTAGCATTCTCATCTCGGCTGCATGCAATTGCCTTTCATTCATTCTTTTTATGGCCCAACATTCTGATCCAGCCCATCACTACCATTAAGTTTGTTAAAAAAAAAAAAACCTGTTTTTTTTAAATTTTGATATTAGATTTATTTGATAGTTCCAAAATACTCTTATGCCAGTGTTTTCATTAATTGTCGTGTACACCTGTACGTCTAGTAAATAATAATCCTAATTCAAAAAGTACATGCCTGGACTGAAAAAGTCAAACCTGTCATAGTTTAATTTACCACCTCATTAGCATTAAGTCTTTCTCTATCTGACGTAATGGTGCCAATTCTCTTGTTCAATAACCAAACTAAAGTTAGAGAATCGCTATCTTTTACTAACAGGCAACGCGAGAAAAGGACGGCTATAGTTATGAACTAAGTTAGAGATGTCAAACTAGTTTACGCCTTGCGCTTCACCGTGTCTTTATTCGACATGTTTTTACGTGTCGTCTGAATATTAATTCCAATTTCTACTTAATTTAAGAGCTCTAATTTACGTCCGTCTCTTTCTTGTTTTATTAGAGAGAGAAAAAGTTAGCAATAGCTTAAATTAAGTTTAATTTGTGTACAACAGAATCGGCACCATTGTCCCCAAAAGTTATGTTTTATTTACTTTTAAGTTCAAAACCAGTTGTACCCATTGTTCCTAAGTATTACGAGACCTACCTACAAGTTTCCATAACTTAGTCTAGATCGTGCCCGCCTACACTGATATTGATAATGCAAATTGAAATTATTGTCATTTCCATTTTAGAAACCGTTATTAATAAAATATTGTATGCAACAAATAGAATTGAAATGCCCGAAGGCTTTTTTTGGCACCAAAAAGTGCGTAGGACAGACTTCAAATCAAAATCAAAAGTCATTTATTCAAACTAGGCTGAGAATCAGCACTTTTCGAACGTCAAAATTACATAAGACAGTCCCCCAAAACGCCCGCCCTTCACCACTTCCTAGTGCTTTAGCTGAGGAGAAGAAGTGGCGCAACAAACTCCCCAGCAGCACAGCTGTCTGTTCAGTTAAAAAAAAATCTGTATAACACAGCGCAAAATAATATATCTAAGTACATTACGCGACAAAAACATTAAATTGAATTTAATTATTTGCTTATAAGTCAGCTAGCACACGCCAATACACAATATAAACAAAAATAATATATATTATTAGTTTAGTTAACTTGAAGGCACTAAAAGAGATCATGGCATGGCATGGTCATAAATGCGTACATAAACTATAGATCAAAATTGAAAAAATTAATTACAACTTCGTTTTTAACTCAATTTTACTGTCGTGAGCTTATTCCATTGATTTTTCAAGCAACGGAAAATGTGTGAATATGGGATCAAAACTAATTCATAATTCGGTTCATATACAACCGCGGCAATAGTAATAACAACTGCATCTAAGTAATAGATCTTTACCTAATAAATTGCCGATTTTTGAAACCGGCTAGTGTGAAGATCAATATCTTTCATTCTATTTAGAATTCCAAATTCAAATTAATTTTATAATCGTCATTATCTTGTACTTTATGGAAGCAGAATCGGAAAAAGGATATTGTTTTGGAAGTTATCAGCGTCGAAACTTCCATATTTCAACACTAATTTTAACGCAACTTTCGAGTGTAAATAAATAGCTTTCGGAATACGAAAATGGTAAAATTGTTACCGTATAGGCATAGATAATTTATTCAAAAATTTAAATAACTTTATTTTCAATAAATACAGTCATCTAGTAGTTTTTTTCATAATATCTATACGCCCAAAAGTCTGTTCACGAAATTTTACGCAGTAAAGTAACTCATCGTCCATTTCGTCGTCAAATAAAACTAAATAAATAGATAAATAAACTAAATAGCATCTATATTAGCCACGCCACCAACGAGTTCGAGCCGCCGACTAGTGCAACCTTAATATCTCAACTAAAAAGGGCATCCCAACTCCCAAGCTAGCAAACAGTTGTCACAGTCAAGCAGCATATATAATATGATATAACTAATGTTTCAGATAAGACGCATAAGTGCAAATTATATGATAGCGCTCCATTACCGCCTCGCTGATATCGGGTACATTTTCCGCAATGATGACGTACCTGTAAACAAAACACAGTGTTGTTAGTACCTTATCTAGGTGTTGTAAATATGGCGTAGTATGCAGTGTTGGTTTAGTTGCGCGAATATTTGTAGCTAATTCTTCCTCGTAAACACAACTTGTTTGTCTTTTCACTTATTTAGTTCTGCCTCGAATGCTACTTTCAATATTAGCTTTAAGCCGGGTATTGGCGTTGCGGGGTATTGAAGTTATTGTCACGGATTTGACTATAATAATTGGGATGAATTTATCCCAAGTACAAAATTAACATTGTAGTTGAAAAATATGTTCTCCCATACATTCCAACTGCAAATATAAGTTTGTACGCACAATATTGAGAGATTTACCATGTTATTTTAAGACCATAGACTGCTTGTAAGTTTTCCTGTAATCTATAGATAAAGAACTAATTTCTTTATTATTTTTCCAAAATTATAGGCTCAGTAGTTTCGGAGATACCTAAGCGGGAATTGTAAATTTTCGTCTATTTTTTTAAATAAGTTTAAAACAGTTTATTTTAAAATTATTAAAAAAAATATAAATTTGATCCTCACAGTAAACCCTTTCATTTGACATGTCACACGGTACACTTTGCAATACATTTTTAATTTTCTTATTTGCCCCCCAAAATTGACATATTCAAAAATCTATAACGATGATCTATATCTATAAAATATAATAAATCTATAAAATTTATTAACGTTACAAGACCGTGTTTGGGTCACAAAAATTCATAAGTGTACTAAATTTCAACTTAATCGGTCCATTAGATTCGGAGCAAATTGGCTGTGACAGACGGACAGAGAAACAGACACACGAGTTCCGATTTTTTCCTTTTGAGGTACGAAACCCTAAAAATAAATAAAAAAGGGGTTGATCTGATTGTAAGTGGCTTCCCATTTGGTCCTTTGAGGCGTAAGAGTCGACAAAGGGTCCAGTATCAGCACCTGACCAAATCCCTTTGTCACCTCCACAACCTGGCATACAGCTATCATATCTGTTCTGCTGGTCGGTGTGTGTGTTCCACATGAAGGTCGATGTTCACGTATCAATGGAACGGGATGGAAATGGAAAATAGTATAGACTAGCTTTTGCCAGCGGCTTCGCCCGCGTGTATGTCGGATATTATCCCACGGGAAACTTCTACCGAGATGAAAAGTATCCTATGTCTTAATCCAGGTTATAAACTATCTGTATACCAAATTTCATCCAAATCCGTTCAGCCGTTTTTGCGTGATTGAGTATCAAACATCCAAACATACAAACTTTCACATTTATAATATTAGTAGGATGTACGATAAATAATAAGACTCCCTAGCTCATTTGTACTTATTTATACCTACTACTAATTATCATACGATTTAGTACATCTTACATCATCCAAACCTACTGTCATGCCTTCATGAATTTTTCAAATCTACATTTTAATTCGTAAAGATCTTAGTGCATTCACAATAAGTTTATTTCTCGTGTTTTAGGAATCGAAAAAAATATCAGTATCTAGACCCATTTATTTCGCCTGAGGATCCACAATCCACATCCTTACGACAAAAAGCTGAGCGCCTAAAACATCAATCGAACGTAGACTCACATTTCAATTTAGAGACCTATGTCCACGATAATCCCCATTCCCGTTACCAATCTTAATAAATAAAAATCCAAATTATAATTGCGTGTATAAAAAACTGTGAAACATAAATCAAGTATTGCGTTGTATCATAAATATCATTTGAATTTGATGCTGACATTAGATATATCCCGTGGGTACGTCGTGGGGATTCCGGCCGATTGGTTTCGATTCAAAATATATGCCTCCGATTGGCTGTAATTTCAATATGGCCGACATTTGGTTTGTGCCTTTATGCTTGTATTCAGAGTAGGCAATTTCAAAACGTTGTACTTACAATCTGAACCATAAATAAAAAAAATTAAGATTCAGATATAACGATCGTTGAATGAAAGCTTTGTTTTGAAAGCAGAACCTTTGTGCTCTTCTATCTTTGTGTATTTTTCTCTATTATTTTGTGTGTCCATGAATAAAAATGTAAGTACTGAAGAATTTGTTTAATTTTGGACATACGGATCCTGAACAGTGGATAAGACACTCATGAGAAATTAATCAAATGGCAAATTGAACATTACAGAATCATTTCAATTAGCCATATTTCCTCTAAAATGTTCTACTATACTGAGCCACGTGTCTGAACTCAAAATAGATGGCACATATTTTCCCACAAGGCCGGAAGGAGAACCTACGTGGAACTAACCACAATGTTAAAATTGTTCAATGTGCTATGGAACTGTACAACGGCTCGTATCCACTATCTCTACTGAACACTCCGGAATAAAAGAAGAACTATATATAGGGTTGCTACAACTAAGTTTTCCTTTATTTAGTGAATATTTTTTTTTATCAAACTGGTCGGTGATATTTTTAAAATTTGTTCTGCTTTCAAATAAACTTTTATTGTTTTGCTGTCTGTTTTTAAATATTTTCTTTTTATTTTTCTCTCTCTAGCTTCATCGAGTGCTTTCAAATGGATAGTCCTACATGCACCGACCATCGAAAACCAGCTTTTTCGAAGTAATTTAAGATCGAAACGTCTCAGCCAACATATTATTTCATTTTTGTTTTGAGCGTTTTCGTTTGTCATCGGGATGCCTAAGTATAATACCATACCTTTTGAATTTATTTACCTACATTATTATGAAGATGTTCATGGAAGAGGGTGTTAATATCTCCTAAATTTAACCATTTGTTTATTATCATAGAACCTATCACGTAACTCCCAATCAAATATCGCATTCAATTAGTGCCATGAACTTTAAGTTTATCTTATTCAATTACATTTAATTATGTACAGACGCCAGCACATCAAGCTACTACAATCTGTCAGATTTCTTTAATAGATTTTCGACTTTATTGCTAAAGCATTAGGTTCAAGGTTGATTGGGAAAATCTGACAGTTTCGGGTAGGTTGACCTGCTGGCGTCTGTACACAAAAATTACGGCACCCCTTCTTTTCGCATAAGTACAGTTTTTTTCCTAATATTCTTTGGCATAGCTATTTTGGTATATTTTTTTTACCTTGCCATAATTGTTTTTGGCATACAGTTTCATTTTAGTTGACATAATTATCTTGTAGGCTAATTTACCTGACCCGAAAAGCCTAATCCTAGACGTTCGACGTCAGGGGCACACCGAAAGTTCGGTTTGGTTAGGTTCCATTTTATTTAAATAATTTATGCGTAAGCTGTTATGCGTACAAATTATGCGTCAATATAATTAGGATAAACAAAAGTATGCCATGTTAAATTATGGCATAGAATTTTATACAAATGGATACTGAACCCAAAATTACTTGTATAATTAAAGGACCTTTTGTCATAAAACGAATTCCGTAAGCATTTACATGCATTTATAACAAAAACAACGACATTAAATTACCAATAACATATATTTTTTATTTAATTAGGGACTTTTATAATCACAATGCGTATGACAGACCCTTCGTACCCTAAACACACACTGCTACAGTTTACATTTGGGCCTTGAACCTGAACAGACTCTTCGCATCATCACCATTTGATTGAGAGAGAATTCTATGGAATGTGCCTATTTCAAGCCGGTTCAACCTCAATACTTCAAACAGATAATTTCTATTAGACTCATATCTAGCACAGTCCATCAATAAGTGATGTAAGTCTTCCACAACTCCACACTCCAAAATAACATGCATTAACATAAATTAAATATAACGGTATTACAAAAAGTCGGGACAGCCCTGAACGTTTAAAGGTCGTTTCGTTCTATTTTTGAACTCGTTTATAAGATGTCCGTTTTAGTGAAATAAAAGTACAATTATTGTGATTATCCTTGTTTTTGAGACCTAATTCGAAGTTGAATTACGGCTTCGGTGTTGTTGAAACACGAGATTTTTTCTTCTTTGTTTTTCTAAATATTATTTTGAGTTAACTGGAAGTGGGCAGGGTAGATAAACACTTTTGAATGTGATACTGTATATTGATTCATTGCGGTTTGACATAAGAATTATTTAACAAAAGCTGTCAATTCACCATTTTTATTCCTCAAATTTTAATAATAGTTATGTGACGATTGAGAAATCGACCGTTATTTGTTTTTTCGTTGACGTCCCGTGCGATGGACAAACATTGGATTGGACTATATTGTTTTGAGTAGGTTTTTTGTGATTATTCTCATTAATTTAATTTATATTAAAAGTTTTATTTTAAGAAACTGTAAACTTGACTGCGACAGCAAGTTGCCAATAAAATACTATTGTCTGTTATTGAACTCGCCTTTGAATACAAATGAATCCAATTGATAAATTCATCGCTTGTCTAATGGTCAATTTATTGGTTGATCAAATATTGGTTCAGATTCCGATTTCTAGCACAGAAATGGCTTTTGAATCGGCTAATTACGCAACACATTTGTATTCAAAATTGCTTTCATTTCCATAGTTCTATAAGATGTACATTGCGTTTTAAATATGTAGCTATACAGAGCTTGAAAACGTTTATATGTGAAACCTATTTTAGAGTGTCGGTGAGCTGGCAAAATTGGTTGGAATATTTAGTTACTTATGTCAGTCAATGGCAAAATAAAATCAAAGTCAAAAAAAATATTTTTTAGGGTTACGTACGTTCATAATGAAAAAAAAACGGAACCCTTATAGGATCACTCGTGTCTGTCTGTCCGTCAGTCACAGCAGATTTGCTCCAAAACTACTGGACCTGGATTGAGTTGAAATTTGGTACACAAATTAATTTCTGCGACTCAAATACGAACGTGTAACGTAAATAAATTAATTTTGATTATGAGGTTCGCTTTTGGGGGCAAAATTTGAAAATTAAAAAAGTTTTGCAGACTGTAGGTACCGTGTGACAGCAAATGAAAGGGCTTGTTATGAGGATTTCAAATATATATTTTTTTTATGATTAAATGAAATAGTTTTAAATTTATTACAGAAAATTGATGAAGATGACCATTCGACACCCCATTATCTCAAAAACTACTGAGCCTAAAATTAAAAAAAAAATACAGAGTTCTATACATACAGATTACAGGAAAATTTATAAGAGAGTCTATGGTCTTAAAATAACATTGAAAACCACTCAAGTCGTGCGTACAAACTTACATTCGTAGTTCGAATCTATGGGGGAACATGTTAAGTTTGTATTTGGGATAAATTCATTCCAACTACGGAACCGCGAAACGTACTCGTCCGTGTGCTTGTTATTTAATTGACTAATAATAATAAAGCTATTGTTAAGTTATAAAAAGTGCACAAACATTATTATTATAGTGCATATAACCAGTGACATTATTTGCTACGTGAAATACGATCATTGTGTTCAAAAAACTGCCAAAACGTGAAGACTGTGTTTGTTTACAAAAAAACAACATTACAGCAACAAAAGTGATACAAAAGACAATTAGCGAACTAATTTCGACTCAAACTAATTTATTACAAGTAAAGACTTACTAATAAGTGTAAAAAAGTGCTTAAATACTAACTTGAGCATTTGTTATGAACGTTAAACTTAAACAAAATACAATCATTGCACGGTAATTAACCGCTATTGGTCAAACGGTGGTCGCGTTCCAGACACAAGCTTGGTCATAGTGTTACATATTAGCATCATGCGCTATACTAGCGCCATCTAGCTGTGAGTAGCAGAACTTACTAAAAGCATTCCAAGTGAACAGATTTTGTGATTTTGAGCATCTCAAGTGTTGCCACACTGAAGAAATTTTACCAAATTGGGAATTACAAGATAATTTTGGGTTTTATTAAAATAATAATATTAACTTTTTAGAATGGATTCTTACGAAAACATAACGAATAGAAAAAGGATTCCTACCAATCTAAATTCTCAGATACTTGACTCAACAATCACAAGTCTTCCAAACACATCCCTGGATGAAAATCCCTCATGTTGTGAAGTGATCCAAGCACAAATAAATCAACTAACAGGCGAACTACAGTCGGCTAATAATGAAATCGATGCATTAAACGAAGAAAACAGAAACTTGAAATGTGAGTTGGTAAAATGCCAAAAAATTATAAATATGTATAAAAAACTAGACTTCACAGAAAATTCCCCTAAAACCTCGAGTACGAAAACTAAAAGACAAAAAATACACGACAGCAACAGAGAAAATGCACGCTTACAGTATACGACACCAGAAAAACGCAATCAACTACCAATTAAGGAAATAACATGCACACCGTTGACGGACAATTCAGGAGAGACGGTGCAGAAAGATCACACCAAGAAAAATACAAAATCAAAACAAAAACAGACAAACGAAAACTACTCTTCATCTATTATACAAGACATAACAAGACAAACAACAGAACATTCGCCCAACAAACACAAAATATGCCCAAGTCCACCCCTTAATGACAAGAAAAGATGCAAAATATGCATTTTGAGTACAGATAATAAAAACAAAATTCTAAACATTGCAGAAAACGTTCTTATTCAATCTAAACTCTTGCATTTCATAGCACCTCACGGAGGTACACATGTATTACTAAACGGCATAAAAGAGAAACTATCCAACTTCACATTAGACGACTATTGCATAATTATATTAGGTGAAGAAGACTTTAGATCGACAAATAGCTATTACGACATCATTCTAAGTATCCGACAAGTACTACAAGAAATCAACCACACTAATTTAATTATTTGTACGCCAACATATAAATGCGAAAATTACTCTAACTTATTTAATTCTAGAGTGGAAACATTTAATAACTTACTTTATTTAGATATAATGACGCATGAATACGCATACCTACTAGACAGCAATAAAAATCTTTTCTATGACTATACTACGTATAACAAATGGACTGGCAGAATTAATAATACTGGACTACAAATTATTTTTAAGGATATATTTGACTTAATTGGTGACATTCAATTTAATAACCAGATGATATTGAAAGACACTGAATATAGCAAGGATAATCTGTCAAGCGGTGACCTTTTTCGTCACTAAGCATCTCTATATAATGCACCAAAACATAGCAGGATTATTCAACAAGTCAAACGCACTCACAGTTTGTTTGAATGAACTCATGGAAGAGGGCATACAAGTGGATTTGATATGCGTTACGGAACACTTTATGATGGAAGGCTATGAAAATCACCTAAACATACCTAACTATTGTTTAGCCCCCCACTATAGCAGAACGGATGCTAAGAGAGGTGGATCATGTATCCTTGTTAGAAATGGACACGAATGGAAGGAATTATTGAATATTTCAAAAATGTCAATAACTGGCACTTTCGAATGCTGTGCCATTGAATTAACTAAGTGCAATACTGTTTTTGTATGTTTGTATCGAGTTCCAAATATGAGCAATCTTAATGTTTTTTTTAATAAATTGGAAACAGTCTTACAACACTTAACTGCAAAACGCTATAGAAATATTGTCATAGCTGGCGATTATAATATAGACATGTTAAAGAGGAGCTATCAATCGATTGAGTTTGAGTGCCTTCTACTTAGCTTCAACCTAAACCTAGCAATAAATAAACCAACACGAACTGTGAGTCAAACGTGTATTGATAATTTTGCGCATAATTACAACAAACAATGTAAGACGGAGATCTTGGAGTTTGCTCTTTCAGACCATACGGCTCAGCTATTAAAATGCCCCGTCAATAAAATATATACTATTGATAAATACTGTGCTATTAGACGCAATTACAGCAGGGAAAACATAAGTAAGTTTAAACGTTGTATAGGCAAACTTAGTTTCTCCGAGATCTATGAAACTGATGATCCTAACACTGCCTACAATAGATTTCACGAAATATTTTCTTTATTTTATAACCTATGTTTTCCTAAAACAAAGACTACAATAAATTTAATAAGAAAGCCAAAGTGGGTATCAAGAGGTATTAAAACCTGTAGTAAGAAAAAAAGACAACTTTTGTGGATGTACAGATTAAAGCCAAATCAGTTAAATAAAACTTGCTATAAAGATTACTCTAAGCTTTTCAGAAAAATAATTACACTGACAAAGCGTTCACAGAATAACTTTAAAATTAAAACTTCAGACAACAAATGCAAAGCAGCCTGGCAAATAATAAATCAAGGATTTAATTCACCTAAAAATTATATACTAAAAATCACATCAGATAATGACACAATTACGGACGCGAAACAAATTGCTAATGAATTTAATAATTACTTTATTAATAAAATAAAACCTACACCTTGTTCTAGTAACAAAACTACATTGCCGTTCCTTTATAATAAGAACTCGATGTTCATGGCTCCTTGCACACCACAACAGATACTAAAAATTATATTGGCCTTAAAGAACACAAATAGCGTCGGATGCGATGGCATATCTACCAAAATATTAAAAACAGTAGCGTATGAAATATGCAGCCATTTGTGTCATGTTATTAATCTTTCCACTATCGCTGGCACTTTCCCTGACGCACTAAAAATGGCGATCGTTAGACCTATATTTAAAAAAGAGGATAGAGAGCTCATGGAAAATTATAGGCCTATTTCACTCATTCCAATAATTTCCAAAGTTTTCGAAAAATTCATGCACAAGGAATTAAACGGATACATAGAAAAGAATAATATATTATGTAATGAGCAAAAAGGGTTTCGTGAAAATAAAACTATAAATATGGCAATCTACGACTTTCTATACACGGTATTGACAAATATGGACAAGAGAACACCCGTATGTACTATCTTTTGCGACATGACGCAAGCGTTTGACTACGTAAATCATGACATTCTAATTAAAAAACTTGACGCTTATGGAATAAGAGGTAATGTACTTAATTTAATCAAATCTTATTTAGGCAATAGAAAGCAAAAGACAGAAATAACTAGAATCAATATAGCTACTAAAAAAGAAGAGATATATGTTTCAGATGAACGTCATGTTACCTTTGGTGTTCCACAAGGTAGTGTATTGGGACCTCCTCTCTTTACTTTATATATTAATGACTTGCCAAAATCAACTTCACATCCTATGACTCTATTTGCAGATGATAGTACAGTGACAATTGCTAATAATAATAATGACATGGCCCTATACAAACTTGACATAAACACCACTTTGACATCTATAATACAATGGTTGGACTATAATAATTTAAAGATCAATTTAAATAAAACTAAGATCATGCATTTCAGCCAGCGTTGCACTAGAAATAATTTGGACATTAATATTGATAATAAAACCATTGAAAGCGTTAATACAACTAAATACCTCGGACTAATAATAGACAAAAGACTGGACTGGAAATCACATATAGAGAATCTCTGTAAAAAAATTAGTAGTTCTGCTTTTGCCTTACATTCCCTAGCTGCAGTCGTAAATGTAGATACCTTAATTGTGGCCTACCACGGCTTAGCTGCGTCTCACTTAAGGTACGGCATCATGTTTTGGGGAAATTCTACCGATTTTAACATCGCATTCAAATCCCAAAAGAGATGCATTAGGTCCATGTTTAGGCTAAAGACTGTTGATACTTGTAAACCGTATTTTATAAGATACAAGATATTAACTTTACCTTGTCTGTACATCCTCGAAACTGTAATGTTTGTTAAAGCGAATCCCGAATTATTTCCACGCTTACAGGACGCTGTCCCACGTAATAGACGGGATATGAGCATAATTCGCGTATATCCTGCTAAAACTGCACTCATGCGCAAAAGTATCATCTGCATGGCTCCAACTATATTTAACAAGCTACCTAAACATTGGAAGGAGCTAAATGTCAATGCGTTCAAACGTCAGTTGATAAAGTTTTTGTTGCAAAAAGCATATTATAGTGTGTCTGAATTTTTAGTCGAAAAATTTGTCTGACATTAATTTTATTATAATATAGTTGTAAGTTTGACATAGCAGTTTGGTTAATTTCTTTTTATAATTAATGTGACTAAAATATTTGTACGCCAATATATTATAAGGCTAAACATGACTGGACTGTAATGTAATTTATTATCATCTTGCATGCTTCTGTATGTATTTACCATGTTTATACAAATAAATAAATCTTATCTTATCTTATCTTATCTTAACCCTTCAGTGTGCGTGGTCGGACACGCACGTAGCCGGTTTTTAAAAGTAGGCCTTTAAAAGGTAATTTTGAACAGCGATTTATATATCTGCTTTTGAACGTCAAATGTCATAAGAAAATAGAATTGATTCCAGTTGCCCCTTCCAAAAGGCAAGTCGTTTCGTATGGATAAGAATGAGCAAGAAACTGCATAGTTACTCTAACTTGAAATTCTTAAGACCTATTTATTAATTCCCTTACAAGTCAGAACTCCAATATGTCTCCTGGTTAACAGTATAAGCCGATGTGCTACCTTACTTATCGACTAAAAGTCTAAAAATCAATCATAAACCATAAAGTTGCTATACCAGCAGAATAAAAAAATTCTCCATAACCGCCGAGCGCCGTAAAGTTGCCTACAACTCCGCTTAGGCGTACTGCATACCAAACTCAAACAAAGACAACTCCTGTCTGATAGTTAAAGTGGGTTTACATTGTGTGGTGTGGTGTGTCGTGACGTGCTAAGACGTCATCTGATGTGTATCCAATCTATAGATTTACGTATTAGTTTACTTATTTTTGAATGGCTTTTATGAGTCGACAGATATCATCGTGTGCAAATTTCCATAATTAACACAACAATCCCATAAAAAGGGACGTGCAGTTTTTTCTCGAATTTGAAAGTTATCCGGGATTTATTTCCATAAAAACTTCATTCAGATTTTTACGAAAATTTAAAAAAAAAATAGCCATATCGGTCCAGCCGTTCTCAAGTAATGCGCTTACCAACGAACAATATTTCATTTTTATCTATAATATAGATATTATTTTCGACTACAAACTGGCAGACTATTCCTTTACCCATAGCCTGCATTCAATCCCTTCGAAAACAGGCTCTTGTGTTAACACACATAACAATGTGGATTTATAATTTGTGGCAACGGTGAAATGATTTCTCTGATAAACTGACGACATTCACAACATAACACACCACATTTAAGTGTGACCATAGAGCATTACTACTTTTTTCACACCATACCACAATACATAAGCCCGAGGAGCAATAGGAGCTCGTGGCTAAGTAATAACAGCCGCACGGGTCGATCCATCAGGTTAAGCTACGCTTGCCGGGGTTGGTCTGTGGATGGGTGACCATCTTTTCATACCGAGATTCTCCGTGCCTCGGAAAGCACGTTAAGCCGTTGGTCCCGGATGTCATTCGTGGATTTGTCGTTACGGGTTGTCAGAAGCCTGTAAGTCTGACAACCAGTCTTACCAAGGGGTATCGTATTACCCAGAAACTGGGTTGTGGAGGTCCGATAGGCAGTCGCTCCATGTAAAATACTGGTATTCAGCTGCATCCGGTTAGACTGGAAGCCGACCCCAACATAGTTGGGAAAAGGCTAGGCAGATGATGACCACAATACATAAGCCTAAACCCACCTTTATACACGTCTCGACATAAATACCCGACGCGTATGTGCGTCACGACGTTATATTGCCGTAGCGAACTTGTTTCACCTAATCTACATTAAAGGCACGGGTTCACAGAAGCGTTACTTATTTCACTTTAAATAAAGGTCTTACGTTAAGTGAGAGAGTGAGATACTCAAAGGGATGCAAATGTAAGGAAGGGGGGAGAGGTGAACTACGTAAGACGTAAACGTTCCGAGCACTCTTTATTAAGTTAGTGAGTTTCATTTTGGAGAGAATTTTAAAATACTTAGGTATAAAATATTATAAAAGTTACATAATACATGTGTGTGTGTTTGAGAGAAATATATGAAAATTGTGGAAACTCACTGATGAATATAAACATTAGATGAAACCTAACTAATATTATAAATGCGAATGTGAATTTTTTTGTTTGTTTATTACGCTTTCTAAGCGTATGCTAAGCGTCTGGACCAATTTTGATGAAATTTGATATGGGGATACTGTCAACACTGGGGAAGGACATGGGCTACTTTTTATCGACATACCAAGCGAATGACGCCGCGGCACAGACAGGTATTTGGCCCTAAAAGTCGGACAAAAATATTTTTTGCGTTTTATAGTATTATTAAAGTATTTCGTTCTATTTTGAGGCATAATAGAGTAAAAAAAGGCATACATTATTCTTAACAAATTTTATTTCTAATTTTCATCATCTTCAGAGTCATTTTCAATACTAATATTGCAAATATCATTTTCCTCTAAAAGATTCATGGTATCCGCTGAAAGAGGATTCTTTCTTTTATGTTTAGCGTTCCTCATTCCCGTCAGCAAGGGGTCTGATGTCAAGAGCAACCTATTTAAAACGTCTGTGTTGCAGGCTACTCTCGAAAATTTTCGGGCGTAGTTTAGCCGAAACGCTCGGATGTGCTTATTGCGGGCTTCTGCAGCTTCTTCAGACAGTTGCCCGATTGGCAGAATCGCCTCCTTTATCACGGCTGCCCCATGACTCAACACCTTATGTAATGTCGGCGACATTGGATGAAACTTGTACAAAGAAACGTACAATTCAGCAGTTTCTTTGCAGTAAATTTCGAATTTTTGGATGTTAATTTTTATCCCGCAGCACATGGTGTCTAGGATGACTTTTAATCGGTAGATTAAATTCTGGTCAATCCCAGTTATTTCTGCAGCTTTCTCGTATCGAAAAATCGCCTGCTGGTATTCCCATCATTCGTGTTTCCAAAGTTAGCCTTTGGAATATCTACTAATAATCCTAGTTGTTCACGAAACTTGGTTTGGATTTCTTTTTTTCGTGTCTCCACTAGTTTCTTCTCTTCGGCAGTCAGACGAGCCCTCCACTTCATGACTGGTAATTTATAAGCTACATGCAGTATGCTCTCGAAAAATCTTATTCGAGCGTGCAGCAAAGATAGACCAAATCGCATGTTTTCTGTATTGCAGGGCCTTCCTTTTGTAAGGTCGTTGAAATCGGAGGATGTGGCGCCACATATGTAACATCTCATGGTTGACTTGGTATGGGTTGCTGCGTTACATACCTTGCCGTCCACCATGGTAAAAACTATTTTATGTTTGACGGATATGTCGTCGATCTTGGTCTTGGTCAGTTCTTTTATTTGATTTTCTACGTACTCGATTTCTTCATTAGTCACGTCAGTGTTTTCTTTCACAAATCGTATGCGTATTGGTCTGCAATATCGTGGTGATGATGGAGTTGGGTTTTGCCATACAATTTTTCTTTCCGTTCCATAGACTAGTTGGAGTGGAACGACAGAACTTTGAAAAATGTTGTCGTCGGAATCAGTCTCATTTGCAAATTTCATTTTATATTGAATCTGCTGAGATCCGTCACAGCCCCATTTGCTGATGAGCAGAAAGGACTGCTTTTCAGATTCAGTCAGTTGCTCCAAGACCTCCTCACCAAGATGCAATAATAATCGCTTGATGGTGTGATCCATTAAGCTTTGTACCATTACTTCGGCACAGGTCTCAGTTATGCTGTGGATTTCGGGGTAACATTCTTTCTTCAACTTCTTTAGAATCGAATAACATGGGTAAAAGCCTGGATTCGTGTCTCGAACCACTTCGTATTGGGCCTGGGTAAGCCCAGCTTCAACAAACATAAACAGGGAACGAAGGTGTGCCAATTTCGTTGAAACTTCTTTTTCTTGTGCAGCTGCTTGTTCTTTTATCGCTGCTGCATATTTTTTTGCTTTCCGGGGGCTTCTGGTAAGGACCTTTACGACTTTTGATGCTTCGACTTCGCCACTTTCTCGCAATTTCATTTGCGTTGCGTATGCCAGCACATCTAAATCAGATGTTCGAAAATTTTCAGTTTTTCGCCTTTTATTCCTTTCACATAAATCTGAAAACGACTTTTGAGGTCTACCTGGACTTAATCCTATAACAAAAGATAAACCTTTAGTCACTGATAAAATTCCATGAAATGTATAATAATGTTCGAAACAAAAGAATTGTTAACGTAAATAGGTACCTGCTTTTGGTAGCGATATGGTGCCCTTGAGCCATTCTTTGTTCACTTCTAGGAATCTGGCTTTGGTATTGCGGGCAGCTGACCATTTCTGCTTGAATTGGTGACGTATAATTGACAACTTGTGCTTTGCGTCGGCAATGTTTGGGTCATCTTCAGAGTATTGACGGAGAAGTTCCAACTCCATAAATTCCATCTTTTCATTGAAAGTTGAAGCATTGGAGCGTTCCATGATAGTTAGTAAATCGTTTCTAGTTAATACCCGCATCCCAGAAGAGCCTGGAAACAAGATAAACTAATTTCCATAAAAAAAAACAACACGTGGTTTTTTGAGTCCATGCAAAAAAAATTTGCCAAAAATGGAGGGGTGCGTTAGGGTGGCTGTTTTACGTAGTTTAGAATACTATAGAGTCTATTCTAAAACAAACCATATAAATTTTTACTTAGAAATGCTCAGAAATACTTTAAAACGCTTAAAGATTTTTTGAAATGCGTATTTTATAGGACTTTTTAAGAATTAGTTACTAATGGAGCTAAAGGTACGAAAACTCCCTCTTTCCATAACAAAACTAAATAAACTAATAAGTACATACCTGGTTGTATAAGATCCATAGTAGAAATTCAAAAGAAATTGACTTTTTCACCATAAATTTAATATTTGAAAACAATGAAATTTGAGCGTATCGAATAATTACACGACCACGGCAAGCGAACGGTAATTTCCGACTGACCGCATGGAGCGGGGGAAAGGCTCTAGCGCGTCGGATTCACGCTATTGGTAGGAGGAGATACCATTGTATTTCGAGGAATAATAAAAAACGGCGTCTAACTAAAACAAAAAAAATGGATTTCGCCCGACTTTTAGGGCCAAATACCTCTCTGTGCGCGGGTGGAAGCTAGTAATTGATTAAAGAAATATAAATTCGTTTAACTTCGAAAAATGATGGTAAGTTTTATAACTACATTTCCGTATGTGAATATTGAAAATTAACAGTGTCGTCAGGAAAGTTTTGAGTAGGTATGAATGTGGATGGGTTTAAGACTAGGAGAAGACCAAAGAAGCGATGTATGGACTGCGACTGTGGATGATGACTAATAGAAAAGTATGGACGCAGACATGCTGCGCCGACAAAAAATAAGTTAGGAATAAAACTTTTTAGCAAAAAATAAAACCGACTTCCAAATCAAAACACTACAAAGTAAAAATAACATTAACTTCGGTAGTCGGTGTCTTTGGCTTTGTATTTCCATGTTATGCCACCGACTACCGAAATTAAAGTTATTTTTCACTTTGTAGTGTTTTGTTTTGGGAGTCGGTTTCATTTTTTGCTAAAAAGTTTTTATTTTTCACTTTTTAGTTGTGGTACCTACCCCACACAAATTCGAATATCACTATCTGCTATGTAAATAACAGTGGTAGGAAGTCATTAAAACATCATCCAGATAAATTAAGTGGGAAAAATTCGCATTATTGAAGCTAACTCAAAAACTACCCAAGCAAAGTTAATAAAATTTGTATGGAAGCACCCTTGGCATATCTCCTTTCCAGCAAAAAATAATCATCAAAATCGGTTTATAAACGACAAAGTTATCCGCGAACACACATTAAAATAAATATATATATATATATATATATATATATATATATATTGGTCGAATTGAGAGACCTCCTCCCTTTTTTAGTCTACTTTTTCCTCCTCCAACGTGGTCATTGGAAGTATACCCTTTCAAAGAAAAAAAAAAAAGAATTTTCTAAATCGGTCCATCCGTCTTTGAGTAATCGCGTAACAAACATACAAAAAAAAAAACATACAGACGAATTGAGAACCTCCTCCTTTTTGAAGTCGGTTGAAAAATAAGAGAATGATGAATAGTGTTATACAGAGGTGAACCTTAGTATATCCACATTTCGCCAGTTATTTTTAAGTCCCATGTAATAGAGGGTCAGCCTATTGCCATCAACCGAGCACGAATCCTAACTCAAGGCTGCTACTGAGATATTCAACACTGCACGATCTGGGAATTGAACCCAGGACCTCATGCCCAGCAGCTTACGACCACTAGACCACTAGACTTCAGATGTAATGATAATGATCTCAAAAGAATCAAATAAAAAAAAATCGAGGAAGCTAAAAATTGTTCCCAGTATCTAAGTTACAACAAATCCTAACTTCAACATTACCAATATCTTGTTTCTTGGCCCGCGGGTAATATATCGCACCTTGATAACAAAAGTGGCATTATCAAAATTATGTTTTCTAAATAACTCCATAATTTTCTGGCATTTTCAGTACCTACTTACATAATTTAAAGTAAGATCGTCAAATTGCAGTCTTTTATTTCAGTTATTTGCTAAGACATTGACCAAAATGCTGCGTAAAAAAGCTTTAAATGGACATACTGAAAAATGTTAATTTTTGTATAACGCCACTTTTGTTTTCAAGGTGCGATATCTCCAGCAATCATGTCGACAGTCATGTACGGTATATGTGTTTCTTTATTACAACGTACGGGTAATACGGCTCCATGGATTCTGTTGTAAAAATGAAGGTTCATTTTGGTGAAGGTAATACAACGTATTGTTGGGAGTTACGCGTTTATTTTGTTAGTGAATATCTAAATTAGTTTTAGGAAATTTAGCCTTTATGTATTATAATTTATAACATATATTTTGGATGGATAAAATAAAGGTAAATTAATATATATTTTCACTACGCACACGAACCTAAAGCGTAAAATCTTTTCCCCGACACTTCTTTTTACTACTCCATCTTTAGACTCTGATTACTATCTATAACCTTTTCACTGAGACTATTCCAATGAGCCCAAACACGATACCTCTGCTGTAAGTTGAAGAGGGAGTTGTGTATCCTGCAAATTTCAGGTAATGCTGAAGCATCAGTTCGGTTTTTATGTTATTCTAAAATCATTGAAGTAACAAAACCAAACTTCGACTCGATAAAACCTGTGGAAGATGCTCACATCTATTCATCAACTAGAAAAGAGCTTATAATCTTCAAAGGGCTGAATAGATTTTCTTAGCTAAGAACGAGAAATCTAAATCGGTTCGTTCGTTTGGGAGCTACGATGCCACAGACAGACACAGCTACACACGTTAAACTTATAACACCCCTCTGTTTCCGTCGGAGGTTAAAAGGTAAAAGGGATTTTCCCAATGGATTTTATACGAGGGCCTTGCAATACATTTATACTTACCTACAACTGTCATGTTAGAAACACTGGTCTCTAGGAGGGCTATCGACAGTTCACCATATAATATAGCCTATTATATGGTGAAATTATATTTATATGTCTGGTATTCTGTGAAAGAAAGTATGCAAGCGAGTGCACTGTTCCATGTTAGTTTTAAATTAAATTGTATTCAACATAATTATTGTCAAACTGATAATTGTTTCTTTGTTAATTAGTGTTGTACCGTTTTAATTAACTATAAATAAATAAATAATGGTGACTGGTAATTAGTGACCGATACTTAAACATATAATTGTACTCATGATAACAACATTTACTATGGGACCAAATTCGATTTCGCAAAAAAAAAAATCAGCTGACCCATACATTCACATTCGCGTAACTCGTCAAAATGTCCTACATTTTGACGAGTTACGCGAATGTGAATGTATGGGTCAGCTGAATTTTTTTTTTCGCGATTTCAGGTTTGTCCCATTCTCATCGACACGATTAACTGTCGTCCACGACAGTTTTTTTGCAGTGACGACACAGTGACTTTAAACTTTCGATAAAAGGAACAGCTAGAGACGACAGTCGTCCAACAATAAATAATCGTTACGACATCTTGGGAACGCGCCCATACGATGCCGAAACGTAGACTCTGACACTGGCTGGTCCACAAATTCAGGGTCGCTCAGCTATGCTCGGAGTTTCTTTGAAGGATAAGATCATAAATGAAGTTACCCCCAAAGTAAGTGACGTGTAACTGAAGTGCCAGTGGGCCGGCCATGTTTGTCGAAGTTTATTATCTTCTACGTAGATTATCGAGAACTAACAGCTCAGTACCTAAGTAAGGCCAGTACACTTCCTAGAAAAATGCTCAAATCTCACTTTATTTTTATTTGAGCCTTGATATACTATGTAAAATTACAACCTGCCTCCTCCGATTAAGGAGGAACTTGCAACATAAATGATAATAAGCAAACACATTTAGTGATAACATCTAGCGTCTAGCGGGTTCCTTTGAGACTGATCTGATGTAAGTTAGCTTCTGTTCTGCATGAACTGAGTACGTGACACGAATATACAAGGTTTTATTTAGTTAAATAACGTGGGTGTGTTAGATAAGAGTTATTTTACTGTGTTAGAGTTGCGGGATGGTTTGTCTTGAAGGAGACATACAAAGCATCGTTTTAAAATGGATTATTTTATACCAATATTCAGTAAAAAGGCATGAAACAGTGAATAAACACTAGCCACTAGCCATAATCGTAAATAAAACAGAATTTGTAGGTAGGTACGGTAAAAATCGCCAATGAGATCTTGACTTTACTTCGGGATCTAGGCTAATAAATCACAAGCTGTTCACATTAGACTGTGTTATATTTAAAAGAACTTTCTATATTGTTTATATTTCAAAACAAATGCGCCTATATTGGCCAGAGGGCCAGTCTCGTTTTTCTTTTTATTTTATTTTTTATTTGAGATGGGTTTGCTCTTGACTCTAGTTGACTTCTCCCTAGAATCAAAGCTATCAAAGTGACCGTTCGAATGTCATAGATATCGCCAGCCTGATATATTAGACATTAATATTATGCACTACGAGTACTAGCTGACCCGACAAACGTTGTCCTGTTAAAATTTCAATTATAATTCATACAAAATTCCCATAGAAAATGCACTTTCAGTTTTCCCGAATTTTCCAATTTTCCCGGCAATTTTTAAACATTTTCTTTCATACAAACCTAGTCCTGACAATTACAAATACAACAAAAAAAGAATTTGCCAAATAGGTGCAACCGTTCTGAAGTGATGCGCGTACATAAATTCGACTATTGATTTTTATTTAAATAGATAGATAGATTAATTGAAACCACATATTCAGGACACGGTTCTGGAACCCCGGGGTAGAAATTTTTCGTAGGTTAAAAAAAAATGCTGTTCCATACATATTGACTGCGTACATATTTCACTATTGTAGGAGACAGCAGATTTTTTTTTAATAACTGACATGTTAATTTGGAATCATGAACTGAATACGTGGTTTCAATTAATGCGATAGATAACCTAATCGCCACTCTGTATCAGAACTATATGAATCATATTTTATGCAAAATAAAGATATTCATAATATCTAAGTACTAAATTGACTACCAAACAATAAGTAACCTTAAGAATGTCATAACATTACTTTCCTCATTACCAGAGATTGAAATCCTAATATTATAAATGCGAAAGTAAGTTTGTTTGCTTGTTTGTTTGTAACCTTTTCACGGCTAAACCACTGAACCGATCATCCTAAAATTTTGCATAACGTTGTCAGGTGTACAGACACGGACATAGGGTACCTTTCATCCCGAAAAAAATGATTGTTCCCGGGGAAAACAAAAATAATAGATGGCGCCACGCGTCTTTAGAATCATGGTTGAATTATATTATTATAGAAACTTTAGTAGTGTATTAGGTTTTTTTTTTTTATATATTCTGTGAGTGTCGATAGATCGGTTTTTAATCCTCCTAACTATCCTAACTAATATTATAAATGCGAAAGTGTTTGTTGATTACGCTTTGACGCTAAAACGGCTTAACGGATTTGGAAATTTGGCACTTGAGCAGACCATGACCTGGAGAAGGGCGTAGGCTACTATTCATCCTGGATCGCAGACGAAATCGCAGGCAACCGCTTGTAGAGTATAATTATCTAAACTTCGAGGAAAGAAGTAACAAGAGTGGATAATACCTCCGATAAAATCCCGGAAAGATATGACTATTAAATCTCGGGATTTAAGAAATTGTGAATTGCTTATTAACCGACTTTCAAAACGAGGAGGTTCTCAATTCGTCGGTATGTTTTTGTTTTTTTTTTTTGTATGTTTGTTACGCGATTACTCAAAGACGGATGGACCGATTTGGAAAATTCTTTTTTTGTTTGAAAGTGTATACATCCGAGGTGGTCCCATATAAATTTTATTAACTTTGCTTGGGGAGTTTTTGAGTTAGCTTCAATAATGCGTATATTTCCCACTTATTATATGTGGATGATGTGATGATGTTTTAATAACTTCCTATCACTGTTATTTACATGGCTATGTCTACAATTATTGTGCTCAATTATGTATTCGAATTTGTGTGGGGTAGGTTCCACAACTAAAAAGTGAAAAATATAAAAACTTTTTAGCAAAAAATAAAACCGACTTCCAAAACAAAACACTAAAAAGTGAAAAACAAAGACACCGACTACCGAAATTAAAGTTATTTTTCACTTTGTAGTGTTTTGTTTTGGAAGTCGGTTTTATTTTTTGCTAAAAAGTTTTTTTTCACTTTTAAGACAATCTGAACAAATTAAATATTTATAGTAAATAATAAATAATTCGCAATTTCTTACATCGCAAGATCTTATCGTCATGTTTATGATTCCGGGATGTTATAGGAGGTATTATTGACTCTTGTTACTTCTTTCTCGAAGTATAGGTATTTATACTCGACCTACTCCGACCTCTGCTCATTAAATAAAAAGGACGAATCTACAGAAATATTGAAACAGAGAAAAAAATATTATGTCCTGTTTAAAATACACAATACAAAGGCAGATGCGTCTTTTAATAGTAAGAATTACTAAGTTTTCGTTAAGTTTACGCCAATATAAACATACTGGTGATGCGTGTTTTTTCCTGATTCCGAATATGTAATTTATAAATACACAGATTACTACAGATTACTTCGGTGAGTGTACCCAAGAACTCCACGACCTCATTCCACCGGCCCCCTTTTACCATCGGACATCTAGACGCACTGCCAGTTACCATCCTTACCTAGTTGCTATTCCACCAATTCGCACTAAGCGCTTCCAAACGTCTTTTATAATGCGCACAGCAAAAGAGTGGAACTCACTACCTGCGTCTGTGTTTCCGAGCGCATACAACCCTAATCTCTATAAAGTGAGAGTGAACAGGTTTCTTCTGGGTAAGCTCACTCCATCGTCGACTTTGTCTCTGTCACCTCTGACCTAGACTAGAGTAAAGAGCAAACGCATCTCAAACAAAAAAAAAACTATTTTCGAAAAAAAAAACATTAGATACGTCTTTTTCCTTATGACGTCAGCATTGCACAAAACACGAAAACAAAAAATCCCACAATAACAAGCCACATCGGTTTTTCCGGCAACCAATACAACAATTTACCAGTAGTAAGTCAGAACTGAACATGATATTCAAATGACATAAGTACACAAACAAAGATCTTCTGAGAAATAAAAAAAAACATTTCTTTGAAGTACTCCCGTAAATTGACTAGTATGTAGGTACGTACACGTTTATGTTGTTAATGTCTCTGGTGGATTTAGCGTTGCGGTGGGAATAATATACCTACTCTAAGCTAAAAAATAACATACGGATCCGGCAAAAAAAGCGTGACCTATCTTATGATAAAAAAGTCAGTCCATAGGCCTCACCGAGCTGGTGGTATATTTAAAATATTAAAACTATATACATAATAATACCTTTCAAACAATGGTTTAGTCCATAGCGGCCTCAGAAATCGAAATCAATCTGCCTAGCCTTTTCCCAACTATGTTGGGGTCGGCTTCCAGTCTAACCGGATGCAGCTGAATACCAGTATTTTACATGGAGCGACTGCCTATCTGACCTCCACAACCTCTAGGTAATACGATACCCCTTGGTAAGACGGGTTGTCAGACTTTCGGGCTTCTAATTACCCGTAACGACTGTCAAAGATCCTCGAATGACAGCCGGGACCAACGGCTTAACGTGCTTTCCGAGGCACGGAGGAGTCTCGGTATGAAAAGATGGTCACCCATCCACAGACCAACCCCGTAGCTTAACCTGCGACCCGTGCGGCTGTTATTACTAAGCCACGAGCTCCTCTCAGAAATCAAAATATGTATGGAATATCTATAAAAAAAATCTGATTTAAAACCATAAAACTACTAAAAACGCTAAGAATAATCTGTAAATTTCTCTTTACTTCTTTATACCAGAATAAGCGTTAGTTCATAAGAAATCAAAATTTCATAATTAACACCTTCAGCGCCATGTGTATCGTTATTGCACACACTGTGTCTCAACACTCGTGTATCATTTTAGATACACAGCACTCTAGTTAGTTTCGACTTTGTGTATCATTCATGCACACACTTTCTATACATTAGATTAGACCATTAAAAGTCGTTTGGAACTTTTGTTTTCTAAAATGGATGAGACAGTCACCAGAGACTTGGCGTAGAGGGTTTTAAAAAAAATTATCAAGACTCTAAATAAGCTTAATTACAACTGCCACATTGCTACAGAATGCGATGCATCGCCGTGCTTCTGTATATCTAATCTACCAAAACGCAATATTGTGATAGACCTCTTAAAAACACGACCAAACGTTAAAAATAGCTACATGTAGCTAGAAGTAACAAAGAATAGTAATAATAGAAATATACTATTTTTAATAGCAATGGTGATTACATCTACAAATAATCTTTATTTTATTGGAAAAACAACCTTTTACTCTTCACGAAATAATTTAATCTTTAAAGGAATCAATCGAAAACTATTGATTTATAATATAATACTTTCACCGATACCGCTGTACCGCGCCTTAGGTATGTGCGCGGCGATACGGGAGCCTAGTACATCAGTGCTATTCTGTACAAATCTCACCGTGAAAACTTAGGCGAGGTGAGCGTGGAGTGAGCTGTCAATAGTGTCACCTAGCATGGAATGACAGTTCACCTCAAGCTCACCTCACCTAAGTTTTCACTGTGAGATTTGTACAGAATAGCACTGCAGGCCGCTCATTCTTCAACGCTCACTGCATCTCACCCCCCGCGGTACAGCGGTATTGGTACAAACTATAAACTATGCCACATCTCTAAACGTGTTTAAAGTAAGCACTAACTATGTGTCAATTACTTGTCATATTAATCACAATAAAATTAACAGATTACAGATAGCTAATGAACATATAATTATAATTTCAATGAAAAGCCTACAATAGACCGGTCAACACTTATCAAGTAATCAAAATTTCAATAAAATTAATCAATATTTGCGCCATAACATTAAGATTTTCAATCAGAAACCACTCTTAATAATACTAAAGTAGTACGAGTATATACACACGTGGGATATCGATTCAGCAATCATTATGCCAATATTTGTGACAGCCAATGACTTGATAAGCATTGGCTGTCACGAATATGAGTAATAGCCAAGAGCAACTGCACCTGAGGAGGCTCTCGTTGAGCAACTGGATTGTTTCAGAAAGTGGCATTTCTGGACATACGAATACGAGCGTATTTGAATCGACGGGAATTGGAATCATTTTGAAGTTATTGCTAATCCATTGCTTCATAAATTCGAAAAATTTGTCTGCTCGACAACGCAAATAACGCAATGAATGTTGAACTGTCAAAATGAAACCCATTCCGATTGATCGATGATTGTGTTACGCAATTAGGGTGCTGACCGCCGGTAGCTTGGACCCGATACCGGTGGGCTCCGGTTTTTTTTTTTATTAATGTTTAATATTGAATGAATAAAGGATAATACTAATAATGTACTGTAATAGCATAGCTTAGCATGACCCGCGCAGAGCACTATCATAAGCAACGATGACGTCAATCAGGGAAGTACCTATTTATTGGAAATGCGATAAAACTACTCAGCAGCGACTTAGGAACTGAGTGCTGTCAAGTAAGTGACATTTGACCAATAGTGCTTTCGACTTGCTTGTTATTGATTTCGTGGTATTATCATAAAAGTAAGCTGTTTTTGTTAGGTTAGGTACTAAAAATGTAGGTCGATTGCCCAACAGCCATGGACAGCACGTAGTTCTCGGAAGTATAACAAATCGTTGTTGCCAGCGAAAAATAAATAAATAAAATTCAACGAAACAATTTTGAAATTTTACTGCCCTTCAAATTAGAATACCGCAATGCGACATGACTTATCACCAGCAGGGGAATGATCATGATGATGAACGCTACTTGGTGGCGTTTGGAAAAGCGACTTGCTCAGAAATATTGGTGTACTGAGATGTGGAAGAAAAAAATACTTAATTTAAATACAAGCAACACAAGCTGTAGTGACAGCTAGATACAAATCAAAGGCCTCATCTATTATCAACATAAAATGACGCGTAAAACACACACACGAGATATGTAAACTTAAAAGTTAAACTCTCAATAGTTATTGATTCGACAAAATTATCTATTTAAGCGAATTCCTTCTTTATGCTCGGTTTCTGAGGTCCTCAGATAAACCCTCGATAGTAATTCACTCGACTTTGATATGGAAACAATAATCATTATCGAATGGATAAACTCCGTTTAAAAATCTCAGAAACCAGGCAAAAATGAAGATCATTTAATAAACAATCACTATTTTTGCTTACATACATTCTATAGTATTAGGTCAAGCCCGACTCATTACATTAAAACACACCTACATTAAGGCACTGCTATTCATTTCTCGATGACATTGAGGTACCTAACTGCGCAGAAGCATCAAATGATGCTCGCGGATATTGTTATCGCATTTAGTTTTTTATGTCTGTTTGTTTGAGTGAAGACGTAGTGGTTTTTATAAGAATTTTAAATTCCGTAAAACGGATTTAAAATTCTTATAAATTTCATTAAATATAACTCGAGTGTGGATGGCTATAAGAATAGGGGAAAAACAAAGAAACGATGAATGGACTATGTGAAAGATAATATGGCTGAAAAGGGCATTTGATGTTATAAGGTTTGCAAAAAGAAAGCCGATGTCACACTTGAAGCAAAGAAGTAAAAGAACAAATATGGACAAAAAAATTCCAATGTAATTTTTGGAGCACTCGAGCACTCCTGCATTTTATTGTGGTTTTCCGACTGGTTTCATACAAATCGAAGTTCTTGATGAGCTTGAGATATGCTCCCAATTAATTCAGTTATTGACATACTCTCTATTATAAATTCATCCAGGGAATTGTCGATCTGAGACAAACCTAAAAAGTATCAATCATATGCCTCCATAATATGAACAGCACTTAGACTTCATCATGCCCTTATCCCAATTTATTTGGGGTCGGCGCAACGTAGCTTTTCTTTCATTTACTTCTCTATTGGTTGTCATTGTATTCAGCAACTTTTCAGCCATATATTTCACTTCCTTTTTCCACACTCCTCCAACACATACACAGACGTATATAATACCCTTCAAATAAATAATAAAAAGTTTATTGATTCATAAACAAATGTTACATTATAGGTATGACACTGGATCCCGCGCTAGGATGCCCTGTGTCGCAGGATCCAGTCTCTTTCGACAGATAATGTGAATAATATAGATAACAAATGCAACGGCTTCAGCATAATTAATTAACTTAGGACTAAAAGGTAACCAAATGTGTGTGTGTGTGTATCTGATGAGTGTAAGTATGTATGTGATGAGTGTGTATGTGATGAATGTGAGTGTGTATGAGATGAGTGTAAATATGCATGTGGTGAGAGTTAGTGTGTGATGATGAATATTTTAACAGCTGAATGATAATCGATTTTCCGTTTCAGCATAATTAAGCATAATAAACTTGCTCAACAGACAGCTAAGTACCACATCATTCTCAGAATAGACAGATTAGACTAGTTGTAAGTGCTCTCACTTACACGATAGTAATAATCTAAACAAATCCATAATTCCTAAGACCCAAATTAACATTAGTAATTATATATGTCTAAACTAGTCTGAAACTAAAAGACTTCAGAAATGATGACGTAATTAGTCGTGAAGCCAATAATTACATAATATCCTTGTCGGGAACTAAGAACCCGCAATCGAAGTCGTTCGTTAATTCGAACATACAGGCGCCTAATTGTTGTGTGGAAATTACTAGGTAAAGGGTCGTTAATAATTTCTCTTTGATAATAGCCGTGTTAATAATTTTATTGATTTAAATTATATTTTATAATTAGATGTATATTGACGTGTTTTCTGGAAACACGAAGACTTAAGGGATAATTTTGGAATGGTAAGTAATTATCATAACTTGTTAGTTCCTTTTCAAAGTTATATGAGCAATCGTTATGCTGTCTGTCCTTAAAATGTAATGTCCTAATGACATGAAACTAGAGCCTAGACTGCCTAGAGTCTACTAAATATACGACAGTGTAATTCAGAAATCCAACAATAACGTAAGTATTGTGAGCAATTAGGTACTTATTTTCTTCATCGATTATTATCACAGTGTCCAAACCTTTAAAATGGATGAACGTGGTAAAAATCAACATAATCACAAACAAAATGGTTTACGCACCAGTAAGTACAGCAATAATGAGCCAACTGCATTAATAGGCGCATTGTAATGACGCAAAAACTTACATTTCAACACCAGACGACGAGCATTCTTAATTACTGAGCGTAGAGCTGTGTTTTGTTTTATTTTGTTTAAGGGTACCCGGTGAAACGAGAATTGCAATTGTCAATTTTTACGTTATTACTACCAAATGCAATAAAATTGAAGCGACTGACAATATTACTACAATAGAAAATGATGGCAATTAATGAATTGCAAATTGATCGTTTGCCTTTTTTTTCGATGGGAAATCACCAAATAACTTCTCCCGCTCTGGGTGGAGCGGGAGGGCGTGTAGACTAGTATAAAAGTTACTGACAGCTGCAAACCATCATTTTTAAAATTAAATATTCTTACGTTACCATGTATATATATATTAGAGGTTATAATGTTCGTTAGGAAAAACACAAACTGCTTTAATAAGTTCAATAGCAAAAGATACAAATTCAATATATGTTTACCAAGCAATAAAACAGCGTTATTAAATAAAAGTATACTATGTATGGCTCCACGCATATATAACCATTTACCAAATTCACTTCTGGAGATAGGTGATTTAAATGTATTTAAAAACAGTATAAAAACAATGTTGCTAAAAAAGCATATTACTCTGTCACTGAATATTTACAGGATAAAGTTATATACTGTTACTCCGTACGATGTTTTAAATAATGTCTTTTATTGTTAAAATTCTAGTTTAGTAGATACCTGTGTATTTGTAAATTTGCATGCCCTAGGGTAGGATATGGCTAATGGACACTATTGTTTGTTTTGAGACCTTTTCTTTTGTACCAATATTCGCAAATGAATAAATGGTTGATTGATTGATTGATTGATAGACTTCTACTGACTAAAACCCACCCGTGTTCCTTCAGATGTAAAAACATCGAGATTTCTGTACTACATCTAAGTAAAATATTAATGTATTTAATACATATAACTTTCGGAATAAATTCTCTGAATAGTGGCGAAACCGTATCAAAATCCATTTAAAAGAACTAAGCAGTCACATAGACAGACACGGAAAACGACATTATTTTAAACTATATTATAGAAGATTGGAGGAATATATTCATGGTTCGTTGGTCCAGTAACCTCAAGAACTCAGCTAGGGTCCATGGGTTCTGACAACGGGTTGGGCATAGTGTCATAAGTGGTTCTTTTAAGAAGTTTTCAACAACCTTCAGGATTAGTGGCAATAGGCTTGACTCGTATATAATATGATTTTTAACATAATTGACCAAAAGACGGTGTTCTGGATACCTTTGCTTGTGCTTTCGGGATACACAGGGCATTTTTTTATCAGTAGCCAAATTTTACCCATGAATATGAACAACTTTCACTATGGGACCAACTCTGATAACACGAAAAAAAATCTGCTATTTCATACAAAAGTTCAAGACCTACTCGACCAAAATATAATGAAACAGCTGGTTTTTTTTTTTTCGTGATTTCAGAGTTGGTCCTATAGTGAAAGTTGTTAATATTCATGGGTAGAAGACCCTATGAAAATTGGGCTACTGATAAAAAAATAGCACTGTATAAGCGTGATGATACGGTATAACAATATATTGCCAAACTTAGCCCAGTAATAACGCTAGAACAAACAGAAAGAAGTTAAATAATAGTTTGAACGGGGCGCAGGTGTTGAAACTGAAAACAAATCGATTTAGCAAACGTACTTAGTCTACTTATCCTTTAGTACAAAAAGGTTTTAGACAAATTTTAGAAATGCTATTCATGACCTAGTGGAGAATGCTTCTTAAAGGAGATAAACGGGTATACAGGGTTATTTAACTAAAGAATTAATAAAGGGTTTTAACTAAAGAATTCCTTCTCACCCTAGACTATGATGAAACAGAAGCACTGATGAAACCACTATACAAATAAATAATCATTAGTATCACGAACACTAACACACCCACAGACACACACATGACACACTTCATGCACTCACACACACATCACACACTCATATACACATCACACTCATACACTTCCCCCATTACACCATATCACACGCGCTTGCTCGCACACTAATGCAGCTGTTACACGTTTTAGCTTCTCGAATTTTGTACAATAATCTTAACGGACGAATGGATGGCCCCTATAACACAGGATTTTCCTAGCATCGGGGTCATTATTCACAAAAATTGAGCACAAATGTAATATCATAATAATGTAACATGCACTGTATTTCTTCTTTTTGCTAAGAATAAATTATTATCTCCTTTATTTATTTTTTAAACTTATTTTATTACATTTTTAAATATTTTTATAAAAACATTAAAAAAAAAAACATTTAAAAATATAAAAAATAGTGATCCGCCGGTACCGGGTGCAGGGTCCAAGCTACCGGTGGTTAGGGCCCCAGAGACAGGAACCTCCTCACAATACGCGCCGTATCAAGGAGGACTGCCTTCTGAATCAAGCCCTTCACCCAGCCACCTAACGAGAGCCTCTTGAGATGTTGGTCGAGGCTCTTAGCGATAAGGCCATTGACTGTAACGACTATCGGCACAATTATTGCCGAGTCCACATTCCACATAGCGACAACCTCGTGGGCTAAGTCGAGATACTTCAATTGTTTCTCCTTCTCAGCCTTCACGAGGTTCTCGTCATGCGGGATAGTGACATCGATTATCATTGTGCGGCGCACTGATCGATCTATTACCACTATATCAGGCTTATTGGCTACAATAGTCCTGTCAGTGATAATAGATCGATCCCAGTATAACGTGACATGGTCATTCTCGAGAACTGGGTCGGGCACATACCTGTAATACGGTACCTCAGAGTCCACAAGGCCGTATTTCAGAGCAAGTTGCTGATGGATAATCCTGGCCACTTGGTTATGCCTGTGCAAATACTCGCCGTTAGCTAAACGAGAACACCCAGAAGTAATATGTCTGATAGACTCACCGGGACAATGGCATGCCCGACATATGTCGATCGTCCCGTCTTTCATTATATACTTCCGGTAGTTATTCGTTAGCATAACTTCATCCATAATCGCACAGACTGAACCTTCGGTTTCCCCAAAGAGGTCACCGAAGCGTAGCCAGGCCACGGACGCTAAGAAATCTACGTCGGGCCCATGAAGGGCCCGGAAAAAGCGTCCGTGAAGCTCCTTGCTTTGCCATACTTCCTTGCGGTCGTTGGTACTAAGCACCACAGGTTTGCGCCAGTTCTCTTTAGCCAAGGATAACGGGGTGAGTCCCTTGTCCACTGCAACCACATCTCGGTGCATACCCACGTTAGCCTTGAGAAAATATTCTCTGAGACTGCACACCTCGCGGTTGTGGAGGGTCTTAGCATTTAAAAAACCTCGACCTCCACACTTCCGCGGGATGTACAGCCTCATGACAGACGAACGTGGGTGATGCATCCGGTTTGCAGTCAGCAGTGACCGACTATAAACTATAATTATTATTATTATTATTATTATTATTTGTAAAACACCAGCAACCTCTTAAGGGGTCATTGTACTCATCGTTATGAACAACTTTTACTATGGGACCAAACCTGAATTCGCGAAAAAAAATCAGCTGTTCAGTACATTTTGACGGATTATGCTAACATAAATGTACTGAACAGCTGATTTTTTTTCGCGATTTCAGCTTTGGTCCCATAGTAAAAGTTGTTCATAATGATGAGTACAATGACCCCTTAAGAGGTTACTGATGTTTGACAAATAACCCTGTCTAGATTAGTGGGCCTAGCACTAACGCGCAGAACGTAAACAACGTAAAATTCGAACGATTTTAAAACTGAAAATACCCAATTCGCTCACAATATTAGCGAAGTTTTAAGACTTTACATCCCTTTCCTAACTTCCTCTTCAAAATAGTTGAGCTGAATCGTGCTGATCCTCGCGACATGTCCGTGAACGGGCGCCGTCAGTAGGGACTGGTAATCTCTTAGCTTGACAGCTTATTTTAATTTTAATTTAGTGCTTTTAGTTTTTTATATTTTTATTACGGACGCTTTTAACGTGCACGTCTTTCTACATTGTTCTCACATGTATATTTTCAACATGAATAATGTAACCAATATTTTGATTTAGGGCCGGTTTTTTGATCCGTAGTCGGTCGTAGTTGAAAAGCATGAAACTCATCCCTTTACCAAAATGTCAATAGTTTATAGTCGGTCAGATGTCTCCACTATCTTCTGTTGTACCGTGGACAAAAAGGAGATAAATTCTGTAGTCACCATACTAGGTTGGAGTAATCACTTCCAAGCACTTATTTTTCCCCCTTTGTTAGGGGGAAGAATATTGTGTGTGGAATGATATGAAAGAGACGGGAGTGAATGATAGCGTGACGGTTGACAGGGGAGAATGGAAGAAGAAAACGTGTTGCACCGACCCCAAGTAACATGGGATAAGGGCAGGAAGATGGTGATGATGATAGGGGGAAAGGTGAGAGAGAGAGATGAGATGAGAAAGATGAAATGGGAGAGCGAGAACGAAAAGGAAGTAAAATTGACCGTTACTATGCCTACGTAAAGTTTATCAATGCTTTAATTTTCCTAAACTCTGTGAACGCTTACCAGTTTGTACCACTCACCCTCAAAACATCACGTCAATTATCACGAATACACGGAAACAGTTTGTTAATCATTCGCCGGGACGTAGTTATACCGCGATGAATAGAAAATTAAGTGATTACATTTAGTAATTTGCGTACCGCCCCCGTTTGAATAATCCATAACTTGTTGTTTGGCGCCTGTTCGCTGATTTATAGGCAGTTTCGTGGGAATGCTCTGAATAGATGTAGTTGATTGTCTGTGTTTGTCTCTTCAACTAGATTATATTTAGAATGCCTTTTAAGACGCAGATATATGCCAATGGCCTTGAGTGGTTAGCTTGCGTGTTCTGTGCTGAGCTCACGCAACGCGTCGTACGTCCACACAGTAACAGGACTCGCCCATCAAGGAGCGCTGACCCAAATTAGACGCATTATTAATTTGTTATACATAAAACAATAGGTATTTTAATAAAACACGTATACTAAAAGATAATATTAATTAAATTATTTTTTAATGGTGAAGTTTTCATAAAAATAAGCTTGATAGTTTTTGCGTGATATTCAGATTTTTATCCGCATTAGACATAACTTTGCAAATTAATTACACTAACAAAAACATAATCTAAAATATTCACATATTCAATTATTTTAAAAATGCTCTAATTAAACATATATTTTTTCCAAATCATAAACACTACTCATTTAGACGTGATCTTCAGTTTAAAACCATTAAAATTCGGTTATCGTCGTCTTAATCTGCTACTGCAGGGCAAAAGCATCTTCTCGTACAGAGAAGGGACAAGCATTGAAGACCAAACGCTTGCTCAAGACGCGTTGACGTTTTCAGACTTATATTAAGTAATAAGTCCAGGTTTCATAACGATATCTTTTCCTATACCGATGTCAGTAATGTCCACGATCAACTCAGAAAGGACATATGAATTGAAAGTCGCATTAGTATTTGTACGAATTTGCACCCTCAACGTGAAATTGATTGGAAAAAAAAAGAAAGGTAAAATTGCCGTTAACTATGAAACCAAAAGAATGGAATGGTATGGAATGAAAGAATGTAGAAAATTGAATTAAAAGTAGGCTAAATATCAAATGAATTAATTACAAGAACGTTGACTTAGCAAAGAAAGAAGTAAACGTTGAGAACCGATGGATTGAAGAACGAACCAAGGGCTGAAAGTTAAAAACATTTTATTTAGTAGGTATCTACGTATATATTAGATTATTATTATTATTATATTGTCTGGGTGTAATTATCTATATAATTTATTTTATTTTATAGTTAATTAAAACGGTAGCACCAATTACATTAATTAACATAAGATTGAAACAAGTAGAGTAAATTCAAATATTTCAAATATTAACATATAGAGGACACCCTAGCATACTTACTCTCACAAAACATCAGACATACACGCATAATTCTACTCCATTCATCAGCAAACAGATCACATTCAGGATTGGTGGTTAGGAGGGCGTTAAGCATCCTTAAAGTACGACATACAGGGGACTCCGCTCTGGCGACAGTTCTAGATGACGGCGGCGGCGGCGCAAACAGATTGTGTCGACGGCTTTGGCGATGTCCGATGTATTTGTCGGGAACAAATAGCCGACAGAAAAGATCGTGGAGTTTAGGACTGTCAATGCGTCCTCTGAGAGTCTTGCAGGCTACTGTGAGCTGTTGAAAGCCTCGTCTAACCTCCAGCGAGTTGAAGCCCAAAACTCCTAGGAGGTAATTAGTAGGGTACATGAAAGGAAAGAAGTGAAATGTCTTTTTATACAGAAACCTCAGAAAAGTTTTCTGTACCTTTTCTAGCGCCAATGTTTGAGTCGCTGTGTAGGGATGCCAAATACAGGCACCAGCTTCAAGCTTACTACGAACCAAGGCGGTGTACAGAAGCTTGACTACATTTGGGTTGTGAAAATCAATATAAGTATGTATTTATAAAAAAAAAAAGTAGTGTATGTAGTATATCAGTTATCTGGTTTCCATAGTACAAGCTCTGCTTAGTTTGGGATCAGATGACCGTGTGTGAATAATGTCCTAGGATATTATTATATTACGTAGAAAGTTGTTCAATTTGTAAGTAAGTAGGTACTACAAATACAAATAAACAGCCTACATCAGGCTAATCACACATTCAATACCCATGAATCATAACAATAACAGCAACATCGGTATAGTTACGATGCGTCGATTTTTTCCGTTACGATACCGATGCCGATACGCTTATTAAATTTAAATGAAAGTAAAATAAATAAACCACAAGTTGTACACATGTTGTGTACTTCTAAACCGAGTTCAAAAGCAGTGTCAGTATTCCATAACAATTTTGACACTGACAGCTCTTGAACGCAGTTTTGGTGTGCTGATCGCGTTCAGTTTCATTGCTGAATTCAGCGCTTAGAAAGAGATTATTAATTATTAAAATTAATGATTAAGGTTAATAGTATTAGTAAATAAAATTAACATAAATAAGATGTTTGTTTAAAAAAACAAAGTATTCTCAAGTTTTGCGAAGACAGACGATTTTCGACAGGCGGTTCTCTCAGCTAGATAGAACTCATTATTTCTGCACCATTTTTTTTTTTTTCAAGTTTGGCCATAACACGTCAGTGTTCAGTGACACGTTTGCAAAGAAATAGACGAAACCACATACATTCGAACATTGTCCACTAAGCATATCCTACACATTGGCAGTTTTTTCATCTTTAGATTTAACAACACTACAGAGTAGAAATCGGCGCTTATAATATTAATTAATACGACAATAGGCGCGTTTTCATTACTTTTTTGAAGCGCGAAATTTGAAAAGTATCGTTGTACCGGCAATAAAAATATCACCGATGCTAATATATCGGCAAACCACAAGTATCGCCGATATATCGGAATCGGTATCGATATCGGACCCCTAATTAGTATTCACGTACTTTTCAAACTCCATACCTTTCCTTAGAAACGGTTTATCAAATGATTTGATTACAATAATTATATTTGTTAAACACTTACTTTCTGTAAGTCTGTGAGTGCTTAATCACACCCACTTACACTTTCTTGAGTACCTACTCTAAAATTATGAAACACTTGAAGAATCTTGTCGTTAAGTCGAAGATTACTTCTACACTCTCCCATTTCATATATACAATGAGGAAAATTGTGAGAAAATATGAAAACCGCGGTAATAGTTAGTTGAATAAATATCAAATGTTTTTCACGAAATCGAATGATGTACTAAAGGTACTAAATTATTTATAATCAAAACCACTACATGCACGAAAACCTGTGATCATTTCCTCAATTCCAAAACAGCGCTTTAATCATAAACTTCAAAGCCGAGATCTAATCTTTTTGCCACAAGCGGCGGACGTGATATGAAATCGATTAAACCATCTTAGATACCAATTGCAATTGTCAATGTTTACGTGATTGAAATGTGCAAATTGATCGTCTAGCAAATGCAATTGAAGTGATTGACAATATGACTACAATAGAAAGGAGCTGGCCCAAGCCCCATACAAAAAATACCCAGGCCCGGCGCAAACGTTTTGTGTTCCAGATTTTAGAGGATATTTAAAAATAATATTCCATAATATCACTATCCCTGTATCGGGTGGCTAACATTATTTTTTTTGCTCGAGAAGTTTGTAGGCGTTCCTATTAAAATCTCATTTGTGTGGACCAACATATGTATAATTATTTGCAATTATTGTGTAATCGCAATCGCATTCAAGATTATCTCAAAACCATACATAAACAAAGTAATATAAGTATTAAATTTATCAAAATAGATCAGAATCAATTAGATGAAATTGTAATACACAGCAAAGTATACATCAAACGCTAGCGGATGACTGCGACACAGAACATATATTATATACCCTGACGACATGCGACTGTAATAATAATTGGTGGCTGAAAAGAAAACAAACTTGAAAAAAAAAGTAAAAAATGACGAAAAAAATGACGTTACGAAAATTAAATACCGCGCGGATTCTGTACGTGTCAAGTTACCGACGCTTCATCGGTTAAGACTTTACGTTATGTACTATACTATGACTAAAGAGTTACATTATAATAATAACCTGTACCTATGCTTATTGTAGGTTTTTTATCAGTATGCTTGTTTGTAAACAATTAGAAAGAAGAAGAAAGAAGAAGAAAGAAAATACGTTTATTTGCGATAAACATGGCGCAAAGAAATAAAATAATTAATTAATAATTAACGAACTATAGCATAATAAATATTTTGGTCGGTAAATGAGTTTTTAATAAGAACGCCTACAAAACATTTCGAGCAAAAGAGAAAAGAATGTTAGCCACCCTTTAGAGAGATAGTGATAGTTTTAAATATTATTTTTAAATATTCTCTAAAATCTGAGATACAAAACTTTTGCGCCGGGCCTGGGTTTTTTTGGGCCATCGCTTTTATGGCAATTGATCAATTGCAATAGGGATGATTGTTGGGTAAAAAAAAGAAATTCTATTTAGTCCGTCAGTCAGATAATAAAAAAAATATTAGACACGTATTTTTGCTTTAACACATTATGTGCGGCCAACGCACATGCGCGTTGGCTCGATGTACTCGCGGCGCCTATGCGCGCATTAACAAAAAAAACGCAAAAAATTCGCAAATAATTCAGCAGATAATGTGTTAATGACTTAGCATTGACTAAAAATGGCTTAGCATTGACGCATTGAAGTTGGGGAGTCCCCGCTTGCTACGTCACAATTACGTATCAAATATAGCAAGGCGAGACGTCATGCCACATTTTAACTCAATGTATCGCCGTAATCTTTAGATTACGTAAAAAAAGAAAAAATACGTGTCCAATATTTATTAATAATCTACATGACGGACAAAAAAAAATAATTTTTAGTCATCATCCCTATTGATCGGAAGGTAGATTACGGACACATTGATGCAAATCTTACGGACAGTAATTAAGATATAGGAACTCGTCATCGCGATGTTCGCATCATAATAATTGCTTGATGTTACGTAACGCTAGTAACTCATAACTAACATGATATTATGACAGGAGTACTCAGGAGATTTTATTCTAGATTCATAAATACTGCATAAAACGTGACCTACTACTAGTCAATTGTTCATGTTAAGAAAAAAACTATTTTCCTTGATTAGTCGCTTCCCATGTTGTCGTTAAGTTCTCAGAAAAATGTTTCACACGTGACCTAGGTCTTTGCCAAACAGATACTTTACGCCTGGACAGCTTTTAACCCTTTAAAAAGCGCAAGTCCGATCCTGCATGGAGTATTGCAGTCACCTTTGGGATGGATCAGCCAAGTACCAACTAGCCGCGCTTGACTCGGTGGAACGCAGAGCTAAGAGGCTCATTGGCGACGTAAAACAGGTGGATGCCAAGCTTCATTCAAGCTTTGCTCATCGCCGCAAGGTAGCCTGCTTGTCGGTATTCTACAGATTGTATTTCGGAGAGTCTGCCTGAGAACTCCACGACCTCATTCCACCGGCCCCTTCTAACATCGAACATCTAGACGCACTGCTAGTTACCATCCCTACCTGGTTGCGATTCCACCAATTCGCACTAAGCGCTTCCAAATGTCATTTATAATGCGCACAGCAAAGGAGTGGAACTTACTACCTGCGTCTGTGTTTCCGAACGCATACAACCCTAATATCTTCAAAGTGAGAGTGAACAGGCTTCTTCTGGATAAGCTCACTCCATCGTCGACTTTTTCTCTGTCACCTCTGACCTAGACTAGAGTCAAGAGCAAACCCATCACAAATAAAAAAAGAAAAAAAAAAGAAGTGACAGCCCAAATAGATCAATATTGGAAAATTATATTAAGTAATACTGAATTTTTATTCAAAACACGTAGTCGGATTTATTTTACAAAACCGTGTCATATCTGTTCCATCTTACAATCCTAATCATTGCCTCATATTATAGTATTCGCTTTTGATTCCATAATTACTCTTCCATTAATGCTAATTGCTATATTATTCTATCGGCGGTTCGGCAGGATGGGAAAGCGAAGGTTGGCAAGACCGACGTACCTCTGTATAAACTAAACCTAGATTTGTGTCCTAATCATTATTCAAATCCTGAAGTTTTCCCGACTTGATTGTAATCTCCGCCTAATTTGAACTTCCTACTCCCTAATTTAGTGTGTACCAGACTCCGATTGCCTTCTCCTTCTCTTCTGTAACTATTTCTCTAGTCTCTCTTGCTCAGATTTTTTTCAAGGTGTCTTACTTCTAAAATTGTGATTGCAATTGTGTTTTGCAATTTTATGATCTTTTAGACAAAACTTAACAGCTGTTTTAAAGTGTCAAGTGTCAGTACACAGTCAATCTGCTTTACGGTGAAAGCTCCAGGTACCTTGCGAAATTCAAATTTTCTTACGTTCTTTGCAATTTGCAGGTCAGTAGTGCTATTCTGTACAAATCTCACCGTGAAAACTTAAGTGAAGTGAGGGTGGAGTGAGCTATAATAGTGTCAATCCATAGCAGTAGGTGGAATGACAGCTCACTTCAAGCTCACTTCACCTAAGTCTTCACGGTGAGATTTTTACAGCAGTATTAGGTTGTATGTAGATCTGAATATGATTCGCGACCGTAATAAATCTGTATTTATAGAATTATAATCATTAAAGTCCAATACAATACAATCTACACAAAACAAATACAATATACGTATAATCTACATAAAACAAAATCTATCTAATATTAGCGCTTTGTGCTTTTATTTGTTTGAAACTACTTAAATTATATTTATAATAGTAGATTATGTTGCTGTGTGCAATTGCCAGGTTACTATTTATTAAAGAAGTAAAGAAATAAAATATTGATATGGCTACTATAAAATGTTGTTAGCTAACTAACAAGGTATTAATTTATGACAAAGTGGTTGGATAGCTGCTCCCATAGATAGGTAGGTACTGAATTAACCGACTTGGTTTACATTCGATTACACAACTTTTTACGGCAGAAAAACTGCGTTGCGAGACTTGTGAATTTTTGTACATATTATGTTTTTGATGGGATCATACTTTAATCAACATACAACCTAAAACTGGCTTGCAAATTGCAAAAAACGTAAGAAAATTTGAATTTCGCGGGCTACCTGGAGCTTCCCGCTTAAATTAGATCAGGTTTTTATCATCAAAGACATAAATATCTTTATCAATGGATCCCAGCGTTCATATTCAGTGGAAATTAACTAAAATAATAAAAACCACCTTGCCTGTACAAAAAAAAAAAAAACGTATTTTTCTAACAAGAATTTCAAATAACACTTTGCTTATATCATTTCCATCATAGACATTCCTTTAATTCTTACATAATTGGCTTCTGTACGACCATACATACGCAAATGCACAGCATTGCATGTCCCGGGCAATAAAACAAAGACGACCATTACAATTGTTGCAAAAAACGCAATTATAAACTAAGTGTTGCGGAATTGTACGACAAGTCACGTGCCCCGATGAATGTACAGATGCCAGCACATCAAGCTACTACAATCTGTCAGATTTCTTTAATAGATTTTCGACTTTATTGCTAAAGCATTAGGTTCAAGGTTGATTGGGAAAATCTGACAGTTTCGGGTAGGTTGACCTGCTGGCGTCTGTACATACGTGCTTGCTTATACTTTTATTTGATTTACAGTTCTTTTCAGCGTTAATTACATGTTGTTGCATTTTGTTTATTTTGTAACTGACATAATGTACCCAGCGAAAAAGAATAGGTGAATCGAAGGGGAAACGAATAATTTGTCGACGTTTTCTCGTAAAAAAAAAATCTGATCAAAACCTCAAAGGAATGTTCCCGATTACTCCCTAAAAGCAAGATGTAAGAAGTTACAACAACGACCAAGTATGATACGTTTTCCTGAAGTAAACATATCGTTATTTCTGTCATCTAAACTACGTTGCCTGAATGCAAATCTTTAATCCATCCAAAGGTTTTCTGTAAAAGATCGCTTTTAGCGATAAGACCGCCCATTGTGTCAAGTTATATAAAATTTCTATATTTTTTAAATGTAGAAATTTTACTGTATACTTGATGACTTTATTTACCGTCTTGAAAAAATAGGGTAGGCTTCTACTCCGTTCACGTATCGTTCCGGTCACGTGAACGGAGTATAAGCCTATGGCATATCTAATTTTTTTAATTTTTTTATTATTAATATCGAAATTCAAATTTAGATATTTTTAACGTACTATAAAGTTTCTTTCAAAATTTCTGTTATAGTACTAGTTTACTTCAAATGTGTAGAGATTATTGATAGAGCAATTTCTGTCTAAGCTATTGAAAAAACAAAAAATATATAGGTTTACCATAAGCTTCTAATCCGCTCACCCTATTTGTACCCTATTTTGTTCAAGACGGTAAAAATCATCAACCAGAAGCTTACTGTATTTATTAGGTAGTCTGTAATGTTTATGGTATACCTGCATAATAAAGAGTATTTATTCTATCTATCTATCTACCCATCCAAATATCATCTATCAGTATATCTAACCAGTTGAAAATTTTCAATTATAGGTAGTAGGTACGTCCAAATCAGTTTAATTAATTAAAGAACTCATAAACGCCATTTATGTACAATTTACAAGTAACGTTTATACACAAACATTTCATTCGTGGCATGTTGAAATAATGTACAACCTTATCAGGCCCATATAGGTAATATTTAAATCAATTCTGAGCAACTTTCTAACCGTAGTTGGAATAAACATTTTGACCCCTGACTGGTTAGGACATCAAATATTTGTAGAGATGAGTGTCGGGTCATTTAAACCTATATAATTGGTTTCTTGGTGCTATATCCAGGCATCTATTGGATACCAATTAGAATTAGTGTCACATAAACGTGAGTTGTTAGGTATTATAAGGTTACTTTGGAAGTACACGGTTAAAATGTTTGACTGTGTATCTAAAGTTGTTGATTTATATTTAGCATTTCATAGCGCAAACGATCCTTTGATCCTATAGATAAACGTAAAACTGTATGTGTATGGATATATGCACTAAGTGGCAGTGGATAGTAGCAAGTTAAATACTATTGTATAGTAATCCAAGCTGTGAAAACCACAACTTGGATTCTAAAGTGGATATTCCCCAGGGCTCAACACTAGGACCATGTTTAGTTAATGGCCTATACTTTTAGCAAGAATCTCACTACCCCCTAAGACAAAGACCATATCTTTTACCTACATAACATCTGATAGTTGATTTATAGTATTGTTTAAAAATAGTGTATGCATGCATTTATAACCATGCCATGATCTCCTTTAGTGCCTTCAAGTTGACTAAACTAATACAATTTCATCAGAGAAGAGGACCGCTTTCATAATCTCAGTTCTTCATAAAATATTCCGGGCAGGCGTTTCCTTAAAGCCGTAAACATTAAACAAAGAGCCGCAAACGTTCAGGGCTGTGCCATAAACTATTCGCTTTTTTATACTCCCGGACTTCTAAATGGAGCCACCATGTAAACTATAAACGCCTAAACCTATAAAAAAGCATGACTCAAAGAAAAAGCTTACATGCAGTTTTAAAACCGACATACTGGCCGCTATCATTTTAGTGTCATTATTATTCCAATAGTTGACGACTATTTAAAAAGGCATAACGTCAACCAATAAATGAAAAAAAAAAAAACAGGGTGGCACAATTTAGGAGTCCGAAAAGTGCACTGCACATGAAATCCTCACGGAATTCTGTCAGTAAATATTTAGGCTGTAACCCATCCTCACCGATAAAATAATCCTGTAGGTGGTTTTATACCAAGTGCGACTCTAGACATAGATTTGTTATTAAGGACTCCACAAGGTTTCAACATCAGTCTTTAATCTCTCCTGGATTTAAGAATGGGGATAGGAGAGGAAACCGTTAATATTTTCCAGTATGCAAGAATTACAGCCTGCAGTAAATAAAGAAATTCTCGCCTGTCTAGCCGCAAAGTCTAAATAACAAATTCTCGCATAGCATAAGGCAGCACCCTACCACTCTATTCCGATCACGCGATGTACAGCGGCAGACTCAATACAGCGAGACTTGTCTTATTATGCGCAGTCGCAACTTATTACTATAGTAGCGATTAAAGGAGATTTATATGACGTAAGTGCGTCGTACTTAGGAAAACGCGGATTTGATTGAGGGAACGTGGTTGAAGGTAGTTGTGAAATCCGGGATTATGTTGTGGGAGTTTATTTTAAAAGGAGCTGTTTTTTACATTTTGATGAGGCGCTAAAATCCATGTTTGTTTTTGAGAAAATGAAAACTAAACTCTTAAAAAATTAACCTTGTAAGCAGATACTTATTGTGAAAATAAATTAAAACTAATTGATTTGCGCTTTCTCATTTTGTAGCTGAATAAGATGTATGTTCCAGGTGTTTTAATAAAATATTTTATTTTCTTGTAAATAAAATGTAAATTACCTTTGCCACTATTTCAAACTGCATTAGAGTTATCACAAAAACTTTGTACGCCTTTTTACGAAAATTACGCGGATGGAGGAGTATGTAATTTGGCCCAGTTAAAGTTTATATGGAGAAGGAGCGCAGAAAGCTAATATTTTTATACTGGGTGACTTTTTTACCGTCTTGAAAAAAATAGGGAACCGAATAGAAGCCTATGGCATACCTAGTTTTTTTTTTTTTTTAAATATCGAAGTTCAAATCATACGCACTACGCAGGATGCTAGTCCGTATGATTTGAATTTCGATATTTTTTAACGATCTATAAAGGTTTTTCAAAATTTCTGTTTTTATTGTTCTAGTTTACTTCAAATGAGTAATGTTTATTGATAGAACAATTTCTGTCTAAGCTATTGAAAAAAAAAAAAACAAAAAAAAAAAAACTAGATATGCAATAGGCTTCTACTCCGTTCACCTGTTGTACCCTATTTTTTTCAAGACGGTGAAAAATCATCCAGTATAATATGCATTAGAAATAAATTAAATTAATTAAAAAAAAAAGTAAGGTACCTACACAGACTACCATGCGTTAGACACACATGTAATATGTGGCCTCTTTGCTTCGACTTACGTTTATTTCTTTTTACATTATGTCATGTCATCCAGTTAGTCACTGTCACATGAATAATAACAATAAATATCCAGAGGACATTGTTCACACACGGTCATCTGATCCCAAACTAAGCAGAGCTTGTACTATGGAAACCAGATAACTGATATACTACATACACTACTTTTTTTTTTGTAAATACATACTTATATAGATAATTACACCCAGACTCAGGACAAACAGACATGTTCATGTACACAAATGTTTGTCCTGGATGGGAATCGAACCCACGGCCTGCATCATGATAGTTGGTATCTTAAGCCTTTTACTGGTAGAAGCATTTTTTTTTATGTTAGAGAAATAAAAATTCATTCATTTCATTTTATGGAATCATTAGTCAGACAGATGTGTCTATAGTTTATTTTTTTTTTAATAATAGAAGATGCGTTCCTTTTCACACAGAGGCGGTACTTTCTTAAATTTTTAGTTGTATTGCCAAAAGAGAAAAGGAAATGTTGGTGGCACACATACTGCCACCACCAGTAAAAGGGTTAACCAACCACGCCATCTGGCCTGTCAATAAAACTATTGTAACTATAAAATGAATATGGTCGAAATTCGACAGTAGCGGCCGGTTTTCATTAAAAAGCTACGGCGAATTGGGTTTCATTAAAAAGCGATGACCATTTCTGATGGGCACGAAAGCCAAAGTTTCTTTCGAAAACCATTGCTTTAATAAAATAATTCGGAAAAGCAATAACAATTGAGTCGTGATGCAATCTTAATGCAATAGTCCTGTCCGGTGCCATAAACGGCAATCAATGGGCCATCACCTAAATTGCATTGTAATTTTGACCTGACGATATTAAGGTTTCTGCTGTGCTGCATTGCATACTCCCTAAGTATTGGGTTGGCACAAAAGTAATGAGACAGTCTACAAAACTCTATACATTTCTTTTTTCAAGTCAATTGTTTTCGATAATATTCTAGATTGTTGTAGAACATTCTATGTACTTGTGATGTCGGTGTATACAGGGTTATTGGTAAAACACCAACCACCTCTTAAGGGGTCATTGTACTCATCATTATGAACAACTTTTACTTTGGGGCCAAACCTGAAATCGCGAAAAAATCTGCTGTTCAGTATGTTTATGTTAGCATAATTCGTCAAAATGTAGGTATGGAACTGATTTTTTTTGCGATTTCAGGTTTGGTCCCATAGTAAAAGTTGTTCATAATGATGAGTGCAATAACACGTTAAGAGGTTGTTGGTGTTTTACCAATAACCCTGTATAAAGCCGCCCTCGCTATCGGTTTAGCCAGTTTGAAGAAAAATGGTCGAGCGACAAGTTCGAACACTATACTTATACGAGTACTTGTTACGCCACAGTGCGCGGGCTGCGGCTAACAATATCAACACTGCATTGAGCACTGGAAATAAAAGCCATGCGACGGTGTCCCGATGGTTTAACCGTTTTAAATCAGGAGACAGGAGCCTTGAAAGTCAGCCACGCTCTGGACGACCACCCGTATTGAATGATGACGATTTACGCCGCGAACTGTTATCGAATCCGGGTGCTACCACTCTCGTGAATTAGCGGAAGCACTTAACTGCAGTCACCCAAGCTCTGCATCTGCATGAGCTTGGATATCGAAAAGATTCGGCTCGGTGGGGACCGCACATCCTAACAGACGCCAGTCGTGCAGTCCGTGTCGCTATCTGTCAATCACTTTTGCTGCGACCTCGACGTAAAGAGATTTTGTCTGATCTGGTTACTGGAGATGAATCATGGATTCATTACGAGAACGATACACGTCGTGCTTTTTGGCTGCCTCCAGAAGAAACGCCACCAACTCAACCGAAGCTGAGTCGAAAAGAACCGCTTAAAAGTTCTGCTTTGCTGTTCTGGGACGCGCAAGGCATGCACGCTGACAAATATTCAACCTAGCTCACCAAACTATCTGCTGCTATCAAGAAAAAACGACGAAGACGAGTCAATGTAGTTTTACTACACGATAACGCTCGACCTCATGTCGCATCTGCCGTTCACCAACAGTTGGAGAACTTGGGCTGGGAGACGATACCCCACCCACCTTATTCCAAAGACCTCGCCCCATCAGACTATCATTTGTTTAGGAGCCCTGAAACAACATTTGCGGGCTAAATAGTTTAATGATTTCTCTGATATAGAGGCGGAGTTGAACAACTTTTTCGAGGCACGCCATCAGAGTTCTAGGCGAAAGGCATCCAAACTTTGGACACATATATTTACAATACATAAACTAACTACGACTATTAATTTTATTTGTCACAACACCATCTTGCCCAAAAGATCACACGTTTTACTTGTAGTCAATTCGTATTTACTTATTTAACTTTAAGTCATAGTGTTGATTCACCTCGGTTAAATTAGCATCTTGTTAGACTTTCAAACTTTGAAGGAAAATGTTACTTTATCCTTTATTATTTTCGCAGAAATGTTTATTTTATGTGAAAGATTGCTAATTGATAATGTTAGTTCTCCTTGATGACTTAATCTTGGCTTATAATTGGCTTATAGTTTCTGTTTATCCTTAACTCAAAAAAGGGACAATGTACTCATAATTATGAACAGCTCTTAATGGGACCAACAAAACAATAGCAAAAAAAGTCAGCTATTCCATACATCGTTTCGATATATGTGAACACAAATAGAACAGCTGATTTATTATTTCCCATTATAAAATTTGTTCTTGAGGAATATGTCGTGAGCAAAGTTGATTTTGAATGGCTATAAGAGTAGAGGAAGACCAAAGAAATGATGGATGGACTGTGTGAAAGATGATAATTATGGCTAGAAAGGGGGCTGACTACCGATATGACGGCTAATAGAGAAGTATGGAAGAAAAAGATATGTTGCGCTGGTCCCTAAAAATTTGGAATACGGACAAGAGAATGATGAATAAAACTTGTTCACAATATTTTTATAGGCGGTCTAAACGTAGTCTAATTTGCTGGCATTAACAGAGCCTTCAGAAAGCAATAAACGGTAACAAGGCTTGAGTTAACAATCAGTTCGAAGCAAGAACATGAAGTGACGAAATAGAACATCATCATAATAAAATGCTTTCGACCATTGCTGTAACCTAGTTGTGTGTTAACGAGTCGTAAAGTTAACTAACTTTACGACCGCGACGCCTAGATATCAAGAGGTATTTAGTAGCTAGAACATTAGGAACGCGTAGTGAAATAGGGAGTCGTGCGTTTTTTAGATAAATATCCACTCCTATTTTTACCGATCTCAATTGATGTTTGAATGAATGATGATGAAGGAGCAGTGGTGGCTCAGTAGCAACGGCCGCGACTTATGAGTACTACTTAGGGCAGAGGTTCGAACCCAGACAGACGTTTTAATTTGTGTAAATAATTTCATCACCACAGCTCTCAAAACGGTGATGGAAAACATCGTGATGAAACCGGCATGTCCTAGAACCAAAAATTCGAAGACCTGTGACATCTACCAACCCGCACTGGGCCGCGTGGTGGATTACGGCCTACTCTCTCGCGAAGAAAGCTGGCCTGTGTCCCTGCCGTGAGAATATTCTAGGCTGATTACGCAAATGATGTTTTACATTCACAGAATTTCGTTTAAAATGGTGGTAATACTAGAGTCATCATATATTTTTTTTTAATTATTGTGGATTTCACGAAAAACTATGAAAGCTAAACACAAAGTAAGGAGTCTAGTAAGAAGAAAAAAAAAACTTATTAAAAAAACAAATAACCCGCCTCCACGAACACAACTGAAAAGAGAAAAACAAGCATTACCTATAATCTATTGAATTTTGTTTTAATATATTTTTTCATTTCAATCTTTTTAGTTGTATTAATTACTCCTAAATACGATAAACCAATGTTGAATGTATATGCTGTTGGAGTTCTTTATTAAATAAATATATACCTATATTATATACTTACACAATTTAAGAATGATTGGGCTACGGATATTTATCAATTATTGAATTAACCAATTAAATTTATAATCCCCTTTTAATTTCCTTTATTTTGATACCCTACTCGATAGGTTTCGTTCCAAAAATCCGCAATTTTTTTTTTCAAACAATTTTCTAAAGACACTTGGGATTTTAAGACGAATATAACGATACCTTAACTGTCGAAATCTATTCAGCCATTTGATAGATATGAGGTAAAAAAGAAATTTACAAACATACAAGACACGCGCGAAAAACATAAAACATAACCCTCTCTTGGCAGTCCGGTAAAAAGAAAGAAAAATATTTTATTCTCACAGAAACACTTGCTTAGAGAAAAGACAACGTAAGTAGGGAAATAGGAATCTAATAGTATCCTTTAAGACTATGCGGATACTGATCATAGAGGCACACTGAACTTACTAAGCCCAAAAAAATCATATGCAATAAAGACTTGATTTGACTCAAATAAGTATATACCAAACAATGTCTACATATATCGCCACAGCCTAAAACCTTGCAGTTCGCTAAATGCACTGATATTTTGTGCTCTATCTACGACCCGTCGATACACCGCTCGTATTCAATTGTACCCGTAATTACGTGGTTTCGCCGACTGAGCCGAAATGTCAATAAATCACTACTGCAACCACAAGGCGTTGGCGTTATAACCGCAAAATATAATTATGCAGAAGGATAATGTTTTGAGCCTCCAACAAAAAGTACTGAGCGCAAAGCTAAAATATTACAAAAGATTTTTTTTCTTTTCTATATCATACTCAAGTTAAAGGGGAAAATTTATAAGTCCGTGATAAGGCCTGTCGTACTTTATGGGTCTGAATACTGGGCGATGAAGAAGACGGATGAAAAAAGACTGCATGCAGCGGAGATGAGAATGTTGAGATGGATGTGTGGAGTGACGAGAATGGATAAAGTAAGAAATGAGTATATAAAAGGAAGTTTGAAAGTGGCGCCAGTGACAGAAAAGTTGAAAGGAAATCGTTTGGCTTGGTATGGACTTGTGATGAGAAGGGACGAAACGCATATGACTAAAAGAGTGATGAATATACATGTTGATGGATGGAGAGGGAGAGGAAGGCCGAAGAAAAGATGGATGGATTGTGTGAGGAATGATATGAAAGAGACGGGAGTGAATGATAACGTGACGGTCAACAGGGGAGAATGGAAGAAGAAAACGTGTTGCACCGACCCCAAGTAACATGGGATAAGGGCAGGAAAATGATGATGACTCACTCAAAACTCAACTCGAACTCAATACATTAATTTCATTTAATCTTTCGTATGCCGTAATTACAGAAACTATTAAAAAGCCTCTGTGTCTTGCGTAGATCTGCGTTCCCAGTTACGAAGGGTCAAACAATTTATAGCTGCTTTTTAATTGTCAAAGGAGTCGGTAATTCAGAAAGATGAAGCTAGTTGCCCATTCAAAAGTGCAGTATGTTCCTATGGAGAAGACGGGCAAAAACCTCCATGGAAACAATTCATTCCATATCCATATGTGTATCCATAGGACACAACTTTGGATTCAGGAAGCACAGGTCCTAACCCGTCGTTGTTCCGACCATTCCGTTTTTCTTTGGACGGGTCCCTACAAAATGGTTGAGCTGGATGGTGCTGATCCATGGCGCCATCAGTTGAGACTGGTCATCATTTAACTACCAATGCTTATTTTTAATGATATAAATATTTTTTGACAATGTTCTCACAGAATCAAAAAAAATACCCAGGATTTTGTAATATCTTGATTTAAAAGTGTCCTTGGAGTTTCTTGCCCGTTCTTCTCCATAGAACTACGTATTGGAATGGGCAACTAGCTTCAAATTTCTAACTGACAGACTCTTTGCCTTGAAATAAATGCTTTGATGCTTTTGAGTCCCTATGCTTGGGGCTGAGTCCACCAGCAGACGTTTATCTACTGAGTTGATGATAATGACGCACAACGCTGGTTAAGACCCCATCTGCCTTATGCCGTGTTCCCACGGCCACTCGAGGCCTGTCGCGGCCCATGCCGAGCATTCCACGGATCATCCCCTGTGAGAAAGCGGGGCTTGGGACCGCGGCATTACACCTCTCGCAGACAACTCCGTAGTCATTAACGAGTCTCATTAAATTGTTTTCAGCACGTCTGGCGTATTTTTCTTACAACCCCATAAGTAACTAATGTATCAACATTACTATCATCACATCAGCAATATAGACGCTCACTGTTAGACATGGGCCTCGCCTAATACTCAGTTATGACCACAGAAATCTTAATAATAATTTTGGTTCCTGTCGTACACAAATTATTATAAGTAAAAAGAGGTAGTTAGATTATCCTCGCTCTACAAATGGCACGTTAAAACTTGGCTAGTTCGAGAACCTGTACTATTGTAAGTGCCGTGTACGTTAGTGAGCCGTTTCTGAATTTCGAATATTGCGTGGGTAAAACCTATCCACCTCTTATTAATATAATTACAGGAACACGGATGCGGAGGAATGAGGAAAATGTCGTCGGGAAAGTTTTAAGTATGTGGATGGACTGTGTGAAGAAGATGATATGGCTAGGGGAGTGACTACCGAGATGACGACTAATAGAGAAGTATGGAAGAAAAAGACATGTTGCGCCGACCCCAAATAAATTGGAACAAGGACAGGAGAATGATGATAACGATGACATGAAATGTACAGACGCCAGCAGGCCAAGCTACACGATACTGTCAAATTTTCTTTAGCGATAAGTTGAAAATCTATTAACGAAATTTGACTGATGTGTCTGTACAATCGCATTGTAACTTCTGCGCAAAATCCTGCGCTGTCCCTGCGCATACCGACCTGGCTCAGTTGCGAAACTAACAATTTTTACATGCCTCCTGATATTTAAGGCTTCACAATGGATTTGGATTGGTATTTCTGTAGTAGGTATAATATTGAAGCGAGACGCAACCAGATCGAGGTTATAAAGGCATTGTTGAAAAGGTCTATTAGGATTCATAGATAAAGTTAATGTAAAGTTATGTAAAGAGATCAGTGTTGAAGACATGCGGCGTCAATATAATGTGGGGTAACAGCACTGACTTTCAAAGAGCATTCATCGCTCAAAAAAAGTGCATGAGAGCAATTTTTGGACTTAAGCCCGACGACTCATGTCGACCAATATTTAAAAAACTTGGTTTGTTACCGTTACCGTCGCTTTACATTTACGAAATATGTGTGTTTGTTATGAAAAATAAGCAACTATTTAAGACTGCAAATGATGTCAATCCTCGGAACCGACGAGATCCATATAAACTAGTGTTAAATGATTTGCCTAGACTGTCTAAATACAATAGTAACTGCTTGGCAATGTGTGTGTGCATTTATAATAAAATACCAAGGCATTTCAAAGCTTTAAATACAAAAACTTTTTAGCAAAAAATAAAACCTTCCAAAACAAAACACTACAAAGTAAAAAATACCTTTAATTTCGGTAGTCGGTGTCTTTGGTTTTGTATTTTCGTTTTTTGCCACCGACTTCTGAAATTAAAGTTATTTTTCACTTTGTAGTGTTTTGTTTTGGAAGTCGGTTTTATTTTTTGCTAAATTTTTCACTTTTTAGTTGTGGAACCTACCCCACACAAATTCGAATACATAATTGAGCACAATTATTGTAGATATAGCCATGTGACAGGAAGTTATTAAAACATCATCACATCATCCACATAAAATAAGTGGGAAATATACGCATTATTGAAGCTAACTCAAAAACTCCCCAAGCAAAGTTAATTAAATTTATATGGGACTACCTCGGAAGTATACCCTTTCAAACAAAAAAAGAATTTTCCAAATCGGTCCATCCGTCTTTGAGTAATCGCGTAACAAACATACAAAAAAAAAATACAGACGAATTGAGGACCTCCTCCTTTTGGAAGTCGGTTAAAAATTATTTCAAATTCAATTTCATAAGTGATTACTCGAGTGGAGTTTTTATAGTTTAAAAGAATTTATATATAAAAAATGTTGAAAAATGTTTAAAAAAAAAAAAACGATTGTTGTTGCTAGTGTATAAAATTTTGCATGCTATGTTTTATCCTAGTTAAACATGCTTGTGCCTCAATTTGTATTTAAAACCCTTGTATACCATGTTTTACGCAAATAAAATATTCTATTCTATTCTAGGAATTTATGATTCCAGGTTCTAGAGATCGACAGATGCGGCCCAAACCTCATTATTATCAATACATAGTATTTCCTCTTCTAAGTTAACACCGAATTTTGTCCGACCACGTCGAGTATACACAGCTAACAGAATACCTACTCGTATGTGTGCCTACAGATGACCGGCGCACTTTTATCAACTCACAGAAGTTCGTCAAGGAAGTTTTGAGTATGAATATGGATAGTTATACAAGTAGGGGAATACCAAAGAAACGATGAATGGACTGTGTGAAAGACGATATGGCTAGAAAGCGAGTGACTACCGAGAGACAACGACTAATAGAGAAATAAGGAAAAAAAAAGACATGTTTCGCCGACCCCAAATAAATTGGGACAAGGGCAGGAAAATAATGAATGATGAGGCATCTATAACTACATCATGTATAAAACGACCTGGCGTTTCTAAACACAACTAAACATAGCATTTTACCTGTGTAGGCACTAACTTTTACTGACCTGCTTATGACGACAGACCTCTCACAGCAAAGAATACGAGTAACGTTCCAAACGGAAAGTTCAACAAAGATACAATTGTTTTACAGCCGTACCATCTCAATCAGACATACAAATCGTCTAGGTTCACCTCTAACGTACCCTGGGTACGTAAAGACATTTAAACTGGGGTCAGTCCGCGTGGAAAATAGTCATGCGGCGAGTGCGCCGCTATATCACGTCAGAGTGACGGCTAGCCTATCGGTATTGCATGTTATTTATTAAACTTGGCTATTTCTTCATGATTGGAAGCCGATAAATATGAATTTGTATAGGTATATCTGGATTAGATTCAATCATGGATTTTATTAACTGGTTTTTAAATTGATCCTTTCATTTTAAAGCCTTATATGTCTTTAAAATTCAAAGGAAGAAATTCAAACCATGTGATTTTTAGTTTTTAAAATGCATTATTTATTTGTTCTCTCATATAAATACCAAATTTCCGAGTTTGTTTCATGTAGTGGAAAAAAGATAAAGAAGTCAGTGAAGTGGCTACAAAGCTGGCTGTCCAGGATGCACTGGAGATACTAATTACTCTCAAATAGCTATTGCCTGCGACTTCGAGTACGTGTATTTTGTATTTCATAATTTTAGTATACAAATTAATATCCTTCTATAGGTCCCAGGCTACATATCGATCAGTTTATTGGTTAAGTCGTGAAAAGGTAACAGGCAGACAGACTTTCGCGTTTGTAATATTTTCTCAAACATGCTTGGAAATCGAGCCTTATTTTTATAACCTTCGAGATTAATCGAAAATGCTCTACTGGTCAAATACATTCGAGCAGGTGGCCGGCAATGTTATTATGAAAATCCATTTCTGTCGTATTTAGCGGCCGAATAAATTAGTATGAAAACTCATATCTGTCGTGTAATTTAAAAATGGAATGAACTTTTTATTTAGACCTACGAGCTACTTCCTTGGTTGCCATGTACCAAGGAGGTAACTTATCAAAGATTTTTTTTTAAATTTCGATTTGGCTTGCAAATAAAGCTTTTTAAGGTAAAAAAGAAACAAATTAACATATTGGCGCGTGAAAAATTTTTGTTATTCGTCATTGATTCTGGAATTTATAATTAATTTAGTTAGTTTGAATTTCCGTGCATTATTTGAGAAAAGTGCTATACAAGCCTTGGCCGCAACCAGGCATTGATGGACACACATAATATATGGGCCTAGGCGATACGTTCGTCCATCAATGCCCCTTTAGCAGACCGCGGCAGTAATGTACTATAGAATGAATGCTTATCGCCCAGCAAATCACGTTTCTGTAAAGAATACGTTTAGTATCCAACACCTCTTTACCTCCTATGGCTAAATCACATCTCCAGACCTCCTTTCGCAACCCATTGCTTTCGAAGTCATCAGTTCCAACTAAACTCATTGTCAGCACATTCATTGTCATTACATTGTGGTCTGTTATGGTCATTATCGTACTCCAAAACGTCTCGCTGTGACGAATCATCGGTTTATGAAACAAGAAAACCGTTACGAATTGTGGAAAAAATGCGCACCCACTGTGTTTAAGTTAGTTGGATAGTGGGCGATGTAGTAAGCGTTTTTTGATGACGAAAGACATGTTTTTCAACCAAATTGAAAATCATTTCTTTCGTCATCAATAATCACCTTGATTAAAATGAAAAATAAATCTGTTCCCGGTCCCTTGAACTCTCAGATTACCAAGTTTGACTGTAATAGTTTTAAATTTTTCGTAATTTTGTAATTTAAATTTTATCCTGTTACTGTGCACTTACAGGGTCCATATTTTTATACCCAGCTTTAAGCCTTTTTGTAACATCTTGTTCACAATATAGAATGCAATCTAAAAGGTGTTAAAAATGAACATTACAAACTCGAGGTGCTTAAACCTTTGAACTGGATAACTTTTACTATGGGACCAACATTGTAATCGCGAAAAAAAAAGCTGTCCCATACAGTTTAAAGCAGTACCTAGGTATTTAAATAAACATTAATATGGAATAGTTGATTTTTTTTTCGCTATTTATTCAGTTATTCAGTTATTCAGTTCAATGGTCTAAAAAGTAAATTTTTTCACATCATATTTATATGAATATGAATAGAGAGAAGCAGATTTTTTTTTACATATTTTAAGGTTGCTCCCAAAGTAAAAGTTGTTAATTATTTTTCCTCTGACCCTCAGTTACATAGTTTATTACATAGGTTCAAAGGCTTAATTAGGCCAACGTCCAAAACAGAGAAATATTCACATTAAGTAAATAAGTAAGGGCGGAGTTCACCGACTTTTAAAACGGCTGTTTAGATATTTAATTAGTTCTTTCCTTAGGAAGTTTAACATAAACCAACTGTTTAAATACCTAATCGGCGATTTGAATGTTGGTGAACGCAGCCATAAGAATGAAGCAAGATAATTAATTCATTAACTAAACAAAATAACTTTCACATAGGTCACATAGGCTTCTCAATGGCGGAAAATAACGACTGACATTATGATATTATCAACACATATGTATGTAGGTGCTGACCATTTTAGCTGACTTAACCCTAAGTCACCTCTCATGACAATCCGGCTAACGACGGCTTCGACCGCTCGCTGTGAAGCTGGCATTTCAACAATTTATATCCAAAGATTTCTATTTTACAATCCAACCATAAAATTTAACGATAATCTAATGAATTTCAAATTAACACCGAATCAGGAACTTAGTAAATAATATACGGGAGAATGAATTTTCTATTGCAGCGCATTCTATATAATAATAATAATAAAGTTTATTGACCATAAGTTTAGGTTACAGTACACCTGTAATACATATTTACATAGTATAGGGCACGCTCACGTTCAACTACACTAAGTTAGAACTTATCTATAACAAGTAGCAAGGGGAGTAGAAGAAGGGTTAAGTTATAATAATGCTATCACAAGTAAAGCAATGGTTCACATACTTGATAAAATTTATAAATGCCCAATGACGGTATACAGCGAAAAGTTCTTTACCTCCCGTGCTAGTCAAGGACTGTGTTACGGCAAGGTAAGATTCTCGCTCATGGAATAATAGTCATAATGTACACACGTTAAGACACTTTTTACTAATTACATATGTTTTGCTGTGAATCGTAGATGACGATAACGAGTTACAAGTTTATCGTAAGCAAGTAGTATATGCAAAGAAATCAGACAATGCAACTACTAACGTTATTTTAATATCAACAAAGTGTTTTCACACTAACAATTTATTTTTTTTTTTTTCAATATACGGTCTAACAATCTATTACACAAGCAAAAATATTCATCTTTCCACTACACCGGCAATACTGTATACTGTGTGCGTGACAACTTTAGCTGGATGAGAGAGGCGTGCAATTGGAGATGCCTATATCTAGCTGTGGACTGATGAAAGCTGGTGATGATGATGATCAGTGGCGCAGCTGCAATTATCATTAGAGGGAAGCCGAAGAAAAAATTGTGCAGTTCTTAAAAAAACTCAGACAAAAACTTGTAGGCATTTTTGTAATATTTCTAATCTTATGATAAACTGGTTAAACGTATGTGATACACAGTTAGACGCATAGATATACCATATTATTTGGCAAAAGTAAACGTTGAAAAGAGTGGTCGTTACGAAGGGAAACCGATAGGAATCGAGTTGTATGAAGGCTGCGCCCCTGATGATGTTAAATATTTTTATGTTTATAAGCAGGATTGTACAAACACGTTTACACGTCAATCATATTTTAAAACTACATGAGTTCGGCGTTTCTTAACTGAGTACTCTAAGAAGAAATACCGAAACAAAGTCGGAGGCCACAGTCTTTTTTAAAGTCCAGACATAATCTTGGGCAGATCATGTGAAGAGCTATGTAGATTGGTGTCAGAAACGGTATTTTGAGGAAAGAACCTGCAGTGTGCCGCTTGCCTAACCTTATATGTGTAACTTCACACACCAATTATTGGCATAATTACACGAATCGTTGAACTGAACAGTTCTTCTCTTTTATTTTGCCTACATCACTAATAAATGGCGACCCTTACTTAGCCAGCAATTAAAATTTTGCAACTTACGTGAAGATGTCTGTAGTTGAAGAAACCATGAAGAATTTTACTGACAGAAGTTTGTGGAGAATTAGAAAAAGAAAGCAAAGAAGATTTTAAAAGTTACAGAAGAATCAGAATTAGAATCCTGATTGAAGAGGTGAAAACATTAAATAAGAAGACAGAAAAGGAACGTTGCTGCCGAACACTGAGTGGAGCTATCCAGACAGTTCACGCTTTTGTCAGTAATCGTGCAGCGCAACTCGGAACTTAAGGAGCTCAAGGACGATGAATAACTTTTAAAGCTGATGACATACTTAAGAGAGTGAAGTAAATCCACACAACATTGTTTAAAAGTAGTTACAAGTTAGCTGGCTGTATACAAAATATCTTGTTCGACTGTACGCCATCTTGCTAAAGAAAGGCGATCGTTCAGTACAATCGACGAGGCTGCAAAGCTAGGCATTTACTACCGGCCTTGCCTGCGAGTTTAAGAGAGCGTCTCGTCTGTTAGTAACATCCGACCTTCGGATTCCAGAACATCTCACAACAGCGATTATAAAACGGTCGTGTTGTAAGCTTCCTATAGTCAAGAGTTGGAGCGGAACAGTGAATGATTTGTTTTTAATTACTAGGTCCGGTGGATTTGTATAACATAGTTGCTAGTTTACGTAAAATGAATGGTTGGCTGTGAAATATAGACGGAATTCATGTCGGTCTTTATTAGCGAAATATAAATACTTATGTGTAATTAGGTACCTATAGTGCTTAGTTCTAAATTGACTGGTAAGTAGTGCTATGTGAGCGCTATGCATTGACGATTCGTTGTATAGAATCAAATTTTAAACTGAACAGACAGCTGTGCTGCTGGGGAGTTTGTTGCGCTCGCACTTCTTCCCGGCTAAACAACTAGGAAGTGGTGAAGGGCGGGCATTTTGGGGACTGACTTATGTAATTTTGACGTTCGAAAAGTGCTGATACTCAGCCTAGTTTGAATAAATGACTTTTGATTTTGTTTTTTTATTATAGGTAAGTTTTCACTGACGATTTTTTTTTTTGGGAAATTGGCATATATGCCAATTTCCCAAAAAAATATGCTCTCACTGCTGTTTACTGATTAGTTGAATTTGTCACTCGCTTGTGTTATTGTGGGAGCAAAAAGTTAAGTGCCTAATAAAAAATTACTATGGAAACCTAAAACAGGCACTTACCAAGAATAACGAACACAAATAAGTAATCTTCAAAATAACAAAGAAAAAAAAAACAATAAAATAACAACTAAACGAATAATCAACACGTTGAAACAAGTTAGAAACATTACGATATTGGATTCAGAATTCAGAGCCGGGGGGAAATCAGGACGTGGACGTGACATGTCGTGGACGCCAAGATAACAATGAAACATAGAAGGGACATTTCAAACAAAAAGCTAGAACAAGCACAATATATGATTAAAATTGTTTGTGAAACAATCACGTGCTTTTCAAGCAATTTTAACCGTCTAGTGACCCCATTTGGACTTTGCGACCGAATTTGGTCGTAAAGCGATCGCTATCTTATGTACAATGTAGATATGCCGAGACTGCAGACCCTGGTCGCTGAGTACTGGTTGGGTAAAATATAATTCATCGACACGAGAAGAATATAAGAGGCCTTCTGCAATTTTCTACACTGTGGCAAGAGGTCCGCTGGCCGTCAGAGCTCGGACCTCGTATTTGACAGCGCCGTAATAGAACATTCGCTGAGATTACGTCCATTCGTACATGTTTATTGCCTCCAGGGGACCTTCAACTGGGGTAATAGTGACAATGATCATTTAGACAGATGGCTTTTCTCGGAATATTCACCTGGAGAGTTTGTTTCTATGTAAATGTATTGGGGTAACATTTTATTGGCCAAGATTTGTGTCTGGAAAAAAAAAAGAATTGATAATACGTACTCTACTTTGGTACAATGATGACGTGAGGATGTCTTTTTGAAGATATTAAGTAAACTAAACAAAAATGACATCGACGAATAAATCACTGAAGGTGGCACGATTTCGGTTTCTGAGCATTCGTGATTATTTGTGTGACACATTCATAACAAATGCCGCTTTTTAAAGAGGTAAATCGATATACACCTATGAAATTTTTTATACTGCATGTTGACATAATTATTGTAAGCCTATTTATTATACAGGACACAATGGAACTGTACTGAATTTACCTAACATCTGTCTGTATAACCTATGCCCACAATAAAAAAGTTTGATTTGATTCGAATTTAAAACTGTTACAGATGTGAATACTACGGCTCTAACACAATCTAATCCTTGTCACGTTTCACGAAACTCACTGGAAGTGTGACAAGTTAGCGTACCTGTGGGTACTAAGGCGCGCCGCTCACTGATAAGCATATTACATTGAAAAATTAACGAAAGAACCCGGTTTCTTTTCAATTTACGCTTGTTGAAAAAACAAATTTCGACCCCTTTACAAAACCCCTAACCCCCCCCCCCCCCCCGCACCACCTTGACCCTAGCTCGTGTGAGCGACGCGCCTAAGTGCACGTTCGACTCGAGCGTTCAGCGGGGCGGGGTGTGCAACGTTCGTATTAAACACATGCAAACACTCGCGAGTGCCCTGAGTGACGGCCGAACGTTCTTCGCCGCTTGCACGAACGCTTGCTGAATGCCCCGCTGGACGCTTTTTCACTCGGGTCGTACACTAAGAACTCGTTTCTGGGAGCCACAAGGTTACAACCAATGCCTATTAATATTTCTACGACCAACATAGCTCCTTAATACTAATGGTCGCAGATTAAATTACAAATCAACTGAACACAGCATGTGATTATAGTGTAAGTAACCTTTAGCCACAAGTTGTGATGCTGCACTAGGAAACAACCGTTATTTATGGGACTCATAAGCAGTTAAGAACTAATAGGTACTACTTGTGTTGAGAAACTGCATCGTATCAGAGTTATAAACTGCTCTCAACATCACTTTAGTGACTGATATCACTCAGGGCGCTGTCTAAATGAAAACGTATATCGTCTATCTCAAACATGAGGATGTTAAAATCGTAAATAATTTTCATTAGATAAGATGATTGAGGAATCATCTTATCTAATGAAAATTATTTACTATTTTTGAATACAATTTGTGATAATAGAACAAGTTTATCGACATGATTAAGTACTATGTCACCATCGGAGTCTCCTAACCAGGCATTGTATGCTTGTAAACTGAAGCATTAATAAACTTTATTTATTTATTTATTTTTACCATGAAAGAAGACCATCACCGAAAATTTATCAACGAATATAAAAGTAGCTCAAAATAAGACATATTGACAAACTCTTTTTAGAAGTCAAAGACAAAGACTATGACAGAATATTGCTCATCACTATTTCCGTACAAAATATTACTATAATAATAAAATACTATAGGTAATTAGATACAATTTACCTCATTTTAAGCGCTTTTGACATTTCCAAAATGTCAAGCGGTGACGGCGACGCAATATAGTGACTATTACCTGCAACAAATTAACAATAATATTAATGTTTGAAATAAAACAGAGTTAAAGAGGAACAATAATAAATTTATAAAATACGAATGTAATGTCAATAAATGATGCAATATAGGATCCTTTTTTTTTTTGTTGGATGGGAAATCATCAAATAACTTCTCCCGCTCTGAGTGGAGCGGCAGGGCGTGTCAGACTTCTACTGACTAAAACCCACCCGTGTTCCTTCAGTTGCCTGTGCCAGGGCCACGGTAACTCTTTCGAACAACCCGCATCCCTGGCGGGAATGTAGGACCCTGTGGTAAGTATCTGACCTTGCATCATTCATTACGATTTTATGTACAGTTTCGGAACATTCATGATTTTTTTGACATTCTTATAAAAAAAAAATGTAAAACATTTTTTAAAAAGGTAAGGCAATATTAACAATAAGTTATTACTTAAGTAGGTCGTTTTATGGCAAAATATCGTTGAGCGAATTTAAAACTTTTGACAGCTAATGTGAATGCTACGGCTCTAACGCAAGCATTTGTTGTGTCATTACAAAACACAGAATACCATGTTTCACACCGAATGATTGAATGAAATGCACCGACCCTAGCGTGGTTTGACCAGAGTCGATTACTCGAATGAACCCAAAGATTCACACTAGCCTCTGTTGCCTCGTGTTACATGGTGCAACAGAGACCATTGCATATCAAGGAGTAGACCGGGGTCGCGATAATGGTAGGGAAGACGTGCCCTTAGGATATGAAAGGGATAAATTGCCTACCGAGTATGCATCCTATAGTAAGCATTGGAATTGTGGAGAGATGGGTGATATAATTATGGAAGGGCTTTTTTATGACGTCGCCGCCAGGTCCAGCCTCCCTGGTGAATCTTTTGGCGGTTAAACTATGTTTTCGACTCTTTTTATGTTACTGCTATGCTGTAGGTATACACGTTGCTGATTCCAGAATACCATGTTTCACACCGAATACTCGTATAAAAATATGGACCGCTTTTGTAAATAATCTTCACTATGTAAATGTATTATTCAGGTTTCTAGGCCTATTTTTAGCATCTAGCCATAGACCACAGTACCCACCCTTCCAATAACAAAACAAAAACGCCCAAAAACAGCCAAGGTAAACACAAATTAATCCTAGGACATTGAACCGTTACCAATACAGTAATAAAACGAACGATTATCGCCGATAGTAACACCGCGGTCTATGAAGCACGCACGATTTACGTAACAATACCACGAAATAGATGGCTACAGAAGTTCAGCTCCATAAAACGAGCGAACAGACGCACGCACACAAGCAACACGTAAAGCTAGGGATTTATAACAGCCGTCATGAAAATCTATCATATTTTCTCACCAGTATTTGACATTCAGGTGTCAGAAAACGCCCCGTATTAGAGCAGCTGTTGAGCTTTGGTCTCCTAGGAAAACGGTTCCGTCATACATATTATAACGGCCGCCATGAAAATTTGTCATTTTCACCAGTATTTGACATTAAGGGTCCGTTCAGACCAAGCGGAAAAATCCTCGCGGACTTTATACTGGCTCCATTGAAAACAGGACCGTATTTCTATAGCCTAAAGTACTGAATTGTATCAACATCGACACAGTCGGCTCGGCGCGAGCAGAATGACAACTTTATACTTTAGGCCATGGTAATACGGTCCTATTTTCAATGGAGCCAGTAAAGTCAGCGAGGATTTTTTACTAATCACCGTTTGTACTCAATTTATATTGAACAATTAATTACACTTGGAGTATTAAATTACTGGGCTGTGTTCTGAAAAGTATGTTGTACGGTTCGTGTAAAATAACGAGGTATGGGGAAGTAATTGAGCTGAAATGGAAATGTTAAACTCGTGGAATTTATTTATTGGGGTCATTTGTATGTTGGTGCATATTTAGTTAACAATGGTTGTTCATCAATTGTCTATACAAATACCAAATATTGGTATTTATAATACTGGCTTGAAATTATGATTACAGGATACACCGTCAATGCAAGCCACCGTCTGATGGCGGACGTGGTGGGGCCGCAGGGTGAGGAGCAGCGTCGTTAAGGCGTTGGCCGCTCTCCCTATCCTCTGCGGCCGAAAAGTAGTAGGCGGCCGGGCCACTGACCTGACCGGTCGCAGGAGGCCAAGGGTGCCTAGACACGGGGTCGTCTAGCGCCCATGTGCAGGTCCCTGGTCCCTGGGGTGGTCACGGCGTGCAATGTGTTCTGGTACGTCAGTGATCGGGGTACTCCCCAGAGGAGGGTCCGGTGACGGACAGCCGCGGCGGGTTCGCGGATGATTGCTATCGCGTGCCCGTGTTCCCGCCAGAAGCGGTAGAGGAGGACACCGTGCAATTTTCATGGGTTGGAGTCCCACATAACTGCACTATCTCACCGTGGTAGTGCAGTATGCATGAGCATTTCTCCACGTATTAAAAAGTCAGATGACTCTAATTGCCACTTAGCAAAGACAGCGTATGGCGGTTTATATTCAACTGAGTTCAAAGCATAACTATGTGCATACCGTTCTTCATTTGTTTTACCCAAACATTCTTCTACTCTCTATAGTTAGTAAATCTAAGGAGAAAAGATTTGCCAATCAAAAAAGTTGATTACAAAGCTGCCTGGCCACGGTACGCCAGACCCAGACTTAAGGGGAATAAACGCAAAGGTCCCTGGAAATGTTACCCAAGGTGGGTCAAGTAATTGTTTTTCTTTCATTTAGAAATTGCTGAACAGTTATTAGTAGCTAAATGTTAGTCTTTGGTTTTCCTAATTATATTTATATGGGGAAGCATACAGAAACTTGGCGAATTGTATTGTATAACTTTTTGATGAAAAGTTCTGTGGCTGATTTTAGGGAAATAATTAATTGAAATTAAATTATGTAAGTATATGCCTGCCTGATCCGCCATCTTTGGATTTGTTTGTTCAATCTGACTCGAGATATTTGAGGCCTAAACTTTGCCCGAAACGATCAATTTGCGCATCAATGCGCATTAATCACGTAAATTGATCGTCTACGACTACACTAGAAATTGATGGCAATTGATTAAATGCGATTAATTGTGCCCTATAAGTAAGAAGATTTTGCCACTCTTAAGGCCAGCCAGTAATCGATTCACACCACACACAAGAACATCAGTCTCCATCAGGGAATAAGCCTCACGTTCCCAAATACCTTAGTATCGATCAAAAACTGAGGTGTTTGTTATGTTAAGTGGACACGTGTATTGGAACGTTTTCGGCGCCCGCACTGCGATGTTATCGTGAACCGGGCGATACGTGTGCTGAACTTTGAACAGGGAAATTTAGGTAACAAAATAGGTAAAATATTTTGGTTTAGGCTAGTTTATACTTTAATAGAAAACAATTTCGAGCCATTACCGCCGACTTAGCGTAACAGACTGAAACCAACATGTACAGGTTTTTTTTTTTTAATGCCTAGCCTTTTCCTAACTATGTCGGCTATGGTCGGCTTCCAGTCCAACCGGATGCAGCTGAATACCAGTATTTTACATGGAGCGACTGCCTATCTGACCTCCACAACCCAGTTACTGGGTAATACGATACCCCTTGGTAAGACTGGTTGTCAGACTTTTGGGCTTCTGACGACCCGTAACGAACGAACCAGAAACAGAACAACGAACAAAATAGCCAATGCCGTGTTAAAATCACGTGACAGTTAGCAAGGTGGTAGCTTGGCTGACTACCCAGGGTATACAAAAGTATGTACCATTAAACATCGCCACTCGTGGAGACGATTTAAGTGCACCCGTGATAGGAAATCGTATTATAGGCACGAAAAAAACGTCTGGCTAGCTCAAAAGTTTCACCAGTCACTTATAAACCTATTACATGATTGTTAAAAAAAATGAATATCACTAAAAACGAGCAAAAAGCAGTGCCGTATTTTGTTAACTTGGGCGTAAATAAGAAGTTTTCTTTATAAGGTGGCTGATCATTAGTACCGATACTTAAACACAAAGATGATTGTACTCATGATACTGGTATCAAATCTGTAATCACGCAAATTAGCTGTTCCCTACGTTTTGACGAGAAGTGCGAACATAAATGTAGGGAGCAGCCGTTTTATTTTTCGTCATTTCAGGTTTGGTCCTATAGTAAAAGTTTGTTATCATGAGTAGTGTACAATCATGTGCTTAAGACGCCCCCGGAGCATGCGTAGTTCATACAAACGAAATACCAAAATAATTTGTAAATCAAACATATTCTAAAGGTATTGTTTATTTATTCCGATTGGATTACAGAATATCTAGGTTCTCAGATATATATTAAATAATAAAATTGATTTAAACAGGAAATATGAGAAAAATAAGTTTTCTATAGGAATTTTAAATTCCTCATATCTCGTCTTCAAATCCGAGTCCTTTCAAAATATACGTTTGGGTACCTAGATATTCTGTAATCCAATCGGAATAAATACATACTACCTTAAGAATATGTTTGATTTACAAATTATTTTGGTATTTCGTTTGTATGAACTACGCATGCTCCGAGGGCGCCTTAAGTATCGGTCATTAAGGGGGAAGCGTCAGGGTAGCCCGCGAAATTCAAATTTTCTTACGTTTTTTGTAATTTGCAAGTCAGTATTAAGTTGTATGTTAAATCAAGTACGATTTGCGGCCGTAACAAATATGTATTTACAGAATTATAATCATTAGAATCAGTAATACAACTCCTTAAGTTAGTATAATCCTGAAATGTCAAGATTTCATGAAATAGTCATTCATTAGGATTACCTGGTCTTAAAGAGTGTTTTATTGATCACTTTTATGATTAAAATTATGTATATAGATACTTGTTACGGCCGCAAATTATATTTTGATCAACGTACAATCTAATACCGACTTATAAATTGCAAAAAAACGTAAGAAAATTTGAATTTCGCGAGCTACCTTGACGCTTTCGCCTAACACGTCACTAATTACCAGTCACCCTATGTAAACTTATCCAAAACCCATAATACGATTTCCTAGTGCCGACCCTTGAAGTTACATATGGGCGATAAACTTTTCCAAACTAATTAAGAAATATCCCGCTTCAATAATCGCTTCTAATTTTCTCCACTGTTACATATAAACAACCTCTAACTCCTCTTAAGGGGTCATTGTACTCATCATTATGAACAACTTTTACTATGGGAACAAACCTGAAATCGCGAAAAAAAGAATCAGCTGTTCAGTACATTTCAATCAATCTGCCTAGCCTTTTCCCAACTATGTTGGGGTCGGCTTCTAGTCTAACTGGATGCAGCTGAATACCAGTATTTTACATGGAGCGACTGCCTATCTGACATTCACAACCCAGTAGCTCGATAATACGATCCCCCTTGGTAAGACTGGTTGTCAGATTTTCGGGCTTCTGACGACACATAACGACTGTCAAAGATCCACGAATGACAGCCGGGACCAACGGCTTAACGTGCGTTCCGAGGCACGGAGTAGTCTCGGTATGAAAAGATGGTCACCCATCCACAGACCAACCCCGGCAAGCGTAGCTTAACCTGATGGATCGACCCGTGCGGCTGTTATTACTTAGCCACGAGCATAATTCGTCAAAATGTACTGAACAGCTGATTTTTTTTTCGCGATTTCAGGTTTGGTCCCATAGTAAATGTTGTTCATAATGATGAGTTCAATGACCCCTTAAGAGGTTGTTGGTGTTTTACCAATAACCCTGTATACGCTAATTTGAGCTGTCAAATGAATTGTGACAAGTCAAAACTGGTTTAGATGAGATAACAGAACACGGCGCTTAAAATCAGGCTCCGTGTAACATGGAAACTAGTTTGGCAACTCAAAATTCTTTCCGTATCTTCCTTGTTAAAGCTCGCAAAACAGCAATATGCAAAATCAGATTAAATTAGCTAGCGAAACTCCGTAGACGTAATGAGTCTAAACACGACAAAATAAAAAAATAAAAAATTATGATTATTTTTTTTTTAGGTCGACGACCGCTAGCAGTATAGATTTGAGAAATCTGTTTATTTTCTGATTTCTCGTGTTTACATATCCATACCCAACACGTCTGTGAAGTTTACACCAAAAAAGAACACATAAGAAATTTCAACTACACTGCGGTTGACGACCCAAAAGAAAATCATCAAATTAATACATTTTTGCTTTATCATGTTTAGTTATCGATACCCATCAAGTCTGCAGAGTTTCGCTAGCTAATCTGACGCTGTATTTACTTTTCTTCATTTTTTATCGAAAGTACAGATGCCAGCACATCAAGCTACCCGAAACTGTCAAATTTTCCCAATCGACCTTGAACCTGATGATTTAGCGATAAAGTTGAAAATTTATTAAAGAAATTTGACAGACTGCAGCAGCTTGATGTGTCTGTACATCTGTATCACATTGTCTAGGCCCAGTGGGTGGCCACGTTGATTGAGGTGTCAGAGACGTTGTTCAAATCATTAAGGGTGCAGGAGAACGTACATTTGGGATACTCCAGCAGATGGAACATTGTCTGTTCAGGACCAATCGAAATAATACCCTATTACGCCAGCGGCTTATGGCTAAATAATAAGAGCCGCACGGGTCGATCGGAGGTTAAGCTACGCTTGCCGCAGTCCGTTCGTGGATGGGTGACCATCCATTATCGAGACCTCTCCATGCCTCGGACATCACCAGCCACAATAAGCCGTTGATCCCGGCTGTCATTTGTAGACCTTTGACAGTCGTTACGGGTCAAAAGTCCAAGAAGCCCAAAAGTCTGACAACCAGCCTTTACCAAGGGGTATCGTGTTACCTAGTAACTGGGTTGTGGCGGTCAGATAGGCAGTCGCTCCATGTAAAATACTGGTATTCAGCTGCATCCGGTTAGACTGGAAGCTAACCCCAACAAAGTTGGGAAAGGGCAAGGCAGATTGTCTTTGTAGCAGCCTAATTGGGTACGCAATCGGTTCAGTGCTTATGTTTAGTGTCTATCTAAATTGGCGCCACACTAAGCCCTAGATTGTCCTCTAAACACAGTACTTATTGTGTTTCGAAAGAAAGATTAGCATTGCATATTGCATGGCAACGATAAAACCTTCTGCGTTCTGCCAAGTTTTAGCTATATGCCATACATAAATGCATGGTTCTGTAAAATATCTGTCTCGATATGGATGCTATAGGATTATCTTGTACAGTTGATGAACCTTGCATAAACTGTTTAGGCAAGTAAAGTATGTAATGTACAGACGCCAGCACATCAAGCTACTGCAATCTGTCAAATTTCTTTAACAGATTTTCAACTTTATCGCTAAAGCATTAGGTTCAAGGATGATTGGGAAAATTTGACAGTTTCGGGTAGCTTTATGTGCTGACGTCTGTACAAAAGCTTGCAGTAATTGCGTATCACCTTAGCTAAATGTAGTTACACAAAATATCTCATAATATCTGTGTAAGTGTGAGGAAGTACCCTATAAAATTAATGGTAGACTCGCCCCCAATACTTGGAAACTAATAATTGGCGAAATGTGGGTGTTCTATAAACTCTGCCTACACTTCGGGGAATACGGGTGTGATCCTCCTCTCTCTCCCTCTCTCCTAACTCACTTATTTTGCTGTGCCCGGTGCCCGACAAGATCCATGTGATCTAATTATAAGTTTACCACCTAAGAATACCTACATGTAGAATGAAATAAAAGTATTGAGTATGCTATGTCATTGTATAATAGATTTGTACCTATTTTTTCTATAAAACATTTAAAGCTTCCAGATCGACCTCGCGTATAATCTAGTTATGGCCACAGAGCGGGAAGGCTATTAAAAACTCATTCCTTGTCTCTACAGACGTTTCATTTTCTATCTCTTTTCATTGCTTGACACGTTTGAAATGTTAAGTTTTTTTACCGATATTCGAGCTTGACGAGCTTTATTATTTTTCGATAGTAAATCATGCAAAAATTTCTATTTCGAACTCTCGTTCAAGGAGCTATTTGTTCATTTAGTCTTTGATTCGGCATTTTTGATTTGAAGTGAAAATTCTAAGCTCAAAATAATTAAGTGAAAATTTTATTATCTTCTTTCCTTTGAACCCATCCAACATTGATGCATTTCGGAGCTGACGCTCTGAATGATCGAAATGCAATGAGTAGATGAAGTTCATTTGTTATTTTGTCGTTGCGTGTCGCGTGAACGTGAAATGATTGATTGATTGAATGTGAAATGAGCCAAAAATCCATCGAGACGAGAGAAATGGCGCTTCAGATATATTATTACTTTTTTTTTATTATTTGATATGGGTTTGCTCTTGACTCTAGTCTAGGTCAGAGGTGACAGAGACAAAGTCTACGATTGAGTGAGCTTACCCAGAAGAAGCCTGTTCACTCTCACTTTGAAGAGATTCGGGTTGTAAGCGTTCGGGAACACAGACGCAGGCAGTGAGTTCTACTCTTTTGCCGTGCGCATTATGAATTAGTGGAATGGCAACTAGGTATGGATGGTAACTTGCAGTGCGTTTAGATGTTCGATGGTAGAAGGGGGCCGGTGGAATGAGGTTGTGGAGTTCCTGAGCACACTCACCGAAGTACTGTCTATAGAAGACCGACAAGCAGGCAACCTTGCGGCGATGAGTCAAGCTGTGAAGCTTAGCATCCACCAGTTTTACGTCGCCAATGAGCCTCTTAGCTCTGCGTTCCACCAAGTCAAGCGCAGCAAGTTGTTATTTAGCTGAGTCATCCCAAAGGTGGCTGCAGTACTCCATGCAGGATCGGACTTGCGCTTTATAAAGGATATATCAGCTTTACGGATCCTTTCAGTGAGAAACAAAGTATATTTATCCAACAAATTTTCTTCTATTTTTCTGTTGACAAAACAAAAATATAGTTCAGTCTATTATAATCCAAGTCTATAAATAAACCTGAAAACATCGACGTCACAATTGTCTACGTAAAATAGAAAGGGCATGCTACACAATAGATGAAATAGATCTGAAACGTATCGTGTCTCACGATGAGACCGAATCGCAGCGGGGTGCCGCGTGGCAGTGACTCACGTGATATTGACAGTTGGGAAAACTGTTGCAGGTATAGGAACCATGACAATGAATTTTGAAGAGATAGGGGTTTTAATCGTAATTCGAAGGTAGGACAATGTTTCGCATAGAAGCTTTAAAACACATTTTATTAACTTTACTTAAAGTAACAAATAAATTGTGGGACAAAACAGGAAATGTTTTTAACGTGAAAATATGTTGTTTTTTTTTTTTTCAGAAATTTGTACAAAAACTTGGGGCGTACGCGGACTAAATAATTCTTCTCCCTTTCCACTTATCTTGAAAATAACTTGTAAGTATGTATGTTCTGTGTGTGGGCGTTAATCTCGTCTCGTCATCGACACCAATGCGAATGGCTAGGCAACTCTAAAAGATTAGTGCTTAAAACAGTATCCACGAGTAAGTGTATTCTTATGTATGTACATCTGGTCTTTTCACCATGCCAAAAGCTAGGTATTCCTGAATTTTACATGAGAGGAGATGAAAGTATCATTGGTGATTTCGGGATTAAAAGAAGGTAGACCAGTGTTAAAAGTATACCACCAATGATCGCTGAATACATAACAGTGATTAAAAATGTTTGACTTAACGACCATGCCTGATAAACAGATTGATGATGAAAGATAATAAATAAAACAACGGCAGGTGAATGCGTTTACAGCCACACAAATTACCTGAACGAAGACATCAGTATACAATCAGAAACCTGTTCCAAAACAAAGTTGCAACTTTACCACCTCAATAAACAAAAACAAGTTGCAATATTATTGTAATCAATATCCAGCTGTTTTAAATTGACCTACCCTGCTCCTCACTACGTTACAGAATATAACTAAGACGAGAGCAGTTCACCGAACCCTTGGAGATTTTCTTAAGTTGGCTTATATTTTCGCAGTGTGCGTTGAATGTAGGTAAATTGAGTATGTGGGTGGATTCACGATACGTCGAATCCATTATGCCGCCAATATTTGGGCCAATAGGCTCATCAGGATAACTTCAAGCTGTTTTGTTTATTATAGGTTGGCCGAACTCGTTGGCACAAATGTTGGTTAAATGGCACCAACACATAGTTCGTTGACCGGATATGCGGGCAGTAATAACCTCCCGGAGCGTAGTGAGGGGATATTAGTCGATGGAAACTCGTTTTACCGATAATTAATTTCATTTAGTTGTCATCCGAGTAACCGTGATGTTTTCGCCTTATTTTTTAAGAAGAAAATAACAATATTGGGTGACAATGTCGGTACTGAAATATGTGTTTTTACATTTTAAGGAAAAACAAAATGTAAAAATGACTAGTATTTTTGAGAAAAGGTCGAGCAACATTAGTAAGTTGTCCACTCTACGGATCATAAATAAACATTCTCTTCACAAAACCTTCATGAATAAAAGGCAAAGAAGTATTATTAAAAATGCATAAAACTGAATGAAGCATGCCATTAAAGCTAGTTTCCTAAGGATCAGTTTCCACCAAGCAGAAGATTCCTCATGGATGCTTGAGCTTTCTTTTTACTTTTTGAATTTCACTGATTAGGTAACAGAGGAGCTCCTCCGTGCCTCGGAAAGCACGTTAAGCCGTTGGTCCCGGCTGTCGTTCGTGGATCTTTGACAGTCGTTACGGGTCGTCAGAAGCCCGAAAGTCTGACAAACAGTCTTACCAAGGGGTATCGTATTACCCAGTAACTGGGTTGTGGAGGTAAGATAGGCAGTCACTCCATGTAAAATACTGGTATTCAGCTGCACCCGGTTAGACTGGAAGCCGACCCCGACATTGTTGGGAAAAGGCTAGGCAGATTGATTGATTGACTTCTCTATTAGTCGTCATCTCGGTAGTCACCCCCTTTCTAGCCATATAATCTTTCACACAGTCCATTCATCGTTTCTTTGGTCTTCCACTACTCTTATAGCGATCCACATTCATACTCAAAACTTTCCTCAAGACGAAGGTCACCAAGAGACATGAAATCTTATACTGTGCGAGAATTATAAAGCTCTTATGAAACATCAAAAAATGTGTATTTTTTTTATTAATAATATGCTAATTATTATTATTCCAATGAACATGCAGTTGACATTTCTAAATGACAAAAAAGGTTTTGTCAACCTAGGAGTGGTTCAGATATCCAATTACAGAATGATAATTTATAAAGATTTTAATTTTAATTAATAGCGGAAGTTCGGAATAAGACTAATTTTAAGGTATTCAGAGCTAGGTTTATCAGACATTTTGTATCAATTACTGTATCCTAACAAATTTCACATAGTTTTATTGGTGTGGTCAATGAATATGTGCGAAAATGGACTGGGTTCTTATATCTAACTGCTTCATTAATGAGCCATAGAGTTATGGCGAAAATGTAGATGTCCGCTTCTATTCCTGCGGATGTCTAATTAAAAGACAATATTTGTTATGTTACCATACGTTAAAAGTACTACAAGCCTGTGTAAGCAAAAAGCGGGAAACCCAAAAACTTTCTTTAATACATTAGGCGCGGCAGACGCACATGCGCGTTTTCGGACGTTCACCAGGTGCTTGACGGCGCGTATGCGCGTCCATACAATTTACATAACTTTCTTCGAGTGCGGCGCGCCGCACCTGTGCGTTCGTTGTGCATCTCTATTGTTTCGAACACATCGTAAAATAAGGGTCGGTAAGGGTGTAGCATAAAGAAGCGTTTGCATAAAGAATTAAGCAGATAATGTGTTAAAAAACTACCCGTAACTTTAAGTAACAGTCACGAACATTAAATTAAAGTGAGAAAAAAATACTGACAAATAAAAATATTGTCATTGATCCTTTTTTATAGGGATCAATACCTTAATAAAACCTTTGTTAGGGTCTTGATCAGAATATCTGCCTACTAAAAATATCAGAAGACGAAAATCTTCTCACGAAAGTCTCCTCTAAATACTCTTGAGCAGCTTATTATAACATTTTAGTTAACTTATTGCCCTTTCTCAAATTTCCTCCTTGTATAATCCAAAAGGCATACTAATTACACTCCTTAACGCATCACAAATCACAAGCTTTCATACCAAAGGATCCAAGATTTAATTCAATATTTCAACTTAGTATATTCTACTATTTAATACAGATTCCTTAACTTGCTTAGTTAGTTAATCAGCGTCTTTCATCTGCGTATAATAATTTAGTTAATTACTCGGTAGGTATAACACAAAATACAATTATGAGACTGAATGGCGACGGCGCGAATATAATTAGGAAAATGTTTTCTTTTATCACGCCTCTAATAATAATAATAATCTGTAAGCCAAACACGTTTCTGTTACACGTGGGTTTTAGTTCTTTTAGAAATAGTTTTAGTTTTGTGTTGTTTTTTCTTGAAAATTAAAGAATTTTCTTTGATAGGTCTCCTGTGAGTTAAATACTATCTAAACAGTCGGAAAATCTCCAAAGAACAAGTGAACAGGTATAGTCAGCCCGTCGAGAGAATGCATTCTTGACACCTGACAGTTTCATTATAACGAATATGTGTTTTGCGAATTTGATCCTTATTATTACTAGAAATTGCCCAACTGTCAGGTGTCAGGAATGCATTGTCTCGACAGCCGGACTATAAGTTAGCTTCACTGTCAACAGTCAAACATTTTACCGCCTACAATTAAGTGATATAGTGGACAAACGTCAGCATTGTGTCAAAACACAAAGGTAACTTCTAATATAAAAACTTAGTTATTATCTGTGGTGATTTCGAGTTAGGCATCCATTATTTTTGTACTCAACGTCTCAGAACCAGAATGACCCTTTCGACTGAATTATGTCAGATTTGTTTATCGGATCTACTCCGAAACCCGTAACACATAGGGAGTCATACAATTTGACATAATATTAAATTAAACAGCCTTTCTGTTAGCTGTAATAGTTCGTAAGCAACTCTGGTAGATAATGAGTAGAAATTTTCTTTATCTTTTGCATTATTTTTCCTCATAAAGGCGAGCACCAAGCGGTCTCTATCTTAATGCAGTTTTCACAACACAGCTTGGAATTATATAAAGAACAAAAGTAAACCAAGATAATACTTATTTAAATCTAGAAAGCACTAAGCTTAAGTATCTAATTAACATTTACTGCGAGCGTACCGAAATAAAACATGATTTTAATATTTATTTTTCTAATACCATTCTCTAACATTCTATTGAACAAGGTCACCACACAATACCAAGGAATTTGTCAATCCTTTTCCAGACTAAAGACACAAAATTGATATGTCTTTTAATATGCCTTGAAAGTTTCCGGCTCCTGTACAGAACACAGCAATTATGCATAGCGCCATTAAGGAGGAAGCGTCAGGGTAGCCCGCGGAATTCAAATTTTCTTACGTTTTTTGCAATTTGCAAGTCAGTATTAAGTTTTATGTTAAATAAAGTATGATTTGAGGCCGTAACAAATATGTATTTACAGAATTATATACAATAGAATCAGTAATACAACTCCTTAAGTTAGTATAATCCTAAAATGTGAAGATTTCATGAAATAGTCATTTTTTGTGATAACCTGGTCTTAAAGAGTTGTATGGATTACTTTAATGATTCTAATTATGTAAATAGATACTTGTTACGACCGCAAATTATAATTTGATCAACGTACAATATAATACCGACTTGTAAATTGCAAAAAACGTAAGAAAATTGGAATTTCGCGGGCTAGCCTGGCACTTCCCCCTTAATAACAATGGCTGAAGTATTTCTCCAGGCAACCACTTCTTACGTAAAATGGGATTACTTTGATAACAACTTTCGACTTATGCAAAACTTATTTTTATAATATCTACAACGCCATATTCAAAAGAAGTAGTAGTTAGTAATAGTTTCTTTTGAATATGGCGCTGTAGATATTATAAAATAAGTTTTTATTTTTATTCATTTATTTATTAACACATTATCTGCTTAATTCTTTATGCAAACGCTTCTTTATGCTACACCCTTACCGACCCTTATTTTACGATGTTTTCGAAACAATAGAGATGCACAACGAACGCACAGGTGCGGCGCGCCGCACTCGAAGAAAGTTATGTAAATTGTATAGACGCGCATACGCGCCGTCAAGCACCTGGTGAAGGTCCGAAAACGCGCATGTGCGTCTGCCGCGCCTAATGTATTAAAGAACACCAACAGCATATACATTCAACATTGGTTTGCAAGAGTATTTAGGAAAGGTATTACTGCTAAAGTATTCACAATTTATAGGTGTACATAACAATATTTAAAGAAGAAAAAGACATTGGGCAAAAGCTGCCTAAAAACTAAAAGTAAAGGGTTTAGCCGTCCTTCCATAGGCAAACTGCCCCCGATAGGAACCTATATCGTAACCTATGCTATATTGTAGAGGGTACTAATAGTAGTTCATCGAGTAGATATTAGCTCTATATCTTAGTTAATTGAGGAGCTATTTGAAAAAAAGTGTCCGGAGACGACTTTTTTTCAAAGTGATATATCTCTGTTGATTTTAAAGCTAGAAAAATAAAACCAATTCCAGTGTTTATGGTACACTCTACAGTTTATTTTATATAAATTTCCACGAGCCAAGCCTAAATAAAAACATTAAAAAAATGCAAATAAATTATTTTTTTATTGATTTCTATCAGATCGAATTGAATTACCACTTTGAAAAAAATATATAATAATTGTCTATACCTTGCCTAACAGCATGCCAAGTTTCATTAAAATCCATAAGGTGCAACATGTTGAAAAAAAATAATGAAAGTAAGTTATTATATTTACATGGAGTGACTACCTATATGACTTCTACAACCCATTTGCTGGGTAATACGCTACCCCTTGGTAAAGACTGGTTGTCAGGCTTTCGAGCTTCTGGCGACCCGTAACGACTAATAACAATTATAGGCATATTTGAATACTTTCATGCTAATTAAAATAGATTCAACAAATACCTTATGCTAGAATAAGCCATTTCAGCGTTGAATAAATACCCGTAACATTAATAACGTCACTTATTATATTTGTATTACATACGTCACTAATTTTATCGATATCAGTGGCCCAACACTAAACACCTGATTGAAAAACATCGCAGTGTGAAGAAACATTATGAAATAAAATGTAAAAGGACCAGTCTTTACAAAAGCACACAAAGCTATTATAGTATTTATTAAATGTCTCTATCAATAAATCAATAAAAAAAAAACAAATATTTAAAAAAATAAAAACTAGTGATACAGTATTTATTTTTCTTTAGGCTACATAACGCCCTAACTTAACATTAAAGGACAATGAGCAAATGTGCAGTGTACAAACAAACACAAGGTTTTGAACAAATTTTGAAAGGTTACGGTATAAAACTCTTTGCATAAAATATCGCAAAAATAGTCGCATAATGACAATTTGATAGAAAGTATTTCATTAAAAGCAGTCCCCAACATTCTTATCACAGAGACATTTTTTCCTGAACCTTCTGTATATTCCTTTCATGCCAACGATTACCTCTCGATGACGTCATATTGCAATAACAATTTGCGTCCACGCATCTCTTGTTTTGTGCCAGTTACTGATGAACTTGTTACAAAAACTATTCTGCGATGATTTATTATATAGATTGAAATAGTAATAGCACGAGATGAAGGTATAAAAACACTGGATAGTAATTATGTTGATGTACGCTTCTAAGATTGCGGTGGTCTATATCGCGTCTAATGCGTAAGAGTGCATTGCAGTGCAGTTGCATATCTGTAAACGCATCTTTGTCCATATCAAGTGGGCACTCAATCATTCGGTGCATACTGACTGCGGCGATTTAGTGCAGTTTTAGTGCGGTCTAAGTGCATTTAGGTCACTTTAGGTACAATTTATAGTAGTGCGCAGTTTATTCATTCTTCCTGTGTATCTTTAATAATATAAATGCGAAAGTAAGTTTGTTTGTTTGTTACCTTTTCACGCCTAAACCACTGAACCGATCATCCTGAAATTTTGCAAATAAGTTGTCACGTGAACAGAAACGGACATAGCTTAACTTTCATCCCGAAAAAAGTACTGTTCCCGAGGAAAACAACAATAACGTTCTTATGATAATAGATGGCGCCACGTATATTATTATAGAAACTTTAGTAGTGTGTTAAGAGTTTTTTTTTTTTTTTTAAGTACCTAATACATTTTGTGAGTCTTGTCTCGATAGACCGGTTTTTCATAATATTATAAATGCGAAAGTGAGTTTGTTTGTTACGTTCTCACGCTAAAACCGCTGAAAAAGCTAGTGTATGCATATTTTCAGAGCGCGTGATTGTTGTGTTTTATTTTTATTCCGAAATAAAACGAATACAAACAAACACCCGCTTTCTGGAAAGGACAATCTCAAAAGATTTTCCTTAAACATTTTTTCTATTTAAATAACGCAAGCCAGTTCTAAACACCCACGTCAAAATCTGCATTTACAAAGCAATCTTGAACTTAGAAATGTAATTTCACTATGAAACAAATCCAGCTGGAATCCATCTTTTCAGGGGGGATTTTCCTTTATTACTATTATGATTCATTTCGTCGAGCGAGCGCGAAATGCAAATGGTTTAGAACAACGAAATGGAATACAGGGCCCACGGGATCTTGCCTTGCGTCATTAAGGCGGCTTATGTAGTAGCGACTTTGCGACTTACTCGTAAACTGCCGACCTGTCATTCTATAAAAAAACTTAGGTGAAGTGAGCCTGAAGTGAGCTGTCATTCCACCTGACGCTAGAGATTGACACTATTGACCACTATTATTCAGCGGCATCTTTCACCCAAATTGAAATGTCACAAAAACATACAAGTAGTCGTTGAACACAAAATGTATCAAAAGTGAAAAATGATTACATCAGTGAACCGATCCAACGGTGTTGGGTTTTCGGCAAATTCGGCACACAGCATCTTTCACTCACCTATTGAATGATCAAATAATTAAAGGAGCAAATGAACGTTCATTCCTAGCTATGTTATTATGTAGGTGTCGTGTGAACGTGGAACGAAATAAAAAAGCGGCCAAGTGCGAGTCGGACTCGCACACGAACGAGTTCCGTACCACCGGACAATATTTAGAAAAAAAAGGGGCAACCTACTGCATCAACCTCCTTGTCACAAAGATATCTTTAAGAAAAAATATGTTTAACATGTGTATATTGATGTGTAATAACCTACCAAATTAATTAAAATTAATACAGGGTTCAAGGCAAAAATATCAGAATGGCTGCAAAAGTTTTGTTTCTATAGCATTAATTAATTTATGGAACACAGAAATTAGTATATAACAATATCCACAATATAAATAATAAAATAATTAGTTAAGAAATGCATAGTAATACAATATAATAAATTAGTAATATAATCTTATTATACTGTAGGAAAACTTAATAAACTTTTGCACGCTTGCTTGCAGGCAGAAATATAGTTGCCATTTAGGTTATAACAATTCACCTTTGTAAAACCTATGTTTTGCTAGCAAATAAACGTATGATTTGATTTAATTAAATTCGAATACGAGTTCCGTCGTGGCTACAATGCAGCACAGACGCACGCAATATTAACGTAGTAAACGCACACGGTGCATTTTTGGTGTGATTCCGTACTGGAAATTTTGATCTCAACAATGAGTCCCGGGGAAAAATTTCAAATCCAACGAGGCGGTGAATAATGCCTTTAAAAAATTATTGATTTCGGTCCCCATTCCTATAGCAGAGGCATCAACGTACTTTCGTTAAAATGACAAAAGTGCGTTGACAATATTTCTTTAAAAAAAAATTGTTTGATTTTTCTCTATGTTAATACATTAGGCGCGACAGACGCACATGCGCGTTTTCGGACGTTCACCAGGTGCTTGACGGCGCGTATGCGCGTCCATACAATTTACATAACTTTCTTCGAGTGCGGCGCGCCGCACCTGTGCGTTCGTTGTGCATCTCTATTGTTTCGAAAACATCGTAAAATAAGGGTCGGTAAGGGTGTAGCATAAAGAAGCGTTTGCATAAAGAATTAAGCAGATAATGTGTTAAACGACAATTTCATAGGTAAGGACCTAATAAACAAAACATACAAAATGTACTTTACACCAGCTGACCCGACAAACGTTGTCCTGTCCAAATATCAATAATTCATAAAAATTCCCATAGAAAATGTACTCCCAGTTTTCCCAAATTTTCTAATTTTCCCGGTAATTTTTAAAACAATTTCTTTCATACAAACCTTGCTCTGAAAATTGACATACACAAAAAAAACCGGTCAAGAGCGTGTCGGACCACGCACAATGAAGGGTTCCGTAGTTGGGATGAATTTATCCCAAGAAAAACTTAACATTGTAGTTGAAAAACATGGTCTCCTATATATTTCAACCACAAAATGTCCATGGATGTAAGTTAGTTCGCAAAATAATAAATAATTTACCATGTTGTTTTAAGACCACCGACATCTTATAGGTTTTCCTGTAATCAATAGCTATTGAACTATTTTCTATATTTTTTTCAAAATTTTAGGCTCAGTACTTTCGGAGATAAAGCGGGAAAAGGTCAATTTTCGTCTATTTTCTTAAATAACTTTAAAATAGTTTATTTTAAAATTATAAAAAAAAAATACATTTGAGACTTACAGTAAGCCCTTTTATTTGATATGTCACACGGTACAGTTTATTTTTTTTTTTTGCCCCATAAGAGTGACCCTCTTAATCAAAATTAGATTCGACTGACAGTTGTAAGCCGTACATTAATTATAACATACTGACGTTACCGTCTCTTTACATATTCGAAGTTGTCATGTTTGTAAAATGTAATCGGCAATTATTTCCACGCATGGCAGACAAAGTCAGTCGCGTCAGACGCGATAACACTATGCTTTGCTCACATGGTTCCAAAACAGCATTAATGCGGAAAAGTGTATTTTGCATGGCGCCTTTAATATTTAATAAACTTCCTAAGGAATGGAGGGAACTAAGCGCACACATACTAAAAAAGCGGCTAAAATTATATTTAGTTGGGAAAGCATACTAACAGTATTTTAGAATTTTTAAATGACAAAGTGTAATATTACGAATTTAGCAAATATTTACTGACATTTTATATTTTTGACTATTCATAATATTCAACAATTTAATTCAAATTTACAATTTATTGTTTTAAATTGAATTTTTAGTTTGTGTGAAATAATGTTTATGCTTTGTTTAAATTTAATTACCTCTGAATTACTTTTTTTAACTATGTCCTATGTATTTGTATGCCCCAAAGGCCGAACATGATGGATCTTTTAGTTTATGAACAACCTGCATGCCATGTATGTATACTCATGTTTCTACAAATAAATGACTTATGACTTATGACAAAATGCATTTATTTACGTTAAACGTCCGTGTTTGGATCACAGAAATACATATGTGTACCAAATTTCAACTTAATCGGTCCATTACATTCGGAGCAAATTAGCTGTGACAGACGGACAGACAAACAGACAGACACACGAGTGATCCTATAAGGATTCCGTTTTTTCCTTTTGAGGTACTGAACCCTAAAAAAAGAATTAGCCAAAAAGGTGCAACCGTTCTGAAGTGATGCGCTTACATACATTCGGCAATTGATTTTTATTTATATAGAATATATTAAACGTGGAACTAAACCCAGTAACATGTCGCATATTCACAGTTGTGTAGCCGCCTTAAGCTCCACATTAGCGCCGACTGAAACAAAGCGGAGCTTACACGTAATGGTAGTTAATGAATCTGTCACTGAATTATGTATGCCGTGTGTCCTCGCCTTAGCTTTACAATTTACACTTTATTATTGTCGTTGACTTCAATTTATGTGTGATATCTGATATCATGTGTACTAGTTGCTAGGGACTGAATTTCAACTTAAAATAATGGGCTGTTTTTAAAAGTTTTGTAGTATATTTATTATAGGGTGAATGAAAACTCGTAACGTACTGGCATTTGATCGCGTGGTTAGCCAATCTTTGTCTCCGTTTCAAAAGTTAAATGTAAAATGAATTTCAAGACCAGCGGTTGAGACGTAATAGCAAAAAAAAAACAAACAAAATCAATACATTTTTGGAATATAACACACTCACACCAACACCCCTCATAATTACCCATTAAACCCACCCAATAAAGTCAATAAATATGTTAGCATTAGAATATTACGCAATTGTAAATATTTTGTAACACATGTCAATCTAAACTAAATAACGCTATCCTTCAAGATACAGGATTCTCCTACTTTAAAGGTCTTACTCATTTGTAATAGCCATACTCATCCCTTCTTGAAACAACACCAATGTTACCTAGGCTAAGATTATTGGTAAAAATAAATTATTACTTCATTACTTATACAGGACAATTTTTAAGCAGTGCGCAAATTTTCACAGGTTGTTCTAACAATGAATATATACAACTTTCACTATGGGACCAATACTGAAATCACAAAAAAAAAAATCTGCTGTTGCATACATTTTGGTCGAGTAGGTATTGAACTTTTATATGAAACAGCTAATTTTTCTTGTCGTGAATTCAGGGTTTGTCCCATAGTGAAAGTTGTTCATATTCATGAGTAGAACACCCTGTGAAAATTTGCGCACTGCTTAAAAAATGTCCTGTATATTGCGGTTTGTACAGACTGTGTCATATATACAGCTGATTTTTTTTCGCGATTTCAGGTTTGGTCCCATAGTAAAAGTTGTTCATCATGATAAGTACAATGACCCCTTAAGAGGTTGTTGGTGTTTTATCAATAACCCTGTATATTCGTGGTAGTAATGTGGTAAATCATTGTATTATTATTTAATTAATTTGGTTCCTTTTATTCGCAAAAATATACAATACTTTTCCTTCTTTTGAATATCAAAACACCGAAATATAAGCCGCCTTCCATACCCTCCTATTGTGTGAGTACATTCCTGAATCCATGTTTAAGCTTCAGTTTCCACGTAATGCCTGAACACACTGGAAACGGTGTAGTCGTAAGATGCGGTAACTTTACATATTCCATTTTATAGTTACCCAACATCCGAAACTCTGCGCGACAAACTACAAATTAGATTTTGTTGCCCCTCTATTTAAAAAAAAAAAACAAATCTAGTTTATTTTTACGTGAAATGCTTGACAATTCATTGTGTAACATGTTTTGAGTTTCAAATAAATAGCTTGTTTTAGTTTACAATCCTACAAATCAAAGAACCATGTATTTGTTATGTTATCGCAGCAATGATTTTGAAAGTTGTAAGAAACTGTGATCCCATATTTAAGTTTGAGTTTAATATATATAGTACCGAACGTTATCTAATGTTATTTATGGAAAGAATGAAACATGGAACTTTTTTTAAGGAAATCTCCAAAGGGCTGGTTGACACTTCCCATGACCCAAAGGCCGACGTTTACCTTGCGCAGATGTTTAGCATTGCCATATAACGCGATAATGCCGCCAGTCTCTTGGGTACATTACCAATCGACAGCGATGCGGAAGAATTTTCCGACGCCATATTTTAGTTTGTGAATAGTTTTAGTTAAGATAAGGTATATTTTGTTATTTTTATTAATTAATTAGATACCTATATGATATTATCTTATTATTTACATAGGTGCATATTATTTGAACATTTTATACAAACAGATTTTTTTTTTTTACTAAATTAGTTGCGGAGAATGAATACGCTACATGGGTACATAATATTTCCAAATATCCAGAAAATTAATGATCAGAAGAAAAACTTTCCCATACCTAAGGTCTAAATATCAACTTTTTTTATGATGCAGGTCAGTGAGAGTTGTCATGGCAAATTAAACCTAAAAACGTCAATCTCCTATTGCGGTAGGCACAATAACTGTTGATACAGGAAGGCTTAAGGCCATTATAATAAAGCCGTTTATCACTATTACACCTCACACTTATTACTATTAAAACTCACGTTATTATAATTGGCGCACAACCCTGCCATTAAAACTGACGTTTCATTGCCTCACCCCGTCATTTCAATACAAGGGCCCATCAACCTTATTCTGAGGTGATAATTACTGTGTTATCAGTAGGATATTAGACCGGTTGTCACTGATAACGGTTTAATGATACCTGTACGAAGTAGGTCTGAGTGACTCGGTATTGGAGTAATGTTGTAACTTGGAAAGTTAGTCAACTGTTGAGTGGTTATGAAGAAATTGTTATTCAAATATATTCTGTGTTCTTGTAAAAAGAGTATGCTACGATAGTTTGGTTATGTTGAGATGGTGAATAAAAGGCGACTAACAAAAGATGTTGACAAGGCAGATGCGAGTGGAAACGCCGGGTGGGACGCCCTTGAAGGATATATAGTGACCTTATTGGTGATGGTTGAGAAAGGTCACGGCAAGGCGTAGTGCTCGCAATCAGCGTGCGTGTGTGACCTGATGTATGTATGTATACAAACGAAGCAAATGGAGTATGTAAAGATCGTAGCAAGTACGTCAGAGATCGTAGCGTTCCGTAGTTTCTGCCTACCCCCATGGGAAAAAGGCGTGAATTTATATATAATTAATGTCTGGTTTTTACAACATGACTTCGTTCTAGTAGTCCCTAGGTTCTTTCTATATTTAATGCCCGGATCATAAAAAAGTATAATTTTGTTCTTCTGAAAGTACCAACATATTCAGTTACAGATATCTTATATTCCGTCAGATATTTAGTCCGTGTGTGTTGATGAGAGTCAAAACACGTGGCTATTTTCTGTTTTAATACAGACGTGATAATCAAGTTCATATTTAAAAAAAAATATCTAAGTAAAAGTATAAACTACTTTTTTTCCTTCAACCTATGTTATCCCATTGCTGGGCAAAGGCCATATTTTTCCAATTTTCTTTATGATGTGCCTTCTCCGTCCAATCGGACAGGAACGAGTCCAAATCTTCACGCCAGCGTATTAGGCCTACCTCGGTGATGACGCGTGTCTTCAGGCACACACTGTGGGACGATCTCCGATATCTATGATAAACTACATAAGTAAGACGATTGACGATAAACTATATAGGTAATATTAGATCTTTATCTATGAAATTGCCGATTTATATATAAACAAATCAAACAATTTTTTTTAAAATAAATATTGTCGATGCACTTTTGGATGTTTCTGCTATAGATATCCTGGGAACGGGAATCGATAAATTATTTAAAGGAGTTTTTCATCGCCTCGTTGGATTTGAAATTTTTCCCCTGCGCTAATTGTTGAGATCAAAATTTCCAGAACGGAAGCGATCAAACCAAAAACGCACCGGGCGTTCACTTACGGTACGTTGTCCATACACGTCGTTAATATTGCGTGCTGTCTGTGTTGCGTTGGTGCCACGACGGCGACGAAACTAGTATTCAAAAATAGCGCGCAATTTCAATTTTTCCATGGTTACAGAAACATCGATATCAAAGAAAAATCTAACGTCGGGAAAACAAATGAACAACTGATTTTTTTAATGTCATGCTATATTATAAAATTAATTTGAATTTGGAATTCTAAATAGAAGGAAAGATATTGATCTTCGCACTAGCCGGTATCAAAAATCGGCAATTTCATAGGTAAAGAAAGACCTATTATTATAATGTAGGTACAAATATATATAAAATATGTTTCTAAAGAAAAACCCACGAGCATATTAATCATTTTCCCACGTTATTTTTCTTTATGTACAGCAAACTATAAAAGTACTATAAGTAAATATTTTTCAAATAATACTGTAAATCACTTTGGCCCGATAATATAATGTAAGTTTTTATAAAGAAAACCTTGTTCGAGGTTGTTGTTCGATGTGCGTGTGAAAGACACAAGTGAACTTGTTACTTTTTACAAAGAAAGTACGTATTAAATCAATGATATCATGAGTAAACTTTAAATACATGAAAAATAAAAAGATACACTAGGGTTTTGTTTAAAGGCTCCTACAAACAGGCGCAAGACAGTTTGTAGGAACCTTAAAAGGGATACTTATTTTTTTTTTTTTAAACTAGTTGTAGTATCTATTAACTTTGTTTTTAAGTACCTAATTTTAGTTTTATAGTCTGTATTTTTAAACTTCTTTTAGTATTAAATATATATAACTTATATACCTACAGTAAAAACTTAATTTTAATAGGAATGTCAGTACTTACAAGTCAAATGTAAAAGTACCACAGCTTTGGAAAAAGCCTATAAATGACGAATATAAATTCGTATCGGATACCGTTGAGACACGACACCCAAATAGTGGTACATTCAGCCTCAAAAAGATGTGGATAGTGTTAGGGTTGGCAATGCGGTGTAAACATAAAGTTATTGATTGTATAGACGACCTTATAATGGCTACCGAGACGACGACTAAAAGAGAAATAGTATGGAAGAAAAAGGTATGATAAGCCGACCCCAAATAAATGGGGATACGTGCAGGAGAATTGACCTCAAAATGGCTGTATCACCATAAGGTTGAATGTCACTTGCACGTCATGAAACGATAAGGTCTATTTGTCTATGTGATAGTTAGTTTCAACCTTATTGAAGTTTCAATAGCGAAAAAGTGCTTACGAACTCGACTACAGGTCGAATAATGAAGCATAACGATGCGAATATATCTCACCCTTGACAACCCTGCTACCAATAGTGATGGCTGAATAATATTTGCTTTAATCTTTACGATGATGAACCGGGTGAAAAAATAGTTTACTTTGTTACAAACTTAGAAAAATAAAAGCAGCATCTTATACGTACAGACGGGTACAGAATGGTGAAACGTAACATGAACATTGTAACATAACAACTAGGTGAATTTGTTTCTTCAATATGTGCTACATTTTATGAAAACGATAAATTTCAACTGTCAATTTTTACGTGATTGATACACATTGATGCGCAAATTGATCGTCTACCAAGGGCAATTGAAGCGATTGACAATAATACTACAAAAGGAATTGATGGCAACTGATCGTTTGCGATTGATAGTTTTCGGGGATCCCTATCGTTTCACCAATCTATACAAGATATTATAGTTACAACTTTTAACACCAGGCACTTCAGGTCAAAAACAAAGTTTTAACAGAAATTAATAATGAAAACCTTCTTTCTAAGAATAACAAAAGATAATGCCGACTTCATAGCTGAGAGTACACAAATTAGCCACCAAACACCACCAATTTACTGCTACAGCCCTCAGGCGACCACTCTTCACTCTTCTCAACCACGCTAGGGTCGGCTGCAAGCCGTAACTCCTTATTCAAGTAAATAGGTCAAGGTAGCTAGTATTGTCTTGTCCTATTAACCTGAGTTTGTACTGTTTGCAGAGCGACCTAGCGGGCAAAAAGAAAAAGCTGGGTAAATTAAATTTGAAGTAGAAAAACAGACCTCAGTCGAGATGAAAAAACGTACATTTCTTATTATTTTATAATGTACAGTCAACTTAAAAGGTAACCTTGCGAATATAAATCACCTTCTGGCCTCGGGCAGGACATTTTTTTTAAATGATTAATTTTTTACTTTCCTATGCTAGTCCCAACAAATACTTTTTCTTACTTTTTAAATAAATTGACAGTTGTAGGCGTGATTCATTCAGTATTTTTTTTTGTACAAGGTAATAAATTTTTAAACTTGAAGACATCCTCAGGCAAACAATGCCAATGATTTAACTACTATGTACGATGTTGAATGTAAGTTTGTTAAATAATATGTATCCTCTCTAACAATAAATAAATATTATCGCAAAAACTAAGTTTATTTTGCCAAACGTTGATACCAGCCCTACCGTACAATCTATCATATGTCAAATCACGGTGGATTTTCAGAAGCCGATTTCCAGCTAAATTGATTGCAAGCCTTCGGAAATATGGCTCCTATGTTTTGTATCCTTTTGTACACAGAGCTACAGAATCGGAGATTTAAGGTCCGGTTTGACCAACGTATGCTGCAAAAGATAGGAAAGTTTGATGTTTGTATCTTGATGAATGGCCAATTGCTTCAAAATGCTACTATGCTGAAGAATTGATCGTCGATTTTCTCGACTAGGATTTTTGGCTAGTGGAAACACATCTAATGAATTGTAAGCTTTGCTGTAAGTATTCATATTTATGTGGTTTAACATCATTGTGTAGCTAAAGTTAATGGATTCTATGTTAATTATTTCCTCTACAACTCCAAGAGTTTCCTATAAAAAACATGAATAACTGTGAACAATAAAGGAAAGAACAGTTAATATGGTGATTGACACATGACAATCTGTCATCTATCAATTATCAACTACACGATTATTGTTAAGGCTGCGGTTTGGGCAGAGGCGGAGCGGGACGCGATTTGCGTTGAGAGCGAGACGAAGCTAGCGTGATATTATATTTAACATTGATTATACGATCCACCGCAGCTCCTCAAGAAAGGCCACCAACGCCACTAACGATCTCACAAAGAGTACCGTGGTTATGAAAGTACTTGGCTCTGTATCTAACGTGGTATATGGGATTAGAGAAACAGTATGAAAATTCTTCTTACCGTGTCAATGTCAAAGTAACACACAAAATATAAATATTTTTTTTTATATTTGATTGCCCAAAAATTAATTAAAATTATATGAAAATTAAAAGAGTTATAGCAATAGTTCATGCTATGGCTATGGCGACCTACAGATGAGAGAAAACATATGTTTAAAATAATGCATCGGCATGGTGATAAATCAAGTAAGTGCTGGTGTGTAGTGACGTCATACCCGCGCTCGCTCCGCCTGTACACAGCCCCACCCATAACTGAATCATATCACAATTGACACCAAATAAAAAAACTAAGATTAAAAATATAGATGAATACCACAATGAGGGTTTCATTGTACTCATTATGAGAAAACAAAAGAAATAAATCAAAAACAATTACTGTCAACCAGATTAATTACAATACAATTAGCGATTGATTCAATAACTAGCGGCCATCCTTGTTTTAATGAGTTTTTTCTAACAATTAGCGTTTGAACTATAATTATCAACAGCCAGTTATTATAACGCAAACAAATTGTCTATGATTCGTTTGTTCTACATTTTTTTTTTTAATTAGTTCTATAGTCAAATACTTAATTTGATTAGCATAATCATAGATAAAAAAAGAAGATGAATTGCATTAATGAAGGCCGTGCGTGCTGATTAATTATTTATTAATTAGATATACTGTGAATCATGCTAAACAGGATCTGAGAGAAATCCGGGTTTAGACATATTTAAAGAGTAATAAAGTGAATCTCTACAACAGGGCCGTGTGCTACACACCAAGACATAGGATCCCAAGAATAACTGCCATTAAAAAGCTAAACTGAGATAATATTACGTCGATCAAACAAAATATTTGGCCTGATGACTATATGTGAGTGAAAAGGTATGCAAGGGAGTCTACTATTTCATGTTAGTTTTTAATTAAACTTGGTGTTGTACCGTTTAAATTATATCTACATATTAGGTTGGGGAAAAAGTCTTTTCGCATTATAGTGTGTATGAACTTGTAATAAAATCTCTTTGGCTATACTATTTGTATCTGGCTGGTTTTGGTATCATTGAAAGTTTAAATTTTAAAGAACATAATTCCAAATTCAAATTAGGAAAATGTGTGATTTTCGTACCGTCAAGATGAGTTAATCTAATGAAGAAATTCGATACATTTTAAAATTTTACTACAAAAAAGGTAAAAATGCAATGCAAGCCGCGAAAAAAAATTGCGATGTTTATGGACCTAGTGTAGTGTCTGTGAGAGTAGCACAAATTTGGTTTAAGCGTTTTCAATCCGGAAATTTTGATGTCAAAGATGCACGTCGCTCTGGTCGCCCTATTACGCATAAAATGGATGCCATTTTTGAAAAAGTGGAGCAAGATCGGCATATCAGTAGTTACGACGTAGCTGAAGAACTGGAAATTGACCACAAAAAACAGTTTTGGCGCATTTGAAAAAAACCGGGTACACAAAAAAGCTCGACATTTGGGTACCTCACGAGCTCACTGAAAGAAACCTAATGAACCGTGTACTCATTTGTGATTCTTTATTACGACGTAATGAAACCGAACCATTTTTGAAGAAGCTGATAACTGGTGATGAAAAGTGGATCACGTATGACAAGAACGTGCGAAAAAGGTCGTGGTCAAAGGCCGGTCAGGCTTCACAGACTGTGGCGAAACCCGGGTTAACTCGCAACAAGGTGATGCTGTGTGTGTGGTGGGATTGGAAGGGCATTATTTATTATGAGCTGTTACCACCAGGCAGGACCATCGATTCTGAACTCTACTGCGAACAACTGATGAGATTAAAGCAAGAAGTTGAGAGAAAGCGGCCGGAATTAATCAACAGAAGGGGTGTGGTTTTTCATCATGATAACGCTAGACCTCACACATCTTTAGCCACTCAGCAAAAATTAAGAGAGTTTGGCTGGGAGGTGTTAATGCATCCGCCGGATAGTCCTGACCTTGCACCTTCAGATTTCCACCTGTTTCGGTCTCTTCAGAATTCTTTAGGCAGTGTCAGGTTAACATCACGAGAGGACTGCCAAAACCAGTTGTCGCGGTATTTTGACCAGAAGTCCCAAAATTTCTATAGCAATGGGATCATGTCCCTACCTACAAGATGGCAAAAAGTTATCGAACAAAATGGTACCTACATACTTTAGTTAAATGTAAATAAACTACATATATTAAAAAATGTTTTGAATTTTCTTAAAAAATGCGAAGAAACTTTTTCCCCAACCTATTAGATAGCAATTGCTTAACGACAGAACTCGGTCGCAAAGTCCTAATGGGGTCCCTAGACGGTCAAAATTGCTTTACAAGCACGAAAAAATCACTTATTTGTCAAGCAATTTTGACCGCGTAGGTACTCCTTTAGTACTTTGCGACCGAATTCGGTCGTAAAGCGATCGCTATTTAAGTCGAGAATGCAGCCCCAGCAAAGGACGTACTTCGGCTTTGACGAATTATACTAACATAAATTTACTGAACAGCTGATTTTTTTTCGCGATTTCAGGTTTGGTCCCATAGTAAAAGTTGTTTATAATGATGAGTACAATAACCCCTTAAGAGGTTGTTGGTGTTTTACCATTAACCCTGTATTTTAAGGTGCAATAGGCTTGCCCTCTATTACATGGGACTTGAGCTGACGAAATGTGAGTGTATCTTCCTTGGGTACAACTCTGCCCAACCCTTCGAGGAAACAAGGCGTGAAGTTGTGTTAAATAATCTGATGGTGGTAATAAAAGAACCTCAGTCAGGACGTGACGAAAAGGATCCAACCCCCATTACACCTAATGTGGGTTGGATCCTTTTCGTTTACCTACGAAACATCACTGTGTTAGTACGTGCGTACACAAACCCTTATGATTCATTACGTTTTATTATGCTTTAAGATATTGTATTGTTAGTTTTATTAGCGTTTAGTTTTAACGACAACTTACAGCGTTACTGTAAAATATAATTAAGTTGACTATCTAATAAATTATGATTTTATTATTATACCCTGTGTTAATTATTACCATGTAATCTTCGTTAGACAACAGACGATTTAAACGAGCAAACTGTGAGAAACAATATAATAACAATGTATAGTCATTATTCATGAATAATATTCTCGAAGACAGATGACAGGCCAGGTGGCGTGGTTGGTTAAGATACCACACACTAACATTTGTGTGCATGAACATGTCATTTCGTCCTGAGTCTGGGTGTAATTATAATAAGTAAGTATTTACAAAAAAAAGTAGTGTATGTAGTATATCAGTTATCTGGTTTCCATAGTACAAGCTCTGCTTAGTTTGGGATCAGATGACCGTGTGTGAATAATGTCCCAGGATATTATTATTATCTCCTTTATTTATTTTCAAAACTTATTTTAAATATTTTTATAAAAAAACATTTAAAAATATAAAAAAAGTGATCCGCCGGTAGCGGGAGCAGGGTCCAAGCTACCGGTGGTTAGGGCCCCAGAGACAGGAACCTCCTCACAATACGCGCCGTATCAAGGAGGACTGCCTTCTGAATCAGGCCCTTCACCCAGCCACCCAACGAGAGCCTCTTGAGATGTTGGTCGAGGCTCTTAGTGACATTATTATATTATTCCCTTTTTCCCATACCAACACACTTAGTCGGAAAAAGCCTTGAAAAACGCTATACACTCTAAATTACTTCACAACATATAGCAAATGAAAGTGGTCCGCACCAAGGCGAGCGGCTGGCGCGAACCTCTCGCGATAACACGATACCGTACCGATAGACGAATATCGTAGTTAGTGAGCTACTAGCTTTATATGTAGCGGTTAAGAGGCCCACGAAGCATGCGTAATTCATACAAACGAAACACTAAAATAATTTGTAAATCAAACATATTCATAAGGTAGTGTGTATTTATTCTGATTGAATTACAGAATATCTAGGTTCCCAAATATATATTTTGAAAGGATACTGATTTGAAGACGAGATACGAGGAATTTAAAATTTCTATAGAAAACTTATTTTTCTCATATTTCCTGTTTAAATCAATGTTCTTATTTAATATATGTTTGAGAACCTAGATATTCTGTAATCCAATCGGAATAAATACACACTACCTTTAGAATATGTTTGATTTATAAATTATTTTGGTATTTCGTTTGTATGAACTACGCATGCTCTAGCGAGAGCGGAGCGGGGTGTGGGTGATGACCTTTTTCTGGATATCCCATTTTTCTTGTTTTTGGTAGTTTGTTAAAATCGTAGCGGGCTGGGGTCAGACAGAGACGTGGCAAACAAGAATGGTGGAATGAAATATGTTGATTCCTTATAGCAAGGGGTCGTGAAATTTGGAAGAAATCTTGAGACTGATAGTCAGAAGTACCAAACCTAACCTTCCTCCTAGCCCTGGGCGTTTGAAGTTCGAAGGTTCTTTAACTCCTTGGCAGTATTTTTTTTACATAAATAGGTACAGTCATTTTGAAGTTTCTACGTATTAAGTAATCGCCGTTTTCAAAGCCCTACACTGAATAGGACCGGTGTTAAAGTCATAATAATTAACGTAGACCTAACGAACATGCATAACACCTCAGGTTTTACATTCATAGTGACCCCATTGTAGTCTAGCCATAATTCCAGTAGAAGTTATCTAGGTGCCAATGGAACCATTTGAACAAATTGTTTTCTTAACCCGTCAAACGACAGTCTATACAGGGTTATTGGTAAAACACCAACAACCTCTTAAGGGGCCATAGTACTCATCATCATGAACAACTTTAACTATAGACCAAACCTGCAATCGCGAAAAAAAAATTTTACGATTTCAGGTTTGGTTCCATAGTAAAAGTTGTTCATAATGATGAGTACAATGACCCCTTAAGAGGTTGTTAACTAATAACCCTGTATTCATAACAAACCTCATAGGTGTTCGAATGTCAACCGAACCACATAGGTTCACAAATACTGTACGCCCGCGGTCGCCAATGGATGTTTTTCATTGTTACGGACTACTTGTTATTATAGGCTGAGGACAGTATCCCCCTACACGTTATATTGTATGTGCCACTACACTAAGCAGAGGTAAACACAAACCATAAACTATACAAACATATACGTACAAAAACAAACTTTCTACTCGGTCTATCAAAGTCCACAGAAGGATATATCGCTCCACCAATCAAGGCTGGTTAATTGCGCTCAGTCCCCACAGGTCAAATTCCTATAAGTCACAGATGACCGAATTCCACATATCAGTCGTACCCTACTAATACACTTAGCTATGGCTGATACTTTAATGTAATGTAGATGAGCCGTTTACTGTTGCTAGTAGCAGAGGAGGTACTGCTCAATTTTTGAATAGATTTCATTAATGATAAAATGATAAATGATTTTTATTTCTGTAAGTAGGTTTGTACAAACACTTTTACAAGTCAATCATGTTTTTTTTTTTTTAAACTAGATGAGGTCGGCGTTTCCTATCTGACTACTCTGAGAAGAAAGGCCGAAACAAACTCAGAGGTCACAGTCTCTTATAAAGTCCAGAAATAATCTTGGTCACTTCATGTGAAGACCATGTAGATTGGTGTCTGAAATGGTCTTTTGAGGAAAGAACCACACAGATTGAGAGGACCTGTCCAGTCAGTGCACGTATTTGTCAGTAATCGCGCAGCTCAACTCAGAACTTAAGGAGCTCAACGATTCGACGAACAATACCAAAGAAAGGACATTTGGGTAGGCCGCATAAATTACTCAAACTGCCAGACCATTTGTAGTACTTATGTAATTAGTTGTATAATATTCAGTTATCATGAATATTATGAGAGTCAGCCGCCGCACCTAAGGGGGAATCCAAAGTTACAGCATGTCAGTTGTAAAAAAAAAAAAACTTATAAAAAAAGTAATTTCAAATCGCGCCAAAACCTTATGGGACGATTTTTGGAATCATCTACTACCCAAAAAAAAAAAATAGACAGCTGCATGAAAGTGGGGGGAATATATTATATCAGCCACGTAAATGATCTTGATTGTTGCGATGGCTCATCAGCGGGCCTAGACAAAGTAACATTCGATTATCGATGACGCTAGTGAAAAAGCCAAAAATGATGAAATGTTACGTGATCATAGGTCAACGAATTGACAGCGTCCAACGATGACTTCTATAGAGATACATCGATAGCGATTGTAGAAATAGGATCGCTTCGAAGCGAATTTCTAGGTCTATAGGGCTAAATTCGAAACTAAGGGTAGTATGTAGTACTTTCACTATGGGACCAACCCTGAAATCGCGAAAAAAAAAATCAGCTGTTCAGTACATTTATGTTGGCATAATTCGTCAAAATGTACTGAACAGCTGATTTTTTTTTCGCTATTTCAGGGTTGGTGCCATAGTGAAAGTTGTTCATATTCATGGGTAGAACAACCTGTGAAAGTTTGCGCACTACTTAAAAAAATATCCTGTATAGCAGAGTGAGCAGTTTACTGTTGCTAGGCAACCATAAAACTTAGGCACCAAACATGTTTGCTAAGGACCTGACAGTCTACGTACGCTTATGTTGCAACGAGACCGATCGAGCAAGTACAATCGCGCACAAATTACATCGTGCATGTATTTTTTATTTCCCTTGCGTTAAAAATTAAATATTAATTTTAAAGGTAATGTAAGTGCGAACTACTTGTAGTTTCGCAATGCGAATTGTTTATTTAAATTTGCGTGCGCGTAATATTCGTTCCGGTTATTTGTAGGCTTGTATTTTTTTGTTTGGCAATTAAATCGAATGGAATCTCAAGGTGTCTGTTTTTTTATGGGATGGTCATGTTTCATTGATCGTTCGTTCGTGCCAATAAACGACACCATGTTTTTTTTTTTTTTGTTTATTTGACCAATAAAACGTGCAAATTGATTTTATTATATTCCGATTTGGGCGCGGAAGTGGGGCAAAGTATAACCTATCTACGCTTCGCAGTAACTCATTACTTTTTAATGGGACGCAGAAAACATGGATGCCGTTCCTTAACAGATACCACACGACTTTTGTAATTCCTGTTTTATTGGATAGGCATTTTGATTGGCAGATCCCGAGAAATTCATTCATCCATTCTCGCTTTGACACTACGACAATCTCGCGGTTGGAATGAGAGAATGTTAAAAGGAATGCCAAAAACATAACTGAAAACTGTCATATTGGTAAAGTTATCGTTCAAAAAATGTACTACCTACATTTGGCCTTTTCTCAACTATGTCGGGGTTCAATAGTAATCATGGTTCAAGAGCTCGTCGATTTATTTCTAACACTTTACCTGCCGACAGTACGTACCGACACTTAATATGAAAATTCAAAGCCTTAATCTTATAATTTACCGACGCAATCCGACACCGGGTTTTATACATTTTAACACAATTACGACATAGGAATTCTATACTTAATGTACATTTGATAACATGGGCAATAATAGCCATATTACCATACCACCGTCTCACCTACCATGTATGTAGGTCGCAACGTATAATTTCATATTTCTAGAACTAATATTGTTCTAGTTACGAACTAGTAATTCTTGCTCTACTTTCAAGTACGTAACGCACGTTTTCTTACATTTTCTTGAAGGATTTCGTGTTGCTAGCTATTAAAATGTGAACGTGTGAAAATTTGCAATTTAATTTTTGTGTGCCTTGTGCTCTCTGGTCCTAGAAAGGTGTTTAAAATATAACCAAATAGTACCTACACTATTGCAATTAATATTAAAAAAGAAATAAGTGAGGAAATAAATGAGGAAAATGTCGTGAGGAAAGCTGTGAGTATGAATATGGATGGCTATAAGAGTAGGGGGGAAGACCACAAAATAGATGAATGGACTTTGTGAAAGATAATATGGTTAGAAAGGGGGTGACTACCGAGATGACGACTAATAGAGAAGTATGGAAGAAAAAGACATGTTGCGCCGACCCCAAATAAATTGGGATAAGGGCAGGAGAATGATGATGTTGATGAAGAAAGAAATATACTGATATAATGACACGGCAAAAATGCAACCAAGCATTTTAAACAAATAAAGCTTCTGCAGGTATTTTCATGAAGAACGTCAGCAAAACCGTTTGCAAATTGACTTCCAATGGGATTAAAATTGGCAACCTATGTTTACAAATTGCCATATTAAAATAATGTGAAAAATTAAAGAAAGTCAACAATGGCGCCGATCCCCTTGTTCACAAACTAAACTAAATTTAAGTTCAGTGCATCTTTTTCTGTATATTTTATTAAGAAAAGGACGGACGAAAAATATTAGCTTAGTCCTGTCAAATTGAGATACTCCTTAAAAAAGTGTAGACGTGGTTGAAAAATTGGCTACTATAAATACGCTAATTTACGTCAGGCGCTGACTAATTTGACAGGACTAAACTAATAAAAATAAGTGTATGTAGTATATCAGTTATCTGGTTTCCATAGTACAAGCTCTGCTTAGTTTGGGATCTGATGACCATGTGTGAATAATGTCTTAAGATATTATTATTATTTATTTAATATTTATCTTCTGTCCTTTTCTTAATGAAATAGAAAGTAAAGATACACTGAACTTAAATTTAGTTTAGTTTGTGCCAATGCCTGATACCTGAACAGTTTCAGATCATGAAACTACGCTCAATTCTGAAAGCAAATAAATACGTATATTGTATGCCAATAGAATTATTTATTCAAATATTAGAATAGCTGATTGACTGCCTCGTTGATCTAGTGGTCGCAGGCGCTACTGCTGACCGTGTTCGATTCCCAGGTCGGGAGACGCCCTCCGCAGGAGACGCCCTGGGCGGCGGGAATCGATAGCCGATTCCCAGCCACCGTAGGCGCGGGCTTGCGGACGGTGAGTAGTGGGTAGCTCGCCGTCCGGTGAGGACCAGGCCCGGGTCGACGGCGCGTTGTGTTCCACGCGCGCCTCAAAGAGATGTCAGCAAAAGATGGGGTCCAATAGGGCCGATGCCGCTGGGGTCGCGGGTTGTTTGAAAAAGATACCGTGGCCCTGGCATAGGCAACTGAAGGAACACGGGTGGGTTTTAGTCAGTAAAAGTCTGACACGCCCTTCCGCTCCACCCAGAGCGGGAGAAGTTATTTGATGATTTCCCATCCACAAAAAAAAAAAGGTCGGGCAGTGTCATTGGGCTTTTCCATCAGGAATTTCTCAGTAGCAGACTCAGTAGGAGTCTGGATTAGTGCCCGCTTGATGGCAATAGGCTGACCCTCTATTACATGGGACTTGAAACATAGCTGGCGAAATGTGGATGTATGTACTATAGGTACACCTCTACGTAACCCTTCGAGGACAAGCGGCGTAAAGTTATGTTTAAATATTGTGCTCAACAGCTGTACACATACTACTCCCAAGGCATTTAACCCAATCTTCGATTTACACTCCTATTAATCACAAAACGATTCTACTCTTAACATTATGCCAATTTAAACTCTATCTACGACCAATTCGCAATTCAAAACATCTTGGAGGGTCGTCGGCACCATCCTGTTTAAACTAAGATTAATACATCGCTCAGTTAATCCGAGTTTCGGACTGCAAACGAAGACAAATTAACAACGCGTAAGTTTTAAAGTAAATTCTTGGATTAATTTGAAATGGATCTGTTAATTGGAGTTTAACATTTGAATAAGTAAATTTGAATGCATGAGTTTTAAATTCAAGATTGGTGTCAGTTTGCAGTTGCTAATAATGGGTTTTGCATTTGATATTTTGATAACTAGGTCTTTACCTACCCACTACTGTTCTGATAATTAAGACAAAACATGTTTTTTTTTTTTTTGATAAAACTGATATACCAGATTGATATAATACCATCTTAGTCAGGTAGCTTTCCTACTTCGGCTATCGTCCAGTACATTCCTAAGATTAACTTAAACTACAGTTTAACCCCACAGTGCCACCCACCCCAACTAGATCTCAAGTTGTAATTGGTCTGGGACCCATGTTCGCATGAGATAGGCAATTTGACACCGATTTGTACATTATTACTTGGTACCTACTAATAATCATAATAAACGCGAAAATGATTTTATTCGTTTGTTACGCTTTCACGCTATAACAGCTAAACGGATTTGGATGAAATTTGGGGATTATTCCGATCTGTCACCCTGCTTTGTGCCCTTAGAGAGACAGATAGGGAAAAAAAATGATCTGTCCCCCTGTTAGCAACGAGGGGACAGTTCGAACTTTAAAAGTTGCTAACAGGGGGACAGATCAAACTTTTTTCCGATCTGTTCTCCTAAGGGGACAAAGCAGGGTGACAGATCGGAATAATCCAAATTTGGCACATGGGTAGACCATGACCTGGAGCTAGACCACCACCTCTTAAAGCAGTATTATTTTAATCTTATTGGAGTGTGGGAAAGTGATGGAGCTAGACGTCCTGTATAGCTCCATCTCGTTCTCACACTGAATTAATATTAAAATAATGCTGCTTCAAGAGGTGGTGGAATACGACATAGAATACTTTTTATACCGGTAGTACGTTCCCGGGGCATAATACTCAACCTTCACGCGGACGAAGCCTCGGGCAAAAGCTAGTTCGGTATACATACAGAGATACCGTAAGTTGGGGTGATTTTGCGCCTGCCAGTAATACTTTGCTCCAAATCCGTACAAGTTTAAAAATAAAATTTTAAAAAAAGTTTACAACTCTATGGTTTTGTTGATGTCTGAACGCAATCATAAGATGTCAATGTTCTGTCATGGAAGTTGACAGGTCGCCATTGTTGCTATTACCTGTGCAAGGAGTCCCAACGTGAAAGTAGAAAGTTTACAAAAAAAAAAAGTTTGGTAAAATCAAGGTTAGGTTTATTAAAACCTAACCCAAAATTAAATCCATTGATTTAATTTTGGGTTAGGTTTTAATAAACCTAAAACAGCACACCTAGCAAACCTAGCACAGGTAATAGCAACAATGGCGACCTGTCAACTTCCATGACAGAACATTGACATCTTATGATTGCGTTCAGACATCAATAAAACCATAGAGTTGTAAACTTTTTTTTAAATTTTATTTTTAGACTTGTACGGATTTGGAGCAAAGTATTACTGGCAGGCGCAAAATCACCCCAACTTACGGTACGTAAAACATTATGTAAAATACGGCGATAAAATAAACGGAATTGAATATTTTATTGATGGAGTTATATTACGGCTGCAATACAGATTCGTGTAAGGAATGAGCTGTTTAGCATATCGTTGTTGTCAAACCAAAATCTGCTATGTGCAAAAATTATACTTTTGAAATATTGAAAAAAAAAAAATGTTCTCCTATAAACTTTTATATGAAGGTGTTTTTAAAAGTAAAACTTAAACTGTAAAACTTAAAACACATTGTTTCTAGTAGCATATTAGACATATATTTTCCGAACTCACTAGCCATATATAAGCCATCAAAGGCTTCTGTGGTTTAAAAAAAAAAAAAATGAAAGCTATAAAGTTCATAAAGTATAAATATCAAAAAAGTGCACATAGCAAACTTTGGTTTGACAACGACGATATCAAACGTTGCGGGAAAAACCAAATATTTCTTAGGTAATTCTTGCTAAGAACTGCTAAGCAGTTTTCACTAAGATACTTTTTCGTATTTATTGAAAGATACTTCCTTACCGTGGGTGAAACAGCAAATATTCACGAAGAGAAAATCTAGGCGAACCGAATGTGTTGCGTAAAAATTATCTTTGGTAATCTTAGGAGCTCGTGGCTAAGTAATAACAGCCGCACGGGTCGATCCATCAGGTTAAGCTAAGTTTGCCGGGGTTGGTCTGTAGATGGGTGACCGTCTTCACATACCTAGGCCTCGGAAAGCACGTTAAGCCGTTGGTCCCGGCTGTCATTTGTGGATCTTTGACAGTCGTTACGGGTCGTCTGAAACCCGAAAGTCTGACAACCAGTCATACCAAGCGGTATCGTAGTACCCAGTAACTGGGTTGTGGAGGAAAGATAGACAGTTGCTCCATGTAAAATACTGGTATTCAGCTACATCCGGTTATACTGGTAGCCGACCCCAACATAGGTGGGAAAAGACTAGGCAGATTGATTGAATATTAGGCACATAGAAAAAGGATGAAGAGCGGACTCGCGTTAGATGGGTATTGTATCCTACTAACACTACATTATTTTATTTAAAGATAATTAAATTATAAACGATTTCCATTTATTAACATTATTATTTAAATGAAACCTTTTACATTATTTTTTTTTTCTTTTTAAAACTAAATAAGGTCGGCGTTTCCTAGCCGACTACTCAGAGACAAATCATCGAAACAAACTCAGGCGCCAAAGTCTTTTTAGGGTTCCGGACCTCAAAAGGAAAAACGGAACCCTTATAGGATCACTGATGTGTCTGTCTGTCCGTCTATCACAGCCAATTTGCTCCGAATCTAATGGACTGATTAAGTTGAAATTTGGTACACGTATCGGTAAGCCAAACATGGATGTGTAACGTAAATAAATGAATTTTCAATATGGGGGTCAATTTTGGGGAGCAAATAAGAAAATTTAAAAAAAAGTTTTGCAAACTGTACCGTGTGGCATATCAAATGAAAGGACTTACTGTGAGGCTCTCAAATATATATTTTTAAATATAAAAATATAAACTGCTTTGAAGTTATTTAAGAAATTTGTCGAAAATTGACCATCCCCCCTTATCTCCGAAACTACTGAGCCTAAAATTTTGAAAAAAAAAAATACAGATAATAGTTCTATACCTATAGATTACAGAAGAACTTATAAGAAGTCTATAGTTTTAAAATAACATGGTAAATCTCTCAATATTGTGCGTATTAACTTACATTTGCAGTTGGAATGTATGGGAGAACATGTTTTTCAACTACAATGCAAAGTTAGTTCTTGGGATAAATTCACCCCAACTACGGAACCCTTTATTGTGAGTAGACCGACACGCACTTGGCCGGTTTTTAAAATCCATTCTATTACATTGTAATGGTCAGATCACATGAGGACCATGTAGGTTAATGCTCATCATTTATATTTTATCACTATTCTGTAACTGACTTTTAAAGCTCTAGTCACCATTTTTATATTCCCACCCCTGACCTTCACCACTCAATCTCAGCAGAGCCTGACTCATGAATTGCGACACTGGTAATTAAACAGGAAACATATAGAGCATTAGTGTTTCCTTATTAATATAACCAGATAATAAATCCTACACACGATAATGGCGGCTGTATTTCAAGTTATTATTATAGCTGCGACGGTAAACTAATTAAAATTAGACACTAACGTTAATTATTTGTGAGCTTAAGGGGGAAGCGTCAGGGTAACCCGCGAAATTAAAATGTTCTTACGTATTTTACAATTTGCAAGACAGTATTAGGTTGTATGTTGATTAAAGTATAATTCGCGACCGTAACAAATATGTACAGACGCCAGCAGGTCAAGCTACCCGAAACTGTCAAATTTTCTCAATCAACCTTGAACCTTATGCTTTAGCGATAAAGTTAAAAATCTATTAAAGAAATTTGACAGATTGTAGTAGCTTGAAGTGCAGTAGCATGTCTGTACTTATAAAATTATAATCATTAGAATCTTAGTATAATCCTCAAATATCAAGATTTCATTAATAGGATTACCTGGTCTTAAAAAGTTGTATTGATGTCTTTAATGATTATAATTCTGTAAATACATACTTGTTACGGTCACGAATCATGTTTTGATTAACATACAACCGAATACTGACTTGCAAATTGCAGAAGACGTAAGAAAATTTGAATTTCGCGAGCTACCAGCGCATTCGCCTTAAGATTGCTTGTTAAAACTGTGTCTTACCTTACCTACCTTGTTTTTATATGTTAACCAGGGTTAAACTTTAACACTGTATTCCGATATAACCCATTTTTTTTTTTGTTAACATAACTTAAAATATTTCCAGCTAGAGTTTGTGCAAAAAATAACATCGTGCACTATAAATAGGTAATGTCACCTTTTTCAAGTACTGGTAATTTGGTCCTACTTTGCTCCTCTACGTGTAATTATGCTCCTGTTCTGTAAAATGTTTTCGCCTATTCTACGTTAAAAATTTTGCAACAATTAATTAAATTATGAACGCATCCGTTTTTATCCATTTTTTCGTTTTTACCCATATCTCACCAATTTATATCATCCAAAATAGCAAAACATATTATAACTGGAGCAGAGTTTGGAAAGCATTAATTTGTTCCAACAGCTTTAACAATGGAGATTACATAGAAACTATATCTAGGAGCAAAGATACCCAACACCATGGGTAATTTTGCTCAGTATTATTTGTCAAAAATAAATTCATAATATACTTCATAATATCTATTTCCCTATATAAATACTTGTCAAATAAGCTATATATCCATAAAATAATACATTAAGTAAATTGTATAGTTGATTTTCTAAAAATAATCATAATTTTCAACATTTGGAGCAAATATTGGAGCAAAGTAGGACCAAATTACGGTACCATTTATATTATTTTATTTAAGTAAAATATTATCTACCCCAAACAAATTCTATTTTGTACGACGACAAAGCATTTCAAAACACAAAGATCGATATTCTACCTCAAAAAATACCAGCACATATTGTCTGTCGTCTCTTCCATTTTCGCTCAAACACAGTTTACTCAGAATCGTGTTTGGTGCTACAACAGCACACAGGTGATAAAAAACGAAATCCTTGAAATTCATCATAGCCTAGGAGAGGAATTGGTCCCAGTTTTAACGCTTGTACTATTTTACGCAGTTTTACAAAGCCTATAGAATTCGTGCAAGCTTTGTAGTTGAAATAAAACAAAGAAATCGATAGTGAGCAAACGGGTCTCAATTCAATCTGCCTAGCCTTTTCCCAACTATGTTAGGGTCGGCTTCCAGTCTAACCGGATGCAGCTGAATACCAGTATTTTACATGGAGCGACTGCCTATCTGACCTCCACAACCCAGTTACTGGGTAATATGATACCCCTTGGTAAGACTGGTTGTCAGACTGTCGGGCTTCTGACGACCCGTAACGACTGCCAAAGATCCACGAATGACAGCCGGGACCAACGGCTTAACGTGCTTTCCGAGGCACGGAGGAGTCTCGGTATGTAAAGATGGTCACCCATCTACAGACCAACCCCGGCAAGCGTAGCTTAACCTGATGGATCAACCCGTGTGGCTGTTATTACTTAGCCACGAGCAAACGAGTCTATTGAATATAAATACAGCATTATCACGCTATAGTGGTTAAAAGCACAGCTGTCCTGGGTTTAATGCTTAGGTTTGTTACCCCTGGCTTGCTGTAACATAAAACAACACGATGGAACTGAAAGAAGGGAACTAAACGAAACAATCCAACGAAAAATACTCTTAAACATGGCGATCTCTATTTGAAAACATTTTTCTCTCTAAGTGGGAAAATTTAGGATGTAAATAACACATAAAAAAAATTTATCTTCTTTTTTCTTTTCTTCTTTTTATCTCATATACCTTTACTTATTTTTCTTTTCCTTTTTTTTATTATTCTATTATCTCTACCTATTTAGCACGTAATATCACACTGCTGGCCAACCCCCTTCCCGTTCCCCTTTCCCTTTCCCACACAATTTTGTCCACTGCCATAGCGGGCCAGTACTTCCAGTAGGAGTCAAGTTCGTCCCTCCATCTTCATTGATCGTCATAGAATGGGACTCGATGATTATTGTATTTTACTAGCTGACCCGACAAACGTTGTCTTGTCAAAATTTCAATAATTCATACAAAATTCCCATAGAAAATACACTTTCAGTTTTCCCGAATTTTCCAATTTTCTCGGCAACTTTTCAAACATTTTCTTTCATACAAACCATGTCCTTTTAATTACAAACACAACACAAAAAGAATTAGCCAAATAGGTGCAACCGTTCTGAAGTGATGCGCGTACATACATTCGACAATTGATTTTTATTTATATAGATAGATAGATAAAAATAAAATATCTTTATTTAAGATCTATCAGTCCGTCCATCCAACCAAAAATAAAAAGAGACCATCCATCTAAAGACACTGGCTTCACTTAGGACGTTAACAAAAATCATACGCACTGAAAAAAAAAAAACCTTTTCAAACATCATCTTCATTATTTCGCGAAGACCTCATTCAAAACTAAACAACCACACAATATCAATTAGAGCATACAAAAATACGGCCTTCCAAACGACCTTGATATTAGAAGTTCTTCCTGAACTAATAACTATTGGAATTCCACAAAGCGATATGATCTCGTCGCGAACGAGATCACCTCAGGAAGTCATTACACAGCAAGCGATGCTATAAATGTTCCAGATGTAATGGAGGCCTTTATTGATATTGTGGGTAATCTACAGAAGTAATATGATGTGCGAATTAACCGAGGAAATGTGTTAGTATGATGTGACATCGTTTTAGTTTTGAACTCTCTACTTCAACTGAAATGAAAACCTCAAACGGCGCAAATATAGCAACGTTATTGGGAGCTATATTATTTGAGCCGCTTGGGGTTGAAACACTGAGATAACACAGAATATAACTGTAGGTAATAAGAGTTGTGCGACCTGAATTGCACTTTATTGTGTCGTAGCAAGAGTCGCTTTTTATTTAAATGATTTTGCGGAGTGTCCCAATTGTATTAATCTGTGGTTTGGCGCCTTTAAAATAATACCTACATGTTTACAAAGAACTTTACAAACAATCAGCTACGAGTATGTCTACGTACTTACATTCAGTGATATTTCAATCAATTAATTCTCACACACACAGTGATTTATTTATTAATTTACAAATAGGTGACATTCGCTGTTAATTTCAGCTGAAACCACAGATTTACAAAATACCGGAAAATTTTGACGTAATTTCCTGCCAATTATATAAGAAAGAATCTAACAGCCATCTATAAATATTGACAAACCTACGCGTGCCGCTGTGAATAGTTATTGTTTAGTTATTTGAGCAGGTGTAACAATGTGTACGTTTTGACTTAGCCCTTCGGCGACTAATTATCATGTAAAGTGTCGTTGCCAAAATAAAAATGACAGGTTCTTGAGATAACAGTTTATCTATTCATAACTTTGTCGGCAACACCTACCGTTGAAAGACAAATGTATGGAAAACAAGAGATTTGGGAACTTTTCTAGAAGTATCGTCTTCGTGTACTGTTCATTGTTATTTTTAATGTGATCTGATGATTTTATTACCCGACTATCCCAGAAGGAGGGTAATGTTTCTCGAGAGTATGTATGTATGTTTATTTCTTTGGCACGCTCTGTAGCCTAAACGGCTACATGGATTTTAACATGTGAGGTGTCGTTAGATTCGCCTTAATTGTGGGAGTGATTTACATTTATGTAGGCTATATATTATTTATATATTGTAAATGGAAAAAAAGGGAGAGGAAGGTATTTTTCTCTTTTCAATTATGTGTTAGTGCAGTCGGGCTTTTGGTTTTATTTAAATATATTTTTCATTTATATAAGAATAACGATTTCCTTTAAAGATTTTTTTAATTATCTTGATCACCTCAATCAATTAGGTTGTCCGACTACGAAGCAAAACAAATAACCGCCTGGTGGTAAGTTTAATTTCAGTTTAAAAAAACTCACAAACTGAACCTGCTGGACATCCTCCCTACATTGGCAAGAAGAACAGGTCCTGAGTGTATTAGATAAGTTGGTCTCAGGCCATTGACCTCACAGCTGGTTATCCCGATAAATGGCGCGTTTGTATTGGCAAGCACATAATGTTGGTATTGGAATATGCTTGTTTCCGCGTCTCATGTTTGTTTTGGAATAAATTAAGTGGAAAATGTGTTTGTATTGTAAATAAGAGTTTTCCTATTCAATTTAAAACGTAGAGCTAATTATAGAGCCAGCTTAAGGATCTGTTTTTTTTATTTTTCGAAATGGGCCTGCCCTGGATGTCAATCTTGCCTGATGGAAAGCGATGGATGAAATCTACGATAGAACGAGCGTGCCCAGACGATGCGTGTTCACTCGTGCTTTGAAGGCTGATGGGTAACGTGTGGAAGGGAACAGAGAAGCTGGCACAAAGTCTGTTTTATATCGAGAGTCTGGCTTGTTTGATTTATTTTTATTTTGCATTCATCAAAAGGATGGTAAATGAAGATCCAGCAAAGAGAAGTAAACTGCCGAAACTTACTAAAAATACTCATTAGGGTTCCGTACCTAAAAATGGAAAAACGGAACCCTTATAGGATCACTCGTATGTCGTATAGTTCTGTACCTACAGATCACATGAAAACTTATAAGAAGTGTATGGTCTTAAAATAACATAGTAAATCTCTCAATATTGTGCGTACAAACTTACATTTGCAATTGGAATGTATGGAAGAACATATTTTTCAACTACAAAGTTAAGTTTATTCTTCGGATAAATTCATCCCCACTACGAAACGCGTCATTATGAGTGGTCCGACACGCACTTGGCCGTTTTTTTCTTACATAGGGTGACGATTAGGTGTGTCTTGGTGTTACGATTAGTATTACAACATCATAATAAATTAAACATAAACATTAATCAGAGCACGCCTTATCTCATAGCACTTAGCTTAATCATAATAAATACATTCGTAATTTCATATACATTCATATCAGCCATTAAGCTATTTAAGCTAAAAATTCCCGTCTCGCTCGAACTGGTCAACCAACCTTAATATCAATTACTTTTTAACTCGTTATTACTCGTAATTATTACAAGGTAATTAACGGCAATCCATGCTGTTATTTATAATGAGACGAGATAATGAAACTGGTCAAGTGCGAGTCTTGTAAGCGAGTGTTACGAAAACGGACTAATGAGTAGAAACGTTTTTGTGGTCATTAAAATGACTTACCTTAACTGGGATCTGAGGCTCTATCGGCGATTCTGGGTAAGTTTTGACTGATAAGGGAAGCTTCTACTTAAGAATAAATACTTAAGAAAAGTCAACGTGAAACGAGATTATTCGAACCGAACGTGCGCGGACACGCGTATGTGAGCGGTGGACACGCGGCCATAGTGAAGGTACTACGTGACTAAAACAATTAGGCGCATGACAGCTATGAAGTTATTGGAACTAGGGAGGGAACACTGGGACTTGGGTGATTGATATTGTACGTATTATCATCACTGTGAAAGCGAGTATACGACTGCACGTCACTACGGAAAGCGCGGGGGTAGGTGCGGGGTGCGGGCGCCGAAATCGAATTCCTGTCAAAGTCAAAGTTTTTTTATTTGTAAAACATAGGTGGGTGTAAAAATAGGTGTTGTAAATATAACATGTATGGGTACACTATGTGTTGCCGCTGACGGCGTACAAATACTTATAAAGTGGTTCTTATCTAAAATTACACTTACGTAACAGAATTAAATTCAATTAAAATTTATCCGCAGTAAATTACATAAAACTAATCCAAAAATAAAAAATTAAATAGTTAACAGTTCTGCGTACAAAATTTGTAAAATTTAAATTATGAAACTAAAATAATCACAGTAAGTATTTAATTACCTACCTCTAACCCTTAATGTACATATTTATCTAAATACTTTGCATTATCGTCTAGGTATTCAGTAACAGTACGTATATAGTACGCCTTCTGCGCTAAGAAGTTGTTTAAATATTTTTTTTAAATCAATTAATTCGCGTTTGTCTCTAAATGTCATGCGCCTAATTGTTTTGGTCAAGTAGTATGTATCGCTGCTTTGGCGCCGTTGTCACGTTCTCGTTGACGTCCCTTTGACGTGGTGGTGGACAAACGGCTTTAGGGCCCGGCTGCAGCACAAATTACTACATGTACATTTACCGCTAAGCGAAGCGAAAACATCGTTCAATTTCAGTCTATTGTTTGAAGTTGACGGATACAGAATGATCTGTATAATAAGTACTAAGTTCAGTGCTGAAAGTTAGTTTGTGGTGCCATAGGCCCATTGGCAGTTATGAAAACTTAGGAATTGTAATAGCAAACGAAGCTAGCAATCGTCAAAAACGCACTATTCTCTAAAAGACCCATCCCCGAAACGATCAATTGCTAATTTAATTTACTAATATAATTGACCTTGGCCTTTTTATGTTAAAATAAATAAATAATTTGCAATGATCAATTGCCATCAATTTGTACTGCAGTAATATTGTCTTGTCAATCGCTTCAATTGCATTTGCAATTGTATCAATCGTAAAAATTGACAATTGCAAGAGATCGTTTCGGGGACCCTTAACAGGCCCCCGCAGCATGCGTAGTTCATACAAACGAAATCCCAAAATAATTTGTAAATCAGACATCTTCTTAAGGTATTGTGTATTTATTCCGTTTGGATTACAGAATATCTAGGTTCCCAAACATATATTTTGAAAGGACACTGATTTGAAGACGAGATATGACAAATTTAAAATTTCTATAGAAAACTTATTTTCTCATATTTCATGTTTATATCAATGTTCTTATTTAATATATATATTTGAGAACCTAGATATTCTGTAATCCAATCTGAATAAATACACACTACCTTTAGAATATGTTTGATTTACAAATTATTTTGGAAATTCGTTTGTATGAACTACGCATGCTTCGGGGGCCTCTTAATATTTTGTTTTATTCAGTATATATAAAACCCAGATACAACCTTCTGGCGGACTATATTTCTTTCTCCCTAGATTGCCATAAAACGCGGCGCCTCCATTATTCGTAAAAAATATCGGATAAAGCCATTAATTTTCTTACTAGAATGTAGGCTAGTGACGGTCTAACACTCCATTAGAGACGTGTTTCGACACTGTTCCATACAAAATAATATATTCCTGAGTAGGTACTTCTAGGGTAACATGTTGATCATTATTGACATGATTCCTACCAACTACTACTTATTACCTACGTCAAATACCTCCTGGTAAACCAGCGAACAAAATAGACAAGATACATAAAATAGGTCTCCCTCTTTTTTTTTTATATTTTTATTTATGATGGGTTTGCTCTTGACTCTAAACTAGGTCGGACGCGACAGAGACAGAGAGACGATGGAGTGAGCTTACACAGAAGAAGCCTGTTCACTCTCACTTTGAAGAGATTAGGGTTGTATGCACTCGGAAACACAGACGCAGGTAGTGTGGTCCACTCTTTTGCTGTGCGCATTATATTCGCCTCTTCCCTTAAAATAATTGTAATTAGATTGTTTTTTAGGATTCCGTACCCGAAAGGTGCCAAACGGAACCCCATTACGTCTGTCCGTCCGTCTGTCTGTCAGCGGGCTGTATGTCATGAACAGTTGAAATATTCACATATTATTTCTATTATCGCTATAACAACAAATAATAAAAAAATAATTAAATTAAAAACGTTTTTTTTTAACTGAAGGTTTTTTTTTTAATAATATGTGTTAAATGTTGTATGGTGGTGTCCGAACCACGCACACGAAGGGTCGAAATCCTTAGTGTGCAAGTCCGACTCGCACTCTGAAATTACTGTTTAACAGATAAAGGTTGATTTAAAAAAAAAATCATCATCTGTCTAGTCTTTTCCTAACTATGTTGGGGTCGACTTACAGTCTAGCCGGATGCAGCTGAATACCACTATTTTACACGAGGAATGCTGTATGAGAAGCGATTGCCTTTCTGACCTCCACAACCCAGTTACTGGGTACAATACCCCTTTTTCTTTTTTTTGGGTCATCGTCAAATAACTTCTCCTGCTCTGGGCGGAGCGAGAGGGCGTGTCAGACTTTTACTGACTAAAACTCACCCGTGTTCCTTCAGTTGCCTGTGCCAGGGCCACGGTAACTCTTACGAACAACCTGCAACCCTGGCAGGCAATGTCCCCCCTTGGGAAAATGTAGCTGAATACCAGTAGTTTACATGGAGCGCCTGCCTATCTGACTTCTAGTTACCACTAGGTAAGACTGGTTGTCAGACTTTCGACGACGACCCGTAACGACTGTCAAAGATCCACGAATGACAGCTGGGACCAACGGCTTAACGTGCTTTCCGAGGCACGGGGTCTTGGTATGTGAAGATGGTCACTCATCCACGGACCAGACCCGTAAAGCGTAGCTTAACCTGATCGATCGACCCGTGCGGCTGCTATTACTTAGCCACAGGCCCCTTTTTATTAACGACTTCATTTTATTTTTCACTGGCATTTAAAAAAAAAACTAATTCGTTTTTTTTTTTAAGTGGCAAACCGCATTGTTTCAGGCAACATCAGGTTGTATGACGCAGCAATGTAAAGGCAGTATACAAAAAAACTTCGTGTTGTTCCGTTTCACTAGGAAACCACTTAATTTTTATTAACGCCTGGCGTCCACTGATCTACGTCTAATGGACGTATTAATGTATCTTTTTATTGACTAGTGATCGGTGGCTCGAGGTGGGGTAGCGTACATCTTAGTGGGTGAGTGGTATCGATAAAAATGTGCCATTGGCGCTTAGTTGGTTTTAGCTCTTAAGGTTATTAGGTGAATATGAATGTATGCTTTAGCTTAGATGATGTCATATTATAGGGGATTAATTATACGAAAGTGTGGAAGATTTGCCTTAAGATGATTTGAATTTTTTTGAAGAGGGTCGCGTCTTGTATGATATCGAGTCGAGCGAAAGATTAAGTTACGCTAGCCGCGGTCGGTTCATGGATGGGTGACCTTCCATTACATATCGAGATCCCTCCGTGTCTCAGCAAGCATTTTAAGCCGTTGGTCCCGGCTATCATGCGTTCTTTGACTGTCGTTATGTATATTTAGACAGAATTCCAAAAGTCTGACCAAACGTCTTACCAAAGAGTATGACCCAAAAACTGGGCTGAGGAGGTCAGATACCTAGGCTGTCGCTCCGTTTAAAATACTGGTATTCAACTGCGTCCGGTTAGACTGGAAGCCAACCTCAACATAGTTGGGAAAAGGCCAGGCAGATTGATTAATGATTGTTTAATGGATTAATCTAATTTAATTTGTTTTACATTCTTTATTCACATACATCATGTTATAACATAACTATTTTTGTTGACATTATATCATAATACTTTTGACATTTGAAATGGTGGAATCGTAAATTTATTTGTTTATATATATATATAAATATATGTTTGCTGTTGTTTTACTTTTTTAATTAATTAATTTGTTTACTGTTTTATTGATTTCAATGATTCATATTGTAATTCTTTTAATTTTTAATTTTAATTTAGTGTGAAATTTCGATAGAATTTAAATTTTTTTAGTGAAATAAATGATATGAAATGAAAATTGATATGAAATAAGCTCTTTATTAACACTCAAAGAGACCTAATAAATTAAAGGCAATCATCATGCTATCAATACCGAATTATTTGATTTAATAAAATCACGACATGGCTATCATGTTCTTATAAAAATATTATCACGACGTTTAACTGAAGACATAGCTACTTCCTACAAGTACCTAATACGATTCTCATTAAGTACCTATATAATAGGAAGTAGTTCTCAGTCATTTAAACTACAATGTCGATATTTAGTTAAGTATATCCGGATGACCTCATTTTGTTTCACGAGCATGAATTGAGCTCGTGGCTAACTAATAACAGCTGCACGGGTCGATCCATCAGGTAAAGCTACGCTTGCCGGGGTTGGTCTGAGGATGGGTGACCATCTTTTCATACCGAGATTCCTCCATGCCTCGGAAAGCACGTTAAGCCGTTGGTCCGGCTGTCATTCGTGGATCTTTGACAGTCGTTACGGGTCGTCAAAAGCCCAAAAGTCTGACAACCAGTCTTACCAAGGGGTATCGTAATACCCAACAATGAGGCAGATTGATTGAGCATGAATTGAGCATTTTATTGATGAAACAGTTAAGTAAATTATCACACTTATTGACTTACTATGAGATTGTTCAAAATACACACAAATATTACTCGTAAATGATAAATGATAAATGATAAATGATTTTTATTTCTGTAAGTAGGTTTGTACAAACACTTTTACAAGTCAATCATGTTTTTTTTTTTAAACTAGATGAGGTCGGCGTTTCCTATCTGACTACTCTGAGAAGAAAGGCCGAAACAAACTCAGAGGTCACAGTCTCTTATAAAGTCCAGACATAATCTTGGTCACTTCATGTGAAGACCATGTAGATTGGTGTCTGAAATGGTCTTTTGAGGAAAGAACCACACAGATTGAGAGGACCTGTCCAGTCAGTGCACGCATTTGTCAGTAATCGCGCCGCTCAACCCAGAACTTAAGGAGCTCAACGATTCGACGAACAATACCAAAGAAAGGACATTGGGGTAGGCCGCATAAATTACTCAAACTGCCAGACGATGATTAAAAATAAATGAGAGAAAAAATAAAACAAACAAAAAAAAGCAATGACCTACATAGTCTTCACATTCACAATAAATTAAAATAATATAATACTGTACAAAGTAAATATTCATGTCAACATTCAGTACCTATGCAAAAATAAAAATAAAATAAAATTTGGAGCAGTTCAATCCCAAGCCTTTTTGTCATCAATATAATCTTTAACGGTATAATAAGCTTTCTGACACAACTTGCGTTTAATGAATGATTTGAATTTATTAAGGCTCAGATCTTGAACGTGGCTTGGAAGTTTATTATAAAAGCGTATACATTGACACCTGAATGAGCGACCTATTTTCTTGAGCCTTGTTGGAGGTACCTACAACAAATTTGTGTTTGTTCCTAGTATTTATATTGTGGATATCACTGTATTTTTTAAACAATTTAATGTTTTTATGGGCATATAAAAGATTTTCAAAAATGTACTGAGAAGGCAAAGTCATTATACTAATCTCCTTAAATTTCTCTCTGAGAGATTGTCTCGGACTTAATTTATAAATGCATCGAACAGCTCTTTTCTGCAAAACAAAGATAGTAAAGTATATTGAAAACGTGGACACTTAATGCAGACAAGACAACTGGCAACTTATCCCGCCAAAAAAAAATATCAAGATATAACCCCCAAAATAGCCGAACCGAACAATCTATCAACCGACAACGAAGAAGAAACAATCACATGTCACAGACATCAATTTTCAGCAAACAGCAAAGGTCATGATCAAGAGCTGAATTAAGTAGAAATTAATTTATTCTTCGGCCATTACGCACGGCGACAACATTTCGGCGCCGGCGACGCTACAGCCACCAATTACGCCCACTCGACCTTAAATTCACACCCTGACACCCTTCGATTATACTACCCTGTGTACGTATAAAGCTTATTTTGTACTGTATTAAGGGAGCGTTTAGACCAGACTAACAGAGAGATAGAACATTCATGCATGAACCAGCAGAGCTATTACTTTTCATTGGCTTGTCTTCTTTAAGACTAAGCAATCAACGGCCTCGAATAATATCTGCACAGTTCCCTACAAAAGACTCATATACAATGTGGAGACAACAATACGACAATAAATTAAAACACTGGCAATACTAATGCATAAGAGTATTTTAGAACTGTCAAATAAATCCTAACATCGAAATTAGTGTTGAGCCGATTTTAGGTTTGGCCAATCTTTGACTAAGTGTAGTGACTAATATATATAATATATTTGATTAAATTTCCGTATGCAAACTGGGAACGTCATGATATATACGCAGTTTTTTTATTTTTATTTGTGATGGGTTTGCTCTTGACTCTAGTCTAGGTCAGAGGTGACAGAGGCAAAGTCGACGATGGAGTGAGCTTACCCAGAAGAAGCCTGTTCACTCTCACTTTGAAGAGATTAGGGTTGTATACGTTCGGAGTTTAATTTACTGTCGTATTTTCGTCTCCACTTTATCTTAATATTTTCAATGGTTTGAAGGATGATTGGCTTCACTTTCCATTGAAAAATAAGACACTATTTAGAAGTAATTACACTCTAGTTAGAATTACGCACAATTTATGCCAGTTATACCCTGTATAGGAGGGGTGATATGGACCATTTATTAACACTGATCTCAGCGTCTTCAGAAAGCGTGGGTAGTCTTGTCACTCATGTGCTTCCAACTACATACGTAGTATTAATTCTAGCGCGACCTAGATCATTTTAGTAAGGGTGTGCGAAACTGAATATGTAAGAGATTAATATGGATGAAGTTAGTGTTAAAGATAATTGGGTCAGACGAAAATGTGTCGTGTATGCGAGAAGATTTTAGTTATTATTACTGATGAGCTACAAATACAGCATTAACTTTTTCACTTGCCATGGTATTATTATATCATCAATGTTCTTTACTGACTTTGAAAATAACCATTATCGTTCTCCTGCCTTCATCCCAAACTACTTGGGGTCAGCGCAACATGTCCCTCTTTTCCATACTTCTCTATTAGTCGTCATCTCGGTAGACATACTCTTTCTAGCCATATCATCTTTCATAAAACTTTCCTCACATAAAAGTTTTGAATATGCCTGTCGATTGGCTACAGCATTATCTCATTGAGTTATGTATACTAATAATAAATCTGAAGAGTTTGTTTTTTGTTTGTTTGAACGCGCTAATCTCTGGAACCACCAGTCGGATTTGATTTTTTTTTTTTTTGCATTTGATAGCCCAATTCAATTTTTAAGGAAGGCTATAGGATGTTTAACATCGCGCTATGACCTTTAGGAGCTGAGAAAAAAAAAATCAGAAAGAACGCTAAGCGAAAATGAAGTAAAAGCACGGGCAAGCGATGCGATGCGACGTGGTGGGTCGAAGGACAAGAAATTTCAAGCGGACGAAGTCACGGGCAGAAGCCAGTAATGTTATAATTATCCATGTAACTAAATAAAATTGTTCACAGGATTTTACGTACGAAAGCCAGAGGTTTATTTAAGATTTTTATAATACATGAGCAATAAACTATATTATGTCACCTTCATTCAAGAGACGTACGTGCACGAGACCATAGCAACAAATCTTTATCGTGATCTATTTATAATATATTCAGATCTAATTAGGTTATCTACAAGAATATTCCAGTTTTCATTAGTATTACCCTATTGTGCCAATTCTCAGTGTTTTACCGTAAACGCTTTCAATTCTCTGAACCATAGATAAAAACATTTCAACCCTCGTCATAGTTTTAGTGATAAGTTTACATTAGCGTCATTAGATTAATGAAAATACGCTGATTGACTGATGACCTAGATCTTGGTACCCTCAGACTAGAGGAAAATTAAACCAAGTTTATTCTTTAAGGTTAGTAACGACGAGAGCGACTTTGGATAATTTAATCATAATATTTAAAGGCTTCTTAAAAAGCTCTTACTCAAGCAAAACTGGCGGATGACGCAAATGATGATACTTTTATTACAGCATTGATTAGTTTGAAAGTAAACAAAAAAATATCAGTCTCAACCAGTTTTGAAACTAGTGACCATTTCCCAACTCAAACACACTCTCTATACACTCCCTGGAGCCATAATCACAAGTTCGAAACTGGAAACATGTGACATAGGAATATTTTCACAACTTCTGGACTTGTTGATTCTTTTACATACGATTCCTGATTGTTGGATCAAAAGTATTTGAACAGGCCTTTTTTATCACGTTTTTACGCACCTACTTACTTTTATTACTGCCTACTTCTTAGCTTTATCAATCAACAAAAATAAAACTTTGTACGCATTGAAAGGAGATGTTTCAAAATGGGCCAGGTCTGTGTACACTACATAAAAAAAAAAAACAGAAAAATCCGTAGAGTTAGGGAAAAATACAGATAATTCATTTAAATGTATACTGTTGTGGTAGGGAATTGCTATTTATCAATGCTGTGCATAAAAACAATGAAAGTAAACCAAAGATCTACCACAGACCATAGAAAGATGGCTGCAGCTGTCACAACAATGTCACTTAATTGTGGTTTACCAGCAAACAAAGCCATTTTAAAGTAAATGGACAGTTGAGAACTGTTTTAAATGTATTTTCCTATTTTTATGTATACGAGTAGTGTACACGTACCTGGCCCAAGGTCCATACATTTTCGAACATCTCCTTTAAGATCAGCGCATTTGTGTTTTCGTATATATTACGTCTATAGCTCACAAATCAACACAGACCCGTCATTATATACCATACAATCCAGTACATAAACACATAATATACCATCACCAGTAAATAACAAACACCATACATAATAGACAACGTAGTTAATTGTCGTTGTTTCAGCGTTGCCTATAATCAGGGGTGCGACGTGTTGGCGCCGGCCGCCATTTGCAATGTGACACATCCAGTGGGGATGAACGAGATAACGCCAGGCTGTGATCATGGGGCATTGATCTCAATTTGCTGTTGATAACTGGATTTTTCCGTACCTACCAGCTACAGTAACAGAGACGGATGTTCTGAGAAAATATATTGGCCTAGTATAGAACCTTGTGGCATTCTAATGTGGAATGTTGTTTAAATGTTCGATATTTCAATTTTTCCAAGTTTTTACATTCAAGAAATGAGTTTAAGAAATTATTAAAACGGATGCATACCTAATTACCATTAATTTAGTATTGTTCCAATTAATTGCATAGCTTCACTGCAATTAAAAGCTTTTTTGAAGTTTGTAGTCCAAATATTAGCGGAAAACAATCGAAGGCAATCAACGAATTTTGTTAACGACTTGAAAGTCATCGACTACCAGATTGAATAAATAGCCTTTCATCATTTTTGTCATCCAAATATCCTGATTTTCCATCTTAAATCTCTTTGTTGTTGGTAACCATAACTCCTCTCCACGTCACACCAAATCCACCACCTACGCATTAGCTATTATCTTATTTTCATAACCCCAGCCTAGTAATTCTTCGTAGGCGCTACAATTAGTGACGTCACTGCCACAGACAGCACGTCATTGGTTCAAGTGGCATGGCGTCATCGCAGCAGCCCAGTGATAAATACCAATCAATTTCGCGGCTTATCACTTATTACCTACGCTTCTAATGATTGATATGTGCTTTTATTATTATATAAAGTGTTTGAATTGATTGATTACTTTGATTATTGATTAGGTGAATTAAATCATATTTGGGTATTAGGACCTAATTCGGTTTCCAGAAAGTGGGCTAAATCGTGTGGGCTAAATCATTATTCTAGAAAATCCAAAATGCATGTAATTTAAGGAGCATAATTTAGTAACTTAAAATGATTGCAATGAAAACTTACTGTTTAATGTATTGCATTGTTTGGCAACCTAAATAAACGTTTGATTAAATGGGTTGAGCGCGATATATTCGATATTTGTTTAAATCACTTACTTCTTATTTTAAGTTATTTACGCTTTTCAAAGTATAGATAAAATCTTGAACAGATACAAATGTACCTATTAAGAGATTATGCAAAAAATATTTAAAACCAGATAGCAAGTAGCAATCATTTACTATGATTAATGAACATGCTAAACCTGCAAAAAAATAAATAAACGATGATTGATGAGCGGTGCCGCATTACACCAACTTTATACCGACGAAGAGGATTCGCGCACAATGTTTCTATTTTTTATTTAACTTGGTGCCGAAACCCGAAAGAAAATGTATTAATCTGACAGTCGAAACTTCTACAACATTAAAGAGTTTACAGAAGAGAGATGACTCCTCATCCCTGTTCAAAAGAAAACTAGGTAACGTCATGTTATTTGTTATAAATTAATTTTGTTTTCCAAGATAATACCAGACGAAGAAGGCGTCATGAAAATGGTGAAATGTTCGCAAAAATTTAATTTGTGATCATTCCTACTTTAGTTAGAACCTTGTCTGTCTATTGAAAACTATTATTTTCCATTTTTGCTCCCGAATCTTTCATAAATCTCTCAATTGTACAAGGACGCGAATGAAAGGGCATTTATCATTAGAAAGGGCATTTTCCGTTAGCCTTGTATACCAACAGCTTGTAGCCTTGAGCTCCCGCATTCAATCCTACTCCAAGAAAAATATATTTAGATTTTTCTCTCCAATGTTAACTTTAGCTTGCGATTGAATTCGTTGTAGACAAATTACAGACACATGGGACCCATATAGGTTCCCTTGGTCAAAACTTTTGGGATTTTAAACGTAAATTCACCAAAGAAACTGAATGCGATCAGCATATCTAAACTGCGCTCAAGAGCTATCAGTGCCATCATTGTTGCGGAATATTGATACTGACAGCTGTTGAATGCGGTTAAGATGTGCTGATCGCGTTCAATTTTATTGGTGAAATTCGTCCTAAATGTCTTCTTTAAGCAAGAGCAAGCAGTCCAAGCGGTCCAGTGGTATCGGTACCAACTTACGAGTAGTAAGAGTTGTGTGGTCTTGAGTTCAAACCCAGGCAGGCACTTTGTGTATTTAATTTCATCACGGCTGCACTCAAAACGGTGAAGGAAAACATCGTGAGGAAACCGGCATGTCCTAGAACAAAACATTCGAAGACATGTGACATCCACCAACCTGGACTGGGCCCTCGTTGTAGATTAAGACCCACACAGAGAGGAGGCTTGTACCATTGTACATTGTAGCATTGGGAACATTACAGGCTAATTATGCGATGCTATGAAGCAAGTAATAGCCACAATTTACCATGAAATATTTATATGTTACACTTATTACTGAAAAGGTCACCTTGAATAACCCAACATGCGCAACTCTTTGCAAATATTTGCACAAATGTTAGGCTGAAAATAAATAGTCGTGATTATTTATTCATTTACATATTGTAAGTATTGCTTACATTATTATGTTAATGTGAGATTTACTTGCTTATTTTCACATTATTTTTCTGCGAATAGAATAACATAAAATTTAAAACCTAGCTTTTAATTTTATTCATCTTTTAGTGTAAGTCACGTTTCAGTGGGGACCCATGTTCTGATTTAGCACTTTATACTTTACAAATAAACAGATTTAAAGACAAGGTACGAACGTGGTAGGTTAGGTTAGAGGAGCTCGTGGCTATGTAATAACAGCCGCACGGTCGATCGATCAGGTTAAGCTACGCTTGCCACGGTTGGTCCGTGGATGGGTGATCATCTTCACATACCAAGACCCCTCTGTCCCTTGGAAAGCACGTTAAGCCGTTGGCCCCAGCTGTCATTCGTGGATCTTTGACAGTCGTTACGGGTCGTCGTCGAAAGTCTGACAACCAGTCTTACCTAGTGGTAATTAGAAGTCAGATAGGCAGGCGCTCCATGTAAACTACGACCCCAACATAGTTGGGAAAAGGCTAGGCAGGAGATTACCTATATGAAAGGGTAACATCATCTCTACTAAAAGTTCAGTGATAAGTTCGTACGTACGTAATGCCTATATTTACTCAAATTCTTTAAACTGTATGCGAAAATCACAATAAATTTTAATAATTTATTGTTTTTACAGCCGTTTTGTGAACGACAATCAAACAAAGTGAACACACAATTCTAATTGAAAATATGGCTGTGAATAGTGCAAATCTGGTCTGAAAATTGTTCACAGTGGATACTTTTCAAAATTGTTATTAAAATCATAGTGTCATAGATACTTACCTCGTCACTAGCCCGCATAAAGAGCACGAAACTAAATAAAGACATGAGAATAGCTTTGAACCGTTGTAAACACGGCTGCCTAATTTTACCAAGGTTGCTGAAAAGTTTAGAGCCTAAGTACAATCAAGTGTCATTATTGTCTCGCGCTACAAATACAGAGTTTCACGTCATTACCATAATTACGCTTTTATTAATTAATCCGTAAACATCATCACGTCTCAGTCCTCAAAACTTTTCAACCCCCTGGTACACCGGATTTCCCCCCCCCCTTAAGAGCGCTATTGTTGCTCAGATTTGCTATAGGGCTTAAAAAAACTTAGCGTACAACGTACGATTGAAAAGTTTTGAGCCTAAAGATGCGCCGCGGATGACTGAGACGTGATGATGTTTACAGATTGATTACTAAAAGCTAATGACATAAAACTCTGTATTTAGACTAAGGAGACAGACATATAATAATGACGCTTGTCATTACCATAATTACGCTTTTATTAATTAATCCGTAAACATCATCACGTCTCAGTCCTCAAAACTTTTCAACCCCCTGGTACACCGGATTTCCCCCCTTAAGAGCGCTATTGTTGCTCAGATTTGCTATAGGGCTTAAAAAAACTTAGTGTACAACGTACGATTGAAAAGTTTTGAGACTAAAGATGCGCTGCGGATGACCGAGACGTGATGATGTTTACAGATTGATTACTAAAAGCTAATGACATAAAACTCTGTACTTAGACTAAGGAGACAGACATATAATAATGACGCTTGAAGGTACTTAGGCTCAAAACTTTTCAGCCCGAGCTTACAATAAAGGTCAAACGTTCAATGCATGGAACTCATCCAAAAACATAGGCAGCGATGGGGACTGCCGACCAGAAGTGAAAACTTAAAACTATGAAATAATGCGCAACACGTCACCTCTATAGCTACAGATATGATAGGTCGTCAGAAGCCCGAAACTCTGACAACCAGTCTTACCAAGGGGTATCGTATTACCCAGTAACTGCAATGGGTTGTGGAGGTCAGATAGGCAGTCGCTCCATGTAAAATACTGGTATTCAGCTGCATCCGGTTAGACTGGAAGCCGACCCCAACAAAATTGGGAAAAGGCTAAGCGCAGATATTTTAAGGCATTTAAATAAATAAATAAATGTTAAAGCATGTCGGTGATGCGGACCCCGATTAAGATTTTCCCCTACCAAAAATCGCTTAACGCGCCTAAAGAAGTTTACACCTAATTATTTTTATTTTTTATTTGAGGTTCAATTCAATAGTCATCGTTTGGAATTTGATCTTATACCATCGCTTTTTTCAATGCCATAAGAAATGGGCTTTGGCCACTTTTAACCTCTTGACGTCTGTGCTTTAGTTACCATGATCTTAAAATTCCTCACCAATCTGAAAAATGCTTATTTCATTTTACAAATAAACGAAACCCGTTCTAATGAAGCTAAAGTTGAGATTGAACTGGGAATTGGAGGAAACAAATAAAAATCGAACGAAAAGAAAACAAGGGAATCGCAACAAACGTACCTTTCAGTTGGTTTCACGTGAACGTGTGTTGAAGGACTTGAGCTGAACACAGGGGCTGACGAGCAATTTTCTCTATGTTCGCCATTTTTATCTTTGCTTTTAAATCTTTTGTTGGTTTACTGATCTCGTGGAAGATCGACCATACTCGACGATATTTGGTACATGTACTTGAGACCTTTTCTGTTTTGACCTCAGAACCCTTTTTTTAATTTTCACTTCTAACTCTTCTAACCCTTTCGTGTGTAGTACTCGTACAACACATAACAACGATTGGTGTTCAGTAGGCTACTGTATATCCATCTAAGCCATGGGATAAAGTCTCATCTTAAGGCGTTTATAAAACGTAGTTTAAAGCTTGACAAACACTCCACTGTCTCTATAACGCTTTGCTCATCAAATCTAACAAAACCAAATGAGCTAGAACTCACCCTCGCACCACACTCCAAAGTTAGCATCACAACATAAGTTGTATATAAACCAGCAACACAAACACGCTAGTTCCATCACACAGGGGATTACCGATTGTGAAGTAACAGCTTTGGTACTGAACCCAAAGTTTGCTACAGTGGCTGTGGTAGCCAGTTCTGTAAGTAAGTTATTTATTAGCATTATGTTAGATGACTTGAGGTTGGGCAAAGGTCAGCTTGGAAAATTGAGATGGTTTCGGGTGTTCCAAATTAAGTATTAAGAAGTAGGTGATACCAAATTTTTAGGACTACAAATACATACAACAGCTTAAATTGGAAAGCGCATATAGATTTACTTTGTAAAAAATTAAGTTCATCTTCCTATGATATCATTCCTAGATTATCATTTATAGTAGACACAAGCACACTCCTTACGGCATATCACGGTATAGTTGAGTCTCATTTGCGCTACGGTGTAATTTTTTGGGCGAACTCAACTGACAAAGACACAGCATTTAAAGCTCAAAAAAGATGTCTACGAGCAATGTTTAAACTAAAAACGACCGACAGTTGCGAGCCGTATTTTAAGCGGTACAATATCCTGACACTCCCGTGTATTTATATTTTGGAAGTAGCTATGTTCGTAAAGCACAATGCAAGTCGTTTCGAACGTATGGCTGATGTAGCTCCAAGAAATAGACGTGACAACAGTAGGTTATGTCAGTTGAGCTGTCAAACCGCTTTGATGCGCAAGAGTGTTTATTGCATGGGCCCAATTATTTATAATAAATTACCGAGAGATTGGAAAGATTTAAATGTATTGCTGTTTAAAAATAGACTACGTAAATTTTTGATAGAGAAGACGTACTACAGTGTGACTGAGTTCCTATCTGAGAAAAAGATTAGTTGACTTGTCTAGTATTCGTTATATATAAGGAACTCTAAATTCATAATTTTTAATTTTTAATAATGGTTAATTTGATGGTATATAATTTAATAATAACTGACCTATAGATAATAATTTGATGTAAATATTTGCATGCTGAATAGCAAAATATGGCTGATCTTGTACTGTACTAACACCTATTGATGTATCATCTACCCATATTTGCAAAAATAAAATTATTCTTATTCTTATCCATATTATTTTCAACACTTTCATTCTTCCCTGTATAACTTATGACTACAAAACCTGCTCGCTCGCCGACAATCATAGAGCGAATCTAGCAAAATGTCACAGGGCGATGGAAAGAAGCATGTTAGTAGTCTAAGGGACAAAATCAGAAAAACAGATATCAGAAGAAAAACCAAAGGATATATTGGTACGTATAGACCATTTGAAATGGGGCTGGACAGAACGCATGCTTCGCGGCAAAAGAAACAAATGTAGCAAACAAGTGACTCTGTGGTATTCAAGAGACGGGGCCGCCCAAATACAAGATGGTAAGACGATATCCGTCTAACCCTGGGGCCATACTGAACCAGAGTTTCAGAGGACAGAGCACAATGGAGGCAGTTGGAGGAGGCCTATGCCAAAAGGCACACCGAGCTGCGGGACATATTATGCTTTTGACCTAAATACAAGCTTTCTGCTAACAAACGATATACCCAAAGTTCGGATATAAACGGCTTTATTATTATATTATTTTATATTGTTTGTCAGCTAGCAGGATGATTATGGCAGATTTATGTGAAGTTGTGGGTATGAAAGTCATAGGGCTAGTTGCTTCGTGATTTGTCTTTCTGGGGAGACCACAAATCACTGTCGGTCTGAGCTAAGCCTTTTGAGTAGGAGGCCATATTTAAATCATGGGCAAGTGAATTCCCTGCAATGCTAAATGTAATAAACAAACAAACTAATACTGTGTTGAACTGTTTCATTTAAATCTTCCTACTTACACAACAGTCAAAATTTCGAATTTTCAATCAATTCAAACTAGCAAACAAAATCTCTACGACACTAATTCTGCCCTCAGACATTTACTAGTCTCATAGCAAGTACCCTCCAAACGGGTAGCAAACACTCGGAACACTCGCCACTCGACTCGACTACTTGACCGTCTCGCAGGGATATAACTGAATTAAATATTTAACTGGGGACAAAAAACTGAGAAGAAATGGGTCACGCCACGTAGTTATCTTTCTTGGCAAATGGAAAGATTTTATGGCATGTCTTAAATATTTGAGATGTTGGGTAAAAGTGTTATATATCGCGTAAAGAACAGAACAGAAAAAACAGCTTAAAGGGTGCTTAGGTCAGATAAATGTGGAATAAGTAGGTAAGTAGTTACATTGTATGTTATGCGTTAAACGTATGCATAATAAATGCATTAACAAAAAAAATGCAACTCGAAGAATGACAAAAACTGTCAATGAGCCAAATGTAACAAACATAATCGATGAAAAAAAAAAACCTTTGCCTCGACGATACAATGTTTTAAGAATTAACAAAAGCTTTTACGGCTTTGAATTTTTTTGTACATGTCACTAGAACAGATCAATAACAGGATCTTTTTTCTGTGAAGGAAAATCGCAAAAGCACGTTATATCCACGAAAGCTGCGTACAATTTACTTTTTCCCCGACATCGATGATTGGATCCCACTTTCCAATTATGTAGATTTTTCCATTTCTTTCCACAACAGTGCGTAATATTATAAAGTTGACGTCGGCCTAGAATTCGTCACTCCAATCAATATTTATTATGTAAGGTGGTAATGATATGGGGAAGGCTATATATTTTTGTTTTTTTTTTATTTCAGAATTCCCTGACTTCTTATAGGAACTGTACGTAGGACATCTCTGGCTCCGAAAAAGTAAAACTTACGAAAATCTGGAGCATTATTGAGTCTTACAAAAATTCGCCTACTGTGGAGACAAAATGACTAAAGCTCCTCCGGAAAAAAATGTACTGCTTGAAGAAGTCCCACTTTTTTCAAATAGGCGGGGAGGGGGCTTGCAAAAACGGTCAATTACAATTGATCAATTGTCATACATTTCTATTGTAACGATATTGTTGCATTGCATTGCACTCTTCAATTGCATTTGGTAAACGATCAATTTGCGCATCAATGTGTATCAGTCACGTAAAAATTGACTATTGCAATTGATCGTTTTGAGGGCCCTTAGTAATATGTTTTTTCCATATTCTAAAATTTTTCGTGTCAATTTTAAAATGCCCAACGTAATTTGCCTCGCCAATATATTATGCTATAATTTACCTCATTTTTTACTGAATATATACAAATAAACCTAACTTTTCAGGAAAACAAATTGAATTTCACTGCTAGTTTATTCAAAATGAAGCCAGATTTGAATAATAAAAAATTAGGGTGAGGTTTAAAACGGCTCTAAATGAATTTAATTGTTAAGGCAAGAGGGATGCGTATTAGAGTATTTCAAATACTTGCGGGTATTTTAGAGAAATGTGAATTTCGTCGGCATGCAAATTAAAGGGGTTCCAAAAATTAGAACCCTTTTTCCCATGTTAAGTTTCAATGTAGTTTCAAATGAGAAACTGTGCTGGTCGGGGTAAATTACTGAATAAAAAAATCAAGCCCAGTGAAGATCCGATATCGATGCCTAACAGCCAAAAAGGGATAAGCGAAATTTTTGGCAAAATCGACTTGTATATCGATATATATAATGTATACAAGTCGATTTCGCAAAAAAATGTCGCTTATCCCTTTTTGGCTGTTAAGCATCGATATATATATACGATTTTATAGATAAGTAGATAAATGTGCACTATGATGTGAAGGACATTATTAAAGTGCATTTGAATTAGCTTATGTCTGACGGCTTATTAATTAGAAACTTTCACTTGGACTTTGTCCTTGTCCACCAATTTCAAGATGCTCTCGAAATCGGATTATTTTCATATTTCGTACTGGAACACAGCCCCAATCCACGAGTCGAGCTTAAGCAAGTTTGGGAGACGAACTAATCATGTACTGAAATAGGTGTTATTAATTTTCCTCCACTATTCATCCGTTTAATATACTTTCAGCGTATAAAACTTTACGGCTACAACATAAATAGGTAACTGGACAGTTCTGTGATAGTACGAACTACAGTCCACATTCTTATCAGGCGCTTTTATTATTTATCACTCTGGCATTTTGCGTTGTGCGAGAAAAGGGTTCCGCAAAAAAAATAAAAACCCACGTAAAGTTTTCAGTTTCGCTGAAGGTTACGAAATGAAAAAAATACTTTTTGTACAGCTCTTTATCACGCAGTAACTAATAAAAAAGAATAATAATAACAAAACAAAATTTCAACAATTGAACAGACGATGATGCATATTTTTAAAGTAATTTTCGCTTAAACATTTCACCTCGACCTCCAAAGTAGTTTCCAAATAAATTAATATAAATAAAATAACTTTCATAAAAAAACTTCAACAGCATCTGAAGCCGACTTGCCAAGCTAAGGTGCATTGAATACACCGACTTCAGAAGCTGTTAAGTTTTTATGAAAGTTATTGTATTCGTTATAGGTTTTTAAGGCGGTTTTTACTTTTTTAAAATAAATCTCATTTTCCATTTTTAGTTGAATATACAATTACATACAAGCCCAAGACGAAGGAAAAGAAGAATCATCAAAATCCGCTTAGAAATGCCGGAGATACAGTAAATATATGTATATAACTTCGTACATAAGTTTAATTACCAAATGTATTATATACTAAAACCTTCCTGAAAGTATGTAGATTACGCTAGAGAAAGAATCATCAAAATCTGTTCATAAGTTTTTGAGAAAATTGCGGACATACATACATACATACTCTACAACTATACTCCTTTTTTGAAGTCGGTTAACAATATCATAAATTGGTTCAAAATAACATAGTGTTGGCGCAATATAAAGTAGTTCGCTAAGTTTAAACTATGGCGGATGCACGAGAACCAAGTCAGTTAAAAGTTGAAGCAGTAAACTTGCAATGTTTACTATAGGATCGGACTCAACTTTACTTAAGACTCGGTAGTCTACTGTGAACTTCACATATGATTTGAGAGAGAGACCGTGGTTTTATAAAAGTGGACAAGGAATAAAGGCACCTTAAATAAACTCATATTGCATCATAGACTGGCTGACAAGGAAAACGGAAATAATAGATAGACTGTATCAGCATATCGACGCTTGAAAGGCAAGAATTACCAAGCGACATTTTGGGCGATATTGAGTTATAATATATTGAGAAAGTTTATAATATTTAAATGCCACTTTATTAAGAGGATTGTGAAGTGCCGATACGCGGCGCGATTTTTGGAGGCAATTACCTACATTTCATACAATTATTTACGTAAATATTGTTTCGGGCGATAACGTTTTTTCTCCCCTAAACCTTTACGAAATGGGACAACTTTGATCTTATTACATTCAGTACACTTTAATCTAGGTCTGTAGGTTTTTCGTTTTTAGTAATTTAATTTAATTTAATTTAAAAAAAATAAAAATGCTCGAGGATGTTTTTATGTGAAAAATATAGATATTTAGATGCTAATAACTTATATTGTATGCAATATTTCTTTATAGTATAAACGTACGGACTTAGTTTTTCATTATACCTACAACATTTCCAAAAATTATGAAAATTAGATTATGTTTACGGGGAGGAAAACGTTATCTCTTTTTGTATGAAAATTTACAGCTTCACAATCCTCTTAAGCCTTTAAACTGCATTTAAAATTCGTTGGAATGAAGTAGTTATGAATACTAGGAGATTTTTATACGATTTCTTTACAAAAAAAAAAAAACTTTCAAAATGCTCTAGTGTAAAGTTGCCAACATGTCGTTTGGTAAATATTGCCTTTCAAGCGTTTATTTTTCACTTTGTAGTGTTTTGTTTTGGAAGTCGGTTTTATTTTTTGCTAAAAAGTTTTTATTCTTGGAAAAATCCTTGCGCCCTTGATTAAAAATTAGACACAAATCTCACATCAATCAATCTGCCTAGCCTTTTCCCAACTATGTTGGGGTCGGCTTCCAGTCTAACCGGATGCAGCTGAATACCAGTATTTTACATGGAGCGACTGCCTATCTGACCTCCACAACCCAGTTATTGGGTAATACGATACCCCTTGGTAAGACTGATTGTCAGACTTTCGGGCTTCTGACGACCCGTAACGACTGTCAAAGATCCACGAAATGACAGCCGGGACCAACGGCTTAACGTGCTTTCCGAGGCACGGAGGAGTCTCGGTATGTAAAGATGGTCACCCATCTACGGACCAACCCCGGCAAGCGTAGCTTAACCTGATGGATCGACCCGTGCGGCTGTTATTACTTAGACACAAATCTCAGATAATACTCAGAATAAGTAACGTAACATAACATAGGACGCCGTAATCCCCGAAGGTCTGGGCAGAGGTGTATTTATAGTACAACCCACATTTCGCCAGTTATGTATATGTCCCATGTAATAGGGGGCGAGCCTGTTGCCATCAACCGGATACAATCCAGACACCGGGCTGCTGCTGCTGAGAAATTCCTGATGGGAAACCCAATACATCTTCGCCCAACCTTTGAATCAAACCAAGGACTTCATACTTAGTAGCACTTGGTACCACAAAATAATAATGCACAAAAATAATTATCTAAAAAATAAAATCTTCCAAGCCTTTTGTTGAGGTCGGCTTCCAGTCTAACCGGATGCAACTGAATACCAGTATTTTACATGGAGCGACTGCTTATCTGACCTCCATAACCCAGTTACTGGGATACCCCTTGGTAAGACTGGTTGTCAGAGTTTCGGGCTTCTGACGACCCGTAACGACTGTCAAAGAATCACGAATCACAGCCGGGACCAACGGCTTAACGTGCTTTCCGAGGCACGGAGGAGTCTCGGTATGTAAAAATGGTCACCATCCACAGACCAACCCCGGCAAGCGTAGCGTAACTTGATGGATCGACCCGTGCGGCTGTTATTACTTAGCCACGAGCTAATTATCTAAAAAAAAATCAAATGAATATTACATACGGAACCTCTCCTCAGTTACTTCCCATACAGCGAGAGTGGTGACGTAATGGTTCCCTTTGTCACATTACCGTATTGTTACTTTATGGCCTTACTTACTTTTACTTAGTCCGACGTATTTCTGTGTTTACAGCTGTAATTGTTTTTATTTCCCTTTTCCTTGTGAGAATTAATGTTATTAACATTTTTATGTGTTTAGATTGCGGGTTTTATGTGTGCTTTATTAATGGGATAATTATTTAATTAGAATTGCTTTTGCTGAAAATTATGGCTACCTTAAGTCAAGTTGAAACCCGGTTCTGTGATACTGGCAACATTACTTTATTAGTCAAGTCCGATAGCACACCATCTTTCCCATTACTATAAGATCGTTTTCCAGAATTTTCCTCCATCGTATTTGTAACCCACAAGATTAAAAACATTCCGTACCTAATTCTATTCGATTCGATTTCTTTTGGAAACACGTCACCAATCAGACTACTATCAGATCACAAGTTCCATTTGTATTGATGAATAGTGTTAAAAATTTACAATTAATTTATCGAACGTTTGACTACCATAACCACGGCGATATTATATATATATATATATATATTTTATTATATGGGCACGTTATTACAAAGTCAACATGTAGGTATGAGATGGATTGTAGGCCTCGGCTATCATTAGACTAATTCGCCCTAACCCCTCGTACTAGTAAAAACTGTATCACGAGCGGTTAGAGTTCCTCGTCCTCAGAACAGCACAATACTTACAAGTCCTCACCCGAAGTGTGTTACTTACTGCAGGATGTCGCTACGGCCCCGTAAGGGAGCGTGGCGTGCGGTGTCGGGGCATAGCCCCCCAACCGCGAAAGCAACACGGTGGCCCGTAACCACGGGCCCCTCGTTATGGTCATGGCCACTGGCGAGTGGATGGTTGGGCGTGCGGCCCAACATCCACTCGCCCATGTAGAGAGGTTTCTGTAATTTGTGTCTGTAGGCACGCCACGACGTTGATGCCCAACGCCGCTTTTTTCACCATAACTCGGCGGATAGGCCCTTACCGGGTGAGACCCTCATCTACATGAGGGAAGCCCAGCAAGTGGCGTCCAGCGACAACTCGAAGTGTGGATAGTGCGATGTACAATTTATTCAAAAGTTCCGTTAGTTGGTACGGTTAGTTGAGAGCAGGTGGGGGTACGTGTTTCTGTATATAGGAACGAATACTTAATAACTAAGCTTAAAAACACATGAACGTCACAATTTCAACACCCCTGCCCCCCTCACACGATCCAACACGAACGACATAATAAATATTATGTACAACTAACAAAACCCGTATGTGCACGCTTTCTGCGTTCGCGAACTATGAGTAGATAATATGATTTCACTTCATGTAAAGTGATAGCCGGCGACAGTGTTCCGTTACGGGACTGTGTCGGTTATAGGTTAAAGGGAACACGTGTTAGCGAGGGTTTGACACGAGTCGTGGGAAGGACCCTTTACAGACCCGTAAGTGATTCTTCGATTTCTTATTTTTGTTCATGGATAAAGAAAATTATTGTATGTTTTGGTGAAGTGTTAAATCGAAAAGGTTTTTTGATGTAAGCAATGTTAATAAAATGTTATTAGGAAGGTCTAGTCAAAGTGTGTAATTGGGGCCTGTGGTGACCATCTTTATATACTGAGACTTTTTCACTCTCAGCTTTCAATAGACAGACTCTAGTCAACATAATAACGCTAATGTTTTAAAAATAACGATGAAACCCAAAACTTCGGAACTTCCAAATGATGACAAATTAAAACACTCGTTAAAAACTTTTCCGACATATAACTTTATACCTAAGCGTTTCTCTGAGCACATATTTTTATTCATTAACATAACTGATCTAGTTTAGTTTCCAGACTTTTGCGTAGGGTTGATCGGCGCCACAACGCCCCCGACTCACGTCTCGCCCACTTGTGGGATTTTGCCCAACGACGTGAAATAACATACAAATTGCTTGCCAACATTACTCACAATATATCCAGTTTACATGTGTAATGTTGGCTTCTTCGATTTCATGTTGACCTAGTAACTTAGGACAGAAAGATTGAAAGCTAATTTCCTTTTTCAGACTTATAAGATCTTTATTTATAATGAACAAGCTGTGCCCCACGACTTTATTCGTGTGGAAGTCGTAAGATACACAATAATATACTAAAATAACAACCACATTTTATTAAAACTCCCTCGTACCCGACCCGCGCGTTGAGCATACTGAGTGTCTGGAACTGGCTACTTACAATTTAAAAAAAATAAAATTAAAAAGCAATTACGGAATTCGAAAGAGGAACTCTCTGGGAACATGTCACTACTTTTTAATTTGCGAGACTGTCATTTGTTTTTAGGGTTTCGTACCTCATAAGGAAAAAACGGAACCCTTCTAGGATCACTCAAGTGTGTCTGTCTGTCTGTCACAGCCAATTTGCTCCGAATCTAAAGGACCGATTAAATTGAAATTTGGTACACATATGTATTTCTGTGACCCAAACACGGACGTCTAATGTAAATTAATGAATTTTGAATATCGTCGTTGCGACTTTAAGACCTCTTATGTGTAAAAATCAATTTTGTGAGAAAATCGATAAAAACCGTCGCATCAGTTTTAATTAGCAAGAACATTGGAGATCTTGAAGTTTGTAAACAAATTACGATTGAAACGTCGTATACACATGAGAGTTTTTGCATTCGATAGAGCTTCAAAATGTAGAATCGGCTGGCGTAAAAAAGTGATTTTGCCAAAAGTGACACATAAGAGGTCTTAAAGTCGCAACGACGATATAGGGGTTAATTTTTGGGGGCAAATAAGAAAAAAAAAATTGCAAACTGTAAAAATGAAAGGGCTTACTGTGAGGATTTCAAATATATTTTTTTTATAATTTTAAAATAAATTATTTTTAAGTTATTTAAGAAAATAGACGAAAATTGACTATTCCCCCTCCTTTAACTCCGAAACTACGGACCTTAAAATTATGAAAAAAATACAGAAAATAATTCTATAGCTATAGATTACAGGACACCTATCTATAAGAAGTCTATGGTCTTAAAATAACATGGTAAATCTCTCAATATTGTGCGTAGAAACTAACATAGTAGTTGGAATGTATGGGAGAACATGTTTTTACTATGAACTACAATGTTAAGTTTGATCTTGGGATACATTCATCCCAACTACAGAACCCATCATTGTGCGTGGACCGACACGCACTTGACCGATTTTTTTCATCGTGGTGTCCGTGGCGGCCTTTAGAAAATTGTGTGTCGCTATTACAATGAATTTAACTCGTGAAAAGTCGTAAACACCGTGCGAAGCAAGGGCGGGTCGCTAGTTATCTATAAAAAAGTTGCCCAAGATTTAAAACCAATTCTAAATTCTCCATTTCAATTTATTCTTCACAGTTCCAATGGAACATAATATTTCTCTATCAAATCTAAATCGAGGAAACTGGAACCTCATGGGTCGGGTTACAAAAACGTCGCCACAAGAAGCAAAGGCAGTTTTCCGTGAAATAGAAACACTTCTACTTGTTGCCGACATGATACAGCGACTATTAATCACGATTCTTTAGAAGTCAAGCATAAAAGTATACTTTACAGAAAGCTTGTTTCACACAACATGCGAAAAGATCAACCATATTGTGTGAACACGTTTTATTGCCCCATTTTTGTGCAACTTATAAGGCTTATGCTGTCCGTTTCTCCCATACCACTTTACTGAATCTCCCCCAGTAGGCAGTGTGATATTTTGAGCTGCCACACTACTTGAATTTCATGAAAAAGTCAAACTAATTACTATTTTGCGTTTAAGCTGGTCTGTAAAGGTTCCCTGAAACGATTTATTTATTTATTAAAGAACACCAACAGCATATATACATTCAACATTAGTTTAGCGTATTTAGGAGAAGTATTACTGCTGATTTATACACAAATTATAGGTGTACATAACATTTAAAGAAAACAAGACATTGGACAGAAGCTGCTTATAAACTAAAAGTAAAATTTAAAATTTCAACAAAGCTATTTAACTTTAACAAAATTGAATACCTGCAACATAAAACAAGTTAATGAAGGGCATGAACTTAAAACATAATACAGATACATACATAATTGTACTAACAAAAGTTATGTGACTATATGATAATTGTGTAGTATTTTTAAAGATCAATTGCAATTGTTAATTTTACGTGATTGATTCACATTGATACGCAAATTGATCGTCTACCAAATGCAATTAAAGCGATTGACAATATTACTACAATAGAAATTGATGGCAATTGATCAATTGCAATTGATCGTTTCGGGGACCCCTTAAAAAAAGGGACTTTTGTCGTGGAACGGCCCTACTTTACGTAGTTTACAGAGGAGATTTGAAGAAGAAATTTCAATTTTTTTTTTTTTTTTGGTAAGTGTCTTCTTCACCTCACTAAACAAACTCACGGTCGAGCGTGACATTCTTCGGGCTGAGTCGCATGGGGCCATTAAGTTTGATAAAAAGCGGAGATGAAATACCATTTCTTAAATAAATAAAGTAGGCTAAAGCATAAATTATTTGAACAGACCTTTTCTTTGATAAAAGGTATGTTCAAATAATTTATGCTTTATCCAATGTAGTTTACAGTTGCTTATTTCATCAATCTGACTAGTGGAAAACCCATACAAATTAGGATTGTCCACTTGCCCAGCACTGTTTTTTTTTTAATATTTCTATGTCCAACACCGAAGAGAGGTGCCTCAAAGACACCGCATGCATAATTTTATAAAGGCGAAAGCGCCAGGGTAGCCCGGGTAATTCTAATTTTCTTTCGTATTTTGCAATTTGCAAGTCAGTATTAGGTTGTATGTTGAACAAAATATAATTCGCGACTGTAAGAAGTATGTAAAGATTAGCAGAATACAACTCTTTAAGACCAGGTAATCATATTGAATGACTATTTCATGAAATCTTGACATTTGAGGATTATACTAACTTACGGAGTTATTACCGATTTGAATTATTATAATTCTGTAAATACGTCGCGAATCATATTTTAATCAACATACAACTTATTACTGACTTGCAAATTGCAAAAACCGAAAGAAAATTTGAATTTCTGGTATATCCTTGTGCTTCCCCCTTAAGAGGATTGTGAAGTGCCGATACGCGGCGCGATTTTTGGAGGCAATTACCTACATTTCATACAATTATTTACATAAATATTGTTTCGGGCGATAACGTTTTTACTCCCTTAAACTTTTACGAAATGAGACAATTTTGGTCTCATTACATTCAGTACACTTTAATCTAGGTCTGTACGTTTTTCGTTTTTAGTAATTCAATTTAATTTAATTTAAAAAACAAAAAGTGCTCGAGGATGTTTTTATGTCAAATATATAGATATTTAGATGCTAATAACTTATATCGTATGCAATATTTCTTTATAATAAAAACGTACGGACCTAGTTTTTCATTATACCTAAAAGATTTCCAAAAATTATGAAAATTAGACTTTGTTTACGGGCAGAAAAACGTTATCTCTTTTTGTATAAAAATTTACAGCTTCACAATCCTCTTAAAAGAAAATGGTCATTGCTCATTCCAAAGTCTTACCGTGCCTCAAAAGATGCATTCAAAACATCAGAAGTTCATTGTACAGGAAAAATCTTCACATAATTAATCAAATACTTTGCTCATATCCCTGTTATTAAAAGAGACACTCAGTTAACTAAGTCATTCACAAATAACCTCATTGGCTACGCACTTCCTAAAGCAGCCAATCAGGAACGACTATCCTGTTAATGACGCTTCTTACGTCATTCCTTCTAGCATTGGAATTTCCCAAGTGATGCATAAGACTGTTATACTGACGTCATAATTAATATACCAAGTGTACTGTGACTAAATGGTTTTGATACGTGAATGTGGTTTGATGACGTTTAACCACGCTCAATCAAAGTCGACGCTTGCTACGTTTAATTTGAGCAAAGATTAAATTTTTGTAAATAGTTTTCTTTACGTTATATGATTTTAGTTTTTAAAATAGGTCATACAGAGTACTGTAAAGGTTCCATGCAATGTACTGGCTGACATTTATCACTCGCGCTGTTTTATAGAACTCTCTTTTTTCAAATAAATAAAAAAAGGTAAGTAGTTCGATGTTTTTTCCAGGCCGCAGTTCGGTTTAAGCTAGGGTGTTAGGCGGTGTAGTTTTAAGGAAGTATTCCAGTTTGAGCACCTATGCATTTTGCACCAAATGGGAATATCTTTGGTGCAAAATGCATAGGTGCTCTAAAAATAGGTGCTCAAACGGGAATACTCCGTTTTAAGAACTGTGCGATTTTATCCGAAGATTGTATTGATTTCCATTTGATTATAGTCAAACTGTTATTCTGCCTTAAAGTTCTATCATTTTGTAGAATAGTTACCCCTCAGTGGAAACAGAACTACATAGCACATGGGTGGAGTCTGAACTGTCACAGTATCTAGGTAATTATGGTATAATTAGGTCGTTATCCCGATTACCATCCGTTGTCCGATTTACCATCTTATGCTGCGGTCCCACGGCCCGTTTTCTTACAGGGCAGATTGCGCCAGGCCAGGACGACAGGCCGTGGGAACCGTCACTCTGATGAGGCCTGTGGTGGGAATCTCTGGGAAGTTCTGCTTACGTTTTTAGTTTTGTATTTTTATTACTACTTGAGTATAGTTTTCGATTTTTGTTTTTTTGGTTAATTGGCGTGTGCTAGCTTACTTATAGCAAATAATTTAATTTAATGTTTTGTGTTGCGTAATGTACCTAAATTATTATGCGCAGTGTTGTATAGATTCAATTTTTTTTTTTTTGAACTGAACAGACAGCTGTGCTGCTGGGGTGTTTGTTGCGCCACTTCTTCTCCCCAGCTAAAGCACTAGGAAGTGGTGAAGGGCGGGCGTTTTGGGGGACTGTCTTATGTAATTTTGACGTTCAAAAGTGCTGATTCTCAGCCTAGTTTGAATAAATGACTTTTGATTTTGATTTTTGAATGTTTGGTACGGGCTGCGACAGGCCGCGACAGGGCTCGACAGGCGTGGTTGTGCGCCAGGCCGCGACAAACCTCGACAGGCCGTGGGACCGCGGCTTTACCTACATAGAGTATACACTGTTAAATTAAATGTAGATCTAAGGTAAATATAAACTATCAATTGTCGTGTAGTACATAATTTCACGATTCGCGGTAGCTACATACAAACGTGTCTAATATGTACACAAAGCTTCAGGTATTCACTTTTAATACTCTTAGATTTCATAACCCCACATTCATAACCAAATAATTACATTTCAACCGCTGTCCTTATGGCCATTTGTCAGCTCGTTGTACGTGATTCGACTAACAGAGAACATTGTAATTAATGGCTTGGACGCCGTACGGAGACTTCATCACTCACCATACTAATCTTCAGCTTTATAGACACTTGCTGTCCCTTTCTAACAAAAGGAGGAAGAAAAAGACGGCCTGTGTTTAGAAAAAAGGGCATTATTAGGTCTAAGGAGGACGTGAGGGCAAGATTATAGAATAGATATTTGAATTAGGACATATCTTTGTAGCTATGTCAACAAAAATATACAGGGTGTAAGTGTAAACAGTGGCAACTTTTAAGGGGTCATTGTACTATTCATGAACAACTTTTACTATGGGACAAATCCTGAAATCGCGAAAAAAAATCAGCTGTTCAGCACATTTCTGTCCGCATAATTCGTCAAAATGTAGAGAACAGCAGATTTTTTTTTTCGCGATTTCAGGGTTGGTCCGATCCCGCCAGGGTTGCGGGTTGTAGGATATAAGTATGTAAGCAACATACTGCTTTCACCAATTCCTGATGGAAGTTAGATATATCCCCATTGCATTTCATTGTAGGTCATGGACGGCCACCGAAAGGTCCATTTCAGTAGTTAACCGTCACAGTCTAGTAAAATAATAGGGCCAAAAGTAAACTTCACCATCTACAATATTAATCCAAATGTCATGCTTGGTCAGTAATCCTGCCACGGTCGCGGGTTGTTCGTAAGAGTTACCGTGGCCCTGGCACAGGCAACTGAAGGAACGGGTGGGTTTTAGTCAGTAGAAGTCTGACACGCCCTCCCGCTCCACCCAGAGCGGGAGAAGTTATTTGATGATTTCCCACCCAAAAAAAAAAGTACAATAACCCCTTAAAAGGTTGACACTGTTTAGACTAACACCCTGTATACAACATAAACATTACACGCTTTATTTCCAAAAAGGGTTAGGCAGAGGTGTACTTATAGTACACTCACATTTCGCCAGTTATGTTCAAGTTCCATGTAATAGTGAGGAAAGGAAGCATTTTCCATAAGCAAAATGCTTCCTTTGCGTCTTCTGTTTTTGAATGTAAATCTAGCTATTAAGGTAGACTACAATAAGGAAATGTAAAGCACTGCTTTTGGGAAATAAATAAATAGGTAGCGAGCCTGTTGCCATCAACTGGACTCAAATCCAGACTCCGGGCTGCTACTGACAAATTCCAGATAGAAAAACCCAATAACACTTTGCCCGACCTGGGAATCGAACCCAAGACCTCATGCTCAGAAGTAGCGCTTACGACCAAAAACATGTACAATGTCTATTTAAAATATTTTTATTAAAATCATTATTTTAACTTTTACAAAATGGAATCAACCGGTCTCAGCACACTGTTAACAACCGATAACTCAAAAGACAGCTGTCAACTCAATCAATTTTAATAAACGAAAATATAATAATGAAAATACTTGAGAATAAAAGTTCACTTCGTGTCTCTGTCAATTCTTTTTTATTATTAAAAAATAACTACAATTTCAAATTAAATAAATAATTCGGTAATTTTTTTATACTGATTAATTTAAGCCGAACACATAAATTACAAAAAAAAAAAAGAAATAATATAAGTTACTCCACTGACTTTATACAACCACCACTTTAGATGTAGACTGTGCGTACATCCGGAAAAGTCCCTAAATCGAAAAATGAATTAAATAAAAACACTACGAGCCTCAACTACACTGAAATTCGGAATCGAACAAAAAATTCAAACATTTCTCGCAGTGAGAAAATATGAAGGAGCTTCGCCCCTTCGCAAACAGTACCTAACTACTACAAAAGTCGAATGTCAATCTTTCCGTTTCCTACTCACTAGGGAATTTGACTAACAGCAAGTACCTACTGGTAAATATCAGGTGTCATTCTTGAACTACACTGGAAAATACTTGTGACCGCAGTAACCCTATGAATTACGATAAAATCATTAGATATAATAAAAATCGTGAAAACGGAACATCTACAGGATGATTTTTAAAACATGCGACAAAATTTAAGGGGGTGTTCTACCCATCAATATGAACAACTTTTACTATGGGACCAACTCGGAATTCGCAAAAAAATTTCGACCTCTTTATACAAAATGGTCCAATCGGCTTTTACATAGGAAGGTAATTTTTTTTTTGCGAATTCTTAGTTGGTCCCATAGTAAAAGTTGTTCATATTGATGGGTAGAACACCCCCTTAAATTTTGTCGCATGTTTTAAAAATCACCCTGTATATTAATCACTAACCTATTCTTATTTACTAAAACATAATTTATGATTTAACTTTTAACTTAAACTCATGAAATATTAGACAAAAGAATATTCAGTAGCAAAAATAAGGGTCTGGTTTTTGCTAGGCGTCGCTCGCTCGCGCTTGATGTAAAACGTACGGCGAGAGCCATCGTGATTGGCGGCAGCGGTTTAGCGAATTCAACAGCTTAGGGTAATATGAAAGCAATTTTCACAGTGACAAGGCACTGTTTCCCTTTTATAGGCGAGATGGTTCAAGATTTTATGAAACAAGGTCGACGTGTTGTGTGGGTGTTTTTTCCGGGGTTGTAGGTTTTGTCGCATGAGAAAGTCTAAGTTGTTTTTTTTTTATAGTTTATCGCTGTACTATACTGTAGCTCAGCTTTAGTCATTGTAAGATCTAATTAACATTAGAAAAAAACTTTTTAACAAAAAATAAAACCGACTTCCAAATCAAATCACTACAAAGTGAAAAATAACTTTACTTTCGGTAGTCGGTCTTTGGTATTGTATTTTCGTTTTTTGCCACCGACTTCCGAAATTAAAGTTATTTTTCACTTTGTAGTGTTTTGATTTGGAAGTCGGTTTTATTTTTTGTTAAAAAGAATTTATTTTTCACTTTTTAGTGGTTCGCATGTGCTTACCCCTTCATAGCGTACCGGCGTGATGTTATGTTACGAACTGGTGGAAACAATAGACAGACATGAGATTTCAGCAATCCCGGGCCATTTGCTATCATTTATTGAGGAGTTCCGTTACCTATCTCCGAAGTTCTTCATCAGATCTTCACCAAATTGAAATGGAACCACTTAGAGAAAGTACTCTTCCAAAAACTACCCAAATCGCTTCAAGTGTGCCTATAAAGTTTGAAGAGTTCCCTCTATTTCTCCAGGATCCCATCATCAGATCCTGACTTGATGATCATTGGACCACCTGGAAAGTATACCCTTTCAAACAAAACAAAAAAAATTGAAATCGGTCCAGCCATCTTCGAGTAATCGGGGAACATACATAAAAAAAAGAAAAGGTTCCGACGAATTGAGAACCTCCTCCTTTTTGAAGTCCATTAAAAACGCAAATGAAGACAGTCTGAATTGCTGCCTAGCTACTTTGCAAGTTATTCAACTTGCAAAGTAGCTAGCCAGAAATCATAGTTGCAAAACGAATAAAACCCATAATTTAAAAACAAGCACGCCACTTCACTAACAAAAATAACAAAGAGAATTTACATAATTATAAATTACACAGGTATTATTAAAACAAACCAACAGCAAATACATTTATATCGGTAACAGTGTTAAATGTGTTTTCCAAGACTCGCAAGTTTTAATAAATAGGTACGCTGAGTATAATCAACAACACACGTTTACAGTTCACGCTTGTCGTTTCGAAACGTTCTCGGGCGGAGTCATCGAGTGCGCAGACTTTGGAGAATTAATTTTCATGTTGGTGTTACTGAGGACTTTTGACTCGGAAAATGTTGTATTTTTTGTTTTGCTTCAGGACTTCTAATGATTAAAGTTTAAGCAGGTCTTTAAAAAAAAAAATAGTAATAATAATATTTGAGTGTGCAAGTCACCCACTGCCATTTTATTATTTATATAACATTGGTCAGGTAGGGGACATAGTTCTTCCATAGTTCAAGTTACCCAATCCACTTTAGCCACCCAGACCCATAGCCCAATATGTTTTGTTTCCATGTAGGTACAACAATAGTCCTACACTAATCGGGGGTTGTTCTTGGGTGCACTTGCATAGTGCATACAGGGATAACCGTCGGTTGGTGCCTCCTCATCATTTAAAATTATTTAAGGGGCCTCTGCGAATTGGCTTCAGCTCCTCGTACGCCTTCCAAAGGTCCGGGACCCGAGGGTCCCGAGAAATGTAAAAAATAATAATATCATTTATTTGTCAGACCAGTACAATCGAATATTGTTAGTAAGGACATAAACAAATTACTAACTTTTTTTTTTTGAGTTTCGTACCATCGTACCACCGCGCCATCTGTGATACGCACCTTAAAACTGTAAGAATTTGTGTAAATAAAAAGTTCCAATCGTCAGCACTGGGGAGGAACGAGACTTTTTTTTCCCAGTCGTGCCCTGTGGGGACGACTGGGAATAAACCAAAATAAACTATAACGTTAATACGAGTATGTTGCTTGTTGAATAATCTGACAAAAAATAAGAATGATTGCATGTACCTATATTAGTATGGTTTTTAATCATTAAAAAAGTTATTAGAGAATTCTTCGTGATATTTTCCTATCGTATCAAATTAGTTGAATTATGTTTTCAACACACTATCTAACTAGCATACATCCTAAAGAATATCATATATTTTTCTAACCTTGTTTACTGCAGTGGATCATAAACTTTTATGCATTATAAAACTTGCGTTTAGGTCCTGTAATCCTCTTAAACAAAAAATATTATGTGACAAAGTCTTTGTTGCAAACTGTAATAATAATAATAAAAAATCCTTCAATATTCAATGACAAGAAAAACACCATTTACTCCCATTCAAAAAATTACCACACACGGAGAAAACTCTTCTCCACCATGTATTCAGATCACTCATTCAATAAAATCGTAATATTTCTCTACGCGGCCCACGCAAACCTAACGCCTCGCAAAACCACCGCATCAATCTTATTTGTAACAAAACAGGTGACAAAGTTGTTCCAAGTAAAGCTTTTATTGTGAAATGTCAAAGGGAGGATAGAACTGCGAACTAGCTTTTAAACATGGTTTTGTTCGCGAGGTTTGAAAGTTTTAAGCTGCGTCAACTAACTACGATTGTTGGACGTATTCTGTAGGTCTGTAGGTGATTCAGAAAGTTTATTGGGCAAAAGGTGGTGCCTACGTATAACGGATTTTGATGCACCTAATATTCCCAATATACCCCTAGGGAATAATAATGACAAGAAATTAAATCGGTGTGTGTTGTTGGGGTCTATTTGTTCGTATTTGTTTCTTCGTTTAGGTACAACCGCGGATATTTGCGGTGAAACTTTTTTCAACCTTATCACCTTGGTAATAGGTACAATTTCGTACAATGCGTTAAACTTACCAAACATCCCAGGCCTGTGCGCCCCAATTCTTTGTATAGACAACAAACATACCTGAAAATAATAAAAATAAATACATTAAGTATAGTAAAAAAAAATGGTGATGGGATAAGGTACCTATATAATTTTGCTAATAAACCCCTATTATTTTATATTTTTTAGTAACAACTTCACTCATGCGCTCATTATTGGGCTTGATCGACTACATAGTTCAAAGCAGTTTTTAATTTAACTGACTTTAGCAAAGTTAAGCATGTCAGTTAAATTAAAAATACTTTCTAGTTGGTATACCTCGACGGCCTGTCTTCATCAGGTACTAAATAAAAACAAGTAATCTAATTACCAATAGCCATGATCACAATATGTAACAAAAACCCTGTTGTTCCTTTTAACACATGATTGTAGTCATGTTAACAAACAACTTTTAATATAGGCCAAACCGGAATTCGCGAAAAAATAAATCAGCCGTCCCATACATTCATGTTCGCATAACTCGTCAAAATGTAGGGAGCTGCTGATTTTTTTTTCGCTATTTCAGATTTGGTCCCATAGTATAAGTTGTTTGTTATTATGAGTACAATCATGCGTTAAAAGCAACAACAGGGTTTTTGTTACATATTGTAGAGATTTTAAATCATCGAATATTTTATAACCACAGAGTCCAGTTTAAAACATGATACCAAATTGTAGTATGCTGTTACACTGTAACCACAATATATTTGACAAGCGGTTAACCGAAGTAACACCTTTCTGACAATAATCCACAACCTCATTCCACCGGCCCCCTTCTACCATCGAACATCTAGACGCACTGCCAGTTACCATCCATACCTAGTTACCATTCAACCAATTCGCACTAAGCGCTTCCAAACATCCTTCATAATGCGCACGGCAAAAGAGTGGAACTCACTACCTGCGTCTGTGTTCCCGAACGCATACAACCAGAATCTTTTCAAAGTTAGAGTGAACAGGCTTCTTCTGGGTAAGCTCACTCCATCGTAGACTTTGTCTCTGTCACCTCTGACCTAGATTAAAGTCAAGAGCAAACCCATCACAAATAAAAAAAAACTAAAAATAAAGATAATATTATTTAATTGCACTAGCTAAAACTCAACTGAAGCTCGTTATTGGCGGTGGCCCCCTACTGGGCCCAACTCATTTAACATAGTATAATATTTTTATTTTTGCCATCGACTCGTAAATAAAATTTTCCAAGAAATTTTAAAAATGTAAAAGTATTTTCCAGCTAGGAAGGTGCATTCCTATTCTCACGTATCAAGTTTCTTTAAAACCGTATCAGACGTCGTTTCAAAAAGAATACAAAACAATTTCATTGAGAAATACAAAACATTTTCTCATATTTATTCTAAGAATGAAAAGCTTAACCCATTGAAGCCCATACAACCCATCTCAGTGCTCCTACGAACTAGGATTAAAATGTATCAAACTGAATGGAATCTACAAAAGCGTTCGGCGGAAAATTTCCTATAAATATGCATCCAGTGTGACCATTGTTCATATGAGCCGATGCGCCGCCGCTGTGTGGGCGGGACTTTATACTGAGCACCCTGTATACGCTGTAGTCGGAACACCCTGTATGATCTATAAAGCTTTGTGTATATTTACTCATTTTGTTTGTGAGATTCAGGAAAACGCTTTGGTTTTTGTCATTTTTATCAAACAGAGCAAAACATGCACTTTTTGATAAAAATGATATTTTCCCGAAATTGAAGTACATTAGAGGGTTTAATACATCTAATGCCACGTTCCCACGGCCTGTTGAGGCCTGTCGTGGCCTGTTCCTGTCAAGGCCTGTCGCAGCCCGTACCGAGCATTCCCACGGATCATCCCATACATTCTTAAAAGAAAAATAAATTGTACAGACGCCAGCACATCAAACTACTACAATCTGTCAGATTTCTTTAATAGATTTTCGACTTTATTGCTAAAGCATTAGGTTCAAGGTTGATGAACTTCAACGACTAAACTGTGGTCTAGTTAAAGGTCACTTGAAGACGGAGTGGTGCTGAAAGTTGTCTGAAACTTCGTGAAAAGCCAAATAAATCCTGTGAAAATGTGAACATCATATTTTTATCATAAAGACGATTAATTAACCGACATATAGCGTTACATTTCTAAAATCGTACAGAGCTATAAAATATAAAATCTGAAAAACAAGATTTTACGTTTCTAAAATTACTCCTTAGAAAACGAAACTCAGAAAAACAAAGAAAACTCACGACACTCTACAAAAAAACAAGAGACCCTCACAATTATCAAAACAGACAGTTGTAACACAGCATAGAAACGAAAGCTATTACGCTGAGCAATAAAAGGGCTATGGGTTCACAGCCCCGTCAACTAACGATCATACGCCTCCATTTGCCTAAAAGCCTGTGAACATTATGTACCAATCAGAATCCGGATAAGTACTACCTTTTATTCCTTATGGTAAGGCGTAAGTATAAATTCCTTTGCTTATGTTTGGGCGGGACAAAACTGGACTCGGAAAGTGCATCTAGAGGCGTTCATTCATAGTTAATTCATTCTTTCTCTTCTCATTTCTTCTTCTTCCATACTTCTCTATTAGTCGTCTACTTACACCCGTATATATAAACAAGCAATTACTTGTTGCTAAGTAATTTCTTAGTGAAGTCATTTCTTGAGGATAGAATTCTTCATTACAATATCTTATTCTATAGTCGAGTCATGTACGTTACTTACTTGAGTAAATATTTGAGTAAGAATCCACGTTCCATTGCATAATGAAATGCAAAATGGTCAAGTTCTCAATTCTTAAGTAAAGAAAATGGTGACTATTACTTGGCTAAGAATTCTAATCTTTGACCGTTCTAACTTCAAGCAAATACTAAAGTATATCAATCTGATATACTTTAGTATATAGCAAATACTAAAGTACAGAATAAAAATCGTTACTTGAGTAATTACTTTTACTGAAGTAATCACTTTTATTTGTTTATAAATACGGGTGTTAATGATAAATGATAAATAAATGATAAATGATTTTATTTCTGTAAGTATTTCTGTAGGTTTATACAAACACTTTTACAAGTCAATCATGTTTTTTTTTAACTAGATAAGGTCGGCGTTTTCTATCTGAATACTCTGAGAAGAAATGCCGAAATAAACTCACAGGAGGTCACAGTCTCTTATAAAGTCCAGACATAATCTTGGTCACTTCATGTGAAGACCATGTAGATTGCTGTCTGAAATGGTCTTTTGAGGAAAGAACCACACAGATTGAGAGGACCTGTCCAGTCAATGCACACATTAGTGTCCACATTCATGTTTAAAAATGCTCATTCCTCCGCATCACATGCCCGTACCATGACATCCGACTTACACACTACTTTTCAGTCACCGGTATAGCTCGCGTCACGTAACTTTGCCGCTCTGAAACCAGAATTTCCAATGCGCATGGCATGGTGCGCTGCTGTTTTAGTTATATTGACTACTGCGCAGTCATTTGTACTTCGCGGCTATACTTCAGAGCGGCAAACTTACATGACGCGAACTATACCACGTTCAGACTTCCTCTTATATGTATACTCATTTCTTATTCTATCCATACGCGTAACACCACACTTTGTGTGTCATCAGAATAATCTATCAGTTCATCAAAGCCTAATTATGTGGGTTTAATGATGCAACTTCTGGGAAAGCCAAATAACCACCAATATAGGAACCTTTATAAATAAACGCTAACACAGTATTATTACTAACCAACTAGCGTTTGCCAGCGGCTTCGCCCGCGTGAAGGTCGGAAATTAACCCACAGACTATCAGTGTGCCAAATTTCATCCAAATTCTTCTAAAAGTAAACCATATGATGCTTTTAGAAAATTCAACCAAATGTTTTTAAAAGCATCCTAACACTAATGATTCAAATAATATCGTTAATTCATGCAAGCCTAGTACTTTTTGTTAGGTTTACTGCTCACAAATTTTGCACAACGTGTCGTGTCGTAAATTGAAATACTACCATGCATTCATGCAGTCCTAGTACTTTTTGTTATGTAACAGAGGAATTTCTTTCCAACTTCCTAGACAAAAATTGTGATTTCATTCATGCACGCCTAGTACTTTTTGTTAGGTTTACTGTTCAGAAATTTTGCATCACGTTTCGTGTCGTGAATTGAAATACTATCTTGAATCCATGCAATCCTAGTACTTTTTGTTAGCTTACAGAGGTATTTATTTCCGACTTCCTAGACAAAACTTGTGATAGCTTGGCTATCATCATCATTCTCCTGCCCTTATCCCAATCTATTTGGGGTCGGCGCAACATGTCCCTTTTTTTCCATACTTGTCTATTAGTTTCACACTATTAGTACTTGTTTAAGAGGCACATCAAAGGATGTTGCTTATATCACAGCCATGTTTAAAAGAAGACACACAAATAAAGAGTATGGGTGTAGTAACCGCTACTTAGCAAAATATTCTAACCAAACTTTAAACTCAGCTGTGTTCAGAAATTGTTTCATACAAAATAACAGAAACAACGGACAAAGTAGGTGTTATTACAGGTGTAATAACACCTACTTTGTCCCTTGTTTCTGTGGCAGCAGAAAGCAGAAAGCAGGTGCTTTATACATAACATACACCGACCTTTTGAAAACCTTTCTAGGATCCACGCATTTCTTTGTGAATGCATACGAAGAACCATTGCGAATAGTTTTCATGTGCACCTGTTCCATTGCAGCTCTTAATTACACATTTTATCACTAATGAAGCCGTTAATTTCCCTTACTGTGTACTATCTAAATAGTACACAGTAAGGGAAATTAACGGCTAGTATTTAAACGAGCGAATATAAATTCAAACTAAGGGTGACAAAAATACTGATTATTACTGAAATACTAAGCGGGCGAAAGACTGAGAGCGAACACAAATATTGAAAACAGCGAGTTAAAAATACGAATTTGCAGTACGAGTTATTCAGACCGATCAGTATAATAATTCTTAAGGTTTTTACCGGCGCCAACGACCTTGCGTGTGTGGGCGGAGCTTTGTACTACTCCCCGCACCACCCGAACCTAAACATCGCGCGCGATGCGTCGCTAGGGTGTACACGATTACTGCCGCGCGCGACATACAGTAATTAATAAATAACAGCCGTCTTTTCGGTATTACAAAAGATTTAAACACATGTTCAACGCGTATTTTATGTTTTTTATGTATGGAGTTTGACGTTAGACATGCGTTGAACATGTTTTTAAACCTTTTGTAGTAAGACCGCAGATGTTTTTATAAATACCTACATATAAGGTATTAAAAAATTAACTTTACAATCTTTAAGGAATGGCAACACATAAAACATCTTGTTTAGATGTTTCTTTATTAGTCACATCAATCACATTCTGAAATAAAAGTACAGACGCCAGCAGGTCAACCTACCCGAAACTGTCAGATTTTCGCAATCAACCTTGAACCTAAAGCTTTAGCAATAAAGTCTAAAATCTATTAAAGAAATCTGACAGATTGTAGTAGCTTGATGTGCTGGCGTCTGTACATTTCTACAAGTTAACAATTATACAACGTGACGCTGCAATGGCGACATGAAATCAACACACGTATATGGTTCCACAATCTCGTTTTATAAGGATATTTTAATTTCATTAAACGTTATTATTTATTGATTTATTTATAATTTTCTAAAATAGCATCTTAGAGCAACCTGTATAGCGCAGAGATGAATTTAAAAAGTGAACGAAAAAAGGGTAAGGGATTTTGAACACTATATGATATTAAATTCATGTTATGTAGGACCTGATACTCGTATGGAACCCTAGAGGTACATCTAGACGATAGCGAAAGAGCCTACTCCTCAAATAAAAATGTAGGTACTATAAGACAAGATCCTAGTGTGTGTCCAAGGATATGTTCAAGAACCAAGAATATTAGTAGCTAAAAACAATCGGTATCGGCATTTATTTCAATGCTTGCACGTACGAAGTTGCGGGCATTGCTAGTATCATAACTTTTTTGTTGATATGCATGTCTTTCAAAAAGAAAACCAATATTGGCAGCATAAACTTGTTCATTGACAGATTACTCAAAATTCATTAAAATTTAATTGTCTTTCGGTCAATGTTTTTCTTCTTTTTATTTGAACTTCTTCATCATCGCTTATATTACCGAATTCTTGAATTGAAGCATTCGGAAAGTCAGTAGAGTAATAAAAAGTATTTTCTTTCTCTTCTTCATTTACATGAATCTTGCTTTCTTTCTTGCCTGTTTTCATTTCCGTGTATTTCCTTTTTGTGGTATTTGGTTTCTGGTTTTCTACCTCTTCATGTTCCTTCGTTTTTTTTATCATTAATGAGAAATGAAGGATGAAAAACTGTGAATAAAAGGAAAAACTGTGAATGAAAGTTGGAAAGAGATGGCGGATTGTATAAGGAGAGTAGCAAAAGACGTGTTTGGAGAATCGAAAGGAAAGGCATGATAGAAAAGGATACATGGTGGTGGAATGAAGAAGTGCAAAAGATGCTTAAAGAAAAGAAAGTTGCGTTGAAAGAATGGCAGGGTGTAGAAAACGGGAATCATAGTCTGAAAGAAGATAAGAAGAGAATTTTTAAAGAATGGAAGAGGAAGGCAAAAAAGGTGGTAGCAGTTTCCAGGGCTAAGGCGCAGGAGAAGTTGTATGACTCACTGGACAGCCCAAGAGGCCAGAAGGAGCTATACCGGATTACAAAAGCAAGAGAAAGGAGAACGAGAGATATAATTCATATTAAGTGTATGAAAGATGAAGCCGGTAAGGTTCTGTCCCAAGATGACGAGATAAAAGAACGATGGAAGTTTTATTTTGAAAAGCTAATGAACGAAGAGAATAAATGGAATGATCTGCTCAAAGAGGTACAAATTAGCATGGATGAAGTAAGGAAAGCAGTTCAAAGTATGAAAAATGGAAAGGCCATGGGCCCAGATGACATACCAGTAGAAGTATGGAAGTGTTTAAAAGAAGATGGATGTATGTGGCTGACTTTATTCTTCAATAAGTTGTTGCATGAAGAAGCGATCCCACAAGAATGGTGCAATAGTTCGCTAGTGCCCATCTTCAAGAATAAAGGTGACGTGCAGGACTGCAACAACTATCGAGGGATAAAGCTTATGTCCCATAGTATGAAGGTATGGGAGAAAATAATGGAGAAAAGATTGCGAGAGGAGAGTAAGATTACCCCAAACCAGTTTGGGTTTATGCCAGGTCGAGGAACAGTGGACGCCACTTTTGCACTCCGCCAATTGTGCGAGAAGTACAGACGTGCACATGGTGTTCATTGATCTGGAAAAAGCGTATGATAGGGTACCTCGGGATGTCTTGTGGTGGGCCTTGAAAGAGAAAGGTTTGCCCGGGAAGTATGTAGAGTTAATTCGTGCTATGTACAGTCAATCTTGTACCTACGTCCGGTCGGCTGCTGGCAACACCGACGAGTTCAGTGTGGCGGTAGGCTTGCACCGGGGTCGGCTTTAAGTCCTTACATCTTCCTGTTGATCATGGACGCTCTGACAGCGGACATACAGGAAGAGGCACCCTGGTGCATGCTATTTGCCGACGACATCGTTCTTGTCGGTGAAGATGGACCTGAGATCCAGAGCAGATTGGAGAAATGGCAACGGAAACTGGAGAATGTCGGCTTGAAAATCAGCAGAACCAAAACTGAGTATATGTTCTGCGATTTCGGCGGTCTCTCCAGTGCTGGAGCCATAGCGCTTGATGGCGCGCTTCTCCCGGTCTGCTCTGACTTCCGGTATCTTGGTTCACTTGTGCAAAGCGATGGCGAAGTAGACCGGACTGTTAAGCACAGAATTAACACTGGATGGATGAAATGGCGGCAGGTCACGGGAACAATCTGCGACTCCCGCATTCCCCTTAAACTCAAGGGGAAGATTTATAAAACAATGGTTAGACCTGCTGTCTTGTATGGATCAGAATGTTGGGCCATAAAAAGAATGAATGAAAGGCAATTGCATGCAGCCGAGATGAGAATGCTAAGAGGGAATTGTGGTATTACGCGAATAGATAGAATAAGAAATGAGTATGTAAGAGGAAGTCTGAAAGTGACACCGGTGACTGAAAAGTTGTGTGGAAATCGGTTGTCATGGTATGGGTATGTGGTGCGGAGGAATGAGGAAAATGTCGTCAGGAAAGTGTTGAGTATGAACGTGGAGGGCTATACGAGTAAGGGAAGACCAAAGAAACGATGGATGGACTGTGTGAAAGATGATATGGCCAGAAAGGGAATGACTACCGAGATGACGACTAATAGAGAAGTATGGAAGCAAAAGACATGTTGCGCCGACCCCAAATAAATTGGGACAAGGGCAGGAGAATGAATGAGCAAGTATGTTGAGGGGATCGTGATGTTTCTTTGTCCCATTTTCTTCCCTGTTTCCATCTTCTTTTTGAGATTTCGTTTTTTTTGTCTTTGTTTACTTCCCATCTTGAACACACCTTGCTTTAGAAAACGATTGTTTAGATACAATTTTTTTTACTATAATATAACAAAACACACTGAATACACTAACTAATATTAATAAAGTAAAAGTATTCACACAAAAAAATATAGTCACGTAACTAGGCAGATAAGATACCAAAAATTAAATGAAACTGTCCGTGTGGCTACACTATTCACAAAAAAAACAATGTTTATCGAAGCGAGGAGGTCGTCACGCAAAGCAGCACAGGTCCGTCCAGCAACACGTCTCGCCCCGCACTGAGATTTTGGGCGAGAACGGGGCGCAGCGTAAATTTGCCGCTAAGGATTTGCTTTGTAAATTAATTTAAAATAAAATAAAAATAATTTGAAAAAAGTAATAACATGAAATCATTTCTTATTATTTTGTAGAGAACTGTATAAATTTATGAACACTTTTAATGAAAATTGTAGGAGTAATATGGTAAAAACTAGAAAAAACAGACACGGGTTTAGCTTTTTCTTTCTTTAGTTATATAAACTAAAACAGATTTCTGGACACATGAAATCACTTGTTATGTACTGTAGATTATTGTATTTTTTTTTTCTATCAAAAATCTGCTATAGTTACTGTAAAAAATGGACACAAAGTTACTTAGTTTCGCCATATTTTAGGGAGGACGGGCCTTAAGTGAACATAATTTAACGCCGCTCTGTTTAGTATTAAAGTATCTCATTAACAGTCATCCATATATTATTTATTCGCCCAGTTAATTATTCCCCGAAATTAACTAGCAAACATACATACGATAATCGTCACGCTTGTATTCCCCGAAGGGTTAGGTAGAGCTGCACCTATACACCCACATTTCGCTAGCTATGTTAAAGCCCCATGTCCCTACAACGATAACCAACTTTGAATGATTTTAAACTGGTCACGTCTAAACGAGTAGTGTTAACACATTCTCTGCTGAATTCTTTATGCAAATGCTTCTTTATGCTACACCCTTACCGACCCTTTTTTTTACGATGTTTTCGAAACAATAGAGATGCACAACGAACGCACATGTGCGCCGCGCCGCACTCGAAGAAAGTTATGAAAACGCGCATGTGCGTCTGCCGCACCTAATGTGTTAATGATTTGGAAAAAAAAATATGTTTAATTAGAGCATTTCCTAATAACTTAAGAGGCCCGCGAAGCATGGGTGGTTCAAACGAAACACCAAAATAATTTGTAAATCAAACATTTTTTATTTTTATTTTATTTTTATTGTGTTTGGGTGGCTTACAGCTAACAATACAAAAATTTGTAGTGATGCAATCAACGAAAAGCCATTTACAAGCCTCCACAGTTAGCAATATATTCTTAAGGTAGTGTGTATTTATTCCGATTGTATTACAGAATATCTAGGTTCCCAAATATATATTAAATAAGAACATTGATTTAAACATGAAATATAAGAAAAATAAGTTTTCTGTAGAAATTTTAAATTCCTCATATCTCGTATCTAAAACAGTGTCCTTTCAAAATAGATGTGCGGGAACCTAAATAGTCTGTAATCCAATCGGAATAAATATACACTAATATTGATATACAATTAATTTACCTGAATTAACATGTTTATATTTTTATCTATCATCGTTAGACATATGACTTATGTGTTCTCTTATCTCTTGCCTAATCATATTTTGTTTAAACTATTATTTACTGTATCTGTTTAGCTGTAAGTTTTCCCAAAAGAAATAAAATAAAATAAAATAAAGCAGATGCTTCAGAACATCAGCATTTTCTAAACAGACGGAATAAATAGTTCTAGAAACCGAAAGGAAGCCATTTAAGACTAAAACAGGTATATCATCTATTCTGTTATTTAAGTCCTTGAATCAACACTTAAAGGCCTTGAATTACATAAATGAACGATTCCTTAATCGAGACAGATTCGTCTTCTTGTTTTATTTAAATACCTAAATGGTTTAAGCGACAAATCTAGGTTTCAATGTCATTCGAACAGGTTCTTCCAACTTGGTACTGTTTATCCTTTTATGGGTCCAATCAAAATGGATGTTACATCATTTTGGTTGGCAACAGGTTAAGAAAGAAAAAAAAGAATGATGGCAATTCTGTATATGGAGCTATAAAATACATATTATAAGTCCTCTGTCTCCAAGCCAGCACAAAATTATACTACGTGCTATTGATTGAATTTGATTCTTTGACGTAATTCGAAATTTTTAAATTCAATAGAGATTGCCTGTAATATACTGGTTTGAAAGGGAAAACGGCTTTAGTTAATAGCTAAAACTGGCACAATTTACATTCGCAATACTGGGCACCAGTCTCAAAGTTTCCTACACCTCTCTGTGTTATCAAAAACAAAAAAAAAAAACATTGCAATCATATGCTTCAGTCATACATTTCTATGCTTCCTATACCTTGAATAATTTTCCCAGACAGGAAATATGTATCGGGCACCGATTGGTATGCCAAGCAAGTTCTTTTTTGTCACACACAGATTTAATCTGTCAAATCATAAGCCTTTCATACAAAGGCGGATGTTGTGACCCATTGAGAGCATAAAACAACCTATTACCATACGTCCTTGTCCGACCTTGGCTAACAAAAAATAACCAATAGTAAAAATTAATCTAAATTCATATCAAAACAATGACAGTGCAAGTTAACCAATCGATTGAGAGTTTTTCTGTCAATGTTTGATAAGTTTAGTTTTTGTAACTGGCAATTATTCATGCACATTTTTTAATAGGAAATGTTGATTATCTACGGATTTTGTTGATAGTTGATAGGGCTTCAGTACTGTGAAATTGTAGAGGAAAAAACACACGGGTTGTTCCCCGATTTAGGAGGCTGAAATATAGATTTAGTAGGCAGTTATGAATTATACTCTGTCCACTAGGTTATTTACTTTTTGACACCTGTCAGTTTCATAATAACGAATATGTTTTGGGAATTTGGTCCTTATTACAACTAGAAATTGTCCAACTGACAGTTTTCAAAACGTGAATAACCTAGTTAGTGGACAGAGTATGAATGTACAGACGCCAGCAGGTCAACCTACCCGAAACTGTCAGATTTTCCCAATCAACTTTGAACCTAAAGCTTTAGTAATAAAGTCGAAAATCTATTAAAGAAATCTGACAGATTGTAGTAGCTTGATGTGCTGGCGTCTGTACATAGTCAGAGGGACATTAATTGACATTATTTGGCCCTATAACGTTAATTTGCCGTGTTATAGTCATTTCAGAAAACTGTCAAATTTGTAATTTGAATAAAGCGCAGGCAACACTGGGAGCGAAGCGAAACAAAGCTAAGTTCATTTCGCTTCGTTCCGCGTCTTTTCATACTTCAGTTCACACCGCGGGTTCTCACAAAGTCACAAATACCTATGTACACAAAGCGCACGCTATTCAATTTGTTGGAAACCTAAATCGTAAACAATTTAGGAAGTAGTGCGGTCGAGACCTTCCAATCGCACTAAGGGTCAAGCCACATCTGTCAGCACGGAATCGCATTTTTTCATGCTCTATCCTTTTCTATCGCTCAGGATCGGCATTTGCTAGAGCGAGAAAGATAGAGTGCGCACGGCGGAATGCGAACGCATCGACGTTTTCGCCGCGCGCACTCTATCTTTCTCGCTCTAGCAAATGACAATCCTGAGAGATAGAAAACGATAGAGGATGAAAAAATGCGATTCCGTGCTGACAGATGTGGCTTGACCCTAAATCGGAATCCAACTGTTCTAACTTTGATTACATATTTCGATTTCCTAATTAGATTTCCTACAAATTGAATATATACTATTCAATTTGTAGGAAATCTTAAGCGCAAATAAGCGCTTAATTGATTCTCATGGCGACACGAGAAAAGAAGGACAGGCGAACGGAAATCCCCAACAGCTTTTTAGCCTAAAAACATCTTAAAAAATCTTAATAAAAATTGCCTAATTCACCACCGACGCTACCAAGAAAAAATAACAAAAACAAAACACTGTAAGTAGATTTAATTCAGTAAAATCGCCATAAATGACAGGAAATTGCTTTTATAGACAGAAGAAGTTCACTTTCTTCTTTAACTTATAAACTGAGTTGGGAATTGAAACTGACGTCTTCATCCATTTCGCTGGTTTCCTGCCGGTCTATTATTTGCTTGGTCAGTGGATTATTCTAAGAAGTTTCTTTGAGATCAATTTATTTTTAAATTATTAGAGGAAAAGTATTGCGTGGGAAAATATGTTAATAATAGGTCTTATGAAATTGCCGATTTTTGATACCGGCTAGTGAGAAGATCAATATCTTTCATTCTATTTAGAATTCCAAATTCAAATTAATTTTAAGTATAATATAGCATGATATTTAAAAAAAAAAACTTAATTTGTTTTCCCACCGTTCGATTTTTCTTTGATATCGATGTTTCTTCTCTAACCATTGAAAAATCGAAATTGCGCGCTATTTTCGAATACGAGTTTCGTCGTGGCACCAACGCAGCACAGACTGCAAGCAATATTAACGACGTGTACCACAAGTGAACGCACGGTGCGTTTTAGGCTTGATCGCTCCCGTTCTGGAAATTTTTATCTCAACCAATGAGCCCCGGGTAAAAATCCCAAATCCAACGAGGCGGTGAAAAACGCCTTTAAAGAATTCATCGATTCCCGTTCCCAGGATATCTATAGCAGAGGCATCAACGAACTTTCATTAAAATGGCAAAAGTGCATCGACAATACTTCTTAAAAAAAGAAAAATTCTTTGATTTTTCGGCAATTTCATAGGCAAGGCTGTTATTGGTTCTTTTAACATTAAGCAGTAGTTAAACAACAAATAAAAAACATAGTCAGTCATGGCGACTGCCGACAGAAGTGAAACCTTGACAGCGCAACACGTCACATTAGCATGTCGCGTGATGCGAACTTATAAGATTTTCCCCTAACAAAAATCGTTCAAAACAAAAAAAAAAAAATAGAAAAACTGAATCCTTTCAATTATATAAAGACGGCGAAACCATTTTTTTTTTTGGAAATTGAAATTGTCCGTATATTCATATCACACCTGGTATTCTTCATCAGTAACACGGCAGATTGTCGTAGTGTGTCGATTTGATAAGCAACTAACATCCCAGACTGTACCTACTGGTCGTTTTATAGTTATTTTCCTTGCCAGACCTGTCTCCTAAAGAGCTGTCTGTCTAAAGCCTAATACGTCGATGCGTGGTCGACGGCGCGTGGCGCTCACAAAGGGCGGCTGCGCCGGCGCCGCACCGCGCTACTTACGCGTTACGCTTTGCGCTTACGCGTTACTATACTCTTTTCATGTAACAACATAAAGAGGTGTTTTGTGACTAGATTGAACATTACAAACACTCAGTAATAGGTAAATAATAAACCTACGTATTGGTGCGCTACATTTTTAGGGTAGGAGAAGCTTATGTATAGCAGAAGAATGATATAGGATAATATTAAAAGTAATTTCAGACAGATTTCTGTTAAAACTTAATACACTAGGTCTATAACTATTCTAACGAGGTGCTCGAGACGTCATAGAACCCGCAAACTGGAGACTAATGGGGATAAACTGGAAAACTGGAATACCTACATGATACCTACATCCCCAACATGACGTGTACATCATTTGTAAGACTAGAACTACGTCCTAAGGCCGTTTATATACCGCCACGTCAACGGAACGTCAACGAGAATTAGATGGCGGCGCCGAAGTAGCGATACATACATTTCTATGGCCGTATGTCCACCGCACACCGTTTGGTTCGAATAATCTCGTTTCTCGTTTGACATTGTGCAGTCGACAAACAGTGTAAGGGGTCCTCGAAGCGATCAATCGCAATTGATCGATTGCCATCAATTTCTATTGTAGTAATATTGTCTTTTGTAGTCAATTGTATTTGGTAGACGATCAATTTGCTCATCAATGTGTATCAATCACGTAAAAATTTACTCTGTCTCTCTTTATCTCTCGAGTTAGATTGAGCTAACAAAAACAAAGATGGCGGATCAGGAAAGCATATACATAATTTAATTTCAATTAATTATTTCCCTAAAAACAGCCACAGAACTTTTACAACTCCATCAAAAAGTTATACAATACAATTCGTCTTATATTTCCCCGTAGAAATATAATTAGGAAAACCAAAGACTAACATTTAGCTACTAATAACTGTTCAGCAATTTCTAAATGAAAGAAAAACACTTAATTACTTGAACCGCCTTGGGTAACGTTTCCAGGGACCTTTGCGTTTCTTAATTAAACTAGCTCGGACGGTGCGAGTCGATAATTGAAAATTTTCATCCGACACCACCTTGTATACTGCATAAGGGTGGACATCGAACACGCGACTAATTGGTGATAGAGTTTCAGACTGTTCTAAGAATAAAATCTTAATCTATGTTGTTTGTTTTGAAAGATCGAGGTATACCTCGTTGGTCTAGTGGCCGCAAGCACTACAGCTGAGCATGAGCTCCCGGGTTCAATTCCCAGTGATCTAACTGCTTCGATTCAAAGTGTTATTGGGCTTTTTCACCTGGAATTTCTCAGTAGCAGCACAGTATAAAAAGATACAGTAGGACGACGCCTTTGATCTCGTGGTAAATGCCGACAACGTGTAGGCATTGTCGCAACAGCTAGGGTTGTCTCAAGTAAACAACATTTATTAATTAATTTATTTATTTTAGATCAACAATCAACATCGTCATCAACATAATTATTTTCAGTTTTTAGATTTACTGGATTTGAAATTTCTGTTGTTGAACTTAATTATGTAAAAAATCCTCATCCTCATAAATAATTTTGTCAAAAAATTTATTGGGAAGCATGAACATGGTTTAGTGTTAAATTGAAATGAATGAAATCGCAGTTCCTTATTGATGTAAGATGTCGACTTGCAATGTTTCACAACACACGTCGTATGCACCATTTTAGTTATTATACATAAATTAAAACAATAATAAATTGAAACACGATAGCCCTGAAAGATGTCTCCCGAACTACTAACACGGTAGCGTACGCAGTTCGGGAGCGCCCTTCCCCCGTCTCGCCCCTCACGCCCCGCACGATTGCCCTGTCTAGACGTCTTCGTCGGACGACTGTATGATTTATAGACTGTGGTAGCAGCCTGGAGTCTGGAATTTGTACCCTGGTGGCAATAGGCCCCCTATTACGTGGGTCTTAAACATAACCAACGAAATGTTGGTGTACTACGGGTACAGCTCTGTCTAACCCTTCGGGGAAATATGGCGTGATGTTTTGTTATGTTTATGCTAATTATGATATGATTAAGTACTTGAAGATTTATTTATTCTTCAGAAAACCAACTCTAATATCTTTATAGGTAAGTAGTGGACACTTAGCGGTTACAATTGCCATTTACAACCTTCTACAGGCTGTAATTTTAATCACCGTTATCCTCTTAAAGGGGTCATTGTACTCATCATTATGAAAACTTTTACTGACCAAACCTGAAATCGTGAAAAAAATTCAGCTGTCCCATACATTCATGTTCGCATGACTCGACAAAATGTAGGGAGCAGCTGATTTTTTTTTTCGCGATTTCAGGTTTGGTCCCATAGTAAAAGTTGTTCATAATTATGAGCACAATGACCCCTTTAAGAGGATAACGGTGATTAAAATTACACCCAATATAAATAAAAAAATATATATTAGATACGTATCAATATCAGAGAGGTGCGAATAAAACTTCTAGATCGTAATGTCACTCCAGAATTACAAAGGACTGATATTTAAACTAACAATAAATAATCTAATTAAGGTCTTACAGAATACAGTGAATGATACTCTGATTTGCGTGTCAATAAATCACAGCAAAAATGCTTCCCAAAAGCCATAAAATTCTAAATAGAACTACAAATCTGCAATAAAATGACAACACATAATAGTCGTTAATTCCAATCATGTCGTGAACAGCACGCTTTAACAATTTACTTATTAAAATCTAGCAATATTTATGGCTCAAAGGAAAAACCGCATCGAGATATCAAATGACGGATGGTCCACAATAACTAACGTTTAGTACTAAAGCCGCAAAAAAGTCGCAGAAAACAGTTTCATTTTCCAATCAGTATGGAACTAGGAATACTATAAATCAGACTGTCGCGAATGATTGCGTTTTAAATGTTCGTTGAATTTTGCATTTGTACGTTTTCGTTTTGATTAGTAGTCGCTTATATGGCTTGCTCTTAATTATTTTTGGCAACTTGTTCCCGGCTCAGTATAGAACGGCTCGTTACCTGGTGGTCTGGCTGGGTCCCCTAGGCCAGACTGCACCAGGACAGGCCGTGGGCACAGGCGGCCTGCGGTGGCTTATCGACGCCCGTCCGATCGAATGTAAGGGATGATCCGTGGAATGCTCGGCACTGGCCACAACAGGCCGTGGGAACGCGGCCTAAGAAGTCTAAACTCAGTTATTGGTAGGATACTAAGGAATTTTAACAAACAATTCACTCACCTTGATATTTTTAACTCCTGGAACTGCTACTGACCTCTGTATGCGGCGAACTGACTAATAAAGCTAAAACTGAATGAATCTATTAAGAATAGAGTTGAGTGGTAGGTACAATTACAGACCTTTATACCACACACTATTGTGCGTTTCGACCGAGAAGATGGTCGACAGCTTCGTTCACTGTGAAGCGGTGGCTCGGGACTGTGCTGTTGGCGGCAGAATGGTCTGTTTTGGCAATTAAGGGTTAACAAAAATAACTGATCCTTGGTTTTTGAACTGGATTATTTTGTTGCTAGCTGTGCGGTTTTGTCCGACTGTAGCATACTGGGAGGGTAGTCGACTGTCTTCTCATTTGAAACGCATAACATAATACAATACACACACACTCACACGCTACTCCTCTTGCACACTTCTTAACACCTCACACGAGTCCTTAAATATTATGTTTACTTTTCTAAGTTTCTGTTGCATTTTTTCTTTGTATAGTTATTAAATTGTGAATCCGTAATTGGCTGTAATATTAGTACAATAAGTGTGTTAAGGTATTTTTAAGAGCTGTGGATTCTGTGATAAATAAATAAATAAAGCGAAAGGCACACTGGGAACGAAACTAAGTTCGTTTAGCTTCGCTCATGTAGCTACCACGTCTTTTAATACTTCGGTTCATAGTTCGCAGTGTGAACCGAAGTATGAAAACACGCGGTAGACATGAGCGAAGCTAAACGAACTTAGCTTCGTTCCAAGTGGGCTGCACTTAAGACCTGTAATAAATTCCATTCAATATTACTTTTGAGAGCAGACTTTTAAATGAAGATGTCATTAATTTAAACGCTATTTTAATATGTATAATATTCTCTGAAAAGATTTCAGTAATAATTGTATTGAAGTATTTAGATGTAAAATAATTTTCTGGCTGCAGCATCAGGTCAAAGTCGTCAAATTATTTTACTGTCATCGTTTCCTAAAACATGAATCCAATATCTGGAAAATTCTGTTGCAAGATATTTTTATTAAATGCACACGTCATGTTTCAAACGATTCTAGATACAGGCCAAGCGTGTAAAAAACGATTCAGTACTAAACTCATTCATTATAAGTTACAGACAGGCAATACCATTTATTTGTCCACAACGCCGGCTTACAAGTGTTATGACACCTTTATGAAAAATGAACGCACTGATTCGCAATCCATCAACCTATCCATACTTTAAAAAAAACAAATCTGTATTTGTCTGTATGTAAAGTTATCACGGCTAAACGGATTTTGAGAAAATTCGGCACAGAGCTAGCTTGATCCCTGAAAAATGACATAGACATACTTCGACGCGCAACCTGTTACCATGGATTCATTACATGATTCTGGACTACCCTGCGTTGAAATTTAATTGACGGTTATTTAAAAAAAAAATCTGCCGTTTCCTGATTCCTACAAAGCAAATGTACCTACTGAATCCATGGTAACAGGTTGCGCGTCCTGCCACCGTGTGTAAATTGGACCGTGTTATGCAGAAAGCATCCATGTCGAAAAAGTACAAACTGAGTTATAAGCATTTTTCTGTCGATGGTTGCACTATGGATGTATGTACAAGGCTGCATTTGACGGCTCATATCTCCGTGATAAATAGAGATATCGACATGGTTGTTTTTGCAAAAAATCTTCGAAATCTTCTGACTCATTTTTGGAAAAAGTGCCATATGGCTGTTTTCTACATAACTTATAGGTCCAACAGGTGTGAAGTGGGGTGTCGAAGTTAGTATAAGAAAATCACGCTGACAAAGTAGTAGTCAAAACCTAGACCTAAATAAACGATCAGCCGTTTGTAAAGACAATGCATCAAACGTCTGGTTAGCCTATCACAAAGGCATTAGCCATAACATGATAGATGACTAGTACATAATGATTATTCGCAATTTATAGGAGATGCTGTGATGAAACAGTTGTGTAAATATGTGACATGTGGGTATTAGAGTGCTAACTTAGATTAAGATCGATCGTAGGCTCATTAAGGGCTTTTGTGTAACGATATGTTCACATTTCGATCGAGTATAAGATATTGAACTATTGTATGAAACAACACATGTTTTTTTCGTGATTTCAGAGTTGGTCTCATAGTGAAAGTTGTTCATATTCATGGGTAGAACACCCTGTGCAAATTTGCGAACTGCTTAGAAACCTTTCCTGTATAATTCTGATTTAAGTGCCATTCTCCTAAAACAACAGTTCCTTAATTCCGCTTCACCCACCAGGGTTGCGGGTCACGCCAGGGTTGCGGGTCCCGCCAGGGTTGCGGGTTGTTTGAAAGAGTTACCGTGGCCCTGGCACAGGCAACTGAAGAAACAACTGGGTTTTATTCAGTAGAAGTCTGACACGCCCTCCCGCTCCACCCAGAGCGGGAGAAGTTATTTGATGATTTACCATCCGAAAAAAAAAACCGCTTCAAGACAGTCACAGTAAGAAAACCATGCATTATATTCACAGAGAGCCAGTTTGTGTTATATATACCAGACAAAAAACCGTAATACATCCAAATGTTACATCTAGGTTCAAAGCAAGAGGAGGGTTTGCAAAACAGAGTTGCGCCACGGAACGATCTCTCCGCATTCCTGAGATGTCAGCCTTGACGCGAACATCGGCTGTCGGTTATGACTGCACTTTTAGATGCACCCGCCACGAAGGTGAACTACCTAGGCGCGAAAGGAATGTATGTAGGCATATTTCTACATCAGAATACGAACCGAAAGTAATTTTATTTCTGTATGTAGGTTTGTAGAAACACTTTTACATAGATGAGTTCGTTATGTCCTAAGTCCTATGCGACTGAAGACCATGTAGATTAGTGTCTGAAATGGTCTCTTGAGGAAAGAGCCACATAGGTTTGAGTGGACCTGTCTAGTCAGTGTAAGCATTCCTCAGTAATCATGTAGTTCAACTCAGAACTTAAGAAGGAAGCTCCAGGTAGCCCGCGAAATTCAAATTTTCTTACGTTTTTTGCGATTTGCAAGTCAGTATTAGGTTGTATGTTGATTAAAGTATGATTCGCGATCGTGACATATTTGAATTTACAAAATTATAATCATTAGAATCGGTAATATAACTAAATATCAAGATTTCATGAAATAGTCATTCATTAGTATTATATGAACTTACAGAGTACTGATGATTTTAATGATTATAATTCTATAAATACATATTTGTTACGATCGCGAATCATATTCAGATCAACATACTACCTGATACTGACTTGCAAATTGCAAAAAACGTAAGAAAAATTGAATTTCGAGGGCTACCTGGAGCTTTCGCCGTAAGGAGGAGCTCAATAACTCGATGATCAATACCAAAGAAAGGACATTTTGGGTAGGTCGTATAAAGTACTCAAACTGTTTGGACTATAATTCGGCACCGTCGTTAGGAGATGCCCAACCACTGATTAATGTCAACCGTCTCTCCATAAGTCCATTGCTGACGTGACCTACTTCGACAAGACAATATGGGGATGGACGCGACTGAGGAGCGACAAGATTGAGAGGGCTACTACCAACGAGAATCACAACAAACCTGAAACGGATGGTAGCGGGACCTCACACGAAATCTGGAACTACGAATCATAGCAGTCACATGGAAAATGTCGGGAATGCAGCTTAATCCTGCCTAAGAATTCACTGGTGAAGCTGAACTTGAAAGAACTTGGCAGCGACGTCGTTAAAAGAGCCTATCCATATATTATAACACCCGTCTCTCCACTATTCCTAGGCTTATTTTACGGTGCATACCGGATAGGCGCTAATCCCTATCCATATCCTAAGGTCCTGTCTTCCCTACCATTATCGCACCCCCCGGTCTACTCTTTGATATGCAATGATCCCTGTTGCACCATGTAACATGAGGCAACAGGGGCTAGTGTGAATCTTTGGGTTCATTCGAGCAATCGAGTCTGGTCAAACCACGCTGGGGTCGGTGTATTTTATTCATTCATTCAATCAAACTGTTTGACTATAATTAAAACAAACTAAGAAAGAAAAATAAAATGTCCTCACATTCACAATAATGTGAGATATAGTTAATTGATCAGCTCGTGCTTGACTGTAATAAACTCTAATCTACGGCAAGAATATTACTACGACCAGCCACATAGTTCACATGTAGGTTGTCGTCACCAAAACCTGTTTTGAAGTTTTATTTTAACCTTTGACAGCTTGAAAATTTCTTTCGTCTCTTCCTTGTTTAAATTACAAGAAAAACATTGCAAAATCAGTCATCAGCCAGCAAAAATCGAGGCCAATGTCAGCTAAACGCAGCCACCATTTTGTGTCACTAGGTCTAAATGACGCTATCGTAGCACTAACAACCCATCATCAAACAAACAGCTTCTAAACACTAAAATCTATTATCAAAGTATACTCATCGTCATAATAACTGTGGGCATAAAAAAGCCGCGTATCATCCACAACCACGTGACCCGGCCAAGGTCTTCGGTAAACTTGTTAGAAGTCCCCCCCCTGCACCCCCCCCCCCCCCTCTCATTGAGCCCTCATTATGTAAGACTTCGTTGCATGCGTCCTACCATAACAATGCATTATGAGTCATATGCGTCTAACATAACATGACCTATACGCAAATAGAGACTACTTGAACAGGTGAGCCAAACGGTGTTGGTATTTGATCTTCTGCCGTACAATCTTACAGTTGCATTCAAGTTAGCGGAATTTCAACTTAAGTACAAAGCAGTACGAGTCTACATGCTAGCATAACTAGTGCGTGGGTGGATGCAGCGTGCGTAAGATCGTAAATGTAGAAACAAGCACATGACATGTTCGAGAATAAATTTAATAGTGTTTATAAAGTGCGTGCAGTAACTGGACTGACATAACCTTTATTTATGAATTGAAGTTCTTGGAACTATAGAAATATTGTTTGTTATATGGGAACTTCTTTTTAAGTCTAACTGGAGACATGAAGACTTCTATTTTGTAATTACCGGAAAACGTAGACTCCGACCGAGTTTCTAGAGCTGTATGTAACTAATGTCAAGAGAAACGCGATCGATCGTAATGAACTTCGAATGAGTTTTGACCAAAAACAGTTTGTATAAAGTTAATAAGAGAAATACAGTCTTTTTAAATGTAAAATAAATTCTGTAAAATCACGTATAGTCGCCGGCACGAGTCGTGAGCACACATTCCAAATGAAATCGACGGCTCCTAAGTATACTGAGTCAACTGTACTTCTAATAACTATAAAGGAAGGCGATAAAAAGAGCGAATGGTTTTATTTGAAATGTTAGTACAATCAAGAAAAATAGCTAATCATAGTGAATTGAATATAATAAGGCCTATTAGCAGTGAAAAATAAATTTCATATTATTTTATCAATAACCATTCGCTCTTTTTATCGCCTTCCTTTATAGTTATTAGAAGTACAGTTGACTCAGTATACTTAGCAGCCATCGAAATGTTGTTGCCGTCGTCAACGGGCTCTTGTATTCTCTTTTTTACCTGCGTGTACGAATCGCCGTAATAGGAAAAAAGATTGGAAGGTTTAAAAGTTGAATTTGTGCTCACGACTCGTGCCCGCTACTATACCTAAATCAGAGAAATCGGCAAAATTTTGTATACGCCCTCTTATGCCCGGTTTCTGAGGTTTATAAACTGAGTGCATCCATTCGATAGTGATTATAGGTTCGATATCGAGTTTCTAAACACTTTGTTAAGGAAGAATTTAGTTTAAAAGTCGAGTGAATTTTATTACTACCGAGGGTTTATCTGAAGACCTTAATAACCGAGCATATTGAAGGAATTCGCTTAAATAGATAATTTTGTCGAACGAATAGCTACTAAGGGTTTAAACTCCGTTTAAGAATTCTTAGGAAGTTGTGTCCGAGTTTAACGATATTACAAATACGAGTATATACCAGCAACATAGTAGGGTTTAGGGTCTACAAATCATACATTCACTTAATTGCTTTAAGGTATGTGTTTTAGCACAGTAACGCAACTTCAAAGGTTAATATTACAATATTTTGGCATGCGTGAAATATATTGATGGTTCAGTAGATATTATTGTGTGGTTTAAGCCTATTTGAGTTCATTGCTAGACAAATAACAGTTACAATAAACTATGGAGTTGTGGTTGGCATCCAATCTAACGAAATAAATGGCTCAATATTAGTATTTTCTGCAGAGAATATGCTGTTTGATCAATTGGAAGAAATTACTAGATGTGGATGGTAAAATTATATGTAAAATGGGGCTAATTTTTTGGCGAAAATTTTAATCATCTTTAATAAGTTCACCACATTGTTTGTATTTTAAATGGATACGTCTCATTCACACCTACTATATACTGGGCACTGAGCATATCTTAAATAGCAGCAGTACTTAGAATTTTTATTTTATATATTTGTCTTAAATAGCCTCAGGGTTGGGGATTTTTAGAAATGTCTGGGTAGTGCATACATTTTAGCTGAAAATAGATGAGAATATTGAACACAACGTGACAAGCTATATTTGGAACATTTTAGCAACGACACCCAAACAGCCTTGAGGTTAATGGAAATATGCCGACGACCTCACAACGCAGGCCATAGAGTGAGCACGTATAGAATTTAAAATCCTATTGTTGCCGTTGTAGAAAATATATCTAACTCAGATCTTATAGGTAATTATTTGATGACAAATTTCGCCCAAAACGCCAAATAAACCCATTATCGACGGTTAAGAATCAATGAATCAATAAGTGTCTATCTCAGTTTTTTACGTTTTCCAATTTTTAATGCAGATAGATTTAAAGTTTATATTGGCTTGGCCTATTTAGGCACTATCTCAAAATTCATAAAAATTGTTATCGTATTTCAGCATATTTTTTTTTCTATTTTTAAAGATATTATAAGTATATTTCTATTCAAAGCAAAGAATTTTTTTTTTATCTCCTGTAAAGTTAACTTTATTGAGATAGACACTATTGATTCTTAATTTATTCTTAACCGTCTAGACTAGTTTTAAGATTACAGATTACAGACTAGAAGAGAAGAAGAGAGAAATTGACCAGAACGGCCTTTGCCAAGCAGTGGGACTAAAAAAACAAAAAAAAAAATTGGCTATTGCTAACTTTTTCTCTCAAAAAAAAAAAAGAAAGAGATGGACGTAAATTAGAGCTGTCTTTAGTTGATCTAATATTTCCATACAATTTTACACGACACGCAAAAACATAACTAAAAACACGGTGAAGCGCTACGCGTAATTTGACATCTCTAAATTGGCTCATAGCTAAAAGATAGCGATTCTCGGATTCGGTAGTTGTTCATTTTAGTTTATTATATTATTAGATATATTTATATATAATTTTAGTATATTATATTATTTAACAGGAGGAGCGCGTGGCTAAGTAATAACAGCCGCACGGGTCGATCCATCAGGTTAAGCTACGCTTGCCTGGGTTGGTCCGTAGATTTGTGACCATCTTTACACACCGAGACTCCTCATTGCCTCGGAAAGCACGTTAAGCCGTTGGTAAGAGATATCGTATTACCCATTGCAGTAACTGGGTTGTGGAGGTCAGATAGGCAGTCGCTCCATGTAAAAAAAGCCGACCCCAACCTTGTTGGGAAAAGGCCAGGCAGATTGTTTTAATTTTAGTTTACCAATATATCTTCAGTTGACATTGGAATAGGTCCCATTTAGCCTTCGGTATTTTTACAAACAAGGTTTATAAACACGATATATTATCAGTAGCAGCAAATAACATGTCAGAAAGTTATGCGCGTATTATATTAAAGTACAGACAAAGTTTCCTAACAAGTTTTGCAATTTCCATACAGTTATTAGTACTTGAACTAACTGATTGCGAGTGCAACTTATCTTACAAAACTGGCCGGTCTTATGGTAGTCGCAATTATTATGTACGTACCTACTGCTAGATTTATTGATTAATGCAAATTATATTTGTCACTAGCTTTTGTATAATTAGCTATATGCACAACTGGAATTAATTATATTATTAACAATTTAATTCAACTAGTGTGATAATTTCGACACCTGCGAGGAATAACTCAGTTTTAGGCCATTTTGAGTTACAATCATATTCTTGCTGTACAAAAAATGCAGATTTTATTGCACTCATTTTTACAGTGTGAAAATTTTGTTAAAAATCTTTACGCTAAGGAATTTAGAAACAGGGGTGAGTCCAAAAAAATCAGCATTTTTTGTACAGCAAGAATTTGATTGTAACTCAAAAAGGGCCTAAAACTGAGTTGCGATGTTAGGTGTCGATTTGTAATAAATCTTGGGGATTATGTGAACATTTTTTTTTTTTGCGCTCCATGTAAAATACTGGTAATCAGCTGCATCCGATTAGACTGGAAGCCGACCCCGACATTGTTGGAAAAATTCTAGGCTGATTGTTTGATTTTTTTGCTTTTTGAATAACATTGATTTAGGTGTCGTAAAATGTTTGCTTGATGTCGAAGATGATAATGTGCCTTTGGAAATACAGGCAGAAAAGACTATTCAACTTTGTCCCCAAAAGTCAGCAATGCATCAGACTTATTTTTGGCGTTATAGATAATTATGTAGCTACACCCTCCATATTTTTAAAACGCTACCGAGCGCGCAGTGGCGCCCTCATCGTTTGTTTTGTTATTTATTTTAATTTAAAAATAAAATGCAGAATATAAGCAATCGGGAAATGGTGGCCACTTTTTTCCATTTTAATGATTACAATAAAACTTAACAATATAAAACTACTGTTTATAATAATAATAATAACGTATAGTCTTGTGGAGTACCACTTAACGTGCTTATTTTCTGCATTTTCTTTTTAAATTAAAATAAATAACAAAACAAACGATGAGGGCGCCACTCTGCGCTCGGTAGCCTCTTAATATAAAAGCTGTAACTCAGTTTATCAAAAGAAAATATGCTATTAGCTGATCTGTCGTGTGCCTGAAAATCGACCACCTCTCAGTTCAGAGAAACACGTAAATATCTCTAGCTATTTTGCTCAGCAGACTCTTTTAACATCTACGCAGAAAAGTATCTGATATTTCATTTTATGCTTTCACTTCAGCGGCTCTATAGATACGGAAATGTTTTAAAAGTAAAGTTCAAAAGTATCATTGACATTTCAACAGTCGCTTTTAGCTCTCAAGTGGATTCCGTTGAAATGAAAGATATTTCAGCACAGTTTAGAATACGAGCTAGATTTATTTCATTTTTTGAAGAAAAGATAAATACTTAATATGGGACACGCACAGAAAATACAAACAGTAAAAAAGGAGCATTCAAACTTAACATTTCTCTTTAAACTTAAGGGGAAGAAATATAAAGTAATGATTAGAAGAAAGGTGTCTTGTATAGGGCAGAATATTGGCCCACAAAAGGGATGAATGAAAGACAATTGCATGCAGCTAAGATGAGAATGATAAGAGGAATGTGTGGTGTTACACGAATGGATAGAATAAGAAATGAATATACAGGGTTATTGGTAAAACACCAACAACCTCTTAAGGGGTCGTTGTACTCATCATTATGAACAACTTTTACCAAACCTGAAATCACGAAAAAAATTCAGCTATTCAGTACATTTTGACGAATTATGCGAACATAAATGTACTGAACAGCTGATTTTTTTTTTCGCGATTTCAGGTTTGCTCCCATAGTAAAAGTTGTTCATAATGATGAGTACAATGACCCCTTCAGAGGTTGTTGGTGTTTTACCAATAACCCTGTATATTCATTAAAGTGGCACCGAATGACTGGAAATTTGTGTGGAAATTGGTTGATTTGGAAGTCGGTTTTATTTTTTGCTAATAAGTTTTTTTTTTATCCGTACTCAACCAATGGTTAAACATAGTAAGTAATGGTTGAATTTTGGATAAATGTGAAAGGCTAAACATGAATGAGTTAACATGAATGTATTCATGCTCATTCATGTTAAAAAATAGTAACTAATGGCATTTAGGCAAACTACGTTTAGCCAAAAATCAACCATTCGTTACTATGTTTAACCATTGGTTGAGTTAACTACGGATCAAAAAACCAGCCCTAAGACTTGTCAATGATTACTGCAAAGCCACATAGCTTGGATTCTAAAGTGATGATTTTGAAGACAAAGTCCATTATAACTTCACCAGTCAATAAACACACAAGGTTATTGTTATCTAGGACTTCCGAAAGACCGAAGATTACCTAATACATCAAAAAAGCAACCTTGTTGAGAGAATTAACTATGTAACCAATCTGCCACAATCGCCTTTTGATTACTCAAACAATAATGATAGCATAATAGAAAATAACAATCGTATTTCACAGAAAACACTTGGTAATTCAGTATATTTGGACAGTTATTATGAAGACCGTACTTTTGGGTTCGTGGAAATTTATTATACCTATTCTAATGATATTGAAGTAACTAATAGATTCTAAGAAGGTATGGTATTCATGGAACTGTTATTTAACACATTATCTGCTTAATTCTTTATGCAAACGCTTCTTTACACCCTTACCGACCCTTATTTTACGATGTTTTCGAAACAATAGAGATGCACAACGAACGCACAGGTGCAGCGCGCCGCACTCGAAGAAAGTTATGTAAATTGTATGGACGCGCATACGCGCCGTCAAGCACCTGGTGAACGTCCGAAAACGCGCATGTGCGTCTGCCGCGCCTAATGTACTAAAGGATTTTTCTTCCACATGGTTGATGAAAGAGATAGTTAGTATTAAAGTCGCGGATTTCAATTGTAAGTGAAAAATATGCATTCAGATGTCACATGCCGCAAAAAGGATTAAAATATTATTCTAAGAAAAACCGGTTTGCCAATACGTACTATCGACAAACGCGAGGCCTTTCCAATTTCGGAACAATTTTCATTCTTTACCAGGGTTATCTACGTCTTTTTATCCCACTGCGCCACTGCCGAGACGGTTATTTTCCAAAATAAATTTACAGATGAGGGTGCGAACGTCAATTCTTATTTGCGTCACACACTACTAATCGGAATCTGAATCATTTTGAAGCAAATTGCTAATCCATTGCTTCATAATATGTTCGAAAAATTTGTTTGCTCGACAACGTAAATAAAGCAACGAGTGTTGATGAACTGTCAAAATGAAACCGATCCCGATTGATAGTGTGTTACGCAATTAGGGTGCAAGTCCGTTGTTATAAGATATAAGGTAGGTGTAATTTGAGCATTTATCAATAAAACTGATAAAGTTCCTGATTCTAAATCGAAGTTCTTTACACCAAACCCACACAGAGTAACAAAAACAGCCATCTATTTTTGGCATCCTTCGGCCTCTCACCCTCTTTTACAGAGTCATAACTTGAACCTATTCAATGAATACTTGAATCCACTTAAAAGTAAATGCAAAGATTCTACACATACATCTCTCAAAACAGTTTTATTCCTGTTTTCCTGTTTTGTTTTAACCTGCTTTATTCCGATTTGTATATTTTGTACTTGTTATGCTAAAACAGTGTATGTTAAGTCGAAGTATTATTGTTATGTTAGTTTTAAGAGTTTTTAAGATACTTTTTTGTTTTTGTTTTTTATCTACGCTTACTGGTAGATAACTTTGTTTTAAACCTATTTATGTTTTCTCTATAAGTAAATTTGTAATTCTTTTGAGAAATAAATATATTTAACCGTTTAGACTCGATGGTTTACGTTAATTATAATTAACTTTATGAAAACCAAGTGGGCATACGCAGAATATCTATAAAAGATCGAGGCATCAAGGCCTGTTATTATTCATCGCCGACTTCATAATTTGTTTAGTTAAAGAAGTTATGAAAATTGGATAGACGGGAAAAATATTATGAGACTAGAGGCGGGTAAACAATTTCATACTTACTTCATTTTTTTTAAACAGTCCCTGGCTATTTAAAATCAGCGTTGATTAATATATGGATGAGTGACACAAGAGTTTTAACCTTCGTTTACGGATTACATACAAATATTTATGACAGCAATTTTATTAGTTCTATTCAGAACCCTAAATGCGTAACACACTATCAATCGGAATCCGAATCATTTTGAAACAAATTGCTACTCCATTGCTCCATTTGTTAAAAAAATTTGTCTGCTCGACAACGTAAATAACGCAATGAATGTTGTTGAACTGTCATAATGAAACCGATTCCGATTGACAGTGTGTTACGCAATTGCCCCGCTGGAACCCGTAAGTAAGATAGCTACTCAAGAATGTTAGACCAGCTATCTACCTATATAAGCCCAGTTATTAGGTTGTGCATATCCTCAGGGTACTAATTAGTACTAATTAGCTAAGGGTACAGTTTCTTAGTTTTATTCAACTGTGAACTTTACAAATCAAGGATACACAGCACGCCACTCCCAAGCGATAACGAAAATAATTCTTAATAAACACGATCTAAATGACAAATCCTATTAGCATATTAGGCAGCTGTGTATATCCCGCATCAAATGTCACTTGTTTCACTAGCGATCAATACGTTACAAATTATATAATTCGTACGCTTATTCCGACCAATCACCCACACCTAAGGTTAAAAGTATTTGAATAATGAAGTGCCTGTTACGTCTTCTATAGAGGTTATAATAGAACATTAACAGAATGTTAATCGATGTTTAAATTAAACGGTTGCTTAGTCATAGGTTATTTGGAATGGTAAAACCGGGCTAATTATTTATTTTTGTTTATTATTACGGGTAAAATTGTTAATATTGCTATTGTTTGTTAATTTTTATTGACGTGTTAATCTGATTTATAGTTTAACAAACTGTCTATATCTGTATGTTATATTAGGAGCTCGTGGCTAAGTAATAACTGCCGCACGGGTCGATCTATACATACCGAGACTTCTCCGTGCCTCGGAAAGCACGTTAAGCCGTTGGTCCCGGCTGTCATTCGTGTATCTTTGACAGTCGTTACAGGTCGTCAGAAGCCCGAAAGTCCGACAACCAGTCTTACCAAGGCGTATCGTATTACCCAGTAACTGGATTGTGGAGGTCAGAGAGGCAGTCGCTCCATGTAAAATACTGGTATTCAGCTGCATCCAATTAGACTGGAAGCCGACCCCAACATAGTTGAGAAAAAGCTAGTCAGATTGATGTGTATGTTATATTAGTAATTACCTACTGCTTAAGGCTTTCTACAATCTGTCCACGTAGGATCTTGGATCTTGGAATACTTTGGCCATATTGCCAGAAAGAGTGACGACAACCTGGAGAAGTTAATATTCACTGGCAAAGTGGAAGGAAAAAGACCACATGGTAGAAGCCCAACACGTTGGATCGACCAGATCCACACCGTCTCGAAACCACAGTCCAGGATGCTCTACACTCGGCGGCATATCGAAACAGCGTAGAGGGAACCGCAACAAACTCTTGCTGCTAGGAGGTGGTCACGACCCTCAGCATTGAGGAAACCGAAGCGAGGAGGAGAGGACTGCCTACAGTAGGTACTTGATTTTTAATTTGTAAAATAATTGGACCTAGTTGTTATGCAGAAAGCAGCCATATGACACTTTTTCCAAAAATGAGTTGTGAACGCAGCCATACTAATTCGAACATACAACATTTTTTTGCAAAAACAACCATGTCGATATCTCTATTTATCACGGATATATGAGTCGTCAAATGCAGCCTTTTCCATACATCCATAATGCAACCATCGACAGAAAAATGCTCATAACTCTGTTTGTACTTTTCCCGGCATGGCTGCTTTCTGCATAACACGGTCCAATTATGTTTACTAATTTTGCACAAAATACAGACACAAATAAAGCATGATATTTTGAACATAGATTCTATCTTGCTCCAGTCTTCTCTCTCAGAATAACTCAATTATAAATTCACACTATCAAAGTTATAAACTTAGTCCTCCAGTTACAGATCTCCATTGCAAATTTCAGTTTACTAACTATAAACCTTTATGGATAATACCGTGCGTCACCATCAGGACCTTTACCTCCAGAGTAGGTTAGAATACTTCTAATGAGTACCAGCAGATATAAAACTTCTTAATTAAGGGGTCATTGTACTCATCATTATGAACAACGTTACTACAGGACCAAAACTGAAATCGCGAAAAAAAATCTGCCGTTTCCTCGGATGCGACAGAGACAGAGTCAACGATGGAGTGAGATTACCCAGAAGAAGCCTGTTCATTCTCACTTTGAAGAGATTAGTCAAGTTCCATTCTTTTGCTGTACGCATTATAAAAGTCATTTGGAAGCGCTTAGTGCGTTCTTTGTGAGAGACTGGCGTCCATACTACGACTGACTAGGACTGACGGATCACCAGGCTCTCACCCCGAATTTATGTATTGTTAATCTGAAGGTTATAATAGTTTACTTCCGCGTTTATTAATAAGAGGTTTAATGTCACAATTATTTTGGATTACAAGTTTTTATTCAGACCTCCTCTCACACCGTAGCCACAAAGTCCCCCGCCGCGGCTGTCTGTCTGTCTGTATGCTCGCGATGATCCCGAAAACTACTGAACGGATTTTAATGCGGTTTTTATCAACAGATACGAGTGATTCAAGAGGAAGGTTTATACGTATAGTGTTCCGAGATCCACGCGGGCGAAGCCGGAGGCAAAAGCTAGTTCGAAATGCAACCGTCTTTATGCAATATTATGGACATCAATCACGAAGGTGCGAAAAAAGACAATTAAATGCTAATTAGGTGACCTTGCCAGTGATACGGACACGACAAGACGCGGATGATTTACTGCATGAATATTGAATATTAATGGACATAGAAAATATTCATGAATTAAAACGTAAAACACCCTAGATTGTTTTGCGGCAAATTTGTAATGTTAGAGGCGTCTTTACACCGAAACGTGATGTTTTATTTCTTAAATATTCGGTATTTTGTTCACTGGTTTGAAAGTGGAATGTCGTAGCATGAATTTTGGGAAGGATAGCAACCAAAGAATTGTTTGTTTTTCCTTTTTTAATATTATGGCTAACACTCAAATGAGTACACAGTAATTATTAAATAATGCACAGAAATACTCTGCAAAGAAAAAAGAAGAAAAGTTACCTACCTCAATCTGTATAGAAACAAGAAATAAACTTAAATGACGGAGTGTATAAATAAACATCACAACTGAGTCGATGACATAATACAATTGTTATTGGAATCTAGAAAAAGTAAAAGGCAATATAACTTTATACTTAATAATGTTAACAGTAGGTATGCGATTAGAACGCAACAAATTATTACAAATTATATGTATTTATATCGTAGTATATAGTTCGTTGAAAAGGAATTCTTTATTATGGACTTAAGTATCATTTACAGTTTAAGTTTCTTTTTTAGGGTTCCGTACCTCAAAAGGAAAAAACGAAACCCTTATAGGATCACTCGTGTGTCTGTCCGTCTGCCACAGCCAATTTGCTCCGATTTCGACGTTCTAATGGAGTGATTAAGTTGAAATTTGATACACCTATGTATTTCTTTGACCCAAACACGGACGTGTAACGTAAATTAATGAATTTTGAATATAGGGGTCAATTTTGGGGGCAAACAAGACAATAAAAACAAAAGTTTTGCAAACTGTACCGTGCGATATATCAAATGAAAGGGCTTAGTGTACGGCCTGAATGCACGCTCGACTCGAGCGTCCGGCGGGGCGGGGCGTGCGACGTTCGTGTTAACCACATGCAAACACTCGCGAGTGCCCTGAGTGACGGCCCAGCGGCGCTCGATGAACGCCCTTCGCCGCTTGAACGCAACGCTGAACGCCCCGCTGGACGCTTTTTCACTCGAGCCGTACACTTACTGTAAAAGGGTCTCAAATATATATATTTATTATAATTTTAAAATAAATGTTTTTAAAGTTATTTAACAAAGTAGACGAAAATTGACGATCCCCCTTACCTCCAAAACTACTGAGCCTAAAATTTTGAAAATAAAAATACAGAAAATAGTTCTAAACCAATAGATTACAGGAAAACCTATAAGAAATCTGTGGTCTTAAAACAACATGCTAAATCACTCAATATTGTGCGTACAAACTTACATTTGCAGTTGGAATGTATGGCAGAACATGTTTTTCAACTACAATCTTAAGTTTTTTTCTTGGGATAAATTCATCCCAACTACAGAACCCTTCTTTGTGCGTGGTCCGATTCGCACTTGGCCGGTTTTTTTCTTTGCAGAATGGTCGTGTTATTTTCTAATTGGCGTATTTCTAATTGAAAAATAACATAAAAGGTTTTTTATTAGATTGTTGACCCCTCGAACTACGAAAATTACACTATGCTTATAATAAGTCGTGGATTTACGTCATTAGTAGGTACGGATATACTTTGAACTGGCGACCTCCTTCTTGGCAAAACCTAACCATTAGTGGGTGTTGCTAAAATTAAACCCAGTCTGTAAACCTAAGCAAAATGTTTCCTAATCAATCAGTCACAATTCAGAGCTTTTTGTTCGAAAACAATCAATGCTTAGGTTTCCTAAAACGATGAACAATGAAACAACACAATTTAGCGTACCTAATTTCAATGACTTTCCTTTATTTTTAGTGTTACAAAAATCTATACTAAACAATGATTACTTTATCCTCAGTTTTGTAATAACCTTATAAAAGACTAGCTTCTGCCCGCGACTTTGATCGCGTAAAATTTCTGTAGTAACATAAAATAAATCCTATGACACTCGGCAATACTGTAGCTCTAATATTAGTGACAGAATTTTCGGAATCGGATCAGTAGTTCCGAAGATTACCCCTTTTTTGGATGGGAAATCATCAAATAACTTCTCCCGCTCTGGGTGGAGCGGGAGGGCATGTCAGACTCCTACTGACTAAAACCCACCCGTGTTCCTTCAGTTGCCTGTGCCAGGGCCACGGTAACTCTTTCGAACAACCCGCAACCCTGGCGGGCATCGGCCCTAGCGGACCCCTTCAGCTAGTGCTGCCATCTCTTTGAGGCGCGCGTGGAAAACAACGCGCCGTCGACCCGGGCCTGCTCCTTACCGGATGGCGAGCTACCCGTTGCTCGCCATCCACAAGCCCGCGCCTACGGTGGCCGGGAATCGGCTATCGATTCCCGACGCCCAGGGCGTCTCCTGCGGCGACTAGGGGCGTGAGGGCGCAAAGATTGCCTCTCCTCCTTCGCGAGCATTACTGCTTCGCAGAAGGAGGTGACGGCTTCCCATGCACTCTCGCTCCGTACCATGGCCTGTACCAGGGCCGGACGCGAGAGATCGCCGCCGTCACCGAAGGTTACCCAACAGGCTATACACGATTTACCTCTTTACGTAAAAATAATTATTAATATACACATAGATTCTACATGTCAAAAAGTGATTAGAAATCTCTTTATTTATTGATTTATTTATATTGACACGTCGGCTAGTAAAGCCATTATTTTTGAAGATATGCTCATTATACAAATTGCTTATCAAAGCATTATAAAACAGTTAATGAAAATAGGTTATTATTCTGATAAACAAAAGTTATTGTTATTACGTAGTTACACTTTACTAGTAACGCATTATAAACCGTGAAATAAGTGCGTTATTTTAATGATTTCAGTGCTTGAATTTAATATAATAATATTTTCAAATAAAACTAGGAACTGTAGTGCTATTCTGTACAAATCTCACCGTGAAAACTTAGGTGACGTGAGCGTGGAGTGAGCTGTCAATAGTGTCAATCAGGTGGAATGACAGCTCTCTTCAAGCTCACTTCACCTAAGTTTTCACGGTGAGATATTTACAGAATAGACCAGCTGGTCTATTTACTGCTACTAATTGTTGTCACTATCCGTGACACATATCACGGGAAAGCTCAACAGACTATTATGAACTCGCTAAGTATACTCTTTTTACGGATGGGCCAGCTGGCGTGATTGGTTAAGATACCACCTATCATGCCGCAGGTCGTGGGTTCGATTCCCATCCAGGACAAACATTTGTGTGCATGAACATATCTGTTTGTTCCGAGTCTGGGTGTAATTATATATATAAGTATGTATTTACAAAAAAAAGTAGTATATGTAGTATATCAGTTATCTGGTTTCCATAGTACAAGCTCTGCTTAGTTTGGGATCAGATGACCGTGTGTGAAAAATGTCCCAGGATATATTTTTATTATTAAATAAACACAGGCTGGTGACAAAGCTGCGGTCGCCATTTGTGTGCGAAGACAGAATAAAAAAAAAAGAAAATAAGTAACTAAACCTGCTCAAATTCCATCGAGAGGCGATCAGAAGCAAAGGTTCCGTAGGAATTACTATTCTTGAAGATTTTTCGTATAGGGACAGATAGTCTCGAAATATGGCATAAGGTCAAAGGAATAATTTTTAAATGTTGTCTACGCACACATAAAAACATGCTGCCAGCTTTCCCCGAAGCGTTAGGCAGAAGTGTACTTAATTAAGAGTACACCCACATTTCGACCGTCCCTATTAACAATGTCGGATATACATTTTTACCAATATTCACTTTTTTACATAAATCGAATTACAATTTTTTTAAAAATCTTCACTGTCAAAACAAACCTTGAACTGAGGGCAGTAGGCTGAATGGTCTATAGATCGATGCCTGCCTTTTAATACAGGCGAAAGAAATAAAAAAAAAAAAAAAAAAAACTGAGGGCTGTTCAAAGTTTGCCCTAACGATAAAAAATAATCTTTATGATATTAACAATGTCAGTTTTGCGAAAAAGACCAGTGTTCAGTAGGGACTAAACAGTAGTCTCCCTGCAGAACCGACATTGTTAATAGGGACGGTCGATTTCACCAGTTAGGTTTGTTGTTTTTTTGAGTGCCTCCCTACAAATATATATTACATACTTAATACTGTTATGATGACAAATCGCTATGATCTAAAATGTACAGTAAATTCAATGTATACAGGGTGTAAGTGTAAACAGTGGCAATATTTTAAGAGGTCATTGTACTCATTATTAACAACTTTTACTATGGGACCAAACCCGAAATCGCGAGAAAAAAAATCTGCTGTTTCCTACATTTTGACGAATTATGCAAACAACTAATTCATTTTGACGAATTATGCAAACAACTAATTTTTTTTCGCGATTTCAGGTTTGGTCCCATAGAAAAATGATTAATAATGATGAGTACAATGGCCCCTTAAAAGATTGCCACTGTTAAGTGTTTTTCCCAAAAGCCATACTTACAAAAAAATCTTATATAAGTAAGACCATAACTCCTGGTAACCCCTTATTTACAGGTAACACTTTCCTTCCAATTCAATCCAGTATTTTCCACTTCAGTTCAACTTTCCAATTTTATTACAAAAATAAAGTAGGAAACGTAGAGCCACTCTCGATTTTATTAACTCCTAATTGAGACACAAGTGCTCTAACAAACAAGACGCGGATCCCAGACCCAAGGGACTCCAAATGTCCTAGCCGCCATATCAGAACAATTTTCTTTCCAGACATCTCCTATTTATTCACATTAAGATAACAATCCTCCAATACAAAACCAACTCTATTTTCTTCACCATATAGTACAAAATTACCTGTCAATTATTTGACATATCCTTAGGGAAAATCCCAATGGAATTTGTTCTTTATAAATTGTTTGTTAGAGTTGTTTTTGCATTGGGGAGGTGTTGTTTGAGGTCACTGGATCATTCCCACCCTTCGCAACAGGTTCTATTGATCGTGGCGCCATCTACCGTCGTGGGATAAGTTGTGAGAAGTTGCCAAGATTGGGATAATTGTTGTTGGGACATTTAAGTGGTTTATAATTGTAGGGCAAGTTGGTTGCGTCCGGTGAACTACGATAGCTGACAAGTTGCTTGGTTAGTTTACAAACTGGTTTAATCGTAATACGTGGTAATACACCGATAATGACATTTGATATGAATTGCTGTAACCGCGGATTTAATCTCATACAATATGAAACGCCCTGTTATAGGGAATTATTTTAGAAAATTCCATTCTCATTGCTCAAACAGGAAGGTCCGCCTAGGCAAAAAAAAATTGACACCTGGGGCTGGTCACAATTGCTTGACAAGTATGTGATTTTTTCATGTTTGTCATGCAATTTTGACCATCTAGAGACCCCACTAGGACTTTTCGACCGAATTCGGTCGTAAAGCGATCGCTATTTATGTCGAGACTGCAGCCCCTGTCTGGCAGATGTGAAACATCGAAACTATTTTATACAGGGTCTAAGTGTAAACAGTGTCAATGTTTTAAGGGGTCATTGTACTCAACATTATTAACAACTTTTACTATGGGACAAAACCTGAAATCACAAAAAAAATCAGCTGTTCCCTACATTGTTGACGCATTATGCGATAATAAATGTACAGAACAGCTGACATTTTTTTCGCGATTTCAGGTTTGGTCCTTTAGTAAAAGTTTGTCCATAATGATGAGTACAATGACCGCTTAAAAGATTGCCACTGTTTACACTTACACCCTGTATAGAAAAATATGCATGAAAGGATGGTTTATTAAAGGAAATAAATATGGTGTACGGTGAACCCGCACATTTCGAAACATTGCGTTGCGCTACATCAGCGTTTGCATACGCGCGATCATTTAGTGAGCTGGCTAAGTAAAATAAATCAGTGATTTTACCACACTCAACACGAGTGGTTTCATTCTTCATCCCCGGTTTTCCATCATCACAAGTGTAAAGAACAATCAGCGTACGCTTGAACAAAGTGTGACTATCGTCTTACATATCGCACCTCCGCTCAAATAGTGTCATAAGTCAAAAAAGCAAACTGTCGAGAAAAATGCGCTTGAAATTTTTTCTAACTGTTATTTTTTCTTTTCCGGTCATAAATCAAAAACTAACGAAATTAGCGCAATAAGTTTCTTAGTAAGTTAAAAGGTTTTAGAAGCTCTACAAAATGGTATAGTATCTAGGTATCCTGAAAATATTTTTTTTTTTTTGAATTGTGACACTATTTGAGCGGTGGTGCGATATGGCATAATAAAACAATATGGCACTATCAAAAACAAAATATTCAGACTTTTTTTTAAAGAAATGTTAATTTAATACTAAAATAATTTTCTATCTCTGCGATAGAGTCGCAGAGTTAAAGGCGCGTGGCGACGCGTCGCCACGCTAACAGTGAGTCTGGCCCGCCGCAAGTGTTTCACATCAAAAACTTTAAAAAAGAAAAACAATGCAACGTACAAAAATGACTAAGCTGATATATAATCATGTCTGATTACAAAACAAACATAGTTAAAAGCTGATAGTAATAGTGTTGGACAGGTTGACAAACCATCGCTTATCTATAAATTATAATTATCTATAATTTGTTGTGTATAGGACAAAACAGATAAGCTGGTTTACTTCAACGAAGCTACTTTTTAAAGCGCGTTGTGCGTGTGGATACTCTTAATGCCTCGATCTCACGTACCAAGTAGATGAGCGAGACAGCAAAATGATACTAGGCCCAGAGAGTTGGGTGGACAAGTAGGTGTTTACGCGTATTTTTTAACTTGGCGCTGAGTCAGTCAGTCAGTTCAAAAAATCACGAGAAATGGTAGACGTGCTGCGAGCGATGTGAGGGTACCGAGTACGCACCGAGTTTAGGTTCATACCTACTGAGTGGGTAATCGAGTCTGTGCGGGGCAAGCGCGAGGGTGCGCACTCGGCCTAGTACATAGGGAGTATTCCCGATTGAGCACCTATTTTTAGAGCACCTATGCATTTTGCACCAAAAGTATTCCCATTTGAGAATATCTTTGGTGCAAAATGCATAGGTGCTCTAAAAATAGGTGCTCAATCGGAAAAACTCCGTAAATAGAACAGGGTTTGGGTGACTGGCGTTCGACCGAGCACACGCTGAGGTGTTTACACGTACCAAGCACTCGGCCGAGAGTACTTTCTCACCCATCTACTCGGTACGTGTCGGTGTGATCCAGGCATCTTTGATATCTCTCGTCAGTGTCATTATTTTAGAAAGTAATTAGTATTAAGCCCACATAAACAATATTGTTAGTATAATGCAAAGATGTTTATTGATGCCGGTGCCATCATTCTCTTGCCCTTATCCCAATTTATTTGAGGTCGGCGCAACATGTCTTCTTCTTCCATACTTTCTATTAGCCGTCATCTCAGTAGTCACCTCATTTTCAGCCATATCATTTGCCTGTGTACCTAACTCTTGCTGACGTTTACCATGAAACTAAGTAAAAAAAGAGGTTTTGTGCTGAACCACTCGTAGAAGTGAAAACTTACGACTAGAGCCGAGTATACGCGATACAGCGTCACAAACCGACTGGAGCCGAGTATACGCGATACAGCGTCACAGACCGACTGGAGCCGAGTATACGCGATACAGCATCACAGACCGACTGGAGCCGAGTATACGCGATACAGCGTCACAGACCGACTGGAGCCGAGTATACGCGATACAGCCTCACAGACCGACTGGAGCCGAGTATACGCGATACAGCGTCACAGACCGACTGGAGCCGAGTATACGGGATACAGCGTCACAAACCGACTGGAGCCGAGTATACGCGATACAGCGTCACAGACCGACTAGAGCCGAGTATACGCGATACAGCGTCACAGACCGACTGGAGCCGAGTATACGCGATACAGCGTCACAGACCGACTGGAGCCGAGTATACGCGATTCAGCGCCGAGTATGCGCGATACAGCGTCACAGACCGACTGGAGCCGACTATACGCGATACAGCGTCACAGACCGACTGGAGCCGAGTATACGCGATACAGCGTCACAGACCGACTGGAGCCCGGAGCCGAGTATACGCGATTCAGCGCCGAGTATGCGCGATACAGCGTCACAGACAGACTGGAGCGTGACGGTTCAGTTTCGTTCACTTTCAAAAAGAGCACAAAGTGCGTCAGTTTTCACTTCAAGAAGAAATATCCTAGAAGGAGCTTAACGTGAACTTAATATTTTCCCTTTTCCATATCCCACATTTTACTGCTTAGCTTTTTCCCAACTATGTTGAAGTCGGCTTCCAGTCGAACCGAATGCCGCTGAATACCAGTATTTTACATGGAGCGATTGCCTATCGGACCTCCACACAACCCAGTTACTGGGCAACACGATACCCCTTGGTAAGACTGGTTGTCAGACTTCGGCTTCTGACTACCCGCAACGACTGTCAAAGATTTACGAACGACAGCCGGGACCAACGGCATCACGTGCTTTCCGAGGCAAGGAGAGATATCGATGTGTAATGGATGGTCACCCATGCACGAGCCGACCGTGACAAGCGTAGCTTAATCTTCCATCGACTCGTGGGGCTCTTATTATTTAGCCACGAGCCCCACCATAAATACTAATTCCTTATTCCCAAATCCAACTTACAATATCCTTTTACCGAAACACAATACACCGTCAATAGCAGAGGTTCCAATTATGACAATCAGTCGACAAACATACCGATTAGCGAGTCACGATTATAACGATCGCTATTTGTATAGCATCACCATTATTTATACTAACTATTGTGCTCCGAACGAACAAAATAATAAAGTTTGCTTTACATATTGCGTAGTTTTTGTATCGCGTGATTTTTTAGCAAGTATTCGAATGTTTGACTGCATTGTGTTCGACTTTTATGTGCGGTATTGACTGACGTGTTGCCCAATTTTGGAGCATTGTCATTTTTTTTTATGAAAGTGATTTTGTTAGTTATAGTGCGCGCGAAAGTGCTAGTCACCGAAAGAGGTTGACGTTTGCCTACCTCCCCCGTCTCATGGCTCACATACCTCAGGCGGTGACTAGCAATTGCGTGCACATTTGACTTCTATTTTTTAGTGGCGAATAGACGGATGCCATTTATGCGCTGATGACAGGAGCAGCATTTTCTGATAGTACATAGATACAGACACAACGATAACTGTTGATATTCCTGCTTTTGCTTCAGCATTTGCGAAGACTCTCAGAGCAGTGTACGTCAGAGCTTAGTTAGAATATTGCATCGTAGCTTCGCAAGTTACATTAATAAAACTCCAACGCAACAATGTCTTCATCATCTGCCTAGCCATGTTTTATGATAATTGGTATAATTCTCCTACTCAGATTATGATCTGAGATTCTCTATAAAATTGTAGTTACATTTTAATTGCAATAAATAAAATCATAATCACAATTATTATTAAATACCACAAGATGACAAGACGTATCTTCACACATTGCTTGTTTTTCCCTAGAAATAATAACTATACAATTAAAATACGGCTTTTAGACGTCATTCAGTAAAGATCCTTGGGTACCTACATGGGTAGATTCTGTAAAAACGATCTATTTAAAAACTATAAAAATGTTGACCTTCCAATCAGCGTGCTTGACAAATAATAGATACTGATCGTACTAATCATCACTCGCTAATCGATAAGTTTGTCGACTGATCGTCATAATTGGAACCTATTCAAACACAATAATTATTATTCCTGAAAACATAATAATAGCTAGTAAATCGCACTTTAACACACGAGAAGTTAATCGATGGTTATTATTTGAGGCGATGAAGGTTGAACATTACGGTTCAATCAGCCAATTATGAACAAATTATTATCTTATTAAAGATACTTATTATATTAGGTCAATAGGTGCTGTTATAAACATACAATTAACAAGGAATTTACGGAGGAAACAATTGACAGACTGGCTTAAATCCATGTCCTATGGTGAAACTGATTTTTTTTTTTTATGTATGGCATCTCGTAGTTGACCTAGAGAGGTCGTGACTACTTAACCGGACTATCCTGTGGCTGCCTTAAGATGACTCCAAAGCCTCCAGCCGGGGGCATAAAACTTACAGACTAAGCGACTACACGCTAAGGGCTCCCCCTGTGGGGAACGGGCCTCGGCTTAGGGCGTCGCTGGGGGAGGACAGCAAGATGGGACAGGCTGGATCAGATTAGAATGATTATTATTGTCAGGGGAGTTTAAAGCTACTGGCTCAGCTACGCCACCAGCTGGCACTTTATACCCGAGCAAGGGACGGGGGGGAGGACGATTATTACGGGGTCGTCGTGAGGGACCTCGGCGGCGAGGTCGCAATGTCGATTTGTTTGTTCCTACGGTCCCTACTGCTCTCCTGGAGAAGAATTATGGGGTCGTCGGGATCTGAGGCCACTGTGGTATCATTAATAAATTCTCACGCTAGCGCATAGCTGTCTCTCATAACAGACTAATCGCAAATCTTACACACACTCACACACACACAAACACTCTCACCCTCACTTCCACTCCACATCATTACTTACAAACTTTTAGTGTTTTTTTTTTTTTATTTTTACACTAAATTCTTAATTTATTAAACAGGGTTGTCAGAGAAAGGGTGAGAAGGTAGAGAAAGGGTGTCGCCAACTTAAGGGTGTGGTACAAACCATCAAACTGAACAACTTTTTCCCGGGGACCAATATTGTAATCGTGAGGAAAAAAACAGTCATCCCATACAAAACTTCAGTACCTAGGTACTTGACCAAAATGTATTGGACAACTGATTTTTTTATTCACGATTACGATACGGAATACGGCTTTTAGTATGGGATCAAACCACTGAATACGCGAAAAAAAAATCAGCTGTCCCATACATTCATGTTCGCATACGAGTAACTAACTCGTCAAAATGTAGGGAGCAGCTGATTTTTTTTTTTCACGATTTCAGGTTTGGTCTCATAGTAAAAGTTCTTTGTTATCTTGAGTAGGTACAATCATGTGTTAAAAGGAACAACAGGGTTTCGTTACATATTGTATACAGGATGTAAGTGTAAACAGTGGCAACATTTTAAGGGGTCATTATACTCATCATTATGAACAACTTTTATTAAACGAATTATGCGAACCGAACAGCCGATTTTATTTTTCGCGATTTCAGGTTTGGTCCCATAGTAAAAGTTGTTCATAATGATGAGTACAATGACCCCTTCAAAAAGGTTGACACTACTTACACCCTGTATATATCAATTAAAAACATGATCTTCTTGAAGGTTCTTAATCATTGGTTTTGAAAAGTTTGCAATTGAGAAGCTCCGGAACAAAAGCTGATAAATGTACCTTAAGCCCAATTTTTTTTTTTTTTGCTAAAATGGTGGGGAAACTATCAACACATTTTTTTTTTTATCTTACTTATTTGAAAGCCCTTGCTACAAGCCAAATTTACGTTAAATTAGTTTAACAAAGAACAAAATCATTCCTACGTAGGTAAATCATTCTTATGTATTTCCTGTAAAAATACGAAGAGTGGAATTATCGGCCGGAGCTCCTCAATTGAAACTATCCTTCTATCAATGAACAATCATAAAGATAACAATAACACAAAACAGCAAACTGTCAACCAAAAAAGTCGCAAAAAAAAAATAACCACACGTGAAAGTAGCAATCACGCACCGCATCCGGCAATGTCGACTCCAATTACATAAACAATCGTCGATTACACGAAATATATCGAGTGTCGCATCGACGCTCGACCTTGACAATGTCACGGTTGTGAACACGGTAATAGACCCCCGTTGCCTGCGCGCGCAGTGCGCACTCGCCGATGTACTGACAACTGCACGTCTATGGTAACAGTTTGGCTTTGACAGCGCTTTTTGTAGCTTATTGCTTGGTTAATTCAATGCAAGCAATGACATTTTCAGTTACAAGAGGTAGATACAAGTAGGTTACCTACCCAACGTTCGATCTTCAGAAACGGCACAAGGTCACACTACCGGGTGCAAATGTAAACACCGGGGGTCATTGTACTCATCATTATGAACAACTTTTACTATGGGACCAAACCAAATGGCATTCGCTTCGGAGCGATCCCATTTCTACAATCGCTATAGCTTCACGTGCCATTTCAATAGCTTATGTCAATCCCATACATTTTTTGGCTTTTTTACTAGCGTCATCGCTAATCGATGTTGTTACTTTGTCTAGACCCTCTGAAATAGCGAACAAAAGTCAGCTCTTCCCTACATTTGGACGAGTTAAGCGAACATAAATGTACGGATAAGCTGATTTTTTTCACGATTACAAGTTTGTTCCCATAGTAAAAGTTGTTCATAATGATGAGTACAATGACCCCTTAAAAGGATAACAGTCTTTACACTTACACCACGTATATTAGATGACACGTGGAACTAGGTCGGGATGTCAGGGTGAAAAAAGAGTCAAGATAATAATATAACCATACTCTACTCTATTTTTAATTTGCTAGACTAAAATGACATAACTGAGTAAAATGTCAAAAAAACAAAAGAAAAAAGTTTGATCGCAGCTGTCATTTTCTTTTTTATTTGAGATGGGTTTGCTCTTGACTATAGTCTAGGTCAGAGGTGACAGAGACGTCTACGATGGAGAGAGCTTACCCAGAAGAAGCCTGTTCACTCTCACTTTGAAGAGATTCGGGTTGTATGCGTTCGGGAACACAGACGCAGGCAGTGAGTTCCACTGATTTGCCGTGCGTATTATGAAGGATGCTTGGAAGCGCTTAGTGCGAATTGGTGGAATGGCAACGAGGTAGGGATGGTAACTTGCAGTGCGTCTAGATGTCTGATGATAGAATGGGGCGTGTCATTTTGGTCTAGCAAATTAAAAATCAGTGTAGGCTATCTAGCCAAGTTTTTACGTGCCACTTGCTGAGCACAACCTATAACCATCTACCTATTTTTAGAGTGTATTGTGTTACTTTTGACTTGTGGTTGACCTTACTGAAAAATGTTTCAATGGAAATTATTTTAAAATATACGTACATGTGTGTTTATGGGATATTTTCTCTTCACATTATGTGTGGTCGGATGACTGCGGTTTGCGACGCGCAGTTAAAATAATCGTTTTGTTTTATATCTAGGTTGCTGTTCGAGTAAATGTAGAGCAAATATTTATAGGTGACCAGCTTCTGCCCACGACTTTGTCCGCGTCAAATTCCTTGTACCCACATCCCAACCACGATTTTCACGATTTCAGGTTTGGTCCCATAGTAAAAGTTGTTCATAATGATGAGTACAATGACCCCTTAAGAGGTTGTTGGTGTTTTACCAATAACCCTGTAGATAAGTGACAGTTTCCATAATCTCATCCCTATTTCAAGGACAATGGAATCGAATTGAGAAAATCGATGAACTCGTTTTTACACAAAACTGAAGGCGAACTGCAGTGCAAAGGTCATTATTGTTTGTAATAATTCTTTTATTTTGTGACGTTGATCATGTTAAAAGTTAATTTTGCGGAAACACTGTTTTATCCAGACTAACACTGTTTGTCCGCCGCACAACGTCGACGTGACGTCCGGTGGTGGTGTGCGTTGGACACGCCGCCATAGTAAATGTATGTACAGACGCCAGCAGGTCGAGCTACCCGAAGCTGTCAAATTTTCCCAATCAACCTTGAACCTAATGCTTTAGCGATAAAGTTGAAAATCTATTAAAGAAATTTGACAGATTGTAAGTAACTTGGCGTCTGTACGTAAGGGCTACTTCGGCGCCGTCGGCTGTCATCTCGTCATCGATGTCAAATGGTCTAAGAGCTATTCCATAATGTCCGACTATTATAGCCCGTACCAAATAAATTGTGTTGATCATCATCACTAAATTATCTACTATCATGGGAACTTAGACCTATGTGGTAAAACAGGCCCTTTTGTTAAGTGTCAGTAAATAAATTCCCTGGTATCAGCGATGTAGTGACGCTTGGACGTCTCTCGGCTAAAATGACCATGATGAAATAAAATCTATATGCAACATCAAACAAAAAGCCAAACAACAACAGTAGTGTCAACGCGCTGCGCTGCGCAGGCGCGGGGAGAGCGGCGCCGCACGCGCACGCGACGCGCGGCCTTGTGCGCAGTTCCGTGAAAGGCGATCGGCTTAGCTAACACCAGTGTAGGGTTGCACTGGTTTGCCTTATTACTTCTATACATTTGATTTTTGGATAGATTTTTTTTAATACAAATATAGATAGTATTTTTTTTTTAATTATGCAATTGGTATTAGTTTCAGGTTTTTCTGAATGAGTGACACAGACGCAGCTTTCATGGTTTACCGTGACGTGTTGATTTTGTTCTTTTATTGACTTACTTACTTGCATAGTAATTGTACCTAGTAGGTACATTAGTCATGAGACTTACGGGGGAAGCGTCAGGGTAGCCCGCGAAATTCAAATTTTCTTACATTTTTTGTAATTTACAAGTCAGCATTATGTTGTATGTTGATCAAAATGTAATTCGCGACCGTAACAAATATGTATTTACATAATTATAATCATTAAAGTGATCAATACAACTCTTTAAGACCAGGTAATCCTAATGTATGACTATTTCATGAAATCTTGACATTTGACGATTATACCAACTTAAGGACTTGTATTACTGATTCTTATGAATATAATTCTGTAAATACATATCTGTTACGGCCGCGAATCATACATTATTTAACATGCAACTTAATACTGACTTGCAAATTGCAAAAAGCGTAAGAAAATTTGAATTTCGCCTTAAGTCCCATGACTAATGTTAGGTACAATTATTATGCAAATAAAAGAGAACAGGTCACGGAAAACAATGAAAGCTGCGTCTGCGTCAGTCACTCATTCAGAAAAACCTGAAACTAATACCAATTGCATAATTTTATTTTCGGTCCATATTAAAATCCACGAGCCGAGGAGCTCGTGGCTATGTAATAACAGCCGCACGGGTCGATCCATCAGGTTAAGCTACGCTTGCCGAGGTTGGTCTGTGGATGGGTTACCATCTTTTCATACCAAGACTCCTCCGTGCCTCGGAAAGCACGTTAAGCCGTTGGTCCCGGCTGTCATTCGAGGTTCTTGGACAGTCGTTACGGGTCGTCAGAAGCCCGAGTCTGACAACCAGTCTTACCAAGGGGTACCGTATTACCCAGTAACTGGGTTGTGGAGGTCAGATAGGCAGTCACTCCATGTAAAATACTGGTATTCAGCTGCACTCGGTTAGACTGGAAGCCGACCGCAGCAGATTGATTAAAATCCACGAGCCGTAATTAAAACGCAAAGCAGCTTCTCAGCTGGCTCGACATAACTAGATTATATCTCGGTCTAACGGTCCACAAAGGAAATGCTAACGCCTTCAAAATTCTAATACACACCTCCACACTTTGATAGGGTTGCTCTTGCTACAGATTTAGAAATCTATTTATAACTTGAGAGGAGTTTCGGGTATTTTACGGAAAGTTAATTTATGTAAATATTAGGCTCCTATAAGTTTGAAACACCTCCATCTCTACCTGTATTGATCCTCACGAAACTTCATCCTGAATTAATTAGTTTTCATAATATTATATAAATAAATAATATCACGTCTGTAATTTATTCTCCGAAGGAAGAGATGAACCTTAGTATGTAGTGTACACCCATTTCATTTATTCATCTATATTAATAATATATTGACTGGCCTGTTGGTCTAGTGGTTAGTGGCCCTGACTGCTATGCCGGAGGTCGTGGGTTCGATTCCCACCCAGGACAAATGTTTGTGTGATGAGCATGATCATTTGTTCTGTGTCTGGGTGTAATTTATCTATATATGTATGTATTTAGAAATATATAAGTATGTTTATCAGTTGTCTAGTACTCATAACACAAGCTCTGCTTAGCTTGAGGCTAGACGACGTTGTGTGATAGTTGTGGAATATTATTATTATTATTATTATTATACCGAATTCGATCGCAAAGTCCTAGTAAGGACCCTAGACGGTCAAAATTGCATGACAAACACGAAAAAATCACATCCTTGTCAAGCAATTTTGACTGTCTTCGTACCCCACTAGGACTGCGACCGAATTCGGTAGTAAAGCGATCGCTATCTATGTCTGCAGCCCCTGGAGTTTGTTTTTTTTTTGTTTGTATGTTTGAATGCGCTAATCTCTAGAACTACCAGTAGGATTTGAAAAATTCATTTTGCATTTGATAGCCCAATTCACGCGGAAGACTATAGGCTATTTAACAACACGCTATGACCCTTAAAGAAAAGAAAAAAGTCAAAGAAAGCTTGCGAAAACGCAGTACTAGCGTGGGCAGTCGATGCGCGATGTTATGCGATGGGGGGGGGGGTCGGGGGGAACAAGAAAACGCGCGGACGAAGACGCGGGCAGAAGCTAGTTTTTTTTTTTTTTTTTTCAAATAAATAGGTTTCTAATAATAAAATCCCTGTTCGATTCTGTGTCTCTGTATGATCGCTTAGTTCTTCTAAATTGCAGAATGGACATTGATACGTTTTTCTAATCATACATCATCATTCTCCTGCCCTTGTCCCAATTTATTTGGGGTCAGCGCAACATGTCTTTTTCTTCCATATTTCTCTATTAGTCGTCATCTCGGTAGTCACTCCCTTTCTAGCCATATCATCTTTCACACAGTCAGTCCATCGTTTCTTTGGTCTTCCCTTACTCGTTTTTAATCATACTTAAAATAAAATTTATCCCAAGTGTATAATCATCGAAAGGTGTAAATATTATAAAGGCAAGTCGATGTCTTGTCTAGTCGTAAAAACCATGCGCAATGCAATTGTATTGTCTTTGGTCCCTGGCCCTTACATCAAGCAATGGACAAAATTGTCAAACTGTAAACGTTTATTGGTTGAATACGAGGCTTTTGGCTATTTTTAATATGTGTATTTGTATTTTGTCATTTTTAGGGTCCCGTACCCATAGGGTAAAACGGGACCCTATTACTAAGACTCCGCTGTCCGTCTGTCACTAGGCTGTATCTCATGAACCATGATAGCTAGACAGTTGAAATTTTCACAGATGATGTAATTCTGTTACCGCTGTAACAACAAATACTAAAAACAGAATAAAACAAATATTTAAGGGGGCTCCCATAAAACAGACATGTTTTTTTTTGCCGTTTTTATAGATAATGGTACGGAACCCTTCGTGCGCGAGTCCGATTGCACTTGGCCGGTTTTTATTTGTAATTTGCGTTTTGTTTGTGCAGAATAAACTTCTTCTTTTCTTTCTAATCTATAATCTACAAATCAGAACCTTCATGCATACATGTATGTTGGTAGGTAAGTAAGCAAAAAGCCTTTTTCCCTAGATACTCATGCTATATCAAATCATTCGCCCGATAGTCTATAGAATATATCTCACAAACAATTGTATTTTCAGCGCAGTTTACCACTTTTGTAATTGACCTTTTAGCTGCGTAGGCTGCAGTACAAAAAGATATTACAAGCAAAATTTCCATCATGGAAATATCACTGAAAATTCAACCTGTGTTTTTGTACGCTTTCATCGAAATTGCGTTGGTTTTTCAATACGTTTTTAACAATTCAATAACACACGAGTATCAAAATACTTTCACACGCAAATGTTTAAACAGAAGACCAGTTGTTTTGGGCAAAATAGGGAATGTTGTGGTTAAAATAAATTGAAGTTAAACTAAAAATACTATATATCTATCCGTCGGAGCGCATGGCTTCTTTTAAACTAAATGGATTTTGATCATTGAGAATTTACTATAATATTAAACCTACATATTATCGTAAAGAAATCCAATGTTTTGTCGAGTTGTAAAAACCGTGCGAAGCACGAGCGGGTCGCTAGTTTTTGAACCGCATTATCGTATTTTTGCACAAACAAGACACGATAAGAATTTTTTTATAGGTACCTAATATACAGGCTTGCCTAGTTTGGGGCCAATCTAAAATCCCCTGTAATCTTGTTGGTAATAAAGTTCAAAACACATTAAGATTATGTTCCTAGTCCTTAAATTTCTAACCAGCCAGCCCTATCCAGTGCAAGTTAACAATAACTCAGATTGAACGTATATTTCGTGCGGCGGCGCTGTCACTCGTTATATTCACTATTTACTTTCGATATCGAGCGCTGTCGAGATCCGAATCAACTTGCCCAACTAAATTTCCGTCGTTTGCTTAATGGTATGTTAATATCTATTATTTCCTTGTTAATGTTTGTGGTTCCGAAAGGTAAATATCAAATTGTAGTAATCACTGAAGATTGAGAAGGAAGACGTCTTTTGTTTTGACACTGACATGTGTTTCTCTGAGGACATGTATTGTCTGCGTTCGTTGTAGTGTTTTGGCTAGACTTACTTAAACATGGTTGTTTTTTTTTATTATTTTAATTTCTGAGCCATGACTATTCCTATTATACTTAAGTAACTGCAACAACTTGTCGTAATTTTTAACCGACTTTCAAAAAAAGGAGGAGGTTATCAATTCGTCACGTATATAAATATATTTTATTTATGTATGTACACCGATTTCTCCCTCATTTGTGCACCGATTTCAAAGTTTTTTTTTTGCTTTTTTTTTTTTGTTTGAAAGGGTACGCTCTCTCGAGGTGGTCCCATTGTCACCAAGTCAGAATTTGATATGAGGATCCGATGGAAATCGAAGGCAACCATAAAATTTGGATGTTTTTTTTTATAGTAACTCGTGCATTTACTCTCGGAAAGCACCATTTGGTGAAGTGGAACTGATGCTGAAGACCACAGATGGCATAGAAAAAAAAAACTTTTTTACAAAAAAAAAAAAAACAAAAAGTTTTTATTGCACAATGTTTTTCTTAAAACCAAGTAGCTTCTCCTTATTTTAAAAGAACAAAGTGAGTGTGTATGTATGCGTGTGAACTTAGTAGATATCATCACTATAGTTCGTTCGCGTTAAGAATGCAGTGAGTCATCAGTGCAACTGCAAGATAAAGGTATTCACAGTGGTGTTAAATTCAAATAAATTATATTTTAAAAGATTACGTTATAGGTATAAAAATACACTTAAAAGTTTAAAATCAAAATTAAATCATTAATATCATATTTTAATCACTATCAATAGTATGCTCGTTAGTATTTATAACAAAAGTATTTTCTGCAGCGCACAACCGTTGCGTTCGAAGCAATGCCTTCAACTGTCATTATGAACTTGACTTTGTAATTTGAAATGATTTGATTGGTTAGGGGGCGGGGCTAGGCCGACGGACAATGATGACTCACTGCATTCTTAACGCGAATATACTATAGTGGAGGGTACGTCATGTTAATGCACCAAAACGAAGCATCCATATTTTATAAAGCTCAATCTATTTACACTCCGTGAAGCACCCGTTCATTTCTTAACACCATAATGTCTGGCCTCAGACAGGAACATATAACTTGTATGAAGGAGTGTACTTTATAGAACCCTACTTTACGAACGCCGCGGAGAGCGCCATCGCTCACACGTGACGGGAGCGTTTTGTAACCGCTTGGGTAATGTTGCACCTTCGTGAACAGATAAGTGTGTCTGGTCTGCTGTGGAAACTAAGGGTTTATGTTCTAAATGCACTTATTACATAGGTACTGGAGTACTCTGTAATAAGCGTATCTGTATTAGGTCCATACCTTTGAAATTGCCGTTTTACACAGAAAAAATCAAACATTCTTTCTTAATAAAAAGAAATATTGTTAACTAGCTTCCGCCCGCGGCTTCGCCCGCGTGGTATATAAATAAAAAGTAGCCTATGTCCTTTTCCTGGTCATGGTCCACCCATGTGCCAAATTTCATCCAAATCCGTTCAGCCGTTTTAGCATTAAAGCGTACCAAACAAACTCACTTTCGCGTTTATAATATTAGTAAGGATAGATAAGAGGATGAAAAACCGTCTATCGTCACTCTAAACCCACAAAATGTATTAGGTACTTAAATAAAAATAAAAAAACTATTAACACGCTACTAACACGGGTTTCTTTATTAATATAAATCAATCATGATTCGACAGACACGTGGCGCCATCTATTATCATAATAATGTTAGTTGTTTTCCTCGGAAACAGTACTTTTTTCGGGATGAAAGGTACCCTATGTCCGTTTCTGTACACCTGACTACGTATATGCAAAATTTCAGGATGATGGGTTCAGTAGTTTTGGCGTGAAAAGGTAACAAACAAACAAACAAACTTACTTTCGCATTTATAATAATATTTAAGATTAGGATGTTAGGATGCACTTTTGCCACTTTAGTGAAAGTTCCTTGATGCCTCTGCTATAGAATTCCTTTGGACGGGAATCGATTAATTCTTTACAGGCGTTTTACTGCCTCTTTGAATTTGAATTTTTCCCCGGGGCTCATTGTTGAGATCAAAATTTCCAGAACGGAAGCGATTAAACCAAAAACGCACCGTGCGTTCACCTGCAGCACCTTGTCCATCCACATCGTTAATATTGCGTGTTGTCTGTGCTGTGTTGGTGCCACGACCACGGTGCGCAATTTCGATTTTTCCATGGTTACAGAAACATCGATATCAAAGAAAAATCGAACGGCGGGAATACTAATGAACAACTGATTTCAAAAAAATGTCATTACAATAATAAAATTAATTTGAATTTGGAATTCTAAAACGAATGAAAGAAAAGAAACGAAAGAAAAAACACAGCCGGTATCAAAAATCGGCAATTTCATAGTTAAGGACAATATGTAGTGTGCACTGCAGAGGCTCTAATCTGAATGTAACCTCCGTGAATCTTCTATATCTATACATCTATATAAATAAATAAAACTCAAGTGTCTGTTTGTAATGTCAAAATAACAGCTTTTTATTAAATTAATATGAAAGTATACATATACGGCACTTATAACAAAAAAAAAAACTAATTAAAAAAGTTTTGCCTGTCTGTCGGTCTCTCTGTCTGTCTGTCAGTTTGTTCCAGCTAATCTTTGAAACGGTTGGATCTATTTTGACGGGACTTTCACTTGCAGATAGCTGATGTTATAAGGAGTAACTTTATTTTAGAAAAAGAATCAGGGTTCCGCGCAAAAAATTAAAACCCATGAAATTGTTTACAAAATACGATTCAAATAAGGAAGTATTGAAGCCGCGGGCAACCGCTTGTTTTTTATAAATATAAAACAATCATTTAAGATTAAGAATAGGAAATGTTTTGGCAATCAGCATAAGCATAAAAAGTATTAAAAAAAACATGTAACCATGTAACATTCTAAAAAGTAAAAATATTATAAATATAATCCAACTAGGTATCTAATGGTATTTGATTTATTCCCGGTACTGTAAGCATCCCCCTCTGGTGTTTACAACTTATAGAACAAAGTCGTCCATACTGAGGTAACGTTTTGATTTGTAAGGTGAGTTTTCTAAATTCGTACTTGATTGGCACACATAGCTACAGAAAATTTGCTCGTTTTGGAATAGACATTAATTAGGTCTCAGCATCTTTCCTAATGAGTGTTTTAAGAAAAAAAAGAAAGGACTTTTCCTCCGTTGAAATGGGCCACAACACTTTTAATTAATAAATAACACCATTTATCATATTTCATGATATTTCTGAAAGGTTATTTTATGAAAAAGATGAAGATGAACAGTAGGGAATTAGGTTCTACGAACTGATATTACCTATGAGATCAACGTGCTGGATGCTTTTAGCATCCAGATAAATCCAACAAAAATAGAAAGATCCACATAGAAATGAATTCATTTACAGAAAAATGTCTCCTATATGAAAATCCCTCACATTTTTCAAGCGGAAAGCGCGATATGTTATCCCTGCATTCTCAAGCCGCTTTAAAATATCATCCAACAATATTGAAATCATATTGAATTTATGAATGTCGTATCGAGACGTGGGAAGAGAATTTGAATAGTTGAATGTAATATTATCATCGCTGTTATTTGATCGCTGTGCTTTATTTAATTTTTGAATCAAGGAGAGCGTATGTTACAGTGATTATGAGTGTACGCAGATACAAATGAAATCTCGTACTATCAATAATCTAGAATTAGATCTTGGAATCATCCTCAAGTAGGTAGTTGCAAATTCTGACGTAAAATAATAGTCATAAGCTAGGACAGTAACTATCAGGTCAAAGAGGTCAAGACTATACAAGAAAATTGCAAACAGTGCAATAACCCAACCATACTGAATTACCTAATGAGTAAGCCCTTAGGACTAAGAAACTTGTGCTCATGGATAAAACTGTTTCGTTTCAAAAAGAGAACTGTGTCATTTAGACAGTTCAAGCCAGAGTCAATTTTTATAACCCTCTAACACTAAAGTCCGTTTATGGACCCAAATTGGGCTCTAATTCGCCATTATAACAACAAACAAATAATCTGCCTAGCCTTTTCCCGACTGTTGTGGGATGGGCTTCCAGTTTAACCGAATGCAGCTAAATACCAGTATATCTGACCTCCACAACACAGTTACTGTGTAACACGGTATCCCTTAGTAAGACTGGTTGTCAGGCTTTTGAGCTTCTGACTACCCGTAATGACTGTCAAAGATCTACGAATGACCAACCTTACCTTAGTTTTATTCGCCATTATTCGGCCAGAAAAACGACCCTTAAACACCCTTGAACAACGTACCAACAATGGTTTATCAACATCACTGCGCTCAAACAAAACGAAGACTATCTTATCACGAGCAGAACACGAACAAAAAGTGAAAACAGACCACTATTACATAAGTACATAGCATACCAAATGTTTAATTAATAATTTTCCTGTTTAATGTTTTAATACATAACTATAATAAACAAGGTCAGTGAGGTTTTTGCTCCAACATTTTGAGGTAACTGTATTAATTGGGTTTTTGCACGTATCCGTCTGTGTGGGTTATTGTTAAACAATTATAAGTTAATCGATCTTGCTGTTGATACGGTTGATACCTGAAAAGTTTTGAGCCTAAGTACCTTCAAGTGACATTATTGTCCTGCTCTGCATATTACTAATCTCGCCACAAAATAATAGGTCCGTTTTGACATGAGGGTATCCCTCTTTGTCCCGCTATGTTTGTCTCTCTTTGGCATATGAAACGTTATGGGCTGTCAAAACGGACCTATTATTTTGTGGCGAGTTTAATTTGCGAATACGCTCTTTAGTATAAATACAGAGTTTCATACCATTAGCATCAATACGCTTTTAGTAATTAATCCGTAAACATCATCATGCCTCAATCACCCGCGCGGCCCATCCCTAGGTTCAATACTTTTCAGCCCTCCAGCCCCCATGTGTGTTGTTCCAGATCCAAAACTTTCATGCTGGCCAAGGTTAGCACCATCTGTACACACGCGGTCGCGTGCTCATTAACACGATAAACTTCTTTTCTCCGTAATCCCGCCAGTAAAGCGGGATCCCGCTCAATTTTTGATCGGGATTAGTCCCGCATAATGCACGCGGGATCCCGGTATTGCAGTCCTATTCCCACCCTTTCATGCATTTTCATATATACGAATGGAATCATATTATAATCCACTCTTCTGTGCATTTTCATCCACTACAATGACAGCTCCATGATATTAACACACACCACAACGTACTGCGTCCTTCTTACGTCACGTCCGGTCTATGATGGCCGCTACACACCACACTGTCATTACGATGATTGACGAGAGCGTCCATCGTCAAGTGCATCGTGCGTTATATATGGCTTTTTATTCTTGTATTAGATGCAAATACATAGTATGATTGAACAATTGGATAACGGAATGTGTTCCATCCTTTAGGCCCATCATCTACGACGCTACTCAAAAGAACATGTTACCAACTCTAATCATCAATGTATACAATATACAATAGAACTAATGGCAATTGATCAATTGCGATTGATCGTTTCGGGGACCCCTAAGTCGCGTTGTGCACGGACCCGCTATGTAGTCCTGATGGACAAATTATTATTACTATTAGCCAGTAATTCTATCATCACGATCATTTCAGCCGAAAGACGTCCCCTGCCCAAGCACCGACCGGTTCTGTGCTTCCCGCATCCAGCGGATTCCTGCGGCCTTCAGAAGGTCATTCTATCACTGCTAGGGAACACATTCACATAGACAGAAGAAATGACAATGACGATTTCAGACCTTAGTTCAGGACTCACAGTTTCCCACCGTACTAGTGCAGTGCCTGAAATCACCATAGCGATTGAAAATGTCACAGTTTTTGCATTTATCTGTACCCTTGTTATGTTTTGTGTTTGGTCTGTAAAGCACCGAGGATGTTATCTATGGTCTAGTGTAAGTATCGTGTTCCAAATAATCTAGACAAATTACAGGTGCTTATTTCCCAGCCATTGAGAGATAAGATACTTTATCGTCAGATAACATTTGAGTGAAACTTGGACCTATTCATGTTATTGATAGCAGAACTATGATCGTAAAAATGGTTTTATGACTAATAAATTAATCGAAGTATAATCTGAATAACGTAGTCTTGCTAATATTACTAAAGCTGAAGAAGATAGCGACATGTCTAAACATGACAGAGATAGAAGACTATGTATATTAAAAGATGCGGGAGCTTAAACTGGATATGGCACATAATTGATTGGAATAGCATAAATCAAGATAAGCCTATAGGAAGCAGTGGGTGACTTTAGGTGACGTTATTATTTTATGAGGCGATCTCGAACTTCTGAAGTAAACTCTTTCACGAAGAGCTAACCTCTATTCCATCATTTAATCCAGCTTAACACACTCAAACACAAACGACGCGACCGATCAATCCTTGTACTGGATGTCCTACACGACAAATACTTAAAGTCCATCCTGCATATTACTCGCATTACTCAATAAGTTATTCTGAGCGTAAAAAATAAACTGGAACGAGTAACACAACCTAGCGATCAGGTCCTTAGGCTCACAACTTGTTGCATACACTTTTATTTTGTACCAAAGTTTGATGACCCGGAAAATCGTAAGAGTATTACGTATAATACTTACATACATATGTGTTTACAATTATGTGTTTCGTAAGTATGAAGGCCATTACGCGTAGGTGGTTTATTTATCTTTTTGTAGATGAGCCCTTTTATGATGAAAAATATCAGGTGGATGCTCGGAACAGAAAATCCGTGGGATGTAAACAATTTTGGGATATTACTCCATTGTAAACTGGATCTTGATTGGGAATTGGGAGGCATTTGCTCTTTGACCTTTGCAGTGGAATGTTAGGACCGAATTGTAATGAGAATGGAACAGTGCTAATTCATTCGTGAAAATCTGTAATTTTGTGTTGAAATGTTAAAGTTGTTCTACGGGCATTGATACCACTTTTTAGCCTTCTACGGTTGCTTTTTACCGCTCTCTACATACCTCTTGCTTGAAACATCTGGTCGATTGGCCAGAAAATTGAAAAATTTACAAAAAAAACCGGTTATGTCACACAAAGCTACAATTGTAACGCAGATACGAGTAACAGATATGAAAAAAATAATAACACTTCGAAATATCCGCGATCGGATTGGCGTCGTTAGCCAAATGTCAAGGTTGTTCATATATTTAAATCGCACTATTTTTGGACTAGCCATTTTGCATATACTTATTATTTATTGTCACACTGATATTGATACCTAATGCATTCATTAAATGATATTGGAAGATATAAATGAAATAACAAAGGATATTTATGATGATGATGTTGGTTGATTCATGAGATAGGTTAAGGAATCCTTCTGTGCTACACATACAACATACGAGGATTACGTAGTCCATTCGCAATCGTATTTCCTTATGGGGTTGTTCAACTGCAGTCTAATCCTGGAAGTCACCGCAAGGTTAAATTTGCAGCCATTATAAAGAAATGACCTTTCTAAGGAAACGCAAAAAGGCGATATTCATTTGAAACATTTTACTCAGGTAAAAAGAATTGGAGAGTGCGAGATGGGTCAATAACATCAAGCTTATCGGGAAAACCCGGACAGGGAGGCCGAAAACAGGAAAGAATGGCGAAACCTTTCAGATTTACGTTGTGAGACAAAAAACTGTGGATGATGTCAACAATGCTGACACGACAATCTTATTAGTGACAGAACTCCAAACCGAAAATTCTAAAGCACATACTCGTAGCCGCGTATGGAAACAATTTCAAAACGTATAACTACACAGTATAATTTACCAAGCAACGAACGATTGCTACAATTTCTTCGGCGTACCTTTCCCTTGCCTATCAATCGCTAGTACCTTACCTACCTGCACCTACTTCGCAACGCGGCAGAGACTGGAACATCTGGATTCTAGCCAAGCACGTTGGCACACTGTTCAGCTACGTACGAGTAGTTATTATGTTAATATTTTTGTTTCAATTCGATTTGCATTGAGGTAGGTAGTGCTCAGTGACGTTAGTTATAAATTTTTAATTGCTTAGTTTGTTTAGGTTTTGTTCCTTTTTTACTGTAGCTTCAAAAATTTACGGAACAGAATTTGCTGTCTTTTATGTTTATGACAACATCATCATCATAGTCCACAGCGTTTTCGTCCTACTGCAGGGCAAAAGCCAGGACTATTTCTGCCAATTTGGGATGTTTTGTGATTATATCAACGACCCATTTATCAAGAAGTCTTTCTACATTATGAACCATCTTTAAGTATTCTTTAGAAACCAAGGTATCTTTTTGCTAACGGTCTACAAAATATCCTTGCGTGTTTGTGTCTTTGTGTACTCGAGACCATGTAATACCTTTATTTATAAATTAAGGTGTTTATCACAATCTCTTACCAAATAGTGTGGCTATTACACAAATGAGACGTGTCACGCAGCAGAACTGCGCCAGCTGCCAGGAATATACAGAAAGTGAATGTGAACGCGAATTGTCTTTGTTTGTTAATAGTTGCTGAAAGGAACAATAATATTGATGTCGTAACTCGTAAGTGTCGAACTTTAAAAAGGTCAGGGCTCTTTCCTTAAAAGTTAAGATGTACAGACGCCAGCAGGTCAACCTACCCGAAACTGTCAGATTTTCCCAATCAACTTTGAACCTAATGCTTTAGCAATAAAGTCGAAAATCTATTAAAGAAATCTGACAGATTGTAGTAGCTTGATGTGCTGGCGTCTGTACATGGTGCCGTTTAATTGTCTGTGGCATACTTTAAACAATAAAAATTGCACCGTCTAATGTTCTAAACAGAGACAAATATTTTTAATTTTATTCTATGCCACGGGCAAGAAACTGGCATCGTGTAAATGGGGCTTTATAAAGAAAAGATGGAAATTACGTTATAATACACATAGTAGAGCCTTCCCTACTATAACATAACAACCATCTTTCTTTACTGCTCGATTTTTGCACAGAACAGATGAAAGAGGATTTTTGTGACCAATTTTGTACGGAATAAATTTTATTTCTAGTACTTGTCTAATATTCAATAACCATGAATATGAAAGTCAGTCGCCCCACACATGGGGGATCCCTAAGTTACAGCATGTCAACGTTGTAAAAAAAAAACTTATAAAAAAAGTAATTTTATACCACGTCAAAACATTATGGGACGATTTTTGGGATCATCTTCAACCCAAAAAAAAATAGTCAGCTGCATGGAAGCGGAAAGAACGCGGCAGGAAGTTAACTACATACATAATAATCCATGCACTACAATCCTTAAATCAGAATCAGAGTACCAGCGCTTCGGTATTTATTTAAATATTGCAGCTTTAGCTGAGATAGGAGCCTTCTTGGCCTCGCACAGGTTTTTTTTTTTTAATTTTTATATTTTGTTTTTTTTTAATGTTAATTTTGTTAGTTTCCTATGCTCTATTTTACTGTTTGTACTTCCTGTGCGTGTCCCAAATAAAATATTTTTCTATCTTTCTTTCTTTAAATATTTACTTTGCTTCTTCTATACGTTCATATATTATATGTATACGTATATACAAGTAACGACCAACGGTTTCTTTTTTATTTTTTTTATTTGAGATGGGTTTGCTCTTGACTCTAGTCTAGGTCAGAGGTGACAGAGACAAAGTCGACGATGTAGTGAGCTTACCCAGAAGAAGCCTGTTCACTCTAACTTTTTGGACAGAAGCCGTGGGCAATTATTTTACTGAGCATTTTTCCACACACTAGTCATTCTGTTTCCGATATTGTATTCCCAGAGTTTGATTGAATAACACCGGCCGCAGTAGACTGTGACGGGAACTAAAATGTAGCGTGAGAAAGGTAATGTACTAGGTATGTAGTGTGTGGCGAGACCCCGGTTATATAGAACTCGCTACATTATTGTCCTTCCCGGCATTTATGGGCGATCCAGCTTTGTCTATTACTTGAACGTTTTAATATAACCCTACAACTATATAGGGTGACTGGTAAATAGTGTATATATAGGATTGTGAAGTGCCGATACGCGGCGCGAGTCTTGGAGGCAATTACCTACATTTCGTACAATTATTTACATAAATTGTTTTCAGCCCCCTAAACCTTTACGAAATGAGACAATTTTGGTCTCATTACATTCAGTACACCTTAATCTAGGTATGTACGTTTTATTTTTTAGTAATTCAATTTAATTTAATTTAGACAAATAAAAACGCTCGAGGAAGTTTTTATGTCAAAAATATAGATATATAAATGCTAATAACTTATATTGTATGCAATATTTCTTTATAATAAAAGCTTCCGGACCTAGTTTTTCATTATACCTAGAACATTTCCAAAAACTATGAAAATTAGAATATGTTTACGGCGAGAAAAACGTTATGGTTTTTTGTATGAAAATTTACAACTTCACAATCCTCTTAATCGCATGGTTGTACTCATGATAACAAACAACTTTTACTATGGGACCAAACATGAAATCGTCAAAAAAAAAAATCAGCTGCGTCCTACATTGTGACGAACATGAATGTATGGGACAGCTGATTTTTTTTCGCGAATTCAGGTTTGGTCCTATTTATTTATTTATAAAGTTATTTATAATAAAAGTTGTTTGTTATCATGGGTACAATCATGTGTTTAAGTATCGGTCACTTATTACCAGTCACCCTGTATATAAAACGTTACGAGATAGAAATACGTAAAATTGTGACATATATTATACAAATATCAAATTTAAACGCAAGTAGTCTAAGTTGATTTTTGGCTGAAAAAACTATCGAAAACGTCCTAAAATAATTTTAGTTGCAATGGAAACTGAACCATACACAATTAAGTTAAAGATTTTTAATCCCAAATCATAAAATTTATTTCTTTTCGATGGCTTTAGTACACTTTTTTAGTATACGCAAGACAGGCTGGTTTAGCATGAAGCCGCAAAGAATGTCAATCATTCCTTGCATATACAGGGTTATTGGTAAAACACCAGCAACCTCTTAAGGGGTTATTGTACTCATCATTATGAACAACTTTTACTATGGGACTAACCTGAAATCGCGAATAAAAAATCAGCTGTTCAGTACATTTATATTCGCATAATTCGTCAAAATGTACTGAACAGCTGATTTTTTTTGCGATTTCAGGGTTGGTTCCATAGTATTATTATTATTATTATTTGACTTAATTATTCTTTTATACATGTTTTGACATTCACGATTAATTTTTCATCTTTATGTTTTTATATGGTTTTTGTAATATTATGGATTTTTATTATCTGCAATAAATAAATTGAATTGAATAGTAAAAGTTGTTCATAATAATGAGTACAATGACCCCTTAAGAGGTTGCTGGTGTTTTACAAATAACCCTGTATATCTTCTGAGGCAACGTTTTTGCATTGACATAGTGTCCTATGTTTCCACTCTCTTACTGAATGCACACAATATTCCTCATCAAAGCGGCTCGATCACGAACTGTCCAATATAAAGCAGACGTCGTGATTCACACTCCTGTTCCATACACTTTATTACTGCACAAATCTATTCCTAATTCCAATAAGCGTTAAATCCCTTACACCTACCAACTGAAATTCAACCGTAACTTTAGAAGGACAAGGTTTAATCTCCAGTGAAGGTGTTCAACAAAGGTTTGGTTTTATTTTTCAATGAAATATAATAAAAGGTTGGTTGTTGTGTATCACAAAAGAGGATTGAAATGATCACCCAGTTATCGGGGACCGCAGCGTGGATGATAATTGGAAGTCTCTTTGCGAAATAATCGTGTGGTGTATTGTTGACAAAGGTTCTCTCTTTGTGTAAAATGGGAACGTTATTACGAGTTTATTTTAGGAGCATTATGGACGATTCCTGAATTGAAGAAGCAAAGGGTTTCTGAAATGATTCAATATATCCAATGTGAACACACGTCGCGGAGCGGGAAACGCTAGCATCGGCAGTTTTGAGTCGGCGAGCTCCACTGCGTCACCCGCTGCTGATATTGCACGCGTTGCAACTTGCGCCGCCGCCGTCGCTGACTCGTTGCCGGTCGAGGTAGTGACTCGTGTAGGTTCGTTGACCCCTAAACGTGCCTACGCTACTATCGTCGCCACACACAAACCTGTGTCTCAGGCCAAGAAGGGGGATAAGGAGAGCTGCTGTGAACATGCCGACAGGGGTTCGAAACAGCAAGGCCCGACTGCGGGCTCGTGTGACATGGATGGCTTCGTGAAGGTGGAGAGGAAGAAGGGGAAGAAGCCTCCTAGTCGGAACCAGTGCGGGACCGCGCTGGCAGGACCCAATATGCTGCGTCCGGCAATACCTACGACGCAGCTCTATGTTTCTCGGCTACATCACCACCACGAAGGTTGAGGAGATCGTGGAGTATGTTCGAGCGAAGACCAACTGGATCTTAAGGGTCGAGAAGTTGGCGTCGCGCCACAACACGAATTTCGAGTCGTTCGTGGTGCGAGTTCCGACTCAGTTTATCGAGACCGATCTTAAGGAAGAGTTTTGGCCGAAGGGTGTCGTGTATCGGCGATTCCGCGGAAGGCTACGCGACACCACGCAGCGGAATACGACGCCGTCCCTTCGTGTACAATAATGTTTTTATAAATATGTATGATAGTCTGCAAGGTATATATGTTATGGGTCTTTGTTACCCGAAATAAATGATTTATTATTATTATTATATCCTTTTTGGATTTTTCAAGTTTATTCGTCTCACAACTCTGTTAAGCGTTCGCAGTTCCATCTCAAAAATCTGCCTAGCCTTTTCTTTTCCCAAATATTGGTTGGGGTCGGTTTCCAGTCTAAACGGCTGCAGCTGAATAGTAGTATTTCACATGGTGCGACTTCCTATCTGACCTCCACAACCCAGTTACTGGGTAATACGATACTCCTTGGTAAGACTGGTTGTCTGATCAAACCGAACGCCTGTCAAAGATCCACGAATGACAGCCGGAACCAACGGCGAGGCACGGAGGAGTCTCGGTATGTAAAGATGGTAACCCATCCACAGACCAACCCCGGCAAGCGTAGCTTAACCCGATCCATGCGACTGTTACATAGCCGCGAGCTCCGTTCGTAGTTCCATCTCAAAGTTTTCAAATGTTTCTCTACAGAGGAAAATTGTAAAAGAGCTATAAAAGCAGCCATTTGCTAACTCGTCGGTTACAGCAACGAATTACTTTAATATACGAGTAGCAACTTGTAAAACTAGGAACCTAGTTTTACAAGTTGCAACTTAGTTTTATCCTACAATGTGCAAACATTGTTTCACGTCCTGAAGAAGACGGCTGACTCTAGCTTCTTGAAGAATCCATACTAATATTCATACTTCTATACATACCTATTATAAAAAGTCGCTTCTCGTGTCTGTATGTGCGGTCGCGTTGTTCTTCTAAACTCCGCAACAGACTTTGATGCGATTTTCACTATTATTCAGAGAACTGTTTCCGGAAAGTTTTGTATAAAAATGTCTATAAACATCAACATTAAACTGACATAATTATAATAAAGAAATCTTGATCTTTTGTCAAGTCGTAAAAGTCGTGCGAAGCAGGGCGACCCGGCCCTAGTTCACTTTGTCTGTCTGCCTGTCTGTCTGTTACCTTTCAGGCCTTAACGCCTGGACGGATTCCGATGAAATTATGAATACAGGTAGACCATGACCTAGATAAGCTGATAAGATACTTTTTTTCCGGTACTGTGTTTCCGTGGGGAAATTTACGACCTCTACCACAGATTAATACAGATAAAACACTCCGCAAAAACATTTATATAATAAAGCGACTCTTGCTACGACACAATAAAGTGCAATTCAGGTCGCGTAACGCTTATTACCTACAGCTATATTCACCTAAAAGTTGCCTCTCTTTCTATCGCGTAACTCTTATACCTTCTGACTCGTTAGGGTTGTCTTCTTTTACGACGCGGCGTGTGAGTGATTATCGAACTAACCGTGCGAGCTGGCCGGTGCGCGGCAGCCCTCACTGAATTGGCCCGACAAGTCGAGCCCGCCGCGTACTTGTAGCTTCATACCAAAACTGCGGAGTGTCCCATCTGTATTAATCTGTGCCTCTACGCGCAAAAACTAGTTTGATGTAACTTCTTGCATTTTCGACCAAAAACCGTATTAATCCAATCAAATAAGTTGTTTATTAAATAAATTGCTCATATATAATGACGGTATTCGTCGTGTTATTCTTCTGTTGGCTAGAGGTCGCCATGACGAGTGTTTGACCTTTGTGACTGTCAGACTGTATTGTTAGACTGGATACGCGATAACACTACATCAAGTTTTCATTTATATTTTTTTATATTGTGAGATAGGTATGATTTAGTGCGGATTTCACCAATGAAACGAATGTACTAAGTATAGATTATACAGAAATAGAAACTAAATCGAGCTGATGGACTGGATTTTTGTCTGATTAATATAATATGATGTATTTAATTTTAGTAAGTATATTTGGAATAAAGCGTTTGTTAAATCGATTTTTCGAGTTTGGAAAATCAATGTTCCTATCTTACTGGACATGGTGACAAATTGGTCAATGGCCGAGCTGATAGAAAAAAAAACAGGTCAGCCAAGGGGACTGCTGACAGAAGTGAAAGCTTAAACGTAAAACTATGCATAGCATGCCGCGGTGTAGCGGTGACGCGAACCCGTAACATTTCTCCCTACCAAAAATCGCTCAACGCGCCTAAAGAGGTTTCAGTTCAATAACGTTACAGCTGCCTATAAACACCTTGAAAAGCCCAGGGTTTTGCCGAATCTTTGCTAACTTTAGTAACAAAGTAAATAATGTCTCATGTGCTTGTAATATCATCAGCATCTTTACTTTTCAGTCTATTAGACAACAGTAAACAATAAACTTATTTTTCTTTATTTTCTTTTTTTTCAGTGCTACTTGCTGGTAGAAAATATCCTTAATAATTATGGATTAAAGTCAGCAGTAAATATTATTATAACTTTGACTTCGTGGTGGGGTACCTGTAGAGTTTACATTGCCGGAACAGGTCTAGAATGAGGAGCTAGACCAAGAGAGTTACAGAAACCCGCAGGGCAGCATATGGCAAGCTGTTGGGCAGTAGCGACCCCACAGAACCTATCTCCCGGGAGAAATCTTGTTCCTCATCCCTCATATTTGACGCGCAGGACACCCAGCGATCTTTTGGTGTATTTGACCAATAGATTACTCGCATACAGACTGGCAGTTGAAAATTGTGATTTTTATTCGTTCTATACGCCGAGCTAATCTACGGGCCAACATGTCGCACCGGATGGCGATGGCGCTCCCTCTCTATATCTACAATAATGACTCCCACATATCTTCATCATCCCTGATCGTAAGAGGGCATCGTCTAAATCTTCAGTCAATGCCCTTCTTAATTGCTCTCCGCAAAACCCTTAATAAGCCCAATGATTCGTACAAAGAACAGCGCAAAACATCGTGCCCCACAAATGGTCAAACGAAACAAAACATAATCCTATTAAGGGTTGTCCCCACGTGTGAGGTAGCTAGCTACGTATAGTAATCACGCCGGGATCCGCCTGGCGTTACCTCAAGGTCCACGGTGCTTGTGGGTTTTCATTGAAATAGCTGTCTTGGGTGGAAGATTTGAGCTTTTGAGGACCTGAAGATAAAAGTTTGTTAACTGGCCCTCACTTTAGAAGAAAGAGATAATTTTAGACAAGAATTTCAGCATCTACTATTGTAGAAGAATAGAGTATTGGGACAAGATAGAGTTATGAAGACGATCATATTACAGGAGTCAGTTTTTTTTTTATGTACAGGCCAGAGTAACACATACAAATACAAAAACAAAACACTTCATTTTTTGGGCTAATTGTCGTTGTTTCAATTGAGTGCTTTACAGTAATTCTTCTATTATTGCTTTGTACAGTAACAGTCAGAAGTCGACTAGCAATCTCACAAAACTATGGCATAGCGATATTAGTTGTACTTATGACCTTCTTCTATAATAACGTTTGACAATACTACACATTGGCAACTTTGGCAGCCCATATAGCGCAGGCGATAATGGTCATTGCGGTGTAAGTGAACTTCTAGACGTTGACTGTACATGTGTGAAAAATAATCATGGTAAGTGAAATAATAACTTGTAACTACTAGGCCCTTTGAGTTCTAGGGCAAAAACATTTATCAACTTCACCCAAAATAACCTATGGAAATTCTTCGATAGTCACTAAGATACCCAGAAAAAGAAACACTAAACACAACTAAATGACGTGAAATTAATAACCAGAATTTTTCATACACTACTGCTTTTCTTGGCCCAATTTGACCAGTACTTTCGAAATACCTAACTTTACGCGTAATATACAACGAACTGATAGGAAACCTACGCACGTTAGCTACTGATAGGGCATGAAAACCGCTCGATTGAAGAGTACTTAATACGTTTCGCCCTTGAACGATCCGCCAACGCAATATCGATTTTTACGTAGTACATAGATTCATTTGCAATAAGGCTTCACTGTCCACAATGTTTGTGTTACAACATCTAACTTATCTTACATTCACACTCATGGAAAAACCCACCTTACAGTTCAGGTACATGGTAGAATTTTGTATGGTAAAATGTCACTGTTAAAATGAATCAAGATAAAGCAATTACTAAGTTGTGACCGAGCAGTACATTAGTACTCTAACTTACGGCCTTGTGTAAGATTCCGATTCCTACGAGTAATTGATTGCAAGAAAGATATTTGTTGGTGAACTTTCCTTGATGAGGGGCATACGAGTATTTCTTCTGGAGAAAGAAAACGGGTCAGTGGTTCTAATATGTTAGGACCTACTTCACAGTACACTGAAGCTTTCAATACACGGAGGGCTGAATTTCAGGCCCTATTTAGATGTTACTTTAGATAAACAGTGTAAAGAGACATCTCAGGTCAACAAACCGTTTACTCAACGTGATAGTAGCTGAAAATAGCATGGATTTTTCGATCAGACTATCGATTTATATAGATTTGATCAGGCACCTAATAGTGAGAACTTCGACGGAGCTTACACAGGCAAAGAACCTGACGTTCTGACACTACTTGCTCTGTGGAAGTTTTGAATGAAATTCGATAAGGATTGATAACTGGACGAGGCTGGCAAAGGAGCGTGTGGATTAAAAACAAGAAAAGAGGTCTGTGTCCAGAAGGAAGGTCAATTCAGGCTGTAGATGATGATAATCAGAGTTGCCAGCTATCATAAACAATGACATTGTCACTACATTTAGCTAAAATAAGTGTTTGATGCTACGTAAAAAATCCAAGTAGGTATTTCAGATGTAGGGTTCCAATCCAATCTGGCCAGATGGTGTATAATTGACCCATCCCAACCACAGTACGAGTGTGGAACCCTCACACAGGATATGCCGCACCTTCTCTCCTGCCCGTGCGTCGTGCTCAACTACCTGAGGAGGCAAAGGACAAAACTGTCCAGGTCACTTACTTACTGCTCGGACAAAATTCCATGAGAAGAAGAAGGTTGCTGATGAAGTTGAGGGGCTTGTGGAATAAATAGTAATTGCCGCACGGGTCGATCGATCAGGTTAAGCTAAGCTTGCCGCGGTTGGTACCGTGGATGTGTGAACATCTTTATTTACCAATACTCCACCGTGCCTCAGAAAGCACGTTAAGCCGTTGGTACCGGCTGTTATACGTGGATTTTTGACAGTCGTTACAGGTCATCAGAAGCCCGAAAGTCTGACAACCAGTCTTACCAAGGGGTATCGTATTATCCAGTAACTGGGTTGTGGAGGTCAAAGAGGCAGCCGCTTCATGTAAAATACTGGTATTCAGCTGTACCCGATTAGATTGGAAGCCGACCCCAACATAGTTGGGAAAAGGCTAGGTAGATGAAGAAGAAGAAGAAGAAGATTGTTTACCGGAATTTTACCCGCGAGAGAGCGCTGTGTGTTGCCACTTTTCATCTTGAAGACAAAGTGACCAATCGGCGACAAGAAAACAGCGCTCCATAGGCAACTGAATGAATGCAACAAACACTTAGTGCCATCTACGCGGAACTAATTTGACAGTTTTATTCCCCATTCACATAGTAATGTCAGGTCCCAATAACACATTGTGCAGTACCTCACAAGGTACAGTAACAGTCAGAAGTCGACTAGCAATTTCACAAAACTATGGCATAGCAATATTAGTTGTACTTATGACCTTCTTCTATAAGAACGTTGGACAATACTACACATTGGCAACTTTGGCAGCCCGTATAGCGCAGGCGATAATGGTCATTGCGGTGTAAGTGGACTTCTAGACGTTGACTGTACATAAGTCTTAGTATGCGCGTGATCAGATTGCTGACACGTCGTTCACATTTCCCTTTACACGGATTCGTTCATCATTTACAATTTAAATGAGAAACTAAACAGATGCTTTAACTGGGAAAGGTACTCGAATCACCTAATTGACGTAATGAGAGGATGCAATTACCGCTTCTGAGATATCAGCATAATTAATTCACTGTCGGACTGCATAGAAAAGAAAGAGAAGCGCGATGACACAACGCTGGTAATTTATTGCGAAATATTTTTTTTTAATTTTTTATGTGTTCGGAAACACAGACGCAGGTAGTGAGTTCCACTCTTTTACTGTGCGCATTATAAAAGACATTTGGAAGCGCTTAGTGCGAATTGGTGGAATAGCAACCAGGTAGGCAAAATGAAGCAATTATCAATTTACAAAAAAAATCTATTGATTGGACTAAAAAAATAAAACACTATTACGTTATTATGTTGCTTGTAGAATAATCTGACAAATGGTTAAAATAAATTTTTAGAGGTGTCTTCGTGATTTTTTTTTCTATCGTATCAAATTAGTTTTATTATGTTTTTAATAATATATCCTGAAGAATTTCATATATTTTTCTGATTTTGTGTACTGCAGTAGATCATAAACTTTAAGGCATTATAAAACATGCATTTAGTTGCGTTTAGGTCCTAGTTTTTTCAGTAGATTTACATTGACGATGAGCAGTCTCATAGTTTTATGTGTTTTGTGTGTGCTCATTGTTTTCAGCAAAAAACTAGTCCGTGTACAGGAACGGGAGGCAGGTGCTCTTCAAAGATTGATTTATTGATTTGATTTCGTTGTATTTTTAATTCGTCTTTTTACAAGCAGTGTGTATATAGTAATAATAAATTTTATAAACACATCCTATACAATGGATTGAATGAGAACAAACGCGTGCTATGATTGGTCTCCGACGTTGGCGAGCCCTCGTTCATAGATAAAAAATGTGATGTCCCGGTGCGTCGATAGATGGCGTTAGAAGTCGCGCCAAAAGTCCGTCTAAAACCAGCCTTGAATCAGGTCTAGCAACAGTTCAATATCGTTGATCTGTCACCTCGTATGCTAGCTAACTACAAAATGACGTCAGTATAACGCTCTTTCATTGCCAACCCATAACAAAAACTTTAATTTGAATTGTCACCTTCAAAAACAAACATAATGAACAATATGACACAAAAACGTTGTTAAAAATCTAATGATGATCGTCGTTATAAACATGACTGATAGATACAACTGATTCATTAAGACTTTAAAGTATTAATAAGACCATGTGCATACTAATTATTAAAAAACCGGCCAAGTGCGTGTCGGACTACGCAAAATGAAGGGTTCCTCAGTTGGGATGAATCCCAAGAACAAACTTAACATTATAGTTGAAAAATATGTTATCCCATACATTACTACAAATGTAAGTTTAGTACCCACAATATTGAGAGATTTACCATGTTGTTTTAAGACCATAGGATTATTATAGGTTTTCCTGTAATCTATAGGCAAAGAACTATTTTCTGTATTTTTTTGTCAATTTTCGTATTATTTCTTAAATAACTTTAAAATTATAAAAAAATATATTTGAGTCCCTCATAAAAATACATATCAAATAAAAGGGCTTACTGCCCTTTTATTTGATATGTATTTTTATTATTTATTTTCTGTATTTCATATGTCACACGGTAACAGTTTGCAAAACTTTTTTTTTCTAATTTGCCCCCAAAATTGACCTCCGTACTCAAAATTCATTTATTTGCGTTACACGTCCGTGTTTGGGTCACAGAAATACATAGGTGTACCAAATTTCAACTTAAGCGGTCCCTTAGATTCGGAACAAATTGGCTGTGACAGACGGACAGACAGACCGACACACGTGTGATCCTATAAGGGTTCCGTTTTACCTTTTGAGGTACGGAACCCTAAAAAATATAAATATGAACTGTCGCTCCAGAGTTCAAGATTTTTATAATATACCAGCATTTAAGATTGTTCTAAAAAACTTTCAACGCTTATATGCCACCAGCGACCTGCCCCTACTTCACACGGGTGCGATCTACTGATGTAGACACATCAAGATTTCTGAGCTAGATGTAAATTAAATTTTAATGTATCATACACATAAACCATTCGGAATAAATTTCCTAAATAATAATGAAATCTCCATTAAAATCGATTGCGTGGTTTGAAAGAACTAAGCAGAAAAACAGATACATGAAAAGCTACTTTGAAACTAAAATGGATTAGCCACACAAGGAATTTCTCCTGTGTCTTTAGGTTTATAGACACATCTCATATAGATAAAATAATTTAAGTTCAGACCCGAAACAATATATGAAGTCATGAGCACATTTCAACCTTGTCTTTGACACATTTGATGTTACCGCAGACCTATTTGATCATGATGACCTATTTGATGTTACCGCAGCTTAGCAGTTGATAGATAAAAGTGTTGGCATAGATATTATGGAGTATTCCCATTTGAGCACCTATTTTTAGACCACCTATGCATTTTGCACCAAAAGTATTCTCAAATGGGAATACCTTAGGTGCAAAATGCTTAGGTGCTCTAAAAATAGGTGCTCAAACGGGAATACTTCGATACAATCGATATGACGCGCCGCTACTTCGCACGGTTTTTACGACTTGAAAAACATGAAGATTTCTTTATTAATACCTATCTAAGCTTCTTTCCACTATTTCTTTGCCTATCCAAGGATGCATATCTGGTACGACTCAAATAATCCTTCCTTATCCTAAGGTCACGTCTTCCCTACCATTACTGCGATCACCGGTCTACCCCTTGATACGCAATGGCCTCTGTACCCTCATGAAACATGCGGTTCCAGGGGCTAGTGTGAATTTTTGGTTTCATACGAGCTATCGAGTCTGGTCAAACCACGGTGGTGTCGGTGCATTTCATTCATCAATTAATTAATTAATTCAATAAACTTACTGGAGGAGGTCGTAGCTAAGTAACAACAGCCGCACGGGTCGATCCATCAGGTTAAGCTACGCTTGCCAGGGTTGGTGCGTAGATGGGTGACCATCTTTTCATACCTACTCCTCCGTGCCTCGGAAAGCACGTAAAGCCGTTGGTCTCGGCTGTCATTCGTAGATCTTTGGCAGTCGTTACGGGTCGTCAGAAGCCCGAAAGTGTGACAACCAGTCTTACCAAGAGGTATCGTATTACCCAGTAACTGGGTTGTGGAGGTCAGATAGGCAGTCGCTCCATCTAAAATACTGGTATTCAGCTGCATCCGGTTAGACTAGAAGCCGACCCCAACATAGTTGGAAAAAGGCTAGGCAGATTGATTGAAACCTACTGGAATAAATTCTCTAAATTATGTTGGAAACTGCATCAAAATCTGTAGCACATTTTAGAAGAACGATGCGGTCACACAGACAGACTCGAAAAGCAACTTTAATTTATAATATGTAGTGAAGTAACAAAGACTCATTATGTAAGTAACAACATTTATTAAGCTCTATGTACAGCTTGTATCATTCATACTCCAAAATCAATACTCATTCATCTTAAGAACTACGTGTTACTGCTTACGAAAAAAAAAAAAAAACTATATTCTGTATCAGAATTTAAAACAATAAAGCTGAGGACAAACAAACGTAATTTTTTGAGCTGTGAGTCGCGGAATTTACGCTGCATTCGGTTTCATACTAAAGGGCTTTGTCGTTTGGCTAAGTCGTCTTCGTCACTGGTAGTTGTGTGTGACAGACTTTTTCTAATGCTCGATGTGTCATATTAGGTACTACTTGTTTCATGTGTTTTTCAATCCATGGGCAATATTTACGGCCGGTAGCTGTACCATCCACTTTAAGGCCTAGGGCAGCAGTGATGGAGCAGTGGTGATGACCCCGACTTAAGAGTTGTAGGTCGTGTGTTCGAACCTAGGCAGGTGGCTTACATTGAGTAATTTATTTCATCACTGCTGTTTACAAAGCGGTGAAGGAAAACATCGTGAGGAAACCTAGAACGAAAAATTCGAAGATATCGACCAACCCGCACTGGGCTCGCGTGGTAGATCACGGCCCACACTCACTCACAGAAAGGAGGCCTGTGTGTAGAACGTTATAGACTGATTATATGGGTAGGGCCTTGCCTCGTAGTCTACTCACCCGACGCTAACACAACATTTTGTCGTCGACTTTTCTCGCACCGAAACAAGACATGACTATTGATAAATGATAAATGATTTTATTTCTGTATGTAGGTTTGTACAAAAATAAAAAACCAGCCAAGACGAGTCGAACTCACGCACCGAGGGATACGTACTATCAAAAAAGTGTCTTATTTAGAGACATCGTTTTATTTTTCCTATAATCTTTACATAAACTGCTATCACACAGAATAATTTCAGATTTTTTTACGCAAACTTCGGGGATAAAGGTATTTTTTTTACATTCAGCCTAATAAAGAAAAAATGTTTGAAAATTTACAAACTGCGCTCTTTCATATGCACCGCACATGCCCTAGTAGTGCCACTTCGAATTTTGAAGGCCCCCTTTCAGTCCCTGTTGCAATATATATATGTATATATAAATATTTCTTTCTTATTTGCAAAATAGTTGGGCAAAAGTCATCTATAACTATTCCAAAATTCATTTCCTTTTTAAGATTTTGTTACGGAACTCTAAAAAGCAAAAGCAATGTCAGAATTTGAATTGGCTGCCATTTGGTTATAAATTAAAAAAAAAACTGGGCTCTGTGTTCACGGAAATATTACTTAAAAGTGTATAATTGATGACATTAAAATATTATATCGGCCAAATCAGCATCTCCTGAATTGATGCACATTTGTGCTCGTGTTACGACATTTTGAATTAATCTGGCTCCAATAAGGTTTGTGCTTTGTGATGGTAAACGCGATATTTAAAAAAAAAAAACCAAAGCAATAACGCGCCCGCTACCCGTATATCGTATCTTAAATTAGGCTAACAATGAGAATCAGCAGCCTTTTTGAACGTCAAAATTACATACTCGTAAGACCCCCGGTCGCAACTCGAACAATTTTACAATGTATTTTGCGCAATGATTTTTATTTATTCAACATCCAAAATCATTTTTCATCGTCTCATAGTCTATTCCACAAGTTAGTCAATAACTGAACTTTAAACATCTTTTCAATCTAAATACCTTTCAAATGACGTAACCACGACCTTTACCTACCATACAAGTAGAACTTCAAAATCGATATAGTAACAAATTGACACAGAAACGATAATATCAACTGCAACCATTCGCTTTAAATTACGAAATAGAAAAAAAAATGACGAGTAGCCAAAGAGATTGTTATAAAGAAAAAAGATTCTAAGGCTGCGAGTACATTGTTGAATGTCGAAAGTCGGTGGCCGACTACATCGAATAAATTAAAGAGAGATTGTGACGATTACACCCGCATAGTTTTTGCAATAACAATTTATCGATTTACTATTATCGTGGAATTAGCAAGCATAGCAACTGAAGAAATTGAAGTTAAATAAAATACTAATAAATTCGGAGTCGGTTTGGGTGCGAAAGAACAACAATGTAAGATGTTTCAATTATTAATATTAATTTTATCTCACAAAAATTGGAACAGTCAGTTTTAAGGAAAACGAAATGACAATAATATTTGACGTGAAAAGTATTGATAACAGAAATTCAGTATTTAAAAAGAAGATAAAAAGAAGTTTTTTTTTTTTTGTTTTAGATGAAGAATTTTAGTGATGGTATTTAACCGTATTCAGAAAGATTCTGGTTTATTTTTTAAGTTTATCTAACATAGAATAGAGAATAGCCTTTTCCTTTCTCGTAATCTTTCGTCGATATTCGGCTAACTTCGTTGTACACTCAGCCGTATGATGCATCGCGATTGCCCGCCGTTGCATAAGCAACATTCTCCGTTGTTACATCTCAATTGCTTAACAACCAGTGAATTATATATGCAAATTACCTATATTTTTAAATTACGTCAATTGATTAAAAATTATTTCGAGCCTTATCGGTGTTATTATTGCTAATGTTCTTATGGTTCCTGATAATCATGTCGGTATTAAGAAAAATAATAGATGTATTAGGCATTGTACAAAAATTATAACTAACTCTTTAAAAATAAAGTACTTACTAAAACAACGAGCAAGTGAAGTTCGCTTTTCACTATATAATAATATAAATATTAAATATAATATATATTGTATCCCATAGTGAAAACCGGGCTTAAGTAGTTTTCAAACAAGTACATAATATATGAGCAAGACAAGCCTCTTTGAGATTGAATTGAAATACCTATTTAAGATCTTTTTTTATTTTCTATCAACAAAAAATATTTTTAGAGTCACGTATGCATGGACCGATTACAATAATAATCTGCACCATTTGTGAATATTACTTGTGTGAAAAATGATATACTACCTAACTCACTCGTAACTATTTTTTTTTTCGTACAATTATTTATTTCTTGGCTTATTCGGGATTTCAAATACTACCACTCAAATTACCTATAAGTTTTTTAGGGTTCCATACCACTAAAGAAAAAAAAACGAAACCCTTACATGATCACTTCATTGTCCGTCTGTCTGTCTTTCTGTCAGTCTGTCAAGAGTTCAAGTCCCTTTTTGTGAAAAACACATAGAGGTATCAAGTTGAAATTAATATCAAACACGTCGGTCTACTGTCCCTTAATAAGCTCTAATAAAATCAAGTTTCTATATCAACGCAATAAAAAATACGGCCATTTGCGACATATTTTGATACTCGAAAAATAAATCAAAACCTATAAGGTACTAGTAGGCAAGGTCTCGCAGCACAAGTAAAGGAAAAAATTGATATCACATAAAATAATGGTTTAGCGATTACCTACTAATTTACATTAGCAGTTGAAGTTTTTCAACTACAATGTTAAGTTTGTTCTGGGATAAATTTATCCCAACTACGGAACCCTTTATCGTGAGTAGTCCGACACGCACTTGGTCGGTTTTTTATATCAACTCTCATTAAGATTTTCTTTATTCATCATTATCCTCATTTCCCATTCTCAAGTTGTTTTTACATACCATCTTCTTATTGCATATCTCTATCAGCAGTCATTTCAGCATTGAACCCCTTTTAACCACATCGTCTTTCACAAAATCCGTCCATCGTTTCCTTTGTCTTCCATACCATTTCTTTTTTTTTCAAGAGTGTATTTAATTTAATTTGTGATCTCCATGTGCTCACATCTCAATAAATACTTTTTCTTTCTCTTTCTTTCATTGCCAATCACCATTCTTAGTTTTATTTCGATTACAAAAGCCTATAGCACTAAATACATTATCCACCGTTGGTTCCTATTCTCTAAAGCTAAACCTCTCACTAGCATGATGAAAGGCCATCACGTAACGAAATGCCCTAGTTCGATGTTACATCTTAGCCAACGCCATTAGTTCAGTTTCTATGGCAATCCCATGAGTTAGCGTTACTAATGAAAGGTTTAGACTAAATAATGGTTTTGTATGGAGGTTGTCGTAAAGAGTATACCTACTATTGGAAATAAAACAAAGAGAGAAAAGTAAAATATTGAATTCACTTGTATTTCAATTAAATGAAAAACAACGTCGAGTTACACTCAACGAACTTATGCAAAAAAGTGTATTGCCACAACTCATAAATATTTTTAAAGTTCATTAATGTTGCACACATAAAAAACAAGAAAAGAAAAGAAAAATATTAAATTACATTCTAAATTATTATAAATCACTACAATTGATTACATTAATTTATAATATTACAGAATATTAAAATATAATATGTTCACATTGTATTGAACACCCACATACACATATTCTGTCGTTGTTGGACTGTTTGTTTGTCTTCCGAGACGATAAAACTTTCTCTGCTAGTCTAGGACACATTAATCAACCAAAGTATCCGAAGAAAAGTCCTTTTGGCATTTTTCAGTGTAGGTAGGCACTGATAAGAAACTGAGTTATTATTAGATGGCGTGGTTGGTTAAGATACCGCCTGCCATGCCGCTGGTCGTGGGTTCGATTCCCATCCAGGACAAACATTTGTGTGCATTAACATGTCTGTTTGTCCTGAGTCTGTGTGTAATTATCTATATAAGTATGTATTTACAAAAAGAAAGTAGTGTATGTAGTTTATCAGTTATCTGGTTTCCATAGTACAAGCTCAGCTTAGTTTGGGGTCAGATGACCGTGTGTGAACAATGTCCCAGGATATTATTATTATTATTATTATTATTTTATCACATACTAGGCAATGCCTTCTCCGGCACACACACAATAACTTACCAAAGTTTCATTACAATCGGTCCAGCCATTTTCGAGTTTTTGCGAGACTAATACACGGCAATTGATTTTATACACAGGACAAGTTTTTAAGCAGTGCGCAAATTTTCACAAGGTGTTTTACCCATAAACATGAACAACTTTCACTATGGGACCAACCTGAAATCACGAAAAAAATCAGCTGTTTCATACATTTTGGTCGAGTAGGTACTGAACTATTATAATGAAACAGCTACTTTTTTTAGTTGGTCCCATAATGAAAATTGTTCATATTCACGGGTAGAACACCCTGTGAAAAATTGCGCACTGCTTAAAATTTTTTCCTGTATATAGATCGATATATAGATAGAAAGAACGAAATCAAGCTACGTATAAGCTCAAAGAGATAAAAACAAATAAGATCGTGTTAAAGTGCCAAAGGACCAACTAGAATAATAATAATAATAACGTCACTTGCAATGAGCACTATAATGACGCTGATTTTCAGTAGCGACCCACCAATACGAATGAAAGTCAAACTACAGTATGATTCAATAACAGACGTAAAAATTTGTGCATTTATAATAATAATAATTATGTTACAACAAGCATAATAACAAAAGTGAATCAACATCCACCTGTAGTTTAATGACATCATACCACAAAAAACTGGTTTCAAGACCGTGAGCAGACGCTCAATGCGAAACCAGAATATCTACATCTCGAGGATGCAGGAGATAATCTGTAGTGTTAAGCCCGATTTCTATTGTCTTACCGATCGTCATTAGTTCTTGCAAAGTAATTCCTTTAATTCACGACATGGTTTTACATTCAGAATGATTGACGATACTTTGACCTTAATATGCATAACATAACTCATGATAATGACAAGGACAGGCAGTATTTACAAAGCGTCTATTAAGACGCAGATATACGCCAACGGCCTTGAGTGGTTAGCTTGCGTGTTCTGTGCTGAGCTCACGCAACGCGTCGTACGTCCAGCCAGTAATAGGACTCACCCATCTTAAAGCGCTGTCCCAAATTAGACGCATTATTAGTTTATTATACATAAAACAAACGTTATTATATTAATACACATATACTAAAAAATATATACTTTAATTATTATTATAATAACTTTTTTTTTATAAAAATACGCTTGATAGTTTTTGAAAGACGCGTGATTCTCAGTTTTTTATCCGCGTTAGACATAACTTTACAAATTAAATAAGCTATGTAATATAAACATAATCTAAAATATACACATATTAAGTTAAGAAAATGCTCTAATTTAACATACATATATTATTCCAAATCATTAGCACTACTCGTTTAGACGTGATCTTCAGTTAAAAATCATCAAAAGTCGTTTATCGTCGCCTTAATGTCAAGTTTTTACGTGAAGAAGTATTAGTTGACTTAGGGCCGATTTTTCAATCGTCAGGTGAGTTTTAATGGAGGAATTAATATGGTGGTTTGACTTATTTTCTATACAAAGCTGTCAAAACGTCAATCATATTCCTCAGATAGTCTTATCTGACGATTGAAAAATCGGCCCTTAACCTACGTCAAGCTGTATTTATATATATAAGAATACAACAAACTGTCTCGAATTGTTTTGGGTAATATTTTTGACACACAACTTGATATTACATGAGCCAACTTTGATGTAACTTTCACTGTTCAAAATGACGCTACATCATTATCAACGTCAGAATGTGAGAACGATGACTATATACGTACAGGCACAAAGTAAAGACCATTGTAACGTTATGTCCAAGATCATTCAAATAATTACTAGTACCTGGTCGACAGAGCTCTGCTCGGGTGAAAATAGAGGGCACTATTTTTTTCCCCCCATAAAGGAGACCTAGCTAGATCGATTTTTATTATTTCATCGAAATCGTTAGAACCATTTTCGAGAATGTGATTTCGGTAGTTTAGACTAGAAATAAATTTAACAAGGACAGAAATAAAACTATTGATACCGTTATAGGAGATGTTGCTCTCCGACCGGTCAACTGGAGCAGAGCGATAATAATACGTATAGTGGCAGATCATCAAAACTAAATAAGTAATGGGATTACCTTTACTCAAAACTGGCGTACGTGTATGACCAGATGCATGAACGTAAACGAAGCAAAAGGAGTATGTAAGGATCGTAGCAGGTGGCGTTCTGTAGTTTCTGTTGAAAAAGGCCCATGTCTATGCTCGTACACTACGGCTGAAATGTATTGGCGAGTCCGAACTTCGCGCAGAAGGCTGCGTATGCGTAGTAACATTTTTAAGGAATCAAATGGTGGCATGACGCGAGTGTGAGAGCGACAACATGCGCTAAAGTTCGTAGTGTCTATGTTCAGACTCGTCGAGATATTTCGGCTGTAGTGTATATGTTACGGCTAAATTATATTATTTTACTTTATTGTGAATGTGAAGACTATGTAGGTCATTGCTTTTTTTTTTTTTTTTGTTTGTTTTATTTTTTCTCTCAGTTATTTTTAATCATGGTCTGGCAGTTTGAGTAATCTATGCGGCCTACCCCAATGTCCTTTCTTTGGTATTGTTCGTCGAATCGTTGAGCTCCTTAAGTTCTGAGTTGATCTGCGCGATTACTGACAAATGCGTGCACTGACTGGACAGGTCCTCTCAATCTGTGTGGTTCTTTCCTCAAAAGACCATTTCAGACACCAATCTACATGGTCTGGACTTTATAAGAGACTGTGACCTCTGAGTTTGTTTCGGCCTTTCTTCTCAGAGTAGTCAGATAGGAAACGCCGACCTCATCAAGTTTTAAAAAAAAAAAATATTGACTTGTAAAAGTGTTTGTACAAACCTACTTACAGAAATAAAAATCATTTATCATTTATCATAAAACCCGAAGTGCGGCTACACCTAGTTTTAGTCGGTTAGAACTAGGCGTAGGTACCGATTGCATTCGGACCCTGGCACTCGCCGGCCGCTCCCGCACGGCCGCGGCACCGCTCGCTTCGCTCGCTCGGCTCGTGCATTGTGTGGTCACAGTTCTAACCTAACCTAACCTACCTTTCAGCCTACATCTAAGTTTAACTAACTGCAACGGTTACCTACATCTATGTAGTTCTAGCCGGCTAAAACTAAGTGTAGCCGCAACATATATAGGGTTATTGGTAAAACACCAGCAACCTCTTAAGGGTTCATTGTACTCATCATTATGAACAACTTTTACTATGGGACCAAACCTGAAATCGCGAAAAAAAAATCAGCTGTTCAGTACATTTTGATGAATTATGCGAACATAAATGTGCTGAAGAGCTGATTTTTTTCGCGATTTCAGGTTTGGTCTCATAGTAAAAGTTGTTCATAATGATGAGTACAATGACCCCTTAAGAGGTTGTTGGTGTTTTACCAATAACCCTGTATATTTGCAGGCAGGTACTATCGACAAAACGGACGCCTTTACACCTCAAAGTTGATTTTTGTGTACACTGATTCATTGAAAGAATCCTGCCCCTATGGTCTTTTGTTTTACTTTGTAATAAGAGTTGCAGCTTGCAAGCAACATTGTTTCAAAATTGGAAAGGCGTAGCTTTTGTCGATTGTACCTCTACAGGACAGTGAAATATAAAATAAAAGAGAGATAGCCTCTCACAGAGCATGAAATGAAGCTCATAATGACGATATGTCAAAACTATTGTTAACCCGTGAAAATGTTAAACCCACTTTTTCCTCAAACAAATTCAATTGAACCAATCTAAAAGCACAAAATGAAGCGGCAACAAAAGCTAAGAATGTTACGTAATAATAATATAATCCATCTCGACACAGCACACAGCGTTAAGAGAAAGGTACCGATCCAACTCAGCTAAACACACGTTTTGTAACTAAGTTAGTCTTATATAACTGTTTCATGTTATGTTCTCTACACTGTGTGCTGTTGACAGAAGTTTTAAAGAATGAAGACTGGAATTGTTTTTGGACGGATTTATAAATCACTATCACCTTATCGTTCGCGTGAAATTTCTTGTACCCCCGAACCCGTCGCATCGCATTGCCTGCCCGTGACCGCTATATGACTTCGTTTTCACTTCGCGTTCTTTTCTTTTTTATTTTTGCTCGGCTCCTAAAGGTCACAGCGTGATGTTAAATAGCCTTATAACCTTTCTCAAGAATTGCGCTATTAGATGCAAAAAGAATATTTCAAATCCAACTGGTAGTTCCAGAGATTAGCGCGTTCTAATCTCTAAGCCGCAAACTAAGCAACTACTAACCTAACTGCCTGTATGTTGGTAGCCCTGATTACAGTAACGATGACTTAAGGGTTCTATTTGAAACTTCAGTCAGAAATAGTCGACAGTTATAGAACCTATCAAGCGATAGATTCTAATGTCATAAAGAAAACTGACCCAAAAAAACTTTTTAGCAAAAAATAAAATCGACTTCCAAAACAAAACACTACAAAGTGAAAAATAACTTTAATTTCGGTAGTCGGTGTCTTTGGTTTTGTATTTTCGTTTTTTGCCACCGACTTCCGAAATTAAAGTTATTTTTCACTTTGTAGTGTTTGCTTTTGGAAGTCGGTTTTATTTTTTGCTAAAAAGTTTTCACTTTTTAGTTGTGGAACCTACCCCACACAAAATCGAATACATAATTGAGCACAATAATTGTAGATATAGCCATGTAAATAACAGTGATAGGAAGTTATTAAAATATCATCACATCATCCACATTAAATAAGTGGGAAATATACGCGTTATTGAAGCTAACTGAAAAACTACCCAAGCAAAGTTAATAAAATTTATATGGGATCACCTCACGCTTTCAAACAAAAAAGGAATTTTCCAAATCGATCCATCCGTCTTTGAGTAATCGCGTAACAAACATACAAAAAAAAAAGATACAGACGAATTGATAACCTCCTCCTTTTTGAAGTCGGTTAAAAAAAAACCTAACATAGAACTGGACGACAGCTAATAAGTTATTTTACCCCATCAAATCTTAGGGGTCCCCGAAACAATCAATCGCAATTGATCAATTGCCAACAATTTCTATTGTAGTAATCTTATCAATCGCTTCAATTGCACTTGGTAGACGATCAATTTGCACATCAATGTGGGGGACCTATTGGGTCAATATGGCGAAATATAGATGGCCTTATAATACAAAGATCCGCCGTATAGGCGTACAATATCAATAATATTATAATAATGAAATATGACATATGCACATATTGGCATTATTCATCTAAATAAAATCAATATACGTGTATACTGTAAATCACTATGTGCTAGCGACTGTTTTCGGGGGCCCGTTATTGAGTGTGCAAGTCATCCGCTGTCAGTTTATCCATGTATTACATATAACATTGATCAGGCAGGGGACATAGTCCTTCCATAGTTCTGGGTAACCAGTCCGCTATAGCCACCCAAACCCATAGCCCAATATGTTTTATTTCTATGTCCTGCAATAGTCTTGCACCAACTGGGGGCTGTCCTTGGGTGCACTTACATAGTGCATACTCGTACAGAGATAATCGTCGGTTGGTGCCTCCTCATTATTTAAAATTGTCTAAGGGGCCTCTGCGAGTTGACTTCGGCCCCTCGTACGCCTTCCAAAGGTCCGGGACCCGGGGTCCCGAGAAATGTAAAAAAAAAATATATATAATAAATTTATTTGTGACGTCCATAATACTCTAACAAAAAAAAAAAACAATTAAATAATGTCAGAAAATTAAATGTCTTAAAGTAATATAAATTAAATAATGTAAAAAAATAAATAAAAAGTTGCAATATTTAAAACAGAAATTATATAAATGTTAACATTGTTTAAAAAAAAACCCTAGGTACCTATTACTGTACGCATCATGACTAAGGTAGACTGAATTGTGCAAGTAATTTATCAGACAAGAAATCGTTTACGAATTAATAACATTTCTGCACTAACATGTCATGAAGTTTCTGTTTAAACATTTTTTATGTTTGGAATGTACGAGTATGTATCTAATCGAAATTGGGATATTATTAAATATACGTGCAGCTGTGCAAAAGATGCTTTCATAGTAAAAATGTGTCGTACTAGCAACTGTGCATAATTTATCCCTATGCCTCACTCGTGTACGATATACAAATAACTCAAAATTAGATTTCACAAATACTACAGTTTCAAATATATAAAGACTCGGCACTGTTAGTATTCTCCATTTTTTTAAGAATGGCTCACAGGAGTCAGTTTGGTGTAGACTACACGTGGACCTGAGATAGCACTTTTGAGAAATGAATGCACGTTCTTTATCTGTACTGTTCCCCCAGAATATTATGTCATATCTAAGGGTTGAACATATTATTTGTGGTTGAACTAACGTATGCTGTTAAGATTGTTGAGTTGTTCGTAACTTTCCTCAATCTGTATAGTGCATAAGCAAACTTGCCTAATACTTCACATAAATGGTCAATATGTGACTTCCAATTGTTACTTCAGTTTCTTCTATGCTTTTATCTAGATATCCGATTTCTAAGGGAACTAACGAGGGAGATACAATTCGTTCTTATTTTAAAATACATTATTTTAGTCTTGACAACATTTATCATAGTTATCAATTCGATTGGCCTACAATTATTGACATTTGATTTGTCCCCTTTTTTAAATACTGGTTTAATAACCTATATTTTTAATTTCTCCGGAAAGACACCTCCTTCAAAACATAAATTAACAATGTAACTCATGGGCTCGGAGATAATCTCGGCGACATCTTTAATGACACTAATTATAATGCCATCATAACCTGAGCTGTTAGTATTTCTCAAGGCTTTTATAGTTTCATATATGTCTTCAGGACCAACCGGCGTCATAAATATTGAATTAGGATTAAATGTCACTTTACCTAATGATTGATGCCCATTCGGGTTTAATTGCTTATTATTAATATTGATGTCAAGAAAGAAGTCGTTAAACGCCTGCGCAATATCTTTGGGGTTATTTATTAACACATTATTGTCAGTTAATTGATTTACACCTTCAATAGTATAATTACATTTGGCGTCGTTTATTACTTTCCATTATGCTTTACATTTGTTTACGGCATTCTTGATATAGTAGTAATTCTGTGACTTTTTTGTAAGCCTGATTATAGTTTTGTATCTCTTCGAGTATGTTTTAAACCTGGTTTTGTTTATCTGATTTGGATGCTTTCTGTACTTAAGCTCACGTTTACGCTTGCTACATATCTTTATACCTCGCAAAACCCATTTCGGTCTTTTCCTATGACATATTTTAATTTTTAGTAAAGGAAAGCGGAGATTGTGCAACAAAATAAAATTGTCATGGAATTTGTTAAAGGCTATATTGGGGTCCATGCATTCATATACATCAGTATTATTTAATTGTTTCAAATATTTTTCAAATATTGCTCTATTACCTCTAGAATAGTCCAGAATATTCATATTCTATTAATTTGCCTTTTACATTTAGCCAAAATTCAACCATTAGTTACTATGTTTAACCATTGGTTGAGTTAACTACGGATCACAAAACCGGCCGTAAGCAAGTAAAAAAATTAGCCAATAACATATTCAAAACCAACAAAAAAGATTACATTACATTATTAACAAATGTTAATAATACTGATTTGTATAATTAAACGATAATAATTTATGGCCATATTAAGATTAAAAATTTCTCAATTCATAATTTTATTAATTATAGACTAAGAAGTCATTCCACTGCAGAAAGATTTAAAAAAAAATAGCAATAAGTATCGTAATTTGTCGAGGCCGGATTTATAAATAGATTTGCAACCATATTACTTTGCAATGCAAATTAAATTTCTTAGTAACATCGTTAATGTGAATTTTATGTATATTTTATCTTACATACTTTTGCGTATTCTTTTATAGATAAAAGTTTAGAGAGTTACCTCAAAATCAAATGAGTTACAAAAAAAAAATGCTTACGATATACGAGTATTACGCAAGACTTGTAGTTGCGGTACACTTTTCACATTATTTGAAGCTCCTAGACTTCCTAGAGAATACATAAAATACTAGTTGGCTCTTATACTATAGTACAGTTTCTAAGTTAATGACTTTTAAATGTGTTTTCTTACGAGAGCACTTTAAAATAAAACAGGTTCATAAAGTAGAAGAATCTATGTAGGCACTTTGATGTGCTAAAAACCAACTGAAATCACCTCAAAATGTTTCACGAATTGAGAATCAAACAATCTATTTGCACTTAAAAAACTAGCATTAACTTTGTACTGTAATTGAATTAGGCACACGGAATATGAAACTTCTTTCCATATTGTAAAACCAGTAGTCTCGTTGATCCGTATTTCTTATTCTGTCATTGTCAAGAGATCGTGCGGAAATAGCTTCGTTCTAATTGAGAGAGCAAATGCTTTGCATATTAAAGTGAGCATTGAGATCGCTTGCTACATACCTATGCTTCCCTGGTACACGATTGAGTAATCCTGTATTTTTAGTTTTATTTATATGTCTAGAAAAATTACTTGTTTATTGTAATTTATGTAAATAAAAAATGGATTTACATGAACGAAATACCCGCAATATATTTCCTTTTTCTTCTCTGCTTTCTCACGTTTAAGGAATGGTGGTATCGTTAATGCTTAAATGCATATTAATCTTACAACGTTCATTATAAAGGTCATTCAGATAGCCAGGGTAGGACAAATGGGGCTCCTAGATAAATTGGCAAAGATAAGGTCCGAATTTCGCATTGTGCAACGAAATACTGCGTCCGACTAACACTAACATTTCCGGGCATTTAGACATTATGTTTTTACGTGCACGTAAATTACTGCTTAATTTGTAAGACATAAATCTCCAATCTGAGCAAAGAAATCCCAATTGTACACCAAGCTGCGTCGCAATTGTAGATCAAATAATGAATCATTAGTGTTATCAAGGAAACAAAATTAGTGACTTAACTCACCTGAACGAGTGCATCCATGGCGAGTCGCTCGATGTCCACGTTATAGAAGCTGAGTTGAGGTACATGCCGCCTCCTCGGACGAATGTCATCGTAATACGCCACCACATCGTTGATCGACACCACGGGACAGTCATCGGCGACACTACAGCCACTGCTCACACCATCCACACCACTGTCCGAGTCCCCTTCGCCCCCGAAACCCTCCTTCGAATCCCTACGGTCCCCATAACTTTGTTCAGACCCCTCCTGGTACCCAGATTCGATCATTTCGTCCGGGGCAATGATGTCGGGGATCTTCGTCGTATCGTAATCGTAACCGAGGTCATCGTCCACGGGGTCGATTTCGAGAACATCGGCCATCTTGTTTTTAGTTAGAACGCGAGTGAAAATTTTAGTGGTTTTATCGTTCACTAACTACTACATGCTGGTTCGGGAGACTTGATCACTGGTAGCGCCCTGTGGACAAAAGAAGATAATAAGATTTGATATTCTATTATTCAAATTATCTAGGGCATTGTATTAGCAAGCGTAAGCACAGCCGCTTTATTAAATAATTATGTTTTAATTAAACACCCACATCTAAATTACACGCCTGTCTAATTTTGATACATAGGACACAATATCCACATTAAACATCGATAACCTGCTCAAAAATGATATCACGACTAGTCACGAGACTTTAAGTTCACCACAAAAAACACAGACGGCCACAAATAAACAGCAACTTATAACAACAAACCACACCCACATTTGGCAAACATTTGGCCGATCAGCCAATGTGCCAATGCAAATAACACGAGGATGACCCAAAGACATATTGGGACTAATTCGCAGTCAATTCCTTTACAAATTCTTCGTAACCAAACGGAAACGTCCAATCCATTGCAGAATGAGGAATTAATGCAGAGTACAAAACGTGCAAGTGTCTAGGACAAAGTTTTTCTAAAGGGTACAAATGGGAGAGCAAAGTTTTATACCGACACACAAGATGAGTTAGTTCAATATACCCTTAAAAGTACATTTTACATCATGAGCCTCCTACTGACCTATAATAAAGGGTCAAAAAGTATATTTTCATGAATATTATACTTGGCAGGCAAATTGATGATCACAGCCTGTTTTTATTAGCTGAAACGAAGACGCTACTTAATCTTCTTGACTTTAAGAAACGAAAGGAGAAGTGTTGACTTCAGTTCATAACACCTTTTTAAAAGATCATATGAACTAATTTGAAGAATCTTCAAAGATACACATTATACACAAGGCCAAGAGAATTGAAGAAAACTATCGAGTTTATTTTATCGAAGGCTATAAGGATAATCGGATCCGAGGTTCAAGGGACAGAAAGGAAAAAAAAAACATCAAAGAAATAAGGTAAAAATATCGTGAAGGTTGAATCAGGTTAAGCTGAGATCACAGGGTAATCTATAATCCATACTGTCCTAACATATTCTTCGTTTTATATACTCCTGGGATAAGGAAGTTAGGTGGTAACATACAACACGGTACTGTAAATGGGATGGCTCAGAAAAATTCCAGCTTGTTGCGTTGAGTTGGTGGAACGCAGAGCAAAAAGGCTCATAGGCGACGCGGCGCGGTGGGAGATAGGCTTCACAGCCTGGGTTCATAGGCGTAATGTAGCTTGCTTGTCGGTCTTCTACAGACTTTACTTTGGAGAGTGTGCGCAGGAGCTCCACGACCTGATACCACCATCTCATCCATATGATATCACCATCACTACTAGACTACCAGACGTACTGCAGGGTACCATCCGTACGTGGTCGATTTACTGACTCGTTGTACTCAGCGCTTCTCCTCAACAGTTATTAAGCGCACAGCCAAAGTGTGGAACTCTCTGCCAGCGTCTGTGTTCCCTTCCACATATAGCCCGTCAGCCTTCAAAGCACATAAATATCCTAATAAAAAATAAAAACATGAGGTTTGCTATGGGACTGAATCGGCATTAAAATGATTAAAGCCACATTACATTTCTGGGATATTTTATTATTTTAGCTCATTGAGCTAAAATTTTTATTTAGAAGACCATGTAGCTTTTGGGCTAGGAAATGTGCCTTTGTTATAGTAACAGTTTTATGGAAAGAAAGTCTTGTAGAGTAAATAGGTTATTTCTTGGCCATCGAGCACCATCGTCCACACTTGTTTTACATTATAAGTGCAAAAGAATATACCAGACCTACAAGTCTCGTCAAACTACATAATAATATCCACATGAACACACAGCACGTATGTCATTCAAATTTATGGACCATTATTATTACCTGTGTAGAAAGGAATACATACATACCAATATATGTAGGTAATAAAATCTATAGTAAATATTGAACACTACCCACTAAGGCATATAATTGCCTATTTGTACGTGTAATAACTAGGCGAGACAAAATAAACAACACTGACTGACGTATGACGTATGGCATGGACAATTTTATGCATTGAGATTTAAATCTGTGGAGTGTTCTTCCATGGATTTATACCATTATAGTAGTCTTTATCAGAGATGAATATTAGTGCCGTTTTTCGCACTGAATAAACTGAAAATATTTGCTGTCTTCATAGAATTATGGAGCTATCTTGTACATGGAAGCAAAACAAAAAAAGAGACAGAAAAAAATTATAGTTAAACCGTCCTGCTAAACATGACTTCTTTCCTATAACTGAAGATGGTGAAAAGCATTTTGTATTTACAGCAACTCTCGGTATAATATTGTGTTAGACACCTACAAGAATGTCTTCGACCAATTATTTGTATTCAATTGTAACCTGTGTCATCCCAGAGCAAGGTGAAATATCTTCCTTTTATTCAAAGCTGCTCATCATCATAAGATAATCCTATTAAATAACTAGTAAATATTATGTCACAGGTAAATAAAGAAAGAAAGAAAAATAAGTTTAGTTGACACAAACACGTACATACAAAAAAAAAAATTAACTTGAATTCTACAAAAAAAAAGAAAAAAATACATACAAATCACGAGTCATATCACAAAACAAAAGTCGGCAGCTGTTGGCACGTCATGACTGTGACAAGAAGGCTTCCACTCAGCATGATGCTATGCTATGGGGGGTCCACAGCACAGCGCTGATTTTCAGTGATCACACGAAAAAGACGTACGGAAACCAAGTTAGGTTAAACGATTTGCACATGAAAAATAAAATAAATGCAATAAAACAAACAGTGCTTAGAATATTATAATGCAATTATACTTACAAAGCTACAACCAATTATAAATGAATAAATATACTACATAACATAAGAAATTAATCCGCACGCATCACCGCGCGTGCTTAAGTAATGAGCCCACCACCTAAACAAAGTAGAAATGTATCTGTCTCTATCCTACAACGCGTTTACAAGATATTTTTCCCATGACCAACTGCGTCACAAACTAGCTCACGCAAGGCAACCAAAACAAACGATTTCTATCAATAATAACACCCAAAAAACAGCCAAACAAAATTCTTTCGTAGTACTTTCAGTTTCGATTGATCACTACTAAAGTTGCGGCAGACAAGCAGCTCCACTTTCACTGTTAGCTGCAACAAGTGTGACCTCGCAGCGCGGGGTCATCGGCACACTGCTACGATTTGGGGCGAACCGAAATGTTCTACGATACATTAGGCTTCTTGAATGGGACTTCAAGATTTTTGGTGTAACGTAGGAAAATATGGAAAAATATTATTTTATTACATGGTTTGTTTTGTACAAATATAACCGTGGCTTCATTATGATGGTAGACCTAAAAAATAAACTAGTTTCGCAAAAAAAAAAAAACTTTATTTCGGAAACTTTTGACCATGTTTCACAATCAATCCATCTGCCTAGCCTTTTCCCAACTATGTTGGTGTTAGCTTCCAGTCTAACCGGATGCAGCTGAATACCAGTATTTACATGGAGCGACTGCCTATCTGACCTCCACAACCCAGATACAGGGTAATATGATACCCCTTGGTGGACCCCCTTTTGGTCTTCTGACTACCCGTAACGACTGTCAACGATCTATGAATGACAGCCGGGACTAACGGATTAACGTGTTTTCCGAGGCACTGAGGGGTATTGATATGTAATTGACGGTCACCCATCCACAAACCGACCGCAGCAAGCGTAACTTAACCCTCTTAACCGTGCAGCTGGTGACCATGTTTCAAATTTCTGTGGTGTTAAGCCAATATTAATTTATTATCTTTAGCTTAGAATCAAATTCTGGTAAAAACCTATTTATTAAGGATCTTTTTCTTTTAACATTTTGGTTTGCTAGCGAGTGATTGCCAATTAACTAATGTATATTCATAAGGCATTATTAATATCTCCACCGGTTCTTTTAGTTATGGTTTTATTAGTGAATGAATTCATTTTATTTTGTTAAAACATGTTATGTTATATCATATTCATAGTGGGGATGATCATAATACGATCGGACGGAATTTAGAAAGGTTGATAATTTAGCGTTACCTCAAACGTAGCCAGCCTCTATTTTCATAACATTTATGTAATAACCATGCAAGATTATTAGCTATCAAGGGGGAAGCGTCAGGGTAACCCGCGAAATTCAAATTTTCTTACGTTTTTTTCCAATTTGCAAGTCAGTATTAAGTTGTATGTTAAATATTTGCGGCCGTAACAAATATTATAATCATTAGAATCAGCAATACAACGTTTATCGCTTTACGGCGATATCGTCAGGGTAGCCCGCGAAATTCAAACTTTCTTTAGTTTTTTTTTTTGCATTTCACAAGTCAGTATTAGGTTGTACGTTGATCAAAATGTGTCTGTTGTATTGGTGACTTTAATGAATCATTAAAGTCACCAATACAACTCTTTAAGACCAGGTAATGCTAATGAATTACTATTTCATGAAATCTTGATATTTGAGGATTATACTAACCTTAAAAGTTGTATTGCTGATTCTAATGAGCATAATTTTATTCTGTTAATACATATGCCGCGAATCATACTTTATTCGACATACAACTTAATACTGACTTGCAAATTACAAAAAACGTATGAAAATTTGAATTTAGCGAGCTACCTCGACGCTTCTTCGCGATTATGTTTTATTTTGTGTTTTAAGAATTTGCTTACTTGGATTAAAATATTTTTTATAAAACAGGCAGCTAATTTTTAAGACTATTCGGGTCGGAAATGTGTCTGAAATCCTTTCAGTGTAGCTAAGAACTTATCCAATGTGAGTGCGGAGGTCCTGAACAGACGATGTCCCGTCTGCAGTGTGTCACTAAGGAATATGCACGTAATTCAAAACTTATTCATTATTTAAATATACATACATTGTTTCTATAGGAGTCAATAAATAAATTCCTATATTTTTTTTACATTTTTTGATGCATTAAGTATTTTACAATTGACTATTTTATGTTGCGTTTTTTTGGTGGAATGGAACGCAAACTCAAAACGTGTCGTCATCGACAATACTGGAAGTGAGTCAAAAACTATAACATGAATAAAAATATATTCTTTGCAAAGTGCTTGGAATCTCACTAGGATATAAGTAACTAAGTGTGATTTCTGCTTGAATAAAGTACAAAAATAGTTGAACTTACCTATATGATTTGGGGATAAAAATCGCCCAAGTGCGTGTCGGACTACGCACAATGAAGGGTTCCGTAATTGGGATGAACCTCAAGAACAAACTTAACATTGTAGTTGAAAAACATGTTCTCTCATACATTCCAACTGCAAATGTAAGTTTGTATGCACAATATTGAGAGATTCACCATGTTGTTTTAAGACCATAGACTTCTTATAGGTTTTCCTGTAATCTATAGGTATTGAATAATTTTTATATGTTTTCCGAAATTTTAGACTCAGTACTTTCGGAGATAAGGGAGGAATGGTCATTATTCGTCTATTTTCTTAAATAACTTTAAAATAATTTATTTTAAAATTATAAAAATAATATTTTTGAGACCCACACAGTAAGACCTTTCATTTGGTTTGTCACACGGCACAGTTTGCAAAACTTTTTTATTAATTTTCTTATTTGCCCCCCAAAAGTGACCCCATGGTTAAAATTTCGTTTATGTATGTTACACGTGTGTATTTGGGTCACATAAAATCATATCATATGTGTACTAAATTTCAACTTAATCGGTCCATTAGATTCGGAGAAAATTGGCTGTGACAGACAGACACGAGAGATCCTATAAGGGTTCCATTTTTTTTTCTTTTGAGGTACGGAACCCTAAAAAGTGACGTATGTATGAGTAACAACTTAATAGAACTCATAAATGACGTATCTAGTCAATTCTTTGCATGACAAATAGTCGTTTTCCAAAGAAACCGCAATCAAAAAGTAACCGCAACTCAATTGTTATTTATAAGAACAATGACAGTTTTTATTACAAACTTTTGTATACAATGGGTCAATAACATGTAGGGTTAAGGTTTTTCTTGTAATGACCATAATTCTTCATGGGCAAGTTTAAAAATTCTAGCCTAGGTCCTTTTTAATTATGTTTAGAAACGTTGGTACAATATAGGTTCTCTTCTGTCATCATCATCTTCCTGCCCTTGTCCCATGTTACGTGGGGTCGGCGCAACACGTTTTCTTATCCCATGTTATATGGGGTCGGCGCAACACGTTTCCTTATCCCATGTTACATGGGGTCGGCGTAACACGTTTTCTTATCCCATGTTACGTGGGGTCGGCGCGACACGTTTTCTTATCCCATGTTACATGGGGTCGGCGCAACACGTTTTCTTATCCCATGTTACGTGGGGTCGGCGCAACACGTTTTCTTATCCCATGTTACGTGGGGTCGGCGCAACACGTTTTCTTATCCCATGTTACGTGGGATCGGCGCAACACGTTTTCTTATCCCATGTTACGTGGGGTCGGCGCAACACGTTTTCTTATCCCATGTTACGTGGGGTCGGCGCAACACGTTTTCTTATCCCATGTTACGTGGGGTCGGCGCAACACGTTTTCTTATCCCATGTTACGTGGGGTCGGCGCAACACGTTTTCTTATCCCATGCTACGTGGGGTCGGCGCAACACGTTTTCTTATCCCATGTTACGTGGGGTCGGCGCAACACGTTTTCTTATCCCATGTTACGTGGGGTCGGCGCAACACGTTTTCTTATCCCATGTTACTTGGGGTCGGCGCAACACGTTTTCTTATCCCATGCTACGTGGGGTCGGCGCAACACGTTTTCTCTTCCATTCACCCCTGTCAATCGTCACAATATCATTCACTCCCTTCGCTTTCATATCATTCGTCACATCCATTCATCTTTTCTTCGGCCTTCCTCTCCCTCTCCATCCATCAACATTTATATTCATCACTCTTTTAATCACATGCGTTTCCTCCCTGCTCATCACATGCCCTTATCAAGCCAAACGATTTCCTTTCAATTTTTCTGTCACTGGCGCCACTTTCAAACTTCCTCTTATATACTCATTTCTTACTTTATCCATGTTCGTCACTCTATAGGACCTCTTCTGTATCGTGGATGTATTCGCAGATAGATACGGACAAGGCAAATATTAAATCGATTATTAATTTGTGATAGGTACTAAAACACCTTGTCCATATAGAACTTAAGTCCAAAAACCAATAAATTTTCATTCTGAAACACTCCCCTCCCTCCCCCCGTTCACAATAAACTTATTGTTCTAACCCAATAAAAGTTATACTCACAGCCATGTTTGATTATCACGAATACTTTCACCGGGAGTGTAAGTAGGCCCCTACTTGTTGCTCCGGGAGACAACCTTGACACGAAAAGTAGGTCACAGCAGCTTACATCATTAATAGACAAACACTGGCAGAAGTTCCAAATTGTACGAACGTGTCGAGCTGACGTAGACGTTGATGATGACGCTATATAATAATGATCACTGAAGAGTGTGACTAGAGGTCGTCATTTGTTGTATAATCAAAATATAATCAGACAGGCCAGCTGGCGTGGTTGTTTAAGATACCGCCTATCATGCCGCAGGTCGTGGATTCGATTCCCATCCAGGACAAACATTTGTGTGCACGAACATGTCTGTTTGTCCTGAGTCTGGGTGTAATTATCTATATAAGTATGTATTTACAAAAAAAGTAGTGTACATATGTAGTTTATCAGTTATCTGGTTTCCATAGTACAAGCTCTGCTTAGTTTGGGATCAGATGACCGTGTATTGAAATGTCCCAGGATATGATTATTATTATATTTATATAAGGTATGTATTTACAAAAAAAGTAGTGTATGTAGTTTATCAGTTATCTGGTTTCCATAGTACAAGCTCTGCTTAGTTTGGGATCAGATGACCGTGTATTGAAATGTCCCAGGATATGATTATTATTATATTTATATAAGTATGTATTTACAAAAAAGTAGTGTATGTAGTTTATCAGTTATCTGGTTTCCATAGTACAAGCTCTGCTTAGTTTGGGATCAGATGACCGTGTATTGAAATGTCCCAGGATATGATTATTATTATATTTATATAAGGTATGTATTTACAAAAAAAGTAGTGTATGTAGTTTATCAGTTATCTGGTTTCCATAGTACAAGCTCTGCTTAGTTTGGGATCAGATGACCGTGTGTGAAATGTCCCAGGATATTATTATTATATTTATATAAGTATGTATTTACAAAAAAAGTAGTGTATGTAGTATATCAGTTATCTGGTTTTCATAGTACAAGCTCTGCTTAGTTTGGGATCAGATGACCGTGTGTGGTGTGTCCCAGGATGTTATAAAAATTATAAAATCCTGTGATTTTTACTGCCGCACTCAGGGATTATAACTACATAGTAGTTCTGCGAATAGTAGACCTCGCGAGCACAAACTTTATTGCAACAATTAATATACCACGAAAGTTATTTAAAACGGGATTTAATTACAATTTATTTTTCTTTTTTCATCAGATTTTCTCCAATTTCTTATGAGATCAACATAAAGATACTAACTTTCAAATAAAAAAAAGAACCATCGAAATCGGATCTCATAAGGCGGAGATATTCAGTAGCCCCTTTTTCCCCCTTTTTGGAGGAAGTACCCCTCCAATCAAAAATCCCCGACGACTAAAAAATTTTATAAAGTCGTAAAACATGTATACAAAGTTTCTCTAAATCGGTTGTAAAATTCGGCCTGTAGAGGAGTAGCAACAAACTGACAGACGAAAGCAAATTTTATTAGACTTGAAGCAGAGACGCTTCGCTTGCTGCGCTCGCTCGGTCAATTAAAAATAAGCAATGGTAATTCACCGGCATATCTTAGCCTATGTCAACAAAACTGAAAAGTTCTCAATTCAAAAATTACTGACGATGTTCTTATACAGGGTTATTTGTAAAACACCAGCAACCTCTTAAGAGGTCATTGTACTCATCATTATGAACAACTTTTACTATGGGACCAAACCTGAAATCGCGAAAAAAAAATCCGCTGTTCAGTACATTTATGTTCGCATAATTCGTCCAAATGTACTGAACAGCTGACTTTTTTTGCGATTTCAGGTTTTGTTCAATAGTAAAAGTTGTTCATAATGATGAGTTCAATGTCCCCTTAAGAGGTTGCTGGTGTTTTACAAATAACCCTGTATATACTGATCAATTAACATTAATGATTGATTTGTAGGATCGATTGGTAGGTCCCTGAGGAGATATTTACCAAGATATGACTGTTTTCAGAAGTGGGGTGAGTACAAAGATGACGGCTAATCGAGATGTAAGGAAGAAGAAGAAGAAGAGAGATTTGCTGCAACCTAAATAAAATGGGATAAGGGCATGATAATAAGAGAATGATGATGTTTTAGAGGTGAACCTTCTGTGCTTCTCTGTGCTAGTAGCTAGGGTTACCACTTGTTGCATTATGGCTTTTATTAGTGTTGGGGTGAACCTTGAGTTATTGGAAACATCGGTGGAATGTTTTCATTTGTGTGGAAGGATAGATATCCCATGTTCTTGGGAAAAGCACTTTGCGAGTTGTAAAGCTATGATAACATTTTCGATTTCTTACAGACCCTGCGTCCAGAAGAGTGCGGAGAAAAGATCTGCGTCCCGTTGAGTACATCGTACAAATACTTGGATTCTCCAACGATATAGGTGCAGTTTGAAAGCACGTTAAGCCGATGGTCCCGGCTGTCATTCGTGTATCTTTGTCAGTCGTTACAGGTCGTCAGAAGCCCAAAAGTCTGACAACCAGTCTTACCAAGGGGAGTCGTATTACCCAGTAACTCGGTTGTAGAGGTCTGATAGGCAGTCGATCCATGTAAAATACTGGTATTCATCTACATCCGGTTAGACTGGAAGCCGACCCCGACAGTGTAGTTGGGAAAAGGCTCGGCTGATAGATAGTTTCAGTTTGAAAATCTATTAATCATTGATATAAAAAAGGAAACACCCTTCCTTTGAAGAAACCGTGTCAAGTTATGTAATGACAAATTTCAAAAAAAAATTTTAAATGAAAATAGCAAAAAAGTGGCAATAGAATTATATGAAAAAAATCTACTCGTTTCCATTGTAAAATTTACAAACAAATACATGATGATAATAATTTAGAACTCTGTCTGGCTACAGGAAACATGCCTCAACAAAAATTAAGTCTGTAACAATATTTTTCTAATTTACACACAATCAAATCCAAAGCCAATCCAACAGACTTGTAAGCAGCTCCACAAAAAGGAGCAAGTAAAACTGCGCCTCAATATTTACGGCTACCTACGTGCAAATTCTAATAGTCGAAATGAAAAATCCGTATTGATTGAAAAAAGTTCCATCCAACTCCATCGGGCCGCCTTGAGACCGACGACCCGTGAAAATGAAAAGTTATGGATGTGTTCTTGTTTCTCCTGTTGTGTATATTGAAACAATGTTTTGGCTTGACTATATGGTCTGTTGATTGGCAATTCGGTGATTGGGATTTTGTAAGGCTTGTTTTTTGGTTCAGTTGTTGGGACCATTGTTTTGTTGATAGATAGTGGTTTTTCGGGACGGCGCGTGTACAAATTCAACTTTGATATTAAAATTGCAACTAGTTACTAGCAAACAGAGCACAATCTTAAAAACGATGCTACTGGCGAATCTCAACGTGTACTTTTCAATATATCCGCTACTAGCAGCGCCCCGCGGTTTCACCCGCATAAGTCTCGCTCCCGAGGAAATATCGGGATAAAAGTATTCTTTATGTTAATCCAGGTTATAAACTATCTGTGTGCCAAATTTCATCCACATCCGTACAGCCGTTTTTGCGTGTTTGCGTAACAAACATCCAAACATACAAACTTTCACATTTATAATAGGAGTAGGATAGCACCTGTCTTTGGGAGTCCTAATCCTTTAAGGCTCCCACAGACAGGCGCGACGCAACGGTGCGACGCAACTCTGGTAGAACAATTTCCATGCAGTTTTCATAGAAATTGTTCCCCCACTCACGTTGCGCCTGTCTGCGGAGCCTTTAAGAATTTGCCATGGATATATATATATAGCAGGAAATAAAATGAACTTTAATAAATCAATATATCTTCCTGATATAGAAGTTTATGCAACTTGTGACACAATTCTTACATCCTCGTTAGGTAAATCGCACAAATAATTTGTAACGCTTGATAAAACTAAAAATACTCTTTATCTTTAACCACTTGGCTACTAGCCAAAATGAGTTCGTTGTCATTTTGACTAGTCGCATTCTTACCTCCCATTATACAACGTAACATAAACCATTCCCTCTACTATTCGAACATAGACTGTATGCTGTCGAATTAGGAGTTAATTTAGAGGTGAGATGAATGTAAGACGCATTCAGTTTTGGCAAGGCGCCACCTGTTGCATACAGAGGCTGTTGCTGTTGTAGCTTTTCGGCTTCCGTAGTATTAGAATCTACTTGAATGCCCCATATTTAACGTAATTCGAATGAATGGAAACTTTCATTGTGACATTTGAGCAACAGAGAATTTCACCATCTCACCTCTTGAATTTGAAACCTTATATAGGTGTAATATCTTGCTGATTGATAGCAAGCCCGTTTATTGGGTCCCCTTTGTCTTGAATTTACTTGAATTTGATACTTGAGTGAGCTTTAAGCATGGAAATAGTTTCATAATTATAAGTTTAATCATAGGATCCATGACAGGTTACACTTTCATGTTAATTTTTTTCAGAATATACAAAATCAAATATCAATTTCTTGGTTCTTGAAATAACCGCAACATAGGATCCTCAAAAAACGAACCGTTACCAGAATTACAGACGGTAGGTATATTTATTTGGTTATTTATGGTAAACGAGGAAATTGTCTTTTTATTTACCCTGAGCCTGCAGTCTCGACAATCTCTGTTTGTCATGCAATTTTGACCGTCTAGGGGCCCCACTAGGACTTTGCGACCGAATTCGGTCGTATAGCGATCGCTATCTATATCGAGACTGCAGGCCCTGGTTCGCTTAGTCAATCCAAATGTTGTCTGGTAGATATCGGTAGCAGCAATAAAACCGCCATGGTACTCACAAAAACTTCCTTACTAATATTATCATATAAATGAGAAAGTAAGTAAGTTTGTTTGTTACCTTTTCACGCCTAAACCACTGAACCGATCATCCTGAAATTTTGCATTTACGTTGTCAGGTGTACAGACACGGACATAGGATACCTTTTATCCCGAAGAAATTGTACTGTTCCCGAGGAAAACAACAATAATGTTCATATCATAATAGATGGCGCCACGTGTCTTTCGAATCATGGGTGAATTATATTATTACAGAAACTTTAGTAGTGTGTTAAGAGTTTTTTTTATTTAAGTACTTAATATATTTTGTGAGTGTCGATAGATCGGTTTTTCAACCTCCTAACTATCCTAATATTATAAATGCGAAAGTGTGTTTGTTTGTTTGTTGATTACACTTTCACGCTAAATCGGCTGAACGGATTTGTATGAAATTTGGCACTTGAGCAGACCATGACCTGGAGATGGACGTAGGCTACTATTCATCTTGGATCGCAGACGAAGTCGCGGGCTACAGCTAGTTAGCAATATTTTATAAAAGCTGTGTTACATTTTTAGTGAACAATAAAGTATTTATCTATATCTCCACCACTAAATTAATGCTCAGCGATTAAGTCAGACAAGCCACCAATTAACAATTTAATAAACTGCATTCAAAGCCAAGGTTGGCCTGATAGTCTGCTTGGCGCCGACCCAACATCCGAGGCACGCCGTCCATTCATCCGACATTTCCCACTATGACGGTTATATTATAGTTTATAGTAAACTTTTATTGAGGATTCTGGTAGCTCCTGGAAATTGGTGCCAGGTTTTACAATGGTTTACTGGATTTTTATACCTATCTCATTGTTTGAATTTAGTTATTTATGTGAAGCTAGGAGAACATAATGGAGATTTAGATAGGTGCTACGGTAACTGGTACAGCTAGTGGGTGATATCCTTTACGAATTAAAGAATTGGGCTTCTTAGACATCAGTAAACATAGAACAGGATAGCCAGAAGGAAACAAGAAGACAAAACGAAAACAAAATTAAAGAGTTAGGCTTCTTAGAAGTCAATAAACATAGAACAGGACAGCCTGAAGGAGACAATGAAGACAAAACGAAAACAAAATTAAAGAGTTAGGCTTCTTAGAAGTCAATAAACATAGAACAGGACAGCCTGAAGGAGACAATGAAGGCAAAATTAAAGAATTGGGCTTCTTAGACACCAATAAACATAGAACAGGACCGCCAGAAGGAAACAATGAAGACAAAACGAAAACAAAATTAAAGAGTTGGGCTTCTTAGAAGTCAATAAACATAGAACAGGACAGCCTGAAGGAGACAATGAAGATAAAATTAAAGAATTGGGCTTCTTAGACGCCAATAAACATATAACAGGACAGCCAGAAGGAAACAATGAAGACAAAACGAAAACAAAATTAAAGAGTTGGGCTTCTTAGAAGTCAATAAACATAGAACAGGACAGCCTGAAGGAGACAATGAAGACAAAATTAAAGAATTGGGCTTCTTAGACGCCAATAAACATATAACAGGACAGCCAGAAGGAAACAATGAAGACAAAACGAAAACAAAATTAAAGAGTTGGGCTTCTTAGAAGTCAATAAACATAGAACAGGACAGCCTGAAGGAGACAATGAAGACAAAATTAAAGAATTGGGCTTCTTAGACGCCAATAAACATATAACAGGACAGCCAGAAGGAAACAATGAAGACAAAACGAAAACAAAATTAAAGAGTTGGGCTTCTTAGAAGTCAATAAACATAGAACAGGACAGCCTGAAGGAGACAATGAAGACAAAATTAAAGAATTGGGCTTCTTAGACGCCAATAAACATATAACAGGACAGCCAGAAGGAAACAATGAAGACAAAACGAAAACAAAATTAAAGAGTTGGGCTTCTTAGAAGTCAATAAACATAGAACAGGACAGCCTGAAGGAGACAATGAAGACAAAATAAACATGTCAAGCCAAATCTATGCGCAAACTTTTTTTAATATTAAAATCACTACCATTTGTAAGTGGGTAAATATAAGAGTAGGTTAAAAAGAAGTTCATCCATCGTAATCATCGTCGCCATTATTCTTCACTCTGCCAGAAAGCATCTACTATTAGTAGATAACTACATAATATGGCGGGACCTTTCTATCGACTACAGAACTTGCCAACCATTTCTCATCAAATCATAGTCGCCATCTTGTAACACAATGTCATCTCAAACAATGCTAAATCCCAAACGGCACGTAAGAAGTAAGAACCAAGATTTAAAAAGATTAAGATATAAAAAATTCAGAGCTAACCTTTCTGTGCAATTTACTGAGGCTAGATTGAAAAGCGGAGACCAAGCAGCTTAAAACTTAACATTGTTTTAATTTTATCTCACAACCTTTTAAACAGTGAAGAAAAATTAAAGATAATTAAAAAGTAAAGATCAATATTTGAATTCATGCGTCACAGATTAAATCATCATTCTCCTGCCTTTATTCTAATTTATTTAGGGTCAGCGCACCAAGTCTCTTTTTTCCACAATTCTCTATTAGTCGTCATCTCAGTAGTCTCCCCCTTTCTAGTCATATCATCATTTCACACAGGCCACCCATCGTTTCTTTGGTATTCCCCTAATCTTATATCCATCGACATTCATACTCAAAACTTTCATCACGACATTTACCTTATTCCTCCTCATCACAAAATTATTTCTCAAATAGTTAGGATCAATTTACACGTCCGTGCAGATATGCATACGATTCAATGCTTTTCTGTCAGTCTACATTCCCGCATACCAGTTTAGACTAGCGGAGGAGATTACATACTAGACAGGCTAAAAACTAGACGTGTTAGTCAATTCAATGGCTGTGCCACGGAGTAAGGAAGAAATGGATTGCATGGCGAAAATCTTGATCTGAGTTCGTCAACACAAGTGTTCGTAAAACAGACACACGAAGAATCATTTATAGGATGGATGACTCTGTATTCAACTAATTCAAACTTGTTGACATTTAAAGCGAACTTTTGAAATTGTAAAGACTTAGTGAAGTCTGTTCGACGTAAGTGAACCAAGTACTTGTCACAGTGTGTATGACGCCTTCTACTCAAGGTAGAAATAACAACTCCATTTCTTCACTACTCTTTGGTGTCGGCTTCTATTCGATGCGTATGTTACGTCACTGCGAATGCAGCCGTTTCCGCCAGTCCGTTATCAGCTTAAGTGTAAACCGTTTGGGCAATTCGAGGAAATTCGCAGCCAATTACAAGAAATCTATTTTAATAGTACATGAGGCTATTTAACATGGAGAGCATACACTAGCTCAATTAAATTGTAGACGAGGTTATTTAATATGGAGAGCATGCACTGGCTCAATTTAATAGTAGACGGGGCTGTTTAATATGAAGAGCATGCACTGGCTCAATTTAATAGTAGACGGGGCTATTTAATATGAAGAGAGCATGCACTGGCTAGCCAGAATTCTAGTTCATATGTTAGTGATTGTTTGTAGTAAGTTTTCTATGGCTTTCTATTTTATTTTCCAAACTCGAAGCTTTTATTTCAAATAAACTAATTACAGGCACTTTTGAATTTTCAAGGGGTCGGTCAGTCAGAACGATGAAGCTAGTTGCCCATTCCAAAGTGTAGTAGGTTCCTATGGAGAAGAACGGCCAAGAAAATCAATGTATTGGTTACATCAATCATGTTTAAAATATGTATATTTGCTGACGTGTACGTCACAACAGTATATTTTCGCATGCTAATCGATTAGTTTATGCGTCCTTATGGAGCGGGATCAGCGTTAAGCCAAGCATTCGTCAGCGATGTAATCCCCCAACTTATAATATGCTTGGCTGCATATTGTGCGTTTTATACAAGATTTAAATTTCGTTTCATTTATTTGAAATAAGGGAGTTCATGGCTAAGTAATAACAGCCGCACGGTTAAGCTACGCTTGCCGGGGGTATCTTTACATACCGAGACTCCTCCGTGCCTCGGAAAGCACGTTAAGCCGTTGGTCCCGGCTGTCATTCGTGGATCTTTGGCAGTCGTTACGGGTCGTCAGAAGCCCGAAAGTCTGACAACCAGTCTTACCAAGGAGTATCGTATTACCCAATGACTGGGTTGTGGAGGTCAGATAGGCAGTCGCTCTATGTAAAATACTGCTATTCAGCTACATCCGGTTAGACTGGAATCCGACCCCAAAATAGTTGGAAAAAGGTTAGGCAGATTGATTGAAATAATATTACAAAATTAAATAAACCTTTTTTACAGTCCGTTCAACCGATTTTGACTATACTATTGCGTTGGTGGTATGACAAATGGCAGCTGCAGCAAACAGTTGGTACTCGTATTGCAACCACGTTTTTACTTTTAAGTAAGCGTAAGTAGGCATAACGGTGGCAACCCTTATGCCTACGGAATAGGAGTCAGCATCGATTGAACGGACTGTAAACCTACTTTAAATGTCTAATCTTATTACAAATGGTGCATAGTTGAAGTAAGTGGGGAGGTATTTTATTGTAATATTTTAAACAGTATCTCACGAAGGATGAGTCTACTTTAGCCAGCCTGTAACCTGATTGAACTAATTGGTCCCTTTCTGTAGTCCTGTAATTGTGTCCTCCTCCTCTTTTACTGAAAAGTTTTAGAAAGAAAGAAAGAAAGAAAGAGAATACGTTTATTTGCGATAAACATGGCGCAAAGAAATAAAATAACAAAATAAAATAATTAAAGAACAAGTTTGGGGAAAATATGCGTCACATTCACGCAAAACGGCCGTCGCTCAGCATAATGCCGCGACCCCATACGAGACAGAGCCTCAGCGCTGGTTTTCAGCGACAGCCGGCGTTGACGTCATGACGTCGACCGGTGCATCATGCAGTGGAAGTACAAATGACAATTAAAATGAGATAAATAAGATTATTGAATATTTTCAAAGTTTATGTAATTTTAGATAATTTTATATTAACAAGGTACCGTCATGATGTTAATATTTTTAAACAGTTCCCTTAAAGAATCGCGCCTGCAGAGGCCATATATGTATTTATTGTATACTCGCCTGCCCTAGCAGCGTCTTGTTTGTTCTATCTTTCTTAAGTCTTGATGCAGAAGATTTCAATTAAATTTCCATAAACGATGCACGTAAAAACATCACAATTGAATGGGTTTTAGTGTCCAGATAATCTTAAGAGAGTCACTCAACCGCCACATTTTTACAGTCGTTTTTCTTACGACTTGGCGGCCATTAAATACAAAATTGAATTCCGAACATATTACACACTAATGGCATCCGTATCTCTGAAGTGATAGGCCAAAGCTTAACGCTAGGCAGAAATAATGTTAAAGCATCATAAACATTTAAGATATACAAAACTTTGTAAGTGCAAAGAGATAGAAACTGAAGACTGAACTTGACTTTATCGCGAGAAAGTCAACGTGGAATTTAAATAAGTAATTGTTATTGGACACATCTGGAAACTAAAACAACTAGAAAGTCGCAAGTACAATAAAACCATAGATAATGAACCGACTTAGACAATGCAAAAACAAATAGTGGTTTATTTGTAAGTAAACATGATCGCGACATAATAAACTCCTTAAAGACATAAATTTAATTCAATAATTAACATTAAAATAACAAAGTATATCCTAACTTAAGTAAAACTATTCACAAACTAAAATATGGCGTCGAAAAATTCATCCGCATCGCTTTCGACTGGTAATATATAAATAATAAATATTTATTGATCATTTTCAAGTATTGAAGTACATGGATATGTAAATTATACATGGTGAAATTCCTTTGCTACAATTATAGTGCAGTTCTGATCTTCTAACTAGGTTGCTGTATAACCTGTATGATGGAGTGACAGTTCCGATCCCCCACGTATTACAAGCATATGTAATGTACCCAAAATTCATTAATTCCAAATCAATCAGCACCAAAGTAATACATATCTAATTTAAAACCTTTAATTAAGAACCTGATACGCAGGCAGGCAGTGCCGAAAGTTACGAAACATATAGATCGGTGTCCGATATCCCGCGAGGCCGTACGACTAGCCCAGATATTACGGTTGGTACACTTGTACGTACTTATAGGGCTGAGGACACAAGTGAAAGAACTTGAGATAAACTTCAACATGTAATTGTGGTTGAGTCTGTGAAAGATGAAATAAATATGGTGAAGAAGTAGGACTCAGAGAAAAAGAAAATAGCCTTATCATACAGATGTTTGTGCTGAGAAGAAAGAAACTCGGTCAACAAGGAACAAAATATGGTTGTTTTATTAGAAGTCACGCACTATCCCCTAGTGGTTTTAAAGTAATTGCTGTAGGATAACCAAAGTTGAATGGATCGCAAGATATCACAATGCCTGATAACCAAATTGTATGATATAAACAATGTTTCTTTCCTACCATGACATAATAATATGGGGTCGAAACACGGACGCTTATTAGAGACCGTGTACAAATTCCAAGTTGCACAAACGGCTATGGAGCGCGCCAGGCCTATCACTGAAAGACCCGAGTCCGTAACTCAGATATCCGACGTAGGACTAAGGTTCAAGACGTATATAAGGTTCAAGTGTATTGGCTCTGAAATGGAGGTGGGCATGACACTTGGCTAGATGTGGTGATGGCAGGAGGAGCAGAGCCCTAACGGAATGGTTGCCAAGAAACGGTAGAAGGACTGGTTGGCAAACCAATGGCCAGGTGGGTGGACGACCTACAGAATATCGCGGGGAAGACCTGGATGAGACTCGCATGGACCAGAGTAGTATGACACAAAGGGAGGAGGCCTATACTGAGCAGTGGGTGGAACAAGGCTGCCAATGATGATGATGATGAAAGAAGAATTAAGCCTCGAAGTTAATCTGAAAGATTATCGAAATTGAGAACTAATACATAAAGCATTAGAACTAATCTTCTTTAAACACATTCAAATGACTGTAAAGAAACAGGAGCGCACGACGATATGCCAATATATTATAATCACACAGCAATAGATGCAATTCAAATAAAAGCATTAACATTCTTTACAAACCCTAAAGCACCAGACGCACTAGCCACGCTTTTTATCCATAAATCAATAAACCATTAAAATAGCCCACAGTTATGGACAAATCCTAAAGTGAAACGTGTTCTGTCTCTACTAGATTTATTAAATAAGGAAATAATATCGCGCGTGCGTAAATACTTGCGAAATATACTCGCTGCTGCCTTTATATAGGTGGTATAACATCGGAGAGACCTTTCTCCCTTGAAGTAGGTTCTAGATCAGAGATTGTGCAAATACTAAACAAAAGACAGTCTGTAAAAAACCAAACGTAGCGAAAAATCTATACGAAATTATTACAAATCGTATATAAGATCTGGTTGAGACGCGCACATACCAGGGAAGCATGGCACAAAAGGGAGGCGGCCTATACTCTGCATTAGGTGGAGGGTGAATATTCGACCTTTTAACCGCCGTCATTACCTTCCGCCAAAAGTTGACGAAAGAGAATATATATTTAATGAAATATTTCAGCAATTCCTGATTCTGGTCCTTAAGCAGATTATTCACCCTGGAACAAGACTGCCGATGACGATGATGATGATGGTGGGGATGATGATGGTGGGGATGATGATGATGGTGGGGGTGATGATGATGATGGTGGGGGTGATGATGATGATGGTGGGGATGATGAAGCTTTTTTACCACTACAATCAGGTCTAGAAACTATATCTTAAACTAGCAAAAAAAAACTAGGTAATTCAATGCTAAGTACGTGTCTTTCAAACCCAGACTCACAGTTGCCATTAGTGTTTAAAAAATCGGTTTGGTAATATTTCAACTGTTAAAAAAATCTTTCTTTTTACATTTACATCAAGACAATGCAATAAATATTCAAAAGCCCAAATAATTTACTGAAGCAAAATGTCTTTTTTGCAATGCAAAGTTTTGCAATAAAACAGCTTAGGAAGCTGACAAATTGTTAATTTTGTCCTATTAGCAATATGTAATGACCATTAGACCAAGATTAATGAATTGGACGGAAAGCTGATGAACGATGCTAAATTCACAAAACACGACGAAAGTCTACTTAGGTACCTACTTAGAAATCGGTTTGTCTATACATAGTTAGAATATATTTACACTAAATAGCTAACTTGTAAAACTATATATTTTTATCGTATATTAAATAATATATATCTTACTTTAAACAAAAAAAAACTAATACTTTATTTTTGTACGATCTGTTCTCGACAGACAAACCGTTAAAACAGTATTGTGCGGCATAGTTTTAAGTATCTACAAAACTACTGTAAACTCTTTGTAAACAGATAAACATAATAATATAATAATAATCTCCAAAGTACAAGATGACGACGAAAAACTTTACAAGATTTTTGAAAAGCAAATATAATAGATTTCCTATGATATTATATTGTAGATTTCTATAATAATAGTTAAAAAAAAAAAACATCTGAATCCAAGCAATTCCACTATACGAAGATTCACACACAACATCACTAAGAAACATCAATCGAAAACCCAAGATCTTTATACAATGCATTCTGTCCGAAATAAATGACATATTCTATTATTAAACATAAATAAATGTTCAACTAGTGTCTAGTACACGGACCACAAACCACAAAGGAACTCCCGATAGCCACATAAAGCTTTAACACCTCATTTCCATGAGTGCCTTTACTAACTGCGGCCTTACAAACGTCCCCACAACTGGTCATTGGACAATAAAGCTGGGAATTTCACGGTCTGAGTTTAATGAACACATTCTATATATCGGGTTATACAGCTGGGTTGCCTGCTTGTCGGTCTTCTACAGATTGTACTTCGGTAAGTGTGCTCAAGAACTCCACGACCTCATTCCGCCGGCCCCCTTCTACCATCCGACATCTAGACGCACTGCCAGTTACCGTCCCTACCTAGTTGCTATTCCACCAATTCCCACTAAGCGTTTCCAAATGTCTTTTATAATGCGCACACCAAAAGAGTGGAACTCACTACCTGCGTCTGTGTTTCCGAGCGCATACAACCCTAATCTCTTCAAAGTGAGAGTCAACAGGCTTCTTCTGGGTAAGCTCACTCCATTGTCGACTCAGTCGCCTCCGACCTAGACCAGAGTCAAGAGCAAACCTTTATATTCAGTGATTACTTTAACACACACAGACTTATTACTTGTTAAAATTTTAAGAAAATCGTATCATAATTAATTTATTTACTTCATATTTTTTACCTATTGGGGTATAGTAATTTTATTCTAGTTGCGTCGTGTTCATGTTCACTTATAATGTGATGATGACGGTGATTGTTCTCATGATAGCAAAAAAACTTTTGCTATGGGACCAAAACTGAAATTCCCTTTATGTTCGCATAACTCGTCAAAATGTAGGGAGCGGCTGATATTTTTTTTCGCAATTCAGGTTTGTTCCCATAGTAAATGATAAGAATAAGAATAAGAATAATTTATTTACACACACACTAGTTAGGTAACATACAGACACAGAGAATACAATGAAAATAATAAACAAGCAAAGTAGAAATAGCCGTGGGCCCCAAACTAGGCTCAGCCTGTATCTTGGTGGCCCAAAATTAACAGAAATAACAGTTTGAGTTGCCGAACGTTCATTGTGACACTAATTGATGATGTGACATTGTGACACTAAGTGATGATGTTTGTTATCATGACATGTGTTTAAGTATCGATCACTATTTAAATAGTCCTCTTCACCGTATCCGGCGACGGCGAACCAGGCTACTTTTCTTTTCTTTCGTGAGCTATTCATACTTTTTCACATAATAATATAATGATAATAATGAATGTATACAAAATATTGTGAAACAGTTTTAAAAGAGTAACGGTGGAGTTTCTTGCCCATTCTTCTCCATACGAAACTACCTTTTAGAAGGGGCGAGAAGAATCAATTCTATTTATTATTATTGTTTTTTTTTTTTGTAAATTTTGACATTCGAAAATGCCTTTTATGTGCCTATTTGAAATCAATGATTTGACTTTGACGTTGTTAACAGAACGGCTACTTGTCCAATGATGTCGTACGAGTAAGAAGCGAAGAAACTTCCGAAGAACGAACGGGTGAATGATGCCTGTCCTTTTAATCAATCAATATAAATAAGAATCTAGAAAAAAAAATCGTATTAATTATAATCTTCCAAAGAGAATTTTAAGATAAAATAATAAATAAACTAGGCTGAATTTCAGGGATCTTATTGTGATGGAATCTAGTTACTTTTTTCCTTATCAAAGTGACATTTTCAAGATCGTGAAGCATCAAATTATACAGATACCTTGGGGAATGTAAAGATATGTAAGGGTCCAATAAGAGACCATTATTTCACAGGCACTGAACAAAGCCATATGAGATTATTACGGCGACATAATGTGGATTTGATGTGACCCAGTAAATAGCTGAAGCTACAGTAAGTCAAGATATGCTGGGAATAAAGTAGCTGTGGATTTTCTTTGGGATTTAATATTGTTCAGGATTTCACAAAGCATCTATTATTGGTGTTGAAATATCTTCTCAAAGTAAGTTTCATCTGTTTTTCTTAAAAATAATCCCCGATGAAAAAACTCGGCCCATATCGAATTTCTTTCCGTGGGTATTGGTTAAGTAATTGATACTACAGAAACCTTAAATAAAAGTGTATTATTATTTTTTAGGCTTCCGTACCTCAAAAGGAAAAACGGAACCCTTAAAGGATCACTCATGTGTCAGTCAGTTTGTCTGTCCGTCTGTCACAGCCAATTTGCTCTGAATCTAATAATAATAATAATAATAACCTGGGACATTATTCACACATGGTTATCTGATCATACTATGGAAGCCAGATAACTGATATACTACATACACTACTTTTTTTTGTAAATACATACTTATATAGATAATTACACCCAGACTCAGGACAAACAGACATGTTCATGCACACAAATGTTCGTCCTGGATGGGAATCGAATCCACGACCTGCGGCATGATAGGCTGTATCTTAACCAACCACGCCAGCTGGCCTGTCAATGGACCGATTAAGTTTTGTGCGTGGTCCGACACGCACTTGACCTGTTTTTTTTTAACAAGCTGTTATTAGTCTGGATATCATCTAGGACTCGTTTGATTTGTCTTGACAAGGACTCTCCTTGTCAAGACAATTCAAACGAGCCCAAACTCGATAGGGTTGCGTCGTTTTATTACTGAGTTCCCATAGCCGCCTTCCGGCTCCATCATCAGATCAACTCCATGTCATAATAATATTGTATTGTCATCCGATTTACATATGCATGTAAAGTTTCAGCTCAATCGGAAACCGAGAAGTGGGTCAAATTTAACTTGCAAGATTCGATTACAGACAGACAGACACACTGAACCGGTAAAAAAAAAAACATTTAATTTATATTATAATAATGGAGATTAATGATCTATTCTTCTACGTTACTACTAAAGGCGATTCTGGTAAAACAATTTCCATGAAGTTTTTATTGGTATTTTTCTATTAGAATCGCGTCGCGCCTGTCTGCTCTACGAGGTTATTAATGATGACATTTGTACTATTTCATCATCTTTGACATTTAAACGAAAATATTTCATAAGAATATGTAGTATCCATCTTCTTCCGTAGTCTAAAAATAGTTCGTTTGTTGTCTAATTAGGCTACAACCGTAAGAAATTATTCACGAAAGATGACACGAATGAAACGGTTTCTCGACTAAAAATAGACTCCCCCATGATTTCCCACGGGGGTCGTATCTAATGGGGTTCTCCGATGACGGTGCATCGATGGTGAATACTTAATTTGGGGCACTTGTAATTCCCTTAGGTCTAAATTAAGTTAAAGGATCAAATTGCGCAGCGGCATGCAGTAGGTACTTTAAACAGTCTCATTAAGTTCCTGTTCACACCACGTTTTTTAAACGAGCCGTCGACGCGCGTTTCTAAAACGCGCGTCGACGGCGCGACGCGCTTTTATCCTACAGAGCAGTTTGTTGTCGTTTGTATTAATTCAAACACGCGGCACCTGCGCGTCTGTATCTATACACACGCGCGTTAGTATAGGGTTTGTATCTATTCATATTCTCTGGCTTGTAAATGGGTGTACCCAAAAACGTCGGCAATTTTCTTCTTCCTTTTTTTAAAAATTAATAACAAAGCGCATGCAATCAATGCTGTCTCGACCGACGCCAACTTGCTACTGTTGACGAGGTTCAGCTTAAAAACGCAAAATGCCAGCGCGTTTGTATCGATACACACGCGCGGTTGCATCGCGTCTGTATCGCTACACACGCGCGTCTATATCGATTCAAACGCGTATTTGAATTTATACAGGTGTGCAAAGGTCTACAGGCTGCGTCTGACTTGCGTTCGTATCGTGTCTGTATCGCTACAAACGCGCGTCAACGGCGCGTTTAAAAAACGTGATGTGCACAGGTCCTAAATGATCGGAAAAGGAAACCAAATTCCTAAGTTAAAAGTAAGTTGCCCTACTGTATATCACTACAATGTGGCAGATATCCATCAGGTCAACTGTGAAAACTTGAATAGGCGTGGAAAATTACTATCTTACTACTAAACTCCAGTGCTTCAGTCGTTAACTTACACGCAAAGTTCCCGGTTTGATGTCAAGGCTAGCACTAACATGGTATGTTGAAATGTCCTCAGTTATGGCGCCTTTTATACCCCTATAAAGAAAAGACTGGCAAATTTTTCTATTGTACTACAAAATCTGCCTAGCCTTTTCCCAACTATGTTGGGGTCGGCTTCCAGTCTACTGGTATTCAAAATAAAATACTGGTATTCAGCTGCATCCAGTTAGGATGCAGCTAAATACCAGTATTTTACATGGAGCGACTGCCTATCTGACCTCCACAACCCAGTTACTGGGTAATACGATACCCCTTGGTAAGACTGGTTGTCAGACTTTCGAGCTTCTGACGACCCGTAACGACTGTCAAAGATCCACGAATGACAGCCGGGACCAACGGCTTAAAGTGCTTGCCGAGGCACGGAGGAGTCTCGGTATGTAAAGATGGTCACCCATCCACAGACCGACCCCGGCAAGCGTAGCTTAACCTGATGGATCGACCCGTGCGGCTGTTATTACTTAGCTACGAGCTCATCACTTAGCCACGAGCTCCTCTGTAGGGTGACACTGTAGGGTGATGGAGGAATAAATTTGTCATACGTCATTCTGACGCTTAATTTACGATCATAAGGAAACTCGTAAGTGACATAACAAACGGATTGATAAATCCGATTAGGTACCTATGTTCGTTCTTAAATAAAGCGGAGTGAAACTGTCTATTATACATATAATAATATAAAGAAAATACATATAGGTACCTATATGTTTATTTGGCACATGTCAGTTATTTTATTTTTTTGGTTTTTTTTTTTGTGATTGAAAATCTAATTTATGCTTATAGTAAATACTGGTCATTTTTATTCCTTTTTAGGAGATAAATGAAATCAATACGAAATTGTTTAGTGAATTGTTAAAACTGTAAAACAGTCATCTATACTAATATTACTCGTATAAAGAGGAAAGTTTTGTATTTTCGTATGTTTGTAACATAAACTCAAAAACTGAGGAACCGATTTTAAAAATTCTTTTACCATTAGAATGATACATTACGTATTCCTGAGTGGTATAGGCTACTTTTTACTGCGGGAAAATACCTTTTCCTACGGGAAAATTAATTTATCGCAGGCGAAGCTACGGACGGAAGGCTAATAATTATGGAAAAGAAAGCTACAGTTTAATATCTAACAAAATGTACTCCACATGGGGTAATCAACATGAAACGTTCTGAACTTGATACGGTTTCAAGTTGTATCGATGCGCAAACAGTAACAGGTCACGGCGAAAAAGATTCCTAGTATGGACTGTTTACGAAATATACATTTACCTACAGGAATTGTAAGTATGTATCAACTTATTGATTCTGACACAATCAGAAAAAATCGCCCCAGTACCTCCATGACAAAGACAAAAATGGCCACAACAAATCGCACAGGTTGTGAACTTGTGAAAAACTTTGACAAAATAAACTTGGGAAAACCTATGTCTTTATCGGCCTTCACTTTTCCGAAACGCTTTATTCTGGAATTACCTAATCGACACTGAAATTACGTCGTAGAAAAGGTTGGTTTAATTTATTAATTAATAACTGCATACCGCAGGTTGATATTATTTTGATACACCTGTCTCCACAACAGCGTATCATCATCTGCTTAGCCCAACTATGATGGAGTCGGCGACCAGTCTAACCGGATACAGCAGAATACCAGGATTAACAATCACAACGGCTAACTGACAATAGTTACAATGGGGTCGTTTACCGGAAGCTTCGCCAAGAGAGAGAACTGAGTGTTTATCACTTGTCAAAGTCATCTTGAAGACCAAACGACCAACCGCCGCCGCCGATAAGAAAAATCACTTAACACCATCTCGCGGCAAAGTTTTCAGCAAGGAACTCCAATGGCAGCTGAATGAAAGATAACAAACACTTAGCGCCATCTACGTGGAACTAATTCGGCAGTTTTGTTCCCCATTGACAGCAGCCGGTCTATTCTGTAAAAATCGCACCGTGAGAACATAGGTAAAGTGAGCTTGAAGTGTGAAGCCGTCATTCCACTTGTTGCTAGATCTGACGGTCACTACAGACGACAACGGTGAGATTTTTACAGAATAGACCGGCAGATCTACAAATCAGCCTTACAGAAACAACAGTCTCAATCAGGCTTTCCCATAATTTCACCTCATTCTCTGCCCAATTAGCTAAAAGACCCTCTCACCTACTAAACCACTCCGCAACCACACATTTGACCGGAAGCATGCGGTACATGCGAGCACACGTGCCCATTAGTCACGAGTCACGCTCCACGGGCACATCTGCGTATTTAATCAGCACCAACGTCCATTTAAAAAACATTATAAATACTGTCATGGACGAAAGTTTTATGCCATGTATCGAAAGCGTACGATAACATTATTGCGTGATTAGATTTAGTGGAGAAATTAAAAGAGTTTTATTTATAAAATTATTGGAAGATAAAGTCAACTGGAGTTTAACTATGCTGTGATTTATTGAAAATAATATTGAAACCGGCGAGACATGTGATATGGTAATAATAAAAGTATGGAAGTTAAAACATTCTGCTTGGTGATGAATGGCGGGGTGCCAGCTGTTTTAGAACCCAATGGCTGGGCACGCGACGATGGGAAGAGACCAGACGGAATGACCATAATGCTTTTGGTGTGGGATGCAACGTGTGTCGACACCCTTGGGCCATCCCATATTTCTAGCACGGCAGGCTGTGCTGGGGCGGCTGCTGCGGGTACGGAAATCCTTTAACGGCCCAAACAGTCCAATATTATTGGCACTTATATTTTCGAGCCGTTTGGCCATGGGATCCGAGTGCCCTCTTAGTTTTTCGAGACATCGCCAAGCGGTTGGTTGACTCTAGACGTGACCAGAGGGCTGGCCTATTTTTTTGACCAAAGAATAAGCAATGCCATACAACGTGGCAATGCTGCCAGCCTTTTGGGCACTTTTCCTGTTGACAGCGATGCGGACGTTTTTGATGCCCTATGATTATTTTTCCTCTTTTTTATATACTTGTACATATTATTATTTTAAGGCTATTAGCTTTAAAATTATGTAAATAAATTACTAAAATAAAATTACGTCATATTCACTTCAGCCTTTCGTAAAAGTGAATTCCAGTAAATAATAGTAAAGCATAAGCGTTTTATTGACTAAAGTAGACAGACAGAATACACCTATGCGCAGTTCTAAGCTGTAAAATAAATGACGTTTTCCTTCACGACCAATTAAGATTGATACCGACATAAAGGTACTACAGCACCATTGTCTTTCGTTATGAAAGGTTTTGCCACACTGATCGATTCATAGACTCGTTTGGATGACAGTAAAATGGTATTTTGTTCTAAAATTCACAAGGACCTCCAGACGGGAGAAGGAGATTATGGAGACTACATATTCATCTTTGAGAGTCAGAATCGTAAAACGTAATGTGGATACGAAAATATGTTTGGAAATCGTGGCACGATTAGCCAATGTCTTATATCTCTCAAACTTATACGTATATTCCTACATGCCACTTATACAGTATACTAGATACTGTACTGTGACAGTGATCACCAAAATCATTAACATAGTAAATCAGCCAGACAGTTGTCGAGAACATTTTTAAATTTTTAAGTAAGTCGTCCGGTATCAAAATTAACATGTATCAGATAATTGATTACAATCAAACTAAATCCATTATCATTAGATTGACAAACGATATTGGTAATAACATTATATTTTTAATTGTATTAAAAGATAACGCAAATGAAATCGTCGTAGAGGTCAACAACATTTTGAATCTAAAATAATTTCATAATAATTAAACCGAAGGTATACTGGTACAAGTAAAATGCATTAAAAACGATATGTTGCCAATTAATTACTAATGAAGCTATATTTAGATGGACCTAATAAACTGATTTCGAAGCAATAATCACGGAATATTGAACGAAACAGCAACAATTCGGCCACGCGCCGCTTGTTAATGCACGCTGGCGATAAATATGACACATGAGTTGAAATGCAGATGTAATGACTTAAGCAGTTCATTCGAATAATCAAAGTTCATTAAATATGCTAACGCGTTGTTTTGGGCGTTGGGAATTGGGATATTCAGATTTTGAAAGGATGCTTAAATTCCACATACAGATAGACCAATAGTAAATAAAGTAACCAATGAATCTTTTAATTAATTTTCATTCGTATATATTATATTCATATATTCACTGCTATTTATTATCGGTTAAACTATTTCGTGTAACTCTTTAAGTTATTCGTCGAAAAAACACCATTGGTAAGGGTCTTTTTTGGATTCAAGAAATGACCATAAGATGATTTGTGAAAAAATGTCTAAACACACTGTTGTAGGCAGTACTGAATATGTAACATGTAATAATGTAGTCTACTCACTACATGGAAACAATACAAAAACTATGCTAAGGAAAGATGACTGGCACATACAGAAAGTAATGACATAGTTATGGAGAGGTAATAAGCGAGTAGCTAAAGATGACATGTCTTTTACCAGGTAAAACCAGTAGGTAATTTTAAACTAGCTGAAATTCTCGGAACTGAAATAATTAGAAATGATTATAGAACAATACAATGTTGCTTCGGGTAAACTACCGATTATGCTCATCCGTTACTTATATAAACTGAAAGCCAAATGAATCAAAAGCATAGGTATAAAGAATTATATTAGTACGCCTACATAAATATTGTGACTACAATTGAAATTCACGGACTGCTTTTCGTCAATGGCATCAATATGATCGGGTTATTACAAAATGACAAATTGCCTATTATCTATCTCCTTTATAGGCTCTCAAAAGATAAAATGAAATAACAATTTTAATCGAACGAAGTATTGTTTCTAGTTTTACATCAGTCCGTTTTCTAATGGCATTACGCCGTTGGGTGGCATACCTTCCCGACTAGAGTCTTCTTTCTTAATCCAATTGTTTGTACAATCCTCTACAACTTTATTGTTAGATACTAGACATGGGAATTCTACTAAATGAGTTACTTTTATTAAGTGTTAACTCGATGGAGTTCGAATCTCTGAATTGCAAGACTTGATCTTTATCAAAATTATTAAGAGTGACAAATTGCTTATGATCGCCAACAATCAACAGAATTACCTATTTCCTTTAACCGATTATAGAGCTGCGCAGTTTAACTATGATACTGTATTTTAGTGCATTGCTATCTATTCAATTCCGCTCAGGTTTAATAATAAAGACAGCCGTAAATCATTATCTAAATCTCAAAGCATATTAGGCCATATTTCGGTTTAAAGAAATTTCACTAAAATATGAAAAACTAAACAAAATATCTTAGGTAATAAACATAATTGTCGTACGATCTATCGAGTACATACAGTGAGTAATGATTTATTATTGTTGGTTAGCCAAATATAACTTTAACCTATTCCAAATTGTTAAAGGCAATTTAAACTAAACCCAGGAAATACCAGTCTTCTTATTTTTAGCGTATCAATGGCAAAAATAACTTAAAAAAAGCTATATATATATATATGTGTATATACAGTTTTTTTTTTTTCATTTTTTGGCCCAAAATTTAGCAACGCCAATACCGTTCACTGACGCAGCTATTAGGTCCTCACGTGTGCAGGCGACCAAGTATGCGGTGCAATATGGGAGGGAGTGAGCCGTTGTGGAGAGACGACGCATTAACACTGGAGATCTGAGCCGTCCATGAACCCAACTTGTGGAGGCCTACTTGAGTACGAAGTCTATTTAAGGTTTTCCAAGCAGGCCACGGGAAATTGTTCCCGAATAGGAGGCTCTCTGATGGTTCGATAAAGAAATAAGTGGCGTGGGCTATAGGAGTATTCCCATTAGAGCACCTATTTTTAGAGCACCTATGCATTCTGCACCAAAGGTATTATATATAATATATACAAATGGGAATACCTTTGGTACAAAATGCATAGGTTCTTTACAAATAGGTGCTCAAATGAAAGAAAGAAAGAATAACATTTATTTGACACAGTTCGTGAAACACAAAATACAAATAAGAAATAAAAAAAATGTTTAATCACCAGTGTGTGCCTCACGGCTGCGTCAAAAAGGTTCATTGGAAATGGGTATTCCCATTCTCCGGGTTAAACTGTAGCTTCGTCCTCTCGATGCGGCTGCCTATAAGTCCTGCGGATTTCTGGAAGCGCGATGCCAGTCAGTGGATACAGCATTCGCAACGGGGTCGGTTTTAAGCAACCAGTAATAATTCCAATCCAAAAACACAAATTATTTTAAATAAAAACTTAGTACAGCCAGTTACTCCAAATCCATAATTTTAGTCAAGAAAAAAATATACTTGAAGCAAACTTTTGTAGTAATAAATCAAATACAAAGACCGGCAAGGAAAGCTAGCTCCATAAATGGCAACGAACTATCGTGATAGACAAAAACCTATAGGGCGACCTACAAAAGGTATTTGAATCTTACAAGCATTAGAACAAGGTGTATATTAGTTTGATGGTAAAAATTCGAGCACACGATAGTAGCATGAACACCAGTCAGCCTTGGTACACTCACTTTTGTACATAACTATTTTATTTATTATGAATACTGCTTTGTAGAACGGCAACATTATTTGTGCAGTTAATACAACCTTTGATAATAAAGACAAAGAGTTGAAAATTGCTAATTTAGACAGCATAATTGTAAATATGTAGGCCAATATTGATTGACATTTTAAAATCGAGTTAAGCAATTATTTTGTTGTGTTAGATTCTTTTGTTTTACTCGATCATTGAGTTAATAACTATCAATTTGAAGTTGTTACAGTATTTATAACGTAATTATTGCATAGTTTTCAAGCTATAAAATAAAATGTTTCTTTTGGAAACGCGTGTGACTAAAAGAGTGACGAATATACGTGTTGATGGATGGAGAGGGAGAAGAAGACCAAAGAAAAGATGGATTGTGTGAGGAATGATATGAAAGAGAAAGGGGTGAATGATAACGTGACGATTGACAGGAGAGAATGGAAGAGAATACGTGTTGCGCCAACCCCACGTAACATGGGATAAGGGCAGTAAGATGATGATTTGCATCGATGAATAAAATTGAAGGAAATCACTACAGTTTGTGGTCTCTGACTAAATTATGGATACTGCGACCAAAAATACACCTATCGCAAACCTAGTGTCATATCACAGGAATAAACCAAAACTCAGGAGAGCAATGCCCAAACCAAATTAGTAGAAAAATTAAATCCAATATTGGAACTAATTTCCGTTCATGATCATCACTCAACACATGAGTTTCAATGTTTCGAAGATTGATAACCCGGCAACATATGTAGGAGAAGCCTTAAAAGACTTTTATGTGAAAAGAGAAAAACTAAATCACGTCACAGTTCTATTGAACTCAATAAAATTAGGTACGGCATGAATGTACAACGTAAAATTATAAATATTGATTCAGACTCAAGAGGCCATCGGTTATAATGACATTGTTCTAATCACTTTGTTTAATACGTCCTTTGTTACAATAACACGGTTTAAAACCTCTTTACTAAGACTACTTACTGATTTATTGGAGACTACATAACAGATCTACTGATGTCTCGAAAACCACGAGATTTATGTGCTATTTAAGTTAAATATTAAGTAAATAAACCTTCTGGAATAAAATCTATAATAATGGTGAAAAGTGCATCAAAATCTATTACAGACGCCAGCAGGTCAAGCTACCCGAAACTGTCAGATTTTCCCAATCAACCTTGAACCTAATGCTTTGGCGAGAAAGTTGAAAATCTATTAAAGAAATCTGACAGATTGTAGTAGCATGATGTGCTGGCGTCTGTACCTAGTTTAGAAGAAATAACTAAGCACACACACACATATAGACATGAAAAGTGACTTTGTTTTATACAATTAATATATACACATAGATATAAATAGATACATTTATACCTATCTCATGTTGACAATCTTTACTATGAGATATAATGGGGGGCCTGGAGTTCTAAAATACAGGCTTAGGCTTAGTTTAGACTCCAGATTTCCCACAAATTGCAGGTCCAAATACCTGTCAACTTAATATGTCTAGTATTGTAATTTGTGGAGATAAATAAATAAATAAACATAACTTTATTTATTATTTAACAATAAAATTACAAAAAAATAACAATTAGTTTAATTGTGTTAATAAATTGACTATCATAATGGTCAAAATCGTCTGATTTGTGAATGTAATGTTTTCTTGAATGTTTTTTTTTTATATTTGGTAAAACCAAATTCTTAATATGATTCATCGTTATTTTCTTGGTTTTGACAGTTTTTCCTTTACTGTAGAAGCATTTCCTTTTATAAGTCCAAGTTTCTTTTATTTGAGTCAGAGTTCGTCGAGGTGTCAGTTGATAATATGAGAACTGCTCCAATAGATTCTGATAAGGTATTAAGTACTATCGACGCAAGTGGAAATCCCTTCAGGTTCGATGGTAGGTAGTCATGCTACCTAACCAAATAAATGAACATTACACCGCAAGCATAATTCCAAAAAAAACCACAAGCTCCAATAAACCAAACAAATTACCAACATATTATAATAAACAACAAACTCTTACAACAAAGAAGAATATCAAGATCGAAAGAATTTGCTTGAGCAATAATTGTACCGCATTAGCTTATCAGCGAATCGTTGAAGCGATTATATTGCGACATGTCGCAAAGTCGATCAAACGATTATTTTGCGAGGAGTCGCCACCGCGACTTCTCGCAAAATAATCGCTTGATCGCCTAGGTAAATCCACGAGGCAATTAGACGCTCATGCATACTAATGGCAATATTTTCTAGGAATATGTACGAAGAGATTAATTGGTTCAGTTCTGGACAAATATGTCTTACGTACGTAAATAACAACGCACGTGATGACGTGGGTAAAGTTCGAATTTTCAACTTTATTACCAAGTTGGCACCGAAAATAAGTCAAGCGTAATGTGGCTTTTGTTGATTCATCTATGATTCATAATAAAATGTCCAGGCTCTGGAAAAGAAAAATCACGGAAAGCGATCAATTATATAGGGCACTGCGGGGTAGTTGCGTAACACACTTACAGTAGGAATGAGTTTCCTTTTGACAGTTCAACAACATTCATTGCGTTATTTACGGTGTTGAGCAGACAAATTTTTCGTACATATGAAGCAATGGATTAGCAATATGCTTCATTATCATTCAGTCTGTGATTAATAGTGTATTACGCAATTAGGTTGCTGCACGACACACAAAACTGGTCAGTTTAATAGATAAAAAAGAAAGATATGGAAGAAGAGCACGACTACCTGTCTCGATTGCATACTTTAAGAAACAATACTACGAGAGCGAGACTGTTCCATATGGTATACTCCTAACTAGATTCAGATGCAATTGAAAGTTTACATTATTTTATAAACAAAGTCGTGCGTCCCTAAACACAACCCGATCAACGGCGAGCATTCAATACAAGAGATAGAAGGCTCATTCCTATCAACAAAGGTACCAAAATAAATCCAATACCTACATAAAAAAAAAAATTAACACTACAAATTGAAAAATATCTTTAATTTCGGAAGTCGGTGTCTTTGGTCTTGTATTTTCGTTTGTTGCCACCGTCTTCGGAATTTAAAGTTATTTTGCACTTTGTAGTTTTTTTTGTAAAAAAAGTTTTTGTTTTTCACGTAGGTTTGCTATATAAGTAACTTCTCCCAAAATAGTTCATCTTTTTTACCAACCCAACGCAACCAACCCAGTTGAAGGCAATCTTGTCACTTTGGTGAACCCACATAAGAACCAGTACCACGGTTATTTATTCGTTATGGCCAGGAACTATTGATGAACAAGGGCCCAAATAATATTCCTCAAGATACTATCAGGAAACAGTTAGTGGAAGTCAATCTCAAATATAGAAGTATCATGAAGAAACCGTTCCTTTGCTAGATACTTTAAAAACACGAAAAAGAAACTGGCCGGGAAATTGTCGAGGTTCTTGGACTGGCCCTCACAGTCGTCTGATGCTGAACGTTTAATCCTAGGTTAGGATCAGGTGACTGCGAGGGCCAGTCTAAGAAGCTCGATGATTTCCCGGCTAGTTTCTTTTTCTTGTTATTAAAGTGTCCCAGAAAGGAAATAGAGAAAATTTCCAAATACCAGGATCCCGGTATTTGGAAATTTTCTATAGGATAGGTATTAACACCGGTATTGAAAAAATTCTGTATTTAAAACCCCTAAATCAGATGAAGCTGTGGCAGTTGACTAAGAAGATGACGACGTAGAAAAGAACGCAAAAGAGAAAAATGGCTTAAGTTTTTGTAAGATTCTATACTCATCGGTGCCGATTTTCTTGTTCAATAACTAAACTCAAATTAGAGAATCGCTATCTTTTACTAACAGACAGCGCGAGAAAAGGACGGCTTTAGCTATGAACTAAGTTAGAGATGTCAAACTAGTTTACGCCTTGCGCTTCACCGTGTTTTTAGTCGACATGTTTTTACGTGTCGTTTGAATTTGTATCGAAATATTAGTTCCAACTAAATGTGACAGCTCTAACTTACGTCCGTCTCTTTCTTGTTTTATTAAATTAAGTTTAGTTTGTGTACAACAGAATCGGCACAATTCTCTACAGTTACATATAAAATGGTCCTTTTCAAGTTATCCATGTAGTGGTACAATGTGTCCGAGCGTTGCGTCAGCGCAGCGCAGTGAAAGTTAAGCGACAGCTGATTGGTGCGCATACTTATCTACGTCTAGGTACTTGTTGCCGGCCCTTCGCGCTACTTGTTCGCCCTTTAGTCACTCATAGTAAATGGTGCGGTTTTTGTTTGTCGGCCTTCGGTTGTTTTCATTTGTGTGTCAGTGTGTCTTTTGAGTTGTTTGTAAGGTGCGTTATTATTTAGCTTTGTTGAATGTGCTTCCCCACAGTGCATTATGACTACCGTAATTTGGTCCTACTTTGCTCCAATATTTGCTCCAAATGTTGAAAATTATGATTATTTTTAGAAAATCAACTATACAATTTACTTAATGTATTATTTTATGGATATATAGCTTATTTGACAAGTATTTATATAGGGAAATAGATATTATGAAGTATATTATGAATTTATTTTTGACAAATAATACTGAGCAAAATTACCCATGGTGTTGGGTATCTTTCCTCCTAGATATAGTTTCTATGTAATCTCCATTGTTAAAGCTGTTGGAGCAAATGAATGCTTTCCTAATTCAAACTCTGCTCCAGTTATAATATGTTTTGCTATTTTGGATGATATAAATTGGTGAGATATGGGTAAAAACGAAAAAATGGATAAAAACGGATGCGTTATAATTTAATTAATTGTTGCAAAATTTTTAACGTAGAATAGGCGAAAACATTTTACAAAACAGGAGCATAATTACACGTAGAGGAGCAAAGTAGGACCAAATTACCAGTACGGCACCTAGACGCTGTCACAAGAAACGATGTGTTCACCTAAGTTTTAGGAAGAGGTGTACATATAGTACACCCTCATTTGTTGCATGCATCTTTTTACTACAGTATCACAAACTAGTAACAGACCAATCACAAGTCAGTACAAAAATCTTTTACTAGTTGTGAGTTGCAAAAAAAAATGTTATTAGTATGGGACCTAAAATTTTTTATTTTTTTATTTATTTGACATGGCTTTGCTCTTGACTCTAGTCTAGGTCAGAGGTGACAGAGACAAAGTCGACGATGGAGAGAGCTTACCCAGAAGAAGCCTATTCACTCTCACCTTGAAGAGATTAGGGTTGTATGCGCTCGGAAACACAGACGCAGGTAGTGAGTTCCACTCTTGCTGTGCGCATTATAAAAGCTAAAATAATAAAATACCTGACATAATAAAAGATGACACAATACGCAATTTTAAAAAGAAGTTAACGGCATTATTGATTGAAAAATGTTACTACTCGATTATCGATTTTCTAAAAGACAATGACTTAAATTTATTTTACATACAGACTTATTTATTTGTACCTATTTTGAACTGTAATTCGAAATTTTTTTTTTTTTTTTGACACAATATTTTTTGATTACCTACTCGTTTACTTCATTCATTAACGTTTGCATGCCTAATTTAACGTAGATTGTACAAGGATCACAATTATTTTTTAATACCTTATGTCATGTAGCTACAATCCATACAAATAAATAAACTCTTATCTCTTATCTCATTTCGCCTGTTATGTTAAAGTCCCATGCAATAAGAGACTATTGTAGCCTATATAACCAAGCACAAATCCAGATTCTGAACTGCTACTGATAAATTCTTAATAGGTAAATCAATTGTCAGACCAATTCAAAAGTGGTACCAGGAGCTGATTGGAATCTGGTCAACAAATTTGGTCAAATTATTTCTAAAAAGTCTCTTTTCTTCTTTCTTTTCATGTACTCAGTCAAACCAATTCCTATTTATTAAAATCAACCACTGAGATCTCGGGAAGAACGTGTTCTATGCTTCGCCTATGGCGCGTCTTGTGCGTCTAATTACCAAACCGGTACCCGCAGTGTTACAGGTGCTTTGGGACCGGATCTGTAGTCATCAACCTGCATGTCTGCTTTGTGACTACTCTGACTTCCAATAGTTCATGATAAAGATAGGTTAAAGTCATTTAATATCTGTGGTTTAAGCCAGATTAAACTCGTGTATGTTTTATTTATCGTAAAATAAAATGTTATTAACTTTTCTATCAGGGATCTGTTAGTAGCCACATAGAGTCAGTTAGTTTTTATAAGGCTGCTAGCTGTTGACCGCAGCTTCGCCCACATGGATGTCAAAACTTCCCTATTTGAATCGGATGTTTATTTTTTTTTGCGCGGAACCCTAATCATTTGTCCAAAATAAAAGTAGCTTAAGTTACGCCTTATAACATCAGTTATCTTTCAGTGATAGTCTCGTCAAAATAGGTCTAACCGTTTCAGAGATTAGCCGGAACAAAGAGACAGACAGACAAACAAAAATTCTAAAAATTGTTCTTTTGTTATAAGTACCGTATAAATTCTGTTTGTAATGTCAAAAGCAGTTCTTTTGACATTACAAACAGACACTTCAATTTTTTTTTTTTCAATTTTATTTTTGTACAGATAATATTCTATTTAAAAGTATCTAGTTAGCAAGCCTATCTTGGCCGACGGGCCCATCTAGCTGACGTCTCCCTAGAACAAAAGCTACCCCTCTTATAAAACTGACCGTTCGAATGTCAAAGATAATTGTCAGCCTGATATAAATAGACAGGGACTTGAATGAAACCTCTACAGCACCCACCATATACTCCAGCCTACTCTTTCAGGAGACGCAGACGTATGCAAGAAGATGTGTTGCAAGTCATTGCGGTTTTCCATAAATATAATACTATGAACTATGTTCGTATTCGTATGTTCATGGAAAACCGCAAATCGAATGTATCACGCATTGAATACCATTTTTTAAAGTAAAAAACCAAGACGTGACGCTTTTATTTAAAACTAGCTTTTTCCAGCGGCTTCGCCCGTGTGGATGTCAGAAATTACCCCACGGGAACCGTATGAAAAGTATGTGTTATTCCAGACTTCAATCTATATCTGTGTCATGAAAATTAACGGACCTAGAGATCCGTTCAGCCGTTCTGGCGTGATTGAGTAACAAACATGCATCCATCCATACTTTCGCATTTATAATAGTAGTAAGATTGAACAATAAATTAACAATTAATTTCCACAGTTTAAACTAGTTGAGTAATAATTGTTTCGCGGAAACAGAAAATTCCTAATTGATGTATACGAGTTACTGTTATTTAATTATGGACTAATTAGTGTAGAAGTATTTGTTGGAAATGTGACTATTGGAAATAAAGTTTGGTATTGCATTTAAAGGTCAGATAGTTTATTTTAGATTATTTAGGTAAGAAAACACCATTCCTCATCTTCGTCTTCTTCTTCTTCTTCAAAAGCAGGATTTTTTTCTTTCAAATAATTTCGTAGCATTTGAAAAAAAAGAGAAAAGAAAATCTATTTTGATTTCCCAAGACTTCTAAATAAGGCCAGTGAAAGAGAACTCAATGCCATACATGATAAATTCTCATATTTGGTTAGTGTCATGTAATCACAAACAGAAATCTTAGACATGCACAAACACACCCGGAAATGTCAACGCTAAGCCACTGTGCTACTCAAGCCCTGATCAACAAAATTCAATCATTCTGCCTAGCCTTTTCCCAACTATGTTGAGGTCGGCTTCCAGTCTAACCAGATGCAGCTGAACACCAGTATTTTACATGGAGCGACTGCCTATCTGACCTCCACAACCCAGTTACTGGGTAACACGATACCCCTTGGTAAAACTGGTTGTCAGACTTTCGGGCTTCTGACGACCCGTAACGACTGTCAAAGATCCGCCGGGACCAACGGCTTAACGTGCTTTCCGAGGCACGGAGGAGTCTCGTAATGTAAAGATGGTCACCCATCTACGGACCAATCCAGACAAGCGTAGCTTAACCTGATGGATCGACCCTTACGGCTGTTATTACTTAGCCACGAGCTCCTTAAGCCCTAATCGTTAAGTCCCTAATCAACCTATGACTTAATTAGGAGACGAAATAATAAACATTATTATATTATTATGAAAATGTTCGCGTCTGTATTCTTCTAAAGGATAGCCAGAGGCAGTACCTACACTCTCAGTTCGCCTGTAAAGAGTCTACTTTCATCAACCGGGAAGATAGTAGCAATTCAGACACCGGGTGTAACCAACCCTTACTTTAAGTTCCCTTTATTCATTGTTAACAACAATAAATACATAAGTGGCCATTGTATACTACATTGAAAGGTGCATTAGGGTAATTACGATAGTGAGTGTTTTCCGGTTGATGATAATTTATACCAAACGCAGCGGCATTTTTATATAGCGTCAGAGAAAGACGGTGGCCGATAAAATGGCGTCTAATTAATTATTAAGTTAGATCTTGTATAAATCTGAATAAAACCAACTTGGCCTATGTGTTATGTGCTGTGTATATGTAGGTTAAGGCCCTACAATATTGCAGTTCGCACTTGTGGGTGTCATGTGATAATGACATCGAACGGTCTAAAGGAGTACTTTCACTGTCTCATCTTTGGTTTTTAAACCGCTGAAACATCTTCAGGTTTATAGTAAACGATAAACTGTTAAAAGAAATGCTCAAACAAAAGCATTCAAAACTTGCGTTCGTTTCGATAATACTTTATAAAGATAAGTTCATAAAATACGCATGAATAAGTACGAGAGATTATTCAAAATAACCAATAAAGATTATAAAGTGACAGGCTTTAAAAACCCGGGTGGGGTCATTTCACGCTTCATCCTTTTTTTTATTGATGCATCGTACTCAAGTATTTTGGCATTATTTTATGCCAGTGTCCCTTTCACTCATGGTTTTTGAACCTCCGTGATGAACTGAAGAAAAAAAAATACAGAAAGAACGGTCCTCGCACTAAATCAAGAAAAAGAACACGTTTTTGTTTTCGATTACTTCCCTAAGACCTCATGTCTCAATCATATTCAAAGTGTTCAGAGTGCCTAAACAACAGATTAAAAAGATAGAAAAAAGAAGATACAAAAAAAGAACCTCCAAGCACAATATTTCAACCAGCAATATAATTACATAAACAGTACCAACAACCTACATATTCATCACAAAATATTCAATAGGTGTTCCAAAACGTCGGAGATAAGATATGACACCTACGCCAACATCCTGCCTTACTGTCACACTCATATTGATGACAAACTGACATTCTATATGTGTGGAGTATATGTGGGTAGAAGTAGACTTCACTGCTTTTGGTTTATAGAGATTATTAATATCAAAACATTATCTATAGTGCTTGGTAGTTGGTTGCTTATAAAAATTTACTTAAAAAAAAAGTGAAAACCGACTACAAAAACGTAGATCGAATAAAATAACTTTCATAAAAAAAAATTTCAAGCTTCTGAAGTCGGTGTCTTCAATTCTTCAATGCAGCTTAGCTTGGCAGCGACATCAAAAGCTGTTAAGTTTTTTTATGAAAGTTATTTTTTTCGTTTTAGGTTTTTTAAAGTAAATTTATTTTACCCTTTTTAGTTGTATAGACTATTATACATATAAGCCCAAGACGAACGAAAAGAAAATCCGCTTAGAGATGCCGGAGATACAGTACATTTAAGCATATAACTTTGTACGTAAGAATAATTACCTAACGTATTATATATACTAAAAACTTCCTGAAAGTAGATCACGATAGTGGAAGAATCTTGTTCATTAGTTTTTGAGAAAATCACGGACATACAAACATACATACATATAAACATATGGGTTGAATACAGAACCTCCTTTTTTTAAAGTCGGTTAAAAAGGAACACCAAATCCTAAGCGAGATTAACCTGAAACTATTTTGTGCAAATTCTACTAGTGAATTCTACGCCAGAACTGATTTCATAATATTCTAAGTATACAATTGGACCCTTTACCGAAAAGTTTGCAAATATAAGCTAACTTAACCTACCACGTTCGAAAATTCATTCGATTCGCGAGCAGATCGAATTATAAAAACAAATGAAGATCAGTCAAGAAGAGAAGGGCATCAAATTCTATGCCAGAATCAAAAGTTTGCCTGTCCGTTGAATCGGAGCGAGGCTGCGGAGCGGAGAAACGGAGAAATATTAACCAATACGTTCCTGGCTCCTGGAGTGGAGCGGGATTTTATGCAATCCTATGGGTAATATTTATCCAATACTCCGCTCCGCAGCCTCGCTTCGCACCAATGGACAGGCAGCCTAAACCTGATAGCGAGCTTGAGAACAATTACAAAACCTTTCACAGCTGCCTCTATCAATCAAGTATTTAATTATAATCGGGACACAACCCTAACAGACAAGTGGCTTCGTCCTACGTCCTACCTCAAGTATTGATTTAGCTAAAGCTTATCACCGATATTAGCACTTTACACCTACGCTCTTCAAACGATATACACGCACTAACTCAGTATAACACGTTTGTTATCACTCTTATCTAGACAAGTAGAAACACAGTTTTAGGTTCAGAAGTATCGGGTCAGACAAGGACTTGACGGATCTTGTGACGCATTTTGAAAGGTTTTTTGTAGGTTGTCTGTTGAATCAATAAGGACTGAAATGGGTCATGTACAGAAGAGGTTTGGTTATAAGTTCACCACCTTTTTGACACAATTTCATCAGTTTAAAGTTTGGTTTAAATTGTTCTCATTAAAGTCTCTCACTCTGTCAAGGAACAGATAACTGTATGCGGTTAGGGATGGACAGCGTGTGTCGACATTACACAACTGCAGCCGACCGCGTGAAGTTGAAGTCACGACTGCATGCGGTTATTATCGACTCCACACGACTGCAGCCTACCGCGTGAACTCCGTTCCGTCTGATGGCAGCCTAATATAACGCCTTAACCGACAAAAGAGATGATCATAGATGGGATACCATACCAGTAAAGACTATCGTGATCATTACAAATTAGAAATAGTACAAATAGTTTACAAATAGGTAGTCCTAAAAAGATTGATAGACCCACCAAAGAGCAACCACAGCATTTAGTAACACAAAAGAATCAAAACTAAAACAGAACCATTCTCAAAACTGAAATAAAACTAAATAACAGCAAAAGAAACAAAACCGTAGAAGAATACAAGCAAATTGACAATTGACACCGGAAGAATCTGAAAGGCGTATCACAGTCGCATGTCAAATCAGTCATAACTACACACTACGTAAATAAAGCAATTTCGTATTTCCCACAATGCTTGTGAACGAACGAATGAATGGCTGTGTTTGAACGCTTTCATTCATCAGGCGTTCCCTTTTAATATTGTTACAATGAAATTACTTCATTCCTCTTTTTATCCTGGGTTTCCAGACGTACTGATAAGGTCGGTGATCCTTATGGAATGTGCAACTGTACTGCCATGTGACTTTTTGACAGATTATGTTTTTTTTTTTGAGGTTTTAAAACTGTAGGAGATGTGTCTAGGGCTCCCGCCTCTTATAGGGCAGAGTAGGAATTAAAAGTAGATTGTATGCAATTCATCAACATCATTGAACAACAAAAGTCGTGATGGCCCAGTGGGTAACGCCTCGCCTCTCATGCACGAGGATGTGAGTTCAAATGCAGGCAAGTCACGATGTGACTTTTTCGATTTATATGTATCTATTTTTTGAGTTTATCTTGGACATTACTGACATCGGTGAAGGAATAGAACGTCGTGAGGAAACCTGGACTTAAGTCAATATAAGACTGAAATCGCCAATCCGTCTTGAGTAAGCGTGATCGATGCCCTCGCCTTCTCTGTATGGGACAGTTCCCTACAGTGGGACAATAATAGGCTGATATTCTAAGGAACAAATTGAGATAATATTATGAAAAACTGAGTGTAAACCAAGGCCAAATATTTAGCAGAAAAGAAATTAAAGAATAAAATAGTAAGAGCTGTCACATTAAATTGAATTAAAACTTCCAAGCGGGTTAAAACGGTGAAGTTCTACGACTTGGCACCAATTTTCGTCTCGACAAGTCTAAAGTTTCGCCTCTTTTTATTATTCTGTCTATTTGCAAACTCAACTTGCTGCAAATTCGACATTATTGGCAAGAAATATAAACAATGTAAATAACGCAGATGAAACTGCATATTGCAACTGGGCAATCTTTCAAAATTGTTTTAATTACAGAATTGTGTTATTGTGAAATGTCTAAAAACCAGTACACTACTATTTCTAACAATAATTATTAATTAAGAAATACCACTAATTTTGTGTGTATTTCTAATCTTAATGAGAATCTCTTTTAACTTTTTGCAGGCATTTCGGAACGACTAATTCTTTTATTTTTTTTATTTTTAAGGTGGAGGAGGAGCTCGTGGCCAAGTAATAACAGCCGCACGGATCGATCCATCAGGTTAAGCTACGCTTGCCGGGGTTGGTATGTGGATGGGTGACCATATTTTCATACCGAGACTCCTCCGTGCCTCAGAAAGCACGTTAAGCCGTTGGTCCCGGCTGTCATTTGAGAATCTTTGACAGTCGTTACGGGTCGTCAGAAGCCCGAAAGTCTGACAATCAGTCTTACCAAGGGGTATCGTATTACCCAGTAACTGGGTTGTGGAGGTCAGATAGGCAGTCGCTCCATGTAAAATACTGGTATTCAGCTGCATCCTGTTAAGACTGGAAGCCGACCCCAACATAGTTGGGAAAAGGCTAGGCAGATTGATTTTTTTTTTTATTTTTGTTTATAATTTGCCACTTGTCTCTTTTTATGTCATACTCATCACATATATCTGAATGATTATAATTCATTAATACTGTATTGTATTATATAATTGTCTGCAGTTTATCTCTGAGAAACTGCTACGTCTGGACCTGTCAGACGACAATCAACAACAACATCAACATAATTATGAACATTTGGGTACGCAGTCCATGGAGGTATTCCTTTAGTTTTAGGTAATCAGAAAATCTCATTACATTTTCCACTCAGAGTAGGTAACAAAAAAAGTCTTCCAGAGACTGCAGTCTCGACATAGATAGCCATCGCTTTACGACCGAATTCGGTCGCAAAGTCCTAGTGGGGTAGCTACTAGCTAGACAGTCGAAAATTGCTTGACAAGCATGTGATTTTTTCTTGTTTGTCATGCAATTTTGACCGTCTAGGGTCCTTACTAGGACTTTGCGACCGAATTCAGTCGTATAGCGATCGCTATCTATGTCGAGACTGCAGGCCCAGGTGATATAATTCTTCACGGATGTTTTTCTACCGCAAATAAATCAATATTGACTTTCTCAACTGTTTTACTCAAATTCGTTAATAACTATTTATTTAGTCTAATTATTTTCTTATCATTTGTTATGAACGTTATATTCCATTCGGCATATCATTATAATATCTTTACACTCTTACTTATTTCCTTTACTGTTTTACTCTTCTCGACTGGCTCTTCCTCGACTGTTTTACTCAAACTCGACAGTGGTGCAGATTCTGCTGTGCACATACTAAACTTAATTTAGACTATTGCTAACTTTTTCTCTCTAATAAAACAAGAAAGAGACGGACGTAAATTAGAGCTGTCGAATTTAGTTGGAACTAATATCTCCATACTTTATATGACACGCAAAAACATGTCCACTAAAAACACGGTGAAGCGCAAGGCGTAAACTAGTTTGACATCTCTAACTTAGTTCATAGCTATAGCCGTCTTTTTCTCGCACTGCATTTTAATAAAAGATAGTCATTCTCTAAAAGTTTTGTTATTGAACAAGAGAATCGGTAAAACCAATGACTGTTTGTTGAGTCTAATTATTTTCTTATCGTTTGTTATGGTCGTTGTATTCCATTCGGCACTATCTTTACACTATATTTCCTTTGTACCTACATTCGTACCTAACACGCTTGTGACAAGTTGTAACCCAAAGATTTACTTCAAATATTTAAGTTATTGTTGATTAGGGAGAATTGAAAAGTCACCATTTTCCAGAAATAGGTCCACTTTTACGAAAATAGCTTCTATAGAGCTCTCAATTTTATGTTTTTTGAGATTTTTTTTTCTGTATTTAAATTACTTGGTTTAGCAAACGCGGTTGCTAAACCAAGTAATTTAAATACAGGAAAGGAAATTCTTACAAGTCCAAGCAGTTGACTATAGTACCTACCATCATCGTCAAGATCAGCATGGATAAGCCTTTCAGGAATATAAGCTCCCTCTTAGTAAGAAATCCAGTCCAGAGATCCAGAGAGAAACGGAATTAGAATCACCTCTAACTACATAAGCCATAGTTTCGGCATCGTTGTAAGTATGGACACGTGATGACAAGTCTTCTGCGTCTGTCTCAAATTCAGTATGTACAGTTCTGCTTACACCATTATTTTCTTCCACAAATCGTTCTGTATATGTATTATTTCATAACCTTCGAATTAAATTAAAAATAAAAGTTAACTTTACCACGCGTTGCATTATATAAACTTAACTCGAACGGCTGCTTTATAATGTTCTAATCTGCTAACTGGTGGAGAAAATGTGCGACCTTGGCATTCCTGATTGGCCCCGCACTGACCATTATCGACTTTATTCTGTTATTTCAATCATTGCTTATTGCGTATCAAGGAAAATTCTACCTTCGTACATAGAACTAACATATTTCTTACGTGTATTTGAGGCTGTGTGGCAGATAGCCTTTTGTACGAGTTATTTGTTGTTTTTGAACAAAGAACCCATAGTTCTTTGTTCGAATCCCTGATTTAACAAGTACTATCGACAAACGCCAGGCCTTTCCAATTTCGAAACAATTTTGCTTGCAAGCTACTGCAAAAAACAGCCTTTTGCGGAAATACGTTGTAGTACAATTACTTAGGCATATACTCGTACGTCAACAAAGTATACAATTCAATGAAACAGAAGCCACGAAACACTTCAATTTAATATAATACGCGAAACAAATTCGCGATTATGACGACCATTGTACTAGGCTTCATACTTAATAAAACTAATGCATAAAAATTACTAATTTAATCACCGTGGAAGGTCATAATTATTACACTCTAGAGAAATTTCGATTGTGGAGGAAATTATATATTATAACCAGTGGTCGGAGTAGGTAGAGCTGTTTGGGGTGAATGACCGCAAACATTGATGTTAACATGGATATGCCTCTGAAAGTGAGTTAATATGGGTAAGTGGGCAGTTATGAGCAGGTAGTAGGTGAGCACCCAAACAGTATATACTTACTTATATACACACACAGGGATCCTGGAATGTTGTTAGAAGTAGCTTCGTGAAATATGAATTAATTAAGTAAAACTGTTAGAAACATTACTAAATATACTTTACTGCACAAGGAAATATTATATATTTCTATATTATTTTTTATAATGTTTGGCATATCCATGTTATGTCCGCATGTCGCAAGTAGCAAAAACAGCTCTACCTACTCCGACCACTGATTATAACAGATGCCGTGCAATTAGGAAACTAACTGATTTTATTGGACGGATATTGGCAGCAGCATTTAACTGAAACAAGAACAAAGAAGCAAACTTCCTCTACTGCTTTCCTTCGTGGATATTTATTTAACCATTTATGTACACATAAATAAACAGAGAAGAAGAAAGGAACAGAAAAATACGTACAAAGGTGATGCTTATTTCTAAAAAAATGTCTTCCAGCACAGCTGCGGTAGGACAGAGAATAAAACGAGATGTAGACAACGTGCGTAAGAGTAGAAAGAAAATAAAATACATAAAATCTAAAAAAAAAACAATTCACTTAATTAAAAAACCATATAATATATACAAATATATATTATATAAATAATACAAATTTTCTTACGTTTTTTGTAATTTGCAAGTCAGTATTAAGTTGTATGTTAAATAAAGTATGATTCGCGGCCGTAACAAATATGTATTTACAGAATTATATACAATAAAATCAGTAATACAACTCCTTAAGTTAGTAGAATCCTGAGAGTTGTATTGATCACTTTAATGAAAATAATAATAATTATGTAAAATAAGTATAATTATGTAAATATATGTTATGTTATGTTTATAATTACGGCCGCAAATTATATTTTGATCAACGTATCTAATACCGACTTCTAAATTGCAAAAAAGTTAAGAAAAATTGAATTTCGCGGGCTACCCTGACGCTTCCCCTTAAATACATACCTTGTATATGTTATCGTATATACTCGTAGATACCTTAGAGTGTGATGGCAGAGTTATATAAGACTCTTAATGACTTATAATCTTTACACTTTTTTCCTTTTTATTCTGGATAAGATACAACCAATACCCGGCTAGGGTATTGGTTGTATCAATAGCCTCAGAAGACCAAGCTGAAATACTAGCTTAACCCAAGTCAACCCACGGCCGAGCATTCATTTCAAATCAACGTAGTAAGCTTGGTATCTTGCCCAAACTACCCCTCAATTCCCAACCACACCAGATAACCATCAAAGACCACACACCCAGAAAATAGTATTCCGTAACAATGTTGTTCAGTACCACTGAAACCCGGTTATTAGTTATTACCTTCATAGTGTCGTCAGGTACAACCGCTTCACACGAAAGATATTTAATACCGAAGCGACGACGTAGATAGATCGGATGTCACGCATTCAGCATAATATCTGACATTCTTTGACGTGGCTATGCTGATTCTGCATAGCGATGTATGTGTCTGAATATGTGTCATTGACATTTCTGGATCTATGTTACAATGTTGCGTTGCATAGGGTGACTGCTATTATTATAGTAATTGGCCACTCATAAAAAAGAAATAGAAACAAGGAGAAAAGCAAGCCCGTGAATGAAAAGGATAAAAAATATATTTTCATTCTTTTCATTCATGAGCTTGCTTGCATTACCGCTTTTTATGAGTGGTCCATTACTAAAGCGTAGCCAATGACTACAACAGTCACTCTAGTGTATTCTACATTTATTTGTCGGGTATAAAAGAAATCAGGCATAAAGGTAAATGATAAGGTCTGTATTGATTGATAAAAAATAAAAGGGAAGAAACTATAATTTATAAGCCAAAATGGTTTCTGCGTCTCCCTTTAATATGTAGGTGGAATAGACCCCGTACATATCTTAATGTATATTAACATCACAATATGACCAAATTAGCCTTCCCAAATCTTAGCAGTCCTAAAGAAAAAATCTTAAGCAATGATCCAGAGAAAATCTGACATGAATTATTTTACTAAACCTATGAACACTGCACTCGAGCGTGATATAGCCACACATTAATGTAGTGGTCAAGCTAAACCAAGCTCTCTTAAGCAATAAATAAAGCCGATAACAGTTGGAGGCTTTAAAGCTGATGATAAAAGTGGTTTGGACGAGATAAGGAAAGGGACGTTGTAAATTTTGGACCCTTTAGAGACCTAACAGTGGACAGGGTCAAGAATAAATAAGGATAAGAATGAAATGTGAACGATGACATTACTATCGAAGGGCTCTTTCAAGAGATACATCATGGTATAAGTTTGGGTTATAAAGATTAGAAATTGAAAATGATTATTATTTAAAGTGAAAAATTGGCATATGTGAAGACACGTTAAAAGGTTTTAAATCACCGTCTAATTAAATTCATAATCTCTTGATTGATTAAATAGTGCGTTGGTATAGAGGTTGGCGGTGGACGTCGCGGTGGTAGTTGTTTGATTCTAGCCTACGTTTCGATGTTCTAGTTAAAAATAATTTTGAATGTTAGCTTTGTTTATATCAGAAAACCTTATTTCCTGTAATTCTACAAATTGGAAGTATTTTTTTTGTATAATAAACTAACTAAGCGTCGTGATATCAAAATAATGTAATCCTTGAAATTACTTTCTTCCTGCTATTTTTATTTAACAAAAACATGTTTATCTTATCATAAAAGTTATTGTGCAAGAATTATATGTATGTGCAAAGCTAATGAAAGGAATATTACTGCGATAATAAAATCTAATTATAGTTAGATGCCGATTACACTTTATTTCTCAATTAACTGTGCTGAAACTTGGATACCAGTCAATAAGCACGGAGATTTTACCAAACGAAGAACAAGCAGCCAAAGACCAAGACATTATTTATCCAAAGTTACCCAACATAAATCAAACGTATCAAACGTGAAAATCAAACACCAACACTGCTACAAAAAAGTAGGTCACTTATTCGCACTTGCACATCACATTTCTTTTCGGCCCGACGGCAAAGTTTGCAACAATCCTAGAGTAACCAATGTCCGTTTGATGAACATTTATTACCAAAACATAGACGCGAAAGATAAGCATAATAATTAAGTAGGCTCATACAATGTTGATAATTATCTCACGAAGATTATCACACTGGCAACTTGTCAAGGAGTGTCACTAGTTTACATAGCTGTATCCGGCTCAGGAAAGGTTAGCAATAGGTCAGCTGATGCCGTCTAAAAAGACGAAAAAGGAGGACACAATCGGACCTTCAAGGTTGAAGATATAAAAGATGCGATGGAGAATGGCATAACGTCTTTTTAGGGATCTGTACCTCAAAAGGCAAAAACGGAACCCTTATAGGTTCACTCGTGTGTCTGTCTGTCTGTCTGCCTGTCGGTCTGTCACAACCAATTTGCTCCAAATCGAATGGACCGATTAAGTTGAAATTTGGTGCATATATGTATTTCTGTGGCCCAAACACGGACGTGTAACGCAAATAAATAAATTTTGAATATGGGAGTCAACAAGAAAATTAAAGGGGCTAATAAGAAAATTAAAAAAAAAGTTTTGCAAACTGTACCGTGTGACATATCAAATGAAAGGGCTTACTGTGAGAGTCTCAAATGTATTTTATTTTTTATAATTTTAAAATAAACAATTTTAAAGTTATTTAAGAAAATAGACGAAAATTGACAATTCCCCCCCTTATCTCCGAAAGTACTGAGCCTAAAATTTTGAAAAAAATATAGATAATAGTTCAATACCTATAGATTACGGGAAAATCTATAATAAGTCGATGGTCTTAAAACATCATGGTAAATATCTCAATATTGTGCGTACAAACTTACATTTGCCCACAGTTAAACGAAAAGGATCCAACCCACATTAGGTGTAATGTGGGTTGGATCCTTTTCGTTTAACTATGGACATTTGTAGTTGGAATGTATGGGAGAACATGTTTTTCAACTACAATGTTAAGTTTGTTCTTGGGATAAATTCATCCCAACTACGGAACCCTTCATTGTGCGTGGCCCGACACGCTCTTGACCGGTTTTTGGTAGGTTTGGTAGTATAAGACTATTCCTAACATTAGAAAAGAAATTAGAATTACAAAGTGATTAAGCTTTCAATATAAATCGGCTTAGTCGATAATATAAGCTTATGACTATCTTGCAGGACAAAGGCCTCTTCTCATAGAGAGAAGGCACAAGCAATGATCACCATGCTCCCTATTTGTTCGCGATTTTAGAAAAATAAGTTCAAACCTTACAAAATCAGTACCTAATGCCAACAATTTAAAAAGGCACTAGCCATTCATTGCAACAATTAACCGTTCACCTATAAAAACTATAAACACAATACGATTACACGACCATCGAGGAAAAATTCTGCCATTCTCGCGGTATCGATTAAAGGATTATCGACTTCGCTTTGTATTCTGCGAATCGTAACTCCAACCCACGATTCTAACCTTTAAAGTTAGGTAAATCTGATGAGAACTGTGAACAGGGTTTATAGCTGAGACTTCAAAACTAGCTGAATATCAAATGCATAACATATGATTCAGAGCTTAGCCTGGATCTACTGGAGAACAGGAATTAAGGAGTGATTAAAGATGTATGAACTATGAACCTCTGTTATCACAGAGGAAACAAAAATAAACTATTGGTTAACTATCGTTCTGCATTATACAGCAGCCGTAACTCTCATGACGTTATTGCACGGTTTCAATTTCAGAAAAAAAATCGCTATACTTACCTATCTAAAAATAACTTTTTATCTCAATATTGTGAATAGCAAAATTCCTTATTCAGTCATCTATAATGACTATTAATGAGGCTTTAGAATGTTCAATTCTATAGCTATTGCTGCCATTTATGCTTCATTTTCTTTTTAAATGGCACGTGTACCTGGAAACCTCGTGTACTTAATTAAAGCATCCGTAGAAAAAAAACTGTGTATGGATAGAATATATCAATAATATTTTGGTTATAGGTACTAACCGTATGTAATATTTACCTATCGTTTTTAATATAGGAACCGGGCGAAGCAAGAAATCATCTTCCACAAGTATATGGACCGGACGTAAATCAGCAGCGAGTAAGCAAGCGAGTTGAATCAAATAATTAGTTCTGATCCTGATGTTCCGATAGCAAGTTAATTCAATACGACAACAACTAGACAGCACATTATCTTACATCCGGTGTTACACTATCATTATTTTAAGTAGTGTTTGTTTTTTGCGAAGTGTACTTCTTTGTAGATGTAAGAATTGAAATTCTAACTCAATCTCAATCTGCCTAGCCTTTTCCCAACTATGTTGGGGTCGGCTTCCAGTCTAACCGGATGCAGCTGATTACCAGTATTTTACATGGAGCGACTGCCTGTCTGACCTGCATAACCCAGTTACTAGGTAATACGATACCCCTTGGTAAGACTGGTTGTCAGACTTTGGGGATTCTGACGACCCGTAACGACTGTCAGATCCACGAATGACAGCCGGGTCCAACGGCTTAACGTGCTTTCCCAGGCACGGAGGAATCTCGGTATGAAAAGATGGTCACCCATCCACAGACCAACCCCAGCAAGCGTAGCTTAACCTGATGGATCGACCCGTGCGGCTGTTATTAGTTAGCCACGATCTCCTCATTCTAAGTATTTGAAGACAAAATTATACTAAATATTTCGAAACGAACGTTGAACGGCCTTGACTGATGCAATACTGACACTATCACCACAATTGTCGGAAAACGGATTACTGATCTGAGCTCGTGGCTAAGTAAAATAACAGCCGCTCGGGTCCAACAGGTTAAACTACGCTTGCCGAGGCTGGTTGAACAGCTTTACATACCGAGACTCCTCCGTGCCTCGGAAAGCACGTTAATCCCGGCTGTCATTCGTGGATTTTTAACAGCCGTTGTGGGTCGTCAGAAACCGAAAGTCTAACAACCTTACCAAAGGATTATCGTATTACCCAGTTACTGGGTTGTGCAAGTCAGATAGGCAGTCGATACTGGTATTCAGCTGCATCCGGTTAGACTAGAAGCCGACACAACAAATTTGGGAAAAGGGTAGGCAGGTTGATATGGGATTAGTGATCTCAGTATTAGAATTTCTCACTCTGATCAAAAATCCAATGTTTAGAATAGAACAGATTTCTTAATTGTTTAATGCAAAAACTTAAATGTTGAGAGATCTCTAGAGGCTGACCTTCAAAGAAAAATATACGTACATTATAATATAGTCAGCATCAGGAACTAAGGCTTCAACATCCACATTGGAAAACAGGTAAACTAAAGTATTGTAATGAGCCGGTAGCATAGAAACCTCTCTACAAAGAAGATTAGCTTGGTCACGTTTTAGTAACAGGATTAAACAATATAATCTATAGTATGTCATTATGGAGATAAATTGTGCAATTGTTCAGGTAATGGCATATATCATAGATTCCACGTGTACTTTTTCAAATACATCTTTGCTGGATGTGGTTTTGCATGTCATATTTTATCATGTCGCACACCTAGATAAAGACTAGCACAACTCAAAATAATCCAAAATCGAGTTATTTCGATTATCGAACTCTGCGTCGAAAACTACATTGACTGATTGACTTCAAAGACACATGGGTACCAATCTCCATTAATGAATTACAACATCATACAAAAATATTTTTAATTGATCAAATAGAAAACGAGTAAACGTTTTTTACTGTTCCTGAAAAAAATGTACCTATTTTGAGTTGTGCTACTTTTGATCTAGGTGTGCGATGTATTTGTCTGTCTGTTTGAACTGAATCAGAAACTCCTGGTGAAGGATTTCAATAATTTTTTTGCGGGTTTTCGATAAAGGATTTTCAATTCACCACCTCCCTCTTATTACTCTGGTAAAAATTCTCAAATTACTTCTGCGCCGCATCGAATCTAAAATGTGTCCTATGTACCCAATATTCCCAGAAATATGGATTCATGTGAGCTTGAAGCGGGTTGCAGACCAAAAACTAAGCTAAGTTAGTTTACAAACAATTATATATACTTTGCGGTCTGCACACAAGTATGTAAAACTAAGCCAGCTATGTGAGCTAAGCTAAACTAACTTAGCTTATAAGTTTTTGGTCTGCAACCGCTTTACCAGACACGACCTTTTTTAAATCCTTATCCCTCACTGCCTATCCTTGCGGGTAGAACTTTGAAGGTCCAACGTTCTGCATTGCCATGTATTCTAGATTACGGTTTTTTTTTCTCAGCTTACTTCCAAGTTCTCTTATATTTCTAATCCTAATTCATCGTAGTCCGTGGCTTAAGCTGTTATTTTTCATTATATATGTATTCCCTTTCTATTTCCGTACACTAATCCTGTTTTGGGTTGATTGAAAATTAGCCTGTTCCTCATCTTGCACTAGCTGTGTGTGTTAGCTGTGTTGTAGGATCAAACGAATTTTTGTGGGTCGATTAAGTTAACTGATTTTGTTCCTTTATATTAAAAACATACTTTCAACTTTTCGTTGTTTTTAGATCTTCATTTGTTTGGTCTGCCCCATTAATAGTCAATTTTTTGTGTTTAATATTTGCTTTTTATACCTACTTCCAATATAAAATTCAATACAGCGTCAATCGTCAACATAACAACTCCTCGATATACATTTTCCATGGTTAATATTTTATCCTATTCCAATAATTTTATTAAAAATGGTCTGCACAGTATAATCGTTCGGTCATTGTAAATCGCTTGCTTTCGATCCATATTATAATCGATTCATTTATTCCACACTGGCCTATCGTAATCATGATCGACATTACTGGAAAAGAGACAGAATTAGAAGCAATTTTAACAATTCCAAAGTTCAGTGATAGTCCAAAAATTGATCATTACGGTCGAAGTCCAAAAAGTAATTCAAAAACTGTTTACCTAATTGATAACAGATTTTTCCAGAATATACTTCTTAAATAACAAACAGTAATGATTAAGTAAAACCATAACAAAGCAGACTCAAATAGCATATTATATGTAAGTCAAAGATTACCACAGAAGCAGCTGAAACAATTTTCGTATGAACGCACAAGAGTAAATTCCACATAATTTAACGTAGGTGCCTAAGTACTTACCTACTGAATAAGTTCTAGAAATCTGCCGAAAGATCGACAATCCTGTTTTCAACTGTTTTATTGAATAAAAATATTTAGTTTTCGAGACAAAATCAAAGTTCAAGTTCAAAAAAGAAGGAATAACAGAACGAGCATCAATTTTACTGCACCAGCTTTATTGGGGTAAAGGAAATACGCAGCCGGATTTAATACATTCCGTTTTTGTCATATCTACGTTTTTATCCTAAATCTCCGTTTTTGTTGTAACATTAGTCCTATCACGGTCATTTGCGAATGCTTTAGGAACATTTTTATTACTGTTCAGTCTTCCTGGTCTAAATGGATCTTGTCCTAAATATTATTCCGGATCACCTGAATTTTCTTCTATTTCGTCCTCCTTTCCTCTAATACGGAAACATTTTTCATCGTATTTGCTAGAACAGGAATCAAGTTTAGAAATAATCTTATATTTTTAGGGGGCAGTTTTCTGAAGCTCAGAAAATTCTATGATGCCTGGAATTTCATGAAAATTTTTATATAATTTGATTCCAAATCAGTAAGAGAGAACTCCAATATTTTGATAAGATGAATACTGTGAGAAATTGGATAGATAAATTGATCCCGTTTTATTGCTTATAGCAATAAGACTAATGTTTTGGTAACAATTTTCTGGCATCAGAATTATTAGTCGCGTAGTATTCGTTTTTGGTGCCAAAATGGTATGGTGAAACAATTTGTAGGATGCCGAAACAAAATGAATCGGCATCGGCAACGCCGCAGATCGCCACGAATCAACAAGTGCAAGACGCACCAACAACATCTCCCGGCGGTAAACAAAGAAAAGCAAGCAAACCATGGAATTCTTCGAGACAGAGGCAACGATCGTGAAAACTGGGCCGGACATGTGTGCCTCGGCCGTGACCGCTTTACAATCACTTTTCAATTAATAAAGAACAAGCAAGCACCTGCAGAATGCAACAGATTCTATCACTCGCAACAAACAAGCAATACGCACGCGTTTGATGCCGCTCCAAAATAAATCCGGACCGCACTTTCACAGCTAAGTTAGTGTTTTGTTTACGTACTTTTAGGGTATAACACAGGGCACAGGTACACAGGGTAGCACGAGTCGAGTCGCGGACGATGGCGCGCAGCGCAGCGTGCGAGTGGTTCGCGCGGCGGTCGTCACGGCACTGGCCCGAGCGGCGCGCGGCGGTCGGCTCGGCGCTCGGCGAACGGCAATTCGCAACTCGAAATACCTACGTAACGTAACTTAACTCCATAATATTTTATAGTTTCGTAATCGTGTTACTCGATTACTGTGCGCCGTTCGCGTCTAATCGATGTCACGATTTCGGGAGCGGTCCTTGGGACTGAGAGAATCGAAACTCACATGCATTCCATGTTTGTTAAATGCAAGTCTCCTATGAAAGGTCAAAGTTTGCGATTCGCAACGTATATTTCAAATTGTATACGTTCGTCCTCCCACGTAGTTTGCGAAGGAGAAGTGGGAAGAAGTTTCAATGGCAATTTGTGTGCTCATAAGTCTTGCATCAATTCCTTCTGGATTACACCAAATTGGTGTTCTTGCAGTCTTGTTGAAAGGCGTATTAATAGATGTGGGTAGTAATAAACATGTTGCGAGAATTACAACAAACTTGTTTCCCTGTAGGTATTTTGTGAAAACTTCACGACCGATTTGCGTTACATCGCGACGGTAAACAACGCATGAATATTCAAACGACTGGCAGCGAGCAGTCCATCCATATTTCGCTCGTCTGGATGACTCCTGTCCAATATACCTTGCTCTATTTACGTGTAGGTAATTCAATAATGATTATATAAAAGTCGGAAGCCCTTGGGAATTTGGACCACTAACTAACTGTCTAGCCAAAAATACCCAACAGAACAAAGCTGCGAAGGGACAAAGGCATAGTTCACTAAAGATGGAATTATTACCGAACAATATTGGGTGACCTTATCACTTTTATTAAGCCCAGTTCCAATTTGTATTGTATTAGGTACAGTGTCGGGTATTTATGTAGGCAAATATCTACGAGTATAGGCTTTTGTTGTCCTTGTAATCTGGATACAGGATCTTTTAGGAGGATTCTGGAACTGGTGCGTTCGTCCCTAATATTTTTAACAGACTTCCAAAAAGGGGGAGGTTCTCAATTAGACGCGTCTAGATATGTATATTTTTTTTATGTATGTACATACACTGATTTCTTCGTCAATTGTGGACCGATTTTAAAAATTCTTTTATTGTTTGAAAGGGTGGTTACCACCAAGTCAGAATCTGATATGGAAATCGAGGGCAACCCTCAAATTTTATAAGCACACTTATAGTAATTTGGATATTTTTTATAGTAACTTGTGCATTTACTCTCGTAAAACACCATTTGGTGAAGTAGAACTGATGATGAAGCCCACAGATGGTTACTACTACGACTACTACTACTCAATAATAAGTATTTCACAGGTTGCGACTCGATTAAGTACTGTAATATGGTTGCTAAGCAATTTATGCTCGTCACAATACATATGGTGAAGTGGAGCTAATGGTAATTGACCGTCAGTTCCAGTTCTCCTGGTTCTTACTAGGACAACTCCCCAACAATAACGTCCCTACATCGGGAAAAGCAATATTTTGTAAAAGGTGATGAGCAGTTGACATTACGCTATTGTAACTTAGATACATTACAAACTGACCCACTAAAAAGTGAAAAATAAAAAACCTTTTTACAAAAAAAAAAAACACTGACTTCCAAAAAAAAAACACTACCTACAAAGTGAAAAATAATATTAATTTCAGAAGTCGGTGTCAAAAAACTAAAATACAGATCCAAAGACACCGACTTCTGAAATTAAAGTTGTTTTTCGCTTTGTAATGTTTTTTTTGGCAGTCAGTGTTTTTTTTTTTTGGAAAATAGTTTTTTATCAATAGTAGTGTCATCGCGTATCTTAATGCTGTTCAAACAATAGACTTTTGACTAGTAATTTGGTGTGCAAGCACTAAGGGCGCGTTTTCTTCCTTACTAAACTTGAGAAATCTTCACAGTTTGCGTTTCAAACGCGTTACGCGGACATTGACGACGCCTGAAAAAAACATGGTGTGTAAGAGCCCTTATTTATATCATACTTTTTATATTTAAATTACAATACTTTAATCTTTTTCCTTTTTGACAGTCCATCATGGCGTTACCTCACGCTGCTTCTACTTGCCGTATTTAGGATTCTTTTTGCAAATCAATTTCATTCATGTAGGTACAATCAACAAATGAAAGAAGTATATTTCACTATAAAGGCAAAATTCATTAATATTACAAGTGTTTATAAATTATAAACAAAACCCACTCAAAACAACCATGTCAAAGATGATAGCACCGAGCACACGCACGAAATGGTTAAATAAAAAAGGACTTGTAGGTTGCTGCCTGCTGGCTTATCTCTTTTTGTTAACTGTACAAGAAAATTCCATTATTCAAAGTTATTTTAATGATTTCGCTAACGATAAATTGCTTTACCATCAAAATTGTTTGCTTCATTTTTTTGACGCCCTTTCTCTGTTATTTATTACTGAGCGCTCATCCCACGCAAAAAGCTGTTCATTCAGGCTTCACGGTTCTTAGTTGAGGGCAAACATTTTACTAGGTATAAATTTCATTCATTATTTAGTGCAGCTATGACATCAGAATGATATCTCTTATATATGTGTGTATGTCATTCGTGGATCTTTGACAGTCGTTACGGGTCGTCAGAAGCCCGAAAGTCTGACAATCAGTCTTACCAAGGGGTATCGTATTACCCAATAACTGGGTTGTGGAGGGCAGATAGCCAGTTGCTCCATGTAAAATACTGGTATTCAGCTGCATCCGGTTAGACTGGAAGCCGACCCCAACATAGTTGGGAAAAGGCTAGGCAGATTGATTGATGTGTGTATCTCGTATATGTCGTATATTGTGTACTGCAGAATTTTGTTTAAGGACCAAAAACCGGCCAAGTGCGTGTCGGACCACGCGCAATGAACGGTTCCGTAGTTAGGATCAATTTATCCCAAGAACAAACTTAACATTGTAGTTGAAAAATATGTTCTCCCATACATCGATATAATATACGTCATGGCACTAATATACATCATGGCTCACTGCAAAATTAAGCTTGTAATCACAAAAAAAACCTTGTTTTTTTATAAAATAACTACAAATTAACCGTTTACGGACTTTTTAACGACTTCAAAAAAAGGAGTTCTCAATTCGATACGTATGTATGTAATATTATTGGATCTGCGAGATATTCACATATGAAGGGGCTTAGGGCTTCCAAGCAAATATACAAAATTTTATAGATGCATGTTTGTATGTTTGTATGTATGTATGTTTGTCCACGCATATCTTCGAAACCATTAATCGGATCGTGACCATTCTTTTTTTGTTGGCTTAAATTTACTCCAACTTAGGGCACAGTGAAAGTTTCATCAAAATCGGTTTAGTAGTTTCCAAGATAATGGAAGATGACCAGGTAAGTGCTTATTGGTTCTCAGTAATGGAAATAGGATGACCTAGCTTTCAACATTTATCTAATTGAGCATGGGTGCTACTACATGATACTTTCTGAAGGTCTGATGATGACCAGGTAAGTGTTTATTGGTCCTCAGTAATGGAAATACTTAGGATGACCTAGCTTTCAACTTTTATCTAATTGAGCAAGGATGCTACTACATGATACTTTCTGAAGGTCTGATGATGACCAGGTAAATGCTTATTGGTCCTCAGTAATGGAAACAGTTAGGATGACCTAGCTTTCAACATTTATCTAATTAAGCAAGGATGCTACTACATGATACTTTCTGAAGGTCTAATGATGACCAGGTAAGTGCTTATTGGTCCTCAGTAATGGAAATACTTAGGATGACCTAGCTTTCAACATTTATCTAATTTAGCACGGATGCTACTACATGTTACTTTCTGAAGGTCTGATGACGACCAGGTAAGTGCTTATCGGTTCTCAGTAATGGAAATAGTTAGGATGACCTAGCTTTCAACATTTATCTAATTGAGCACGGATGCTACTACATGATACTTTCTGAAGGTCTAATGATGACCAGGTAAGTGCTTATTGGTCCTCAGTAATGGAAATACTTAGGATGACCTAGCTTTCAACATTTATCTAATTGAGCACGGATGCTACTACATGTTACTTTCTGAAGGTCTGATGACGACCAGGTAAGTGCTTATCGGTTCTCAGTAATGGAAATAGTTAGGATGACCTAGCTTTCAACATTTATCTAATTGAGCACGGGTGCTACTACATGTTACTTTCTGAAGGTCTGATGATGACCAGGTAAGTGCTTATCGGTTCTCAGTAAAGGAAATAGTTAGGATGACCTAGCTTTCAACATTTATCTAATTGAGTACGGGTGCTACTACATGATACTTTCTGAAGGTCTGATGATGACCAGGTAAGTGCTTATCGGTTCTCAGTAAAGGAAATAGTTAGGATGACCTAGCTTTCAACATTTATCTAATTAAGCACGGGTGCTATACACGATACTTTCTGAAGGTCTGATGATGACCAGGTAAGTGCTTATCGGTTCTCAGTAAAGGAAATAGTTAGGATGACCTAGCTTTCAACATTTATTTAATTGAGTACGGGTGCTACTACATGATACTTTCTGAAGGTCTGATGATGACCAGGTAACTGTTTATCGGTTCTCAATAATGGAAATAGTTAGGATGACCTAGCTTTCAACATTTATCTAATTGAGCACGGGTGCTACTATACGATACTTTCTGAAGGTCTGATGATGACCAGGTAAGTGCTTATCGGTTCTCAGTAATGGAAATAGTTAGGATGACCTAGCTTTCAACATTTATCTAATTGAGTACGGGTGCTACTACATGATACTTTCTGAAGGTCTGATGACGACCAGGTAAGTGCTTATCGGTTCTCAGTAAAGGAAATAGTTAGGATGACCTAGCTTTCAACATTTATTTAATTGAGTACGGGTGCTACTACATGATACTTTCTGAAGGTCTGATGATGACCAGGTAACTGTTTATCGGTTCTCAATATTGGAAATAGTTAGGATGACCTAGCTTTCAACATTTATCTGATTGATAACGGGTGCTACTACACGATACTTTCTGAAGGTCTGATGATGACCAGGTAAGTGTTTATCGGTTCTCAATAACGGAAATAGTTAGGATGACCCAGCTTTCAACATTTATCTAATTGAGCACGGATGCTACTACATGATTCTTTCTGAAGGTATGATGATGACCAGGTAAGTGCTTATTGGTCCAATTGCAATAGTTAGGATGACCTAGCTTTCAACGTGTAAGTGTGACGGCCTGGCTTATTGATACGAGCTACGGGTGTGGTGTCAAAGGGAAAACATCTCAAAACCTTGGTCAAATTCTAGTGCAATGTTTATAACAAAACTATTAACTACTTATTACAATCAAATATTCCAGTTTTTACTAAAAACTAAAAATTACGAAATTAAAATAATTTAAAAAAATTAAATCAACTTCAAAAAGAAACGAACTCAAAATTATGAAATAACTTTAATTTTGGAAGTCGGTGGTAAAAAACTAAAATACAGATCCCAAGACACCGACTTCCGAAATTAAAGTTATTTCATAATTTTGAGTTCGTTTCTTTTTGAAGTTGATATTTTTTTTAAATTATTTTTATTTCTTTACTTGTGCTGTAGTGAGGTAACTGATTTTTTTTTTCGCAAAATATGTGAAAATATGCGACATAAACGGTCATGTCTTTTGATCGCGTTGACTTACAAATTTGATTTTTCACAGCTGAAAGAGGCTAACGACCTAAATATTTGATATAAATTTCAACATGATACCTCTACGCGTTCTTGAGAAAAAGGTTCTTGACAGACAGACAAACAGACGGGCAGACGGACAACAAAGTGATCCTATAAGGGTCCCTTTTTCCTTTTGAAGTACGGAACCCTAAAAACGAGACACAATAGAAGTTTTATTCTTATTACTGCTATGGGCCGTATAGTGCCCATTTTTATTTAATTCTGTTATCTGTTCGATTTACACTTTTTTTTTGTGGATGGAATCATCAAATAACTTCTCCCGCTCTGGGTGGAGCGGGAGGGCGTGTCAGACTTCTACTCACCAATCACCATCACCATCTCAAATCCAGTTGGAAACCAGCGTCGGGCACTAGCTGCGCGGCAGTTTGCTGAACTGGGCCTAAATAGGCCCAGTTCAGCAAACTGCCAAATGGCACAGCCGTGAGACACACATTATAGTCATTTTTAGTACATTTTTTTAGTACATTTTTTATTTTTTCTCTGTATAGTTTTAAGCTTTGTATAGAGTTGAGTTACTTTTTCTTTTTTTTTTTTTTCTTTTATTATTATTTTTCTATTTGGTTGTTGTGTGCACTTATGGCATGTGCCGAATAAACATGTTTTCTTTCTTTCTTTCTTCTACTGACTAAAACCCACCCGTGTTCCTTCAGTTGCCTGTGCCAGGGCCACGGTAACTCTTTCGAACAACCCGCAACCCTGGCGGGCATCGGCCCAAGCGGACCCCTTCAGCTAGCGCTGACATCTCTTTGAGGCGCGCGTGGAACACAACGCGCGGTCGACCCGGGCCTGGTCCTTACCGGACGGCGAGCTACCGTTGCTCGCCATCCGCAAATAACTTCTCCCGCTCTGGGTGGAGCGGGAGGGCGTGTCAGACTTCTACTGACTAAAACCCACCCGTGTTCCTTCAGTTGCCTGTGCCAGGGCCACGGTAACTCTTTCGAACAACCCGCAACCCTGGCGGGCATCGGCCCAAGCGGACCCCTTCAGCTAGCGCTGACATCTCTTTGAGGCGCGCGTGGAACACAACGCGCGGTCGACCCGGGCCTGGTCCTTACCGGACGGCGAGCTACCGTTGCTCGCCATCCGCAAATAACTTCTCCCGCTCTGGGTGGAGCGGGAGGGCGTGTCAGACTTCTACTGACTAAAACCCACCCGTGTTCCTTCAGTTGCCTGTGCCAGGGCCACGGTAACTCTTTCGAACAACCCGCAACCCTGGCGGGCATCGGCCCTAGCGGACCCCTTCAGCTAGCGCTGACATCTCTTTGAGGCGCGCGTGGAACACAACGCGCGGTCGACCCGGGCCTGGTCCTTACCGGACGGCGAGCTACCGTTGCTCGCCATCCGCAAATAACTTCTCCCGCTCTGGGTGGAGCGGGAGGGCGTGTCAGACTTCTACTGACTAAAACCCACCCGTGTTCCTTCAGTTGCCTGTGCCAGGGCCACGGTAACTCTTTCGAACAACCCGCAACCCTGGCGGGCATCGGCCCAAGCGGACCCCTTCAGCTAGCGCTGACATCTCTTTGAGGCGCGCGTGGAACACAACGCGCGGTCGACCCGGGCCTGGTCCTTACCGGACGGCGAGCTACCGTTGCTCGCCATCCGCAAATAACTTCTCCCGCTCTGGGTGGAGCGGGAGGGCGTGTCAGACTTCTACTGACTAAAACCCACCCGTGTTCCTTCAGTTGCCTGTGCCAGGGCCACGGTAACTCTTTCGAACAACCCGCAACCCTGGCGGGCATCGGCCCTAGCGGACCCCTTCAGCTAGCGCTGACATCTCTTTGAGGCGCGCGTGGAACACAACGCGCGGTCGACCCGGGCCTGGTCCTTACCGGACGGCGAGCTACCGTTGCTCGCCATCCGCAAATAACTTCTCCCGCTCTGGGTGGAGCGGGAGGGCGTGTCAGACTTCTACTGACTAAAACCCACCCGTGTTCCTTCAGTTGCCTGTGCCAGGGCCACGGTAACTCTTTCGAACAACCCGCAACCCTGGCGGGCATCGGCCCTAGCGGACCCCTTCAGCTAGCGCTGACATCTCTTTGAGGCGCGCGTGGAACACAACGCGCGGTCGACCCGGGCCTGGTCCTTACCGGACGGCGAGCTACCGTTGCTCGCCATCCGCAAATAACTTCTCCCGCTCTGGGTGGAGCGGGAGGGCGTGTCAGACTTCTACTGACTAAAACCCACCCGTGTTCCTTCAGTTGCCTGTGCCAGGGCCACGGTAACTCTTTCGAACAACCCGCAACCCTGGCGGGCATCGGCCCAAGCGGACCCCTTCAGCTAGCGCTGACATCTCTTTGAGGCGCGCGTGGAACACAACGCGCGGTCGACCCGGGCCTGGTCCTTACCGGACGGCGAGCTACCGTTGCTCGCCATCCGCAAATAACTTCTCCCGCTCTGGGTGGAGCGGGAGGGCGTGTCAGACTTCTACTGACTAAAACCCACCCGTGTTCCTTCAGTTGCCTGTGCCAGGGCCACGGTAACTCTTTCGAACAACCCGCAACCCTGGCGGGCATCGGCCCAAGCGGACCCCTTCAGCTAGCGCTGACATCTCTTTGAGGCGCGCGTGGAACACAACGCGCGGTCGACCCGGGCCTGGTCCTTACCGGACGGCGAGCTACCGTTGCTCGCCATCCGCAAATAACTTCTCCCGCTCTGGGTGGAGCGGGAGGGCGTGTCAGACTTCTACTGACTAAAACCCACCCGTGTTCCTTCAGTTGCCTGTGCCAGGGCCACGGTAACTCTTTCGAACAACCCGCAACCCTGGCGGGCATCGGCCCTAGCGGACCCCTTCAGCTAGCGCTGACATCTCTTTGAGGCGCGCGTGGAACACAACGCGCGGTCGACCCGGGCCTGGTCCTTACCGGACGGCGAGCTACCGTTGCTCGCCATCCGCAAATAACTTCTCCCGCTCTGGGTGGAGCGGGAGGGCGTGTCAGACTTCTACTGACTAAAACCCACCCGTGTTCCTTCAGTTGCCTGTGCCAGGGCCACGGTAACTCTTTCGAACAACCCGCAACCCTGGCGGGCATCGGCCCTAGCGGACCCCTTCAGCTAGCGCTGACATCTCTTTGAGGCGCGCGTGGAACACAACGCGCGGTCGACCCGGGCCTGGTCCTTACCGGACGGCGAGCTACCGTTGCTCGCCATCCGCAAATAACTTCTCCCGCTCTGGGTGGAGCGGGAGGGCGTGTCAGACTTCTACTGACTAAAACCCACCCGTGTTCCTTCAGTTGCCTGTGCCAGGGCCACGGTAACTCTTTCGAACAACCCGCAACCCTGGCGGGCATCGGCCCTAGCGGACCCCTTCAGCTAGCGCTGACATCTCTTTGAGGCGCGCGTGGAACACAACGCGCGGTCGACCCGGGCCTGGTCCTTACCGGACGGCGAGCTACCGTTGCTCGCCATCCGCAAATAACTTCTCCCGCTCTGGGTGGAGCGGGAGGGCGTGTCAGACTTCTACTGACTAAAACCCACCCGTGTTCCTTCAGTTGCCTGTGCCAGGGCCACGGTAACTCTTTCGAACAACCCGCAACCCTGGCGGGCATCGGCCCTAGCGGACCCCTTCAGCTAGCGCTGACATCTCTTTGAGGCGCGCGTGGAACACAACGCGCGGTCGACCCGGGCCTGGTCCTTACCGGACGGCGAGCTACCGTTGCTCGCCATCCGCAAATAACTTCTCCCGCTCTGGGTGGAGCGGGAGGGCGTGTCAGACTTCTACTGACTAAAACCCACCCGTGTTCCTTCAGTTGCCTGTGCCAGGGCCACGGTAACTCTTTCGAACAACCCGCAACCCTGGCGGGCATCGGCCCTAGCGGACCCCTTCAGCTAGCGCTGACATCTCTTTGAGGCGCGCGTGGAACACAACGCGCGGTCGACCCGGGCCTGGTCCTTACCGGACGGCGAGCTACCGTTGCTCGCCATCCGCAAATAACTTCTCCCGCTCTGGGTGGAGCGGGAGGGCGTGTCAGACTTCTACTGACTAAAACCCACCCGTGTTCCTTCAGTTGCCTGTGCCAGGGCCACGGTAACTCTTTCGAACAACCCGCAACCCTGGCGGGCATCGGCCCTAGCGGACCCCTTCAGCTAGCGCTGACATCTCTTTGAGGCGCGCGTGGAACACAACGCGCGGTCGACCCGGGCCTGGTCCTTACCGGACGGCGAGCTACCGTTGCTCGCCATCCGCAAATAACTTCTCCCGCTCTGGGTGGAGCGGGAGGGCGTGTCAGACTTCTACTGACTAAAACCCACCCGTGTTCCTTCAGTTGCCTGTGCCAGGGCCACGGTAACTCTTTCGAACAACCCGCAACCCTGGCGGGCATCGGCCCTAGCGGACCCCTTCAGCTAGCGCTGACATCTCTTTGAGGCGCGCGTGGAACACAACGCGCGGTCGACCCGGGCCTGGTCCTTACCGGACGGCGAGCTACCGTTGCTCGCCATCCGCAAATAACTTCTCCCGCTCTGGGTGGAGCGGGAGGGCGTGTCAGACTTCTACTGACTAAAACCCACCCGTGTTCCTTCAGTTGCCTGTGCCAGGGCCACGGTAACTCTTTCGAACAACCCGCAACCCTGGCGGGCATCGGCCCTAGCGGACCCCTTCAGCTAGCGCTGACATCTCTTTGAGGCGCGCGTGGAACACAACGCGCGGTCGACCCGGGCCTGGTCCTTACCGGACGGCGAGCTACCGTTGCTCGCCATCCGCAAATAACTTCTCCCGCTCTGGGTGGAGCGGGAGGGCGTGTCAGACTTCTACTGACTAAAACCCACCCGTGTTCCTTCAGTTGCCTGTGCCAGGGCCACGGTAACTCTTTCGAACAACCCGCAACCCTGGCGGGCATCGGCCCTAGTGGACCCCTTCCGCTAGTGCTGAGTTGCTGACATCTTTTTGAGGCGCGCGTGGAACACAACGCGCGGTCGACCCGGGCCTGGTCCTTACCGGACGGCGAGCTACCGTTGCTCGCCATCCGCAAATAACTTCTCCCGCTCTGGGTGGAGCGGGAGGGCGTGTCAGACTTCTATTGACTAAAACCCACCCGTGTTCCTTCAGTTGCCTGTGCCAGGGCCACGGTAACTCTTTCGAACAACCCGCAACCCTGGCGGGCATCGGCCCTAGTGGACCCTTCCGCTAGTGCTGAGTTGCTGACATCTTTTTGAGGCGCGCGTGGAACACAACGCGCGGTCGACCCGGGCCTGGTCCTTACCGGACGGCGAGCTACCGTTGCTCGCCATCCGCAAATAACTTCTCCCGCTCTGGGTGGAGCGGGAGGGCGTGTCAGACTTCTACTGACTAAAACCCACCCGTGTTCCTTCAGTTGCCTGTGCCAGGGCCACGGTAACTCTTTCGAACAACCCGCAACCCTGGCGGGCATCGGCCCAAGCGGACCCCTTTAGCTAGCGCTGACATCTCTTTGAGGCGCGCGTGGAACACAACGCGCCGTCGACCCGGGCCTGGTCCTTACCGGACGGCGAGCTACCCGTTGCTCGCCATCCGCAAGCCCGCGCCTACGGTGGCCGGGAATCGGCTATCGATTCCCGACGCCCAGGGCGTCTCCTGCGGCGACTAGGGGTGTGAGGGCGCAAAGATTGCCTCTCCCTCACGCGTTCAGCCTCCTCCTTCGCGAGCATTACAGCTTCGCAGAAGGAGGTGACGGCTTCCCATGCTCTCTCGCTACGTACCATGGCCTGTAACAGGACCGGACGCGAGAGATCGCCGCCGCCGATCGCCTCCGCGAGGACGCGGCGGTGCTCTGCCCAAGCTGGGCAGACCTCCACCGTATGCTCCACCGTGTCCTCCGGACGATCCACACAATGGTATCACCCGGGCGTTTCCTCACGCCTTATCCGGAACAGGAACCTCCCGAAGCAGTTCAATTTATACTGGGTGTAATTTTAATCACCATTATCCTCTTAAAGGGGTCATAGTACTCATCATTTACTATGGGACCAAAACTGAAATCGCGAAAAAAAAATCTGCTCTTCCCTACTTTTTGACGAATTATGCGAACATAAATGTACTGAACAGCTGACTTTTTTTCCCGATTTCAGGTTTGCTCCCATAGTTAAAGTTGTTCATAATGATGAGCACAATAACCACCTTTATAGGATAACGGTGGTTAAAATTCCACCCTGTATTTAGAGATTTGTGAACGATGATGTGCCTAAGTTGTATTATTAAAACCGTTTGTATTTCATTTTATCAAAATAATTTATTTGCGTAAATGTGATACAGAAAGTTCTTAAAGATATTTGCATGGATCTCACCTGCCTTTAATTTCGGCGTGAAAATTTGGCATGCGGTAATAAATTGTTATTGAAAGAAATCAATTAATCAATTTGATGCAGTTGTTAAATTTTAACTATTATTACTTTTCTCATTAAGCTTTTTCGCTCAAAGTTTTAAGAGGCCCCCGGAGCAAGCGTTGTTCATACAAACGAAATACCGAAATAATTTGTAAATCAAACACATTCTTAAGGTAGTGTATACTTATTCCGATTGGATCACAGAATATCTAGGTTCCCAAATGTATATTAAATAAGAACATTGGTTTAAACATGAAATATGAGAAAAGTAAGTTTTCTATAGAAATTTTAAATTCCTCATATCTCGTCTTTCAATTAGTGTTCTTTCAAAATATATATCTGGGAACCTAGATATTCTGTTATCCAATCGGAATTAATACACACTACCTTAAGAATATGTTGGCCTGTTGGGTTGCAAATTATTTTGGTATTTCGTTTGTATGAACTACGCATGCTCCGGGGGCCTCTTAAGACTGCAAGATTCGGACCTACATCACCAATACTTCCTTTGCTTATCCTAGTCCCAGTCGAATAAATCCCTCAACCTAACTCACCAGAACCTCCGCTTATCGGCATAAGCTACGCTTTAGGAAGAACATTAACCTAGCAGAGAAACATAAAAGTTTATTGTAGTATTAAGTGCCGCCGCCATGTGTGTGCTGCGCCATTGAAGAGGAGAGAATATTCCGTTTAGTATTTAGATGAGTTTGTTAAGGGATCGGCAGGACTGTTGGCACCCGATATTTAAACAGGTCCAGTGTGAACTTCCAGTCATTTAAAGAGGCCTATTATTAAAACATACATACACTCAAATTCCTTTAATTGTAGGACCATGTTTATTCACTGAACCATAGACACACATAACATCCGTTACCATAGACAGCCAAGGACCTGGGCACAAAACCCAGTGTTGCCACCTGGCTAATTATACAGGACAACTTTTTAAGCAGTGCGCAAATTTTCACAGGTTGTTCTACCCATGAATATGGTTGAGTCGAGTAGGTATTGAACTTTTATATGAAACAGCACATATTTTTTTCGTGATTGCACGGTTTGTCCCATATTGAAAGTTGTTCATATTCATGTGAAAATTTGCGCACTGCTTAAAAAGACTAATAAAATGGCGGTAAATAAATCTTGGCACCCGGCCGGCACCCCATTCTCTTTTCATACGACTAAACAATAGGCGTAGGTGTAATACTCCCACATACGATGACGTAGTTCCAAATGATAGTGGGCGATCTTTCCTACAATTTTTGCACACACAACACCAATTTCCGAATTTCGTGTTGGCAATTTTCGCAATTTTTCGCTTCACTATTTTCGTTTGACACTGATAATAATGCGTCGTATAATGGGTTTAGTCACAGGGTAGGAAGTTACAGAAGAACAATAAGTTTGGTTTAGTGTTAGGATATTGGAACGAAGTCCTTTAACGCTGCTTACGGTAGGAGTAAACTGGCAGAAATCGTCGCGTAACAATAAAGCATCAGTTTCAAGAGTCAAAAGTTTTTATTTTTGAGATTAGACGGGTAATATACAGCGAAAGGAACTTCGTTCCGACAGGGTGTCGCACGGCGCGTCTCCCGAATTTTTTATTGTCTTTGTAGTTTGTATGTTTAATTGATAATTTAATGAATCATGTAGCAATAGTAAACTTTGTTTGTGATATGTTTGGAATATATATCTTTGATACAATGTGATGATACGGTCAAACAGGCGTTAGGCTTTTTGAAGTGAAAACGTTATTTCGCTCCGTGTAAGTTCAATATTGCTGACCGACAAAAATATGTAAGATTTCAACCGCTAATAACTACGAGCTTTTTAATGCTAGAGTAAAAGATAGGTCATATTTATAACAATTTTGATGCCGGATATAATTTGCGTATTATGACGCCACACTGCAGGTGCACGCGCATGCGCGTGACCTGACTTGTCACTATGTGTCGAAATATCAATTCGTATAGCGCAAAAAAGTTTTTAGCTACATTAGTAATTATGGTGTTTTTTCCAAGAATTGACAAAGCATTACCAGGACCTAAAATGAAAAAACTGAAATATGCGCTAAAATAGGGTTAAAAATTAATATGATGTTGACAATAGCAAAATATTGTTAGATGTCATCTCATATCGGCCGTAAACCTGCTCAGAAATTAAAAAAAAAACAGCAATCGAAGAAAGCTGGCATCAAAAGGAATGCAATGAGCCTAAAAAGTCTAGTGCCGAGCAAATACAATAGCTACGGCAGTGTCAGAAACCGACAGAAAATCTGTTGAAATAGCAAAAAAGGTTAAGATGTCGTCTCTAAAGCTTACTTTATAAGGAATGCAATGAGCTTAGTAAAACTAGTGTCGATCAAATACAATGGCTACGGCAGTATCGGAAACCGTAGTAAAATTTCAATCTGTTTTCACGAAAATAAACGGCGCGGACTCGATCTGCGCCTACTAATTTTTAGTTTTTGCCTTGTATTATTAGAAGATGGTGTCTTCTTTAGGCTATAGACATCGTAAACGTTCAGCTGCCAAATATTTGGAATTATAATTACTTACTCTTTGCACAGAATTAACACTGGATGGATCAAATGGCGGCAGGTCACGGGAAAAATCTGCGACTCCCGCATTCCCCTTAAACTCAAGGGGAAGATTTATAAAACAATGGTTAGACCTGCTGTCTTGTATGGATCAGAATGTTGGGCCACGAAAAGAATGAATTAAAGGCAACTGCATGCAGCTGAGTTGAGAATGCTAAGAGGGATGTGGGGTGAATAAGAAATGAATGGATAGAATAAGAAATGAGTATGTAAGAGGAAGTCTAAAAGTGACACCGGTGAATGAAAAGTTGTGTGGAAATCGGTTGTCATGGTATGCGCATGTGATGCGGAGGAATGAGGAAAATGTCGTCAGGAAAGTTTTGAGTATGAATGTTGATGGCTATACGGGTAGGGGAAGACCAAAGAAACGATGGATGGACTGTGTGAAAGATGATATGGCCAGAAAGGGAGTGACTACCGAGATGACGACTAATAGAGAAGTATGGAAGAAAAAGACATGTTGCGCCGTCCCCAAATAAATTGGGACAAGGGCAGGAGAATGATGATGATGACTCTTTGCACAAAGGGATGTCAAAGGTTATGTTCTCAGCCCGTTTGATGATGGACACTCTGAAGAACATTCAGGAAGAAGCACCTAGTGCACGCTGTCGTCAAACAGCATGCACTACACACACATAGCACATGTCATATCAATGAAGATGGACCTGAGATCTGATGATGATGATGATGGAAGGAATGAAGGGCTATATCTGATGCAGAGCTTTCAAAGGGCTTTTCTCTGGCTGCTTCTACTAGGCCTTCTGTCCTCGTTACTCTGTGACACGGGGCAGTTATTGCAAAACCTTGTCTGAAGGATGTACATGATAAAGCAATATGCAAATACCCGGGGAGTGAGCCGTACGTACAATACTTTTAACGGCTGTTTTTGTAGTTGCTAGGAGGGTAAGTTAGGGTTAAGGTAGTAAGCCAGGTTTAAGATAGGTCTCAAAGAGGTGACACGCAGTATTAGATGCGCGCTTTAATGGGAGGACGTGCGTTCGTGGGACCGGCCGCACTTAGGCTGCCATCAGATGGACTGCACAGCAGCAACCGCGCGCAGTTGATATATTCAACTGCATGCAGTTGTACGTTTGACTTCGTACAGTTGTGACTTCAACTTCACGCGGTTGATCGCTAACCGTATACAGTTAGTGTGCAGTTCACGCGGTCGGCTGCAGTCGCATGGAGTCGATAAGTCGTGACTTCAACTTCACGCGGTCGGCTGCAGTTGTGTAGTGTCGACACACGCTGTCCATCCCTAACCGAATACAGTTATCTGTTCCTCGACTAACTGCACACTAACTCAACCGCGTGAAGTTGAAATCACGACTGTACGACGACGTGCGGTTGTTGTGGTGCATTCCGTCTGATGGCATGGGGCCCGCTAGGCATGGCGGGCTGATACCAGGCGGGGGTGCGGCAAATGTACAACTATCGCCCGGGCCTCCCACTCATGCTACAAGAAGGAAGAGTATGGTTTTAGTCGCTAGAAGTTCGACATAATTCGTCGTTCTTCCCAGACGGAGGGTAAGTGTACGGCCTGAGTGCACGCTCGACTCGTCCGGCGGGGCGGGGCGTGCGACGTTCGTGTTAAGGCGAAAGCGTCAAGGTAGCCCGCGAAATTCAAATTTTCTTACGTTTTTTTGCAATATTTGTTACGGCCGCAAATCATACTTTATTTAACATACAACTTAATACTGACTTGCAAATTGCAAAAAAACGTAAGAAAATTTGAATTTCGCGGGCTACCCTGACGCTTCCCCCTTAAACACATGTAAACACTCGCGATTATACTGAGTGACGGCTTGGAGACAGCCGAGCGGCGCTCGGTGAACGCTCTTCGCCGCTTTCACGCAACGCTGAACGCCCCGCTGGACGCCTTTTGTTGTGGTGCATTCCGTCTGATGGCAGCCTTAGTGATGGGGCTCGCTAGGCATGGCGGACTGATACCAGCCGGGGGTGCGGCAAATGTACAACTATCGCCCGGGCCTTCCACTCATGGTACTAGAAGGAAGAGTATAGTTTTAGTCGCTAGGAGTTCGACGTAACTCGCCGTTCTTCTCAGACGGAGGGTAATGAGGATTTCCCCACGGCAAAAAAGGGTTAAAATAAATTAGATAGTTATGTCTTCAAACATGTGTAAACACATTCAAGAATAAAATGCATGCAGGATAACATAGAAAAAGGCATCAGACATGTTTGCCACATATTATGGCGCGCAAATACCTATTATGAATAATAATGATTTTTGATGTGTAACATATTTCACTTTCCTGCAATCTGTGGGAGTGATTTCGTGAAAAGGGACGGAAGTAATGTAACCGGAAGCCGGGGCGCTCGCTATTTGATTTGAACAATGAGCGCGCGCGGTGATAGTGTTGGCCGTCAGATGGTACCAACCCAAACAGATGTCAGATGTAAGACAAGCGACTACTGTAAGACTCACTCGTTTTTAGTAATTAATTTCAAGTCCAAATAATTAACGTTACGTGAATTAGCAAACAATAATAAATTATAAATGTCAATAGAAAAAACCGGCCAAGTGCGTGTCGGACTACGCACAATGAAGGGTTCCGTAGTTGGGATGAATTTATCCCAAGAACAAACTTAAGTAAGCCTTTTAATTTGATATATCACACGGTACAGACTGCAAAACTTTATTTTTCTTATTTGCCCCCCAAAAATTGACCCCCATATTCAAAATTCATTTATTTACATTACACGTCCGTGTTGAGTCACACAAATTCATACGTGCTTATGTCAGCAATTCATTAATGATATCATATATTATAGTAAGCTTTGTTAATTAGATATGAATTTAGTACTTTCTTTAAATATACAATATTAAGCTCTCTCCAACTTTTGGAGCGGGTTACTTACTTTACTTTGGCCCAAATCGAAACAAATGTTTGGACTGCCCTAAGTGTCACGACCAGACAACCAAACGTCGTGTGTCCTTCTGTAACTAATAAATGGCGATATAGACGCGTACTTGTGGAACTTTGTGTTGATTTAATGACACTAAACATGTCTCGATTTGGGCCAAAGTTATGCCCTAGAGTCACAGTAACCCGCCCTTACTGTAACTAAACTAGCTTAGATCAGGGCTTTAGTCAATGTGTTGGTGGTGAAGCTGTGATTTTGTGCAAATGGCCGCGATCCCTCTTTCAGTTTGCTCGTATGAGATTTCTTAGGCTCGATACCCAGAAAAATTGCTTTTGGTTTTTTCATTTGGAAATTCTCAGTGGTGCCGATTCTCTTGTTCAAGAACTAAACTAAAATTAGAGAATCGCCATCTTTTACTAACAGGCTGCGTGAGAAAAGAAAGAAAGAAGAAATAAAATACATTTATTTGCGATAAACATGGCGCAAAGAAATAAAATAAAATAAAATAAAATAATAAAAGAACAAGTTTGGGGAAAATATGCGAAAAACGAGAAAACGACGGCTATAGCCATGAACTAAGTCAAAGATGTCAAACTAGTTTACGCCTTGCGCTTCACCGTGTTTTTAGTCGACATGTTTTTACGTGTCGTCTGAATTTGTATGGAAATATTAGTTCCAACTAAATTTTACAGCTCTAATTTACGTCTGTCTCTTTCTTGTTTTATTACAGAGAAAAAGATAGCAACAGCCTAAATTAAGTTTAGTTTATGTACAACAGAATCGGCACCATTATCAACCCGGAGTTTGGAATTGTTTTAGTATCTAATAGGGTCGCCTTTTATTACATGGGGCTTACAAAATTCATGTTACGATTTTTATAGATATTATTTTGATATCAAACATTTCGGGTAAATAAGGCTACGTTAAAATCATTCCAACATTGGATAAAACTATTTAAATTACAGTATTGCACACAATCACAGCAATTTAGGTGTTGCCATGCATAAAGCTACCTATAATTTTATGTTCAAGGTTATTTCATTCAAGTATGTTGTCGGCAATCACCGATGATCACCGGTGATTGTTGATATCGTAATTGTGATCAAAGTTAATCACCTGGTGTTAAATATTAGGTTCTGGGTTGCACAAGTTTGTGAAGTTAAGGTGCGTCCTAATACTGGCTTAAGATTTTAAGTAGGATGTTAAAACGATATTGCTAATGTTTGCACTCGCAAGCAATGATTAAAGTTACCTAATTAAAGTTAATTACTACTCATTCATCCCTACAATTAAAGTTAATTACCACCCATCCATCCCTACAATTATTCCATCTCCACTGCTCTCAAAACGGTGAAAGCATCGTGAGGAAACCAAAAATACGAAGACATGTGACATCCACCAACTCGCACTGGGCCCGCGTGGTGGATTACAGCCTACTCCCTCTCACAGCGAGGAGGCCGGTGTCCCAAGCTGTGGGAACGTCATATGCTGGTTATGTAACTACCACCTATATATTAGGTTGGGGAAAAAGTCTTTTCGCATTATAGTATGTATGAACTTGTAATAAAATCTCTTTGGCTATACTATTTGTATCTGGCTGGTTTTGGTATCATTGAATGTTTAAATTTTAAAGAACATAATTCCAAATTCAAATTAGGAAAATGTGTGATTTTCATTTGTTTTTCGTACCGTCAAGATGAGTGAATCTAATGAAGAAATTCGATACATTTTAAAATTTTACTACAAAAAAGGTAAAAATGCAACGCAAGCCGCGAAAAAAATTTGCGATATTTATGGACCTAGTGTAGTGTCTGTGAGAGTAGCACAAATTTGATTTAAGCGTTTTCAATCCGGAAATTTTGATGTCAAAGATGCACGTCGCTCTGGTCGCCCTATTACGGATAAAATGGATGCCATTTTTGAAAAAGTGGAGCAAGATCGGCATATCAGTAGTTACGACGTAGCTGAAGAACTGGAAATTGATCACAAAACAGTTTTGGCGCATTTGAAAAAAACTGGGTACACAAAAAAGCTCGACATTTGGGTACCTCACGAGCTCACTGAAAGAAACCTAATGAACCGTGTACTCATTTGTGATTCTTTATTACGACGTAATGAAACCGAACCATTTTTTAGAAGCTGATAACTGGTGATGAAAAGTGGATCACGTATGACAAGAACGTGCGAAAAAGATCGTGGTCAAAGGCCGGTCAGGCTTCACAGACTGTGGCGAAACCCGGGTTAACTCGCAACAAGGTGATGCTGTGTGTGTGGTGGGATTGGAATGGCATTATTCATTATGAGCTGTTACCACCAGGCAGGACCATCGATTCTGAACTCTACTGCGAACAACTGATGAGATTAAAGCAAGAAGTTGAGAGAAAGCGGCCGGAATTAATCAACAGAAGGGGTGTGGTTTTTCATCATGATAACGCTAGACCTCACACATCTTTAGCCACTCAGCAAAAATTAAGAGAGTTTGGCTGGGAAGTGTTAATGCATCCGCCGTATAGTCCTGACCTTGCACCTTCAGATTTCCACCTGTTTCGGTCTCTTCAGAATTCTTTAGGCAGTGTCAGGTTAACATCACGAGAAGACTGCCAAAACCACTTGTCGCGGTATTTTGACCAGAAGTCCCAAAATTTCTATAGCAATGGGATCATGTCCCTACCTACAAGATGGCAAAAAGTTATCGAACAAAATGGTACCTACATACTTTAGTTAAATGTAAATAAAATATATTAAAAAATGTTTCGAATTTTCTTAAAAAATGCGAAGAAACTTTTTCCCCAACCTATATATCTACTTGTCATTTCATCCACAAATCTAGTGTAGGTACTATAAAGGTTGTCTGCAAAAGAGAACCGTACATCATGCAGGCTGGCAGAACAACGATTCTGGTTGCATGCGATCACTATCGAATTTAGAATCATTTTCAAAATTGTAAACGTGTTTGTTTTAGAATAAGAAACAATGCTTTTAGGCGCGTAAAAATGAACACAACCTCTCTAAAAAAAAGTAAAAAAAAAAATGTTCTTAGCGGCAACGGCCGGCACCGCGCCATATCAGTTTCTACTATTTTTTTTTTTTTTTTGTATGGCATTACGTAGTTGACCTAGAGAGGCCGTAACTACTTAACCGGACTATCCTGTGGCTGCCTTAAGATAACTCAAAGCCTCCAGCCAGGGGCTTAAAACTTACAGACTAAGCTCGGAATGTCGATTTGTGTTTGTTCCTACGGTCTCTACTGCTCTCCTGGAGAAGTGTTATGGGGTCGTCGGGATCTGAGAGGACAACTCTTTTCTACTACCTACTAGGGCTCGTGTAAGCCCTATAGTACCTACATTTAGGTAGCGGTAACTGGACTTAATTTTCTCTCTCTCTGCAGTCGGTCCCTCATATCTGAGGATCGTGGTCAGCTTCGGAGTTGCATCTGGAGCGGATGATCCGCCTCCACCGGTTTCTGTCCAGCGACTTAATTTAGTCAACTGTCAATTATTTTGTTGTTTCTTTAGCCTCCTCTACACGTCGACTGACGCGTCCACAGACGTCGACAGATGCATTGATGCATCTCATGATCAGCAGAAGGATCACCACGAGCCGACCACGCGTCTGTAGGTCGTTCAGTCTGTGTTAATACGGTGTTAATAAAGTACCCTCTTATGTACTGATTATTCACTTTGTGAGGAACATCGAACTACTGTGTGATCGTGTTAGTGTGTGCTAGCATGTTGCGTGCATGTGTACATACGTTTGCTTGTGTACGATAACAGTAGTCTCGGAGACCGTTGATCAATTATAATTTTGTTCTGGTTTATGTGTACTTTATATTGTGTTGTCAGGGAGATACAAATATTTATGTAGAAATAAATTTTTGCATAATATTATCCTTTAGTTTTCTTTTGTAAATATTAATACTTTTGCACTCTTTGATTTCATTTGGCAATTTATTGTATAATTGGACCCCTTCATATAAAAGACGAAGATTAAAACGTTTAGTTTTTTCATCTGTTTGGTAGGTGTTAAGAAGTCATAGCAATATAACCGTTTAATAATTCAGTTTTGAGTCCTCTGTATGCAATTGAGGTTAGTCTTGGATGCTGTTGCTTGGAGGTTAGTTTTACTAATCAATTGTAGATAGTGTGTTTTATCTTATGTGGCAAGCAGTTTCCTATTTTGCGAAGAGCTCCAGAAAGTGAAACAAGTTTGACTCTTACGTGCTCGATATGGGGTTTCCAGGACAGTTTGTCATCTAATAATAATAATAGTTGTGGCATAGGGGTTTTATGGGTAGGAATGAGACTCAGTGTCACTTAAAACAGAGTTTAATTATAGGTTAAGCCACAAGTTACAGAAGAGGGTCCTAGTTTCTAGTTGTAAGGTTTGTTCGCTGTCGGGTTATAAAAAGTGGAAGGGTACTCCCCTGGGTGGACCGTCTGGCTGGCGCTGCGGTGGCTCGGCGTGTTTGGCCTTAGTCGCCGGTAAGAGGGCCGCGACTGGCGCGTAGTTTCCGGGTAGAGGGCCGCGTCTGGCGCGTAGGGTGCCAGGTAGAGGGCCGCTTCTGGCGCGTAGGTTGCCTTAGAGGTTATGGCCGGTAGTCTAGCCAAAGGTGGTCTAGCCGGTGCGGTGACTGAATCCGAAGCGGTGATATAGGTAATAACCGTAGCGGTGATTGTATCCGTAGTAGCGAAGTATCCGAAGCTGTGAAGTATCCGAAGCTGTGAACCCTGGAAACACGCAAGGGTGCGTCCGTGAGCTCAGAGGAAGATCCGGTAAGCCTCTGTGATGTGCGTAGTTTCCTAACCAGACGAGTCCGAAGCCCCAAGACAAGGAAATGGGTCATTGGAGAGGAAAATCGTCATCACCGTGGTATACAAAATCATTATTTAGAATGAACACAAGATAAAACACAGTTACAGTAATATACAGATTCTCCTAAGGACACTATGAGTACTTACCCAATTTCGGGGAGCTATACAGGCTTCAGTGGTTTTGGCGGGAAAGGGCGTGAGTCCCCCGTCCAGTCTTATTTATAGCCTCTGAGATTCTAGCAAGTACTATAGGGAGGTGAAAGTAGTAGGTAATGTTACAGACTAAATATCAAAATCCTACAGATAATTAATATCTAGCTTTAGTTGAATAATTCGTTATGCTACATAGTAGACCGAGGTATTTTTCTGTACTAGACTGCTGAATAATTAGATTATTAACAATCAAAGGGGCGTGGGATGGAATCTTTTTGTTTTTGGCTGCAAATATCATATAAGATGTTTTCGAAGTATTAGTGGTAAGTAAGTTAATAATAATAATATTCTGGGACATTTCACACACGGTTATCTTATCCCAAACTAAGCAGAGCTTGTACTATGGAAACCAGATAACTGATATACTACATACACTACTACTATTTTTTTTTGTAAATACATACTTATATAGATAAATACACCCAGACTCAGGACAAACAGACATGTTCATGCACACAAATGTTTGTCCTGGATGGGAATCGAACCCACGACCTGCGGCATGATAGGTGGTATTTTAACCAACCACGCCAACTGGCCTGTCAAAGTTATGTAGAAACCACTCTTTGCGCCTCAATAATGATATCGTGTATGGATTGACCAAAGTAAAATAGACTAGTGTCATCCGCGTAAAGTGTTAGATATCCTGTTAACCCTATCTGATTGATATTGTTTACATAAATTAGAAATATCCACTATATTTCTGACCGTGCAGACCCTGCCCATTACCGTCCGATCGCCATTACCTCCATTCTGTGCAAAGTTTTGGAAAGGTACATAACGTACGATATATAACAATGAGTAGCTGATTTACCTTGAAGACAATGATCTCATCAGTGACTGTCAATATGGCTTTCGCCGGGGACAGTCAACTGGCGATCTTCTTGTGTATGTCACGCACTGCTGTGGCGAAGCCATCGAGAAACACGGCGAAGCACTGGCTGTATCGCTTGACATCTCGAAGGCTTTTGACAGGGTCTGGCACGCTGCTCTGCTCAGCAAGCTTCCTGTTTATGGCATCCCAGCTGATTTTTGTAGCTGGATATCAGATTTCCTTAGTGAAAAGTCGATCAGAGTAGTTGTTGACGGCTGCTCTTCTGACCTTATGGCTATTGATGCCGGAGTTCCTCAGGGGTCTGTTCTCTCTGCAACTCTTTTACTGCTGCACATCAATGACCTGCTTCGGCCTGGTATTGTTGGGTACGCAGATGACAGTACAGGTTCAGAGAGATACTTGTCCAGCGCAAAAACCAGCGGGGCCGAAGTTCGTTCCTTGAGAGAGGCCATGGTAGAGCGGACAGATTTGACCTTAAGCTTTGTCTCCCAGTGGGGTGATGATAATCTGATTTCTTTTAACGCCACCAAAACACAGGCGTGTCTTTTTACCGCTAAAAAGAGTCGTTTCGCCCAAACTCCTACTTTTCGGGGTACATCTGTTCCTGTAACTGATCGACTTGAGCTCCTAGGCATGGAGTTGACATCTGGTCTCAACTTCGGCGCCACCATCGAGTACAAGGCCCAAACTGCGGCCAAGAAACTGGGCATCCTAAATAGGGTGAAGCAATACTTTACACCTGGACAGCTTTTAATCCTTTACAAAGCGCAAGTCAGATCCTGCATGGAGTATTGCAGTCACCTTTGGGATGGATCAGCTAAGTACCAACTAGCCGCGCTTGACTCGGTGGAACGCAGAGCTAAGAGGCTCATTGGCGACGTATAACTGGTGGATGCCAAGCTTCATAGCTTGGCTCATCGCCGCAAGGTTGCCTGCTTGTAGGTCTTCTACAGATTGTACTTCGGAGAGTGTGCCCGAGAACTCCACGACCTCGTTCCACCGGCCCCCTTCTACCATCGGACATATAGACGCACTGCCAGTTACCATCCCTACCTGGTTGCTATTCCACCAATTCGCACTAAGCGCTTCCAAATGTCTTTTATAATGCGCACAGCAAAAGAGTGGAACTCACTACCTGCGTCTGTGTTTCCGAACGTATACAACCCTAATCTCTTCAAAGTGAGAGTGAACAGGCTTCTTCTGGGTAAGCTCACTCCATCGTCGACTTTTTCTCAGTCACCTATGACCTAGACTATAGTCAAGAGCAAACCCATCACAAATAATAAAAAAATAAAAATATGTAGAATAGATCCTTGTGGAACTCCACATGTAATTTTTTGGGGAATACTACTCTTGTAGTTACCAATTTTAACAATTTGGCACCTGTTTGATAAATAGGATTCGAATAAGCTGGAAGCTGTTCCAGTGATACCCAGGTTAAGTAGTTTTTGTAATAGTTTTGAATGAGAAACAGTATCAAACGCCTTTTTCAAATCAATAAAAATGCTTAAGGCTATATTTCCTTTATCCATATTTGTTTTTATATTCGTTACTAGGTCAATAGTGGCTGACAGGGTGTTTGTTTTAGACCTGAAACCATATTGCTCGTCTATTAAATGATAAATGATAAATGATAAATGATTTTTATTTCTGTAAGTAGGTTTGTACAAACACTTTTACAAGTCAATATTTTTTTTTAAACTAGATGAGGTCGGCGTTTCCTATCTGACTACTCTGAGAAGAAAGGCCGAAACAAACTCAGAGGTCACAGTCTCTTATAAAGTCCAGACATAATCTTGGTCACTTCATGTGAAGACCATGTAGATTGGTGTCTGAAATGGTCTTTTGAGGAAAGAACCACACAGATTGAGAGGACCTGTCCAGTCAGTGCACGCATTTGTCAGTAATCGCGCAGCTCAACTCAGAACTTAAGGAGCTCAACGATTCGACGAACAATACCAAAGAAAGGACATTGGGGTAGGCCGCATAGATTACTCAAACTGCCAGACCATGATTAAAAATAACTGAGAGAAAAAATAAAACAAACAAAAAAAAAAAGCAATGACCTACATAGTCTTCACATTCACAATAAAGTAAAATAATATAATACTTACAAAGTAAATATTAATGTCAACATTCAGTATGCAAAAATAAAAATAATATAAAATAAAATTGGAGCAGTTCAATCCCAAGCCTTTTTGTCCTCAATATAATCTTTAACGGTATAAAAAGCTTTCTGACACAACTTGCGTTTAATGAATGATTTGAATTTATTAAGACTCAGATCTTGAACGTGGCTTGGAAGTTTATTATAAAAGCGTATACATTGACACCTGAATGACCCACCTATTTTCTTGAGCCTTGTTGGAGGTACAACAAATTTGTGTTTGTTCCTAGTATTTATATTGTGGATATCACTGTATTTTTTTAACAATTTAATGTTTTTATGGGCATATAAAAGATTTTCAAAAATGTACTGAGAAGGCAAAGTCAGTATATTAATCTCCTTAAATTTCTCTCTGAGAGATTGTCTCGGACTTAATTTATAAATGCATCGAACAGCTCTTTTCTGCAAAACAAAGATAGTCTGAATGTCGGCTGCATTTCCCCACAACAGAATACCGTACGACATTATACTATGAAAATAGCTAAAGTACACTAAACGGGCTGTCTCTATGTTGGTTAAATTACGAATTTTCCTAACAGCGTATGCTGCGGAGCTTAGCTTTTTTGACAATTTATCTATATGTGGGCCCCACTGAAGCTTAGCATCCAAAGTTAAGCCCAAGAATACTGTGCTATCTTCAGGACTGTGCTATATTAGGAAGTTTTTCTCATTTAAGTATTCAACTAAGCGGTTGTCAGTTCGAATGTTGGTGAACACAGGCCTAAGAGTAATACAAACTTGTTTCAAGCGTTTCCAGTCCGGGAATTTTGATGTCAAAGATACAGCTTGACGGATAAAGCCAATGGCTTTTTTTTAAAAAGTGGATCAAGATATTAGTAGTTACGACATAGCTAAAAAGTTAGGGGTTGACCACAAAACAGTTTTGATCCATTTGGCAAATGGCACATATATATGTATAGTATGTTAGGTTAAACGAGGGACTTATTAAGGGATCAGTATTTGAGGTAATCAGTATTTGACTCTCGTCCCAAATATGTAAAAAACCTAATAACCTTAATTTGTGACGTAATTGTCCAATAAAATACATTGAACGCGTACTAAGTGAACTTGTAAACAGTAAAGTAGTCACGCGGCAAAACACGTGCCAATCCTGCCGAAAAGGAAGCCAGCCCGAACGCAAACCCCGCCCCTTTCCTTTGTGTTTTCTTCGATGCACCGACAGAACATACTCCTGCGCTGACCGCAGTCTATGCGAGTGCGCCGCTATTTCCACATGTCTGATTGCGCTTCCGCGTATCGCTTAAACAACCCCGCTTACTTCGCGATAACTGTGTCCTATAAACGTGTTGTTGAAAAACAAAAATTACGTCTTATCAATATTCCAATGAAGAATATTGGGATATGGTTGGTGCCTACGCGTTATCTTCTGAAGAATATTATATTATGTCTGTAATGATAGTGTGCGAAGAGCCATTAATTAGTTCCGAGAAATGTTTACCAACCGCTAGATTCCATCGTAAAGTCTTATGTAGGGGTCAATCAACGATTGCGAACATTCGGTCAGTTCACCGTACCGACGCATGCCCAAGAACGAGGAAGAGAGGGCTCCCTTCCCTCCATACCCAGTGCACCTACAAGAAGCCATTTTTGAATACTTCGAGCATCACCCACAAGACAGTACTCGAAATGCTGCAAGACGGTTCGTTGTATCGCATTGGACCATGTGGAAGCTGGTGCATGAAGAAGGAATGCATCCATACCATTTTAGACCCGTTCAAGAACTCGGCGTCAACGGGCACAAACCACGCGTGAATTTTTGACGCAAATTTTTGTCTAATTTAGACAGAAACATTTTATTTACTGATGAAACCACATTTACACGAATGGGGATATTTAATGTGCATAATGAACATTGGTGAAGTAATGAGAATCTCTAGTTCTGCGATCGCTAGTGCAAGGGCAATACACGTTGCGAGACTTTTTGCGAAATTTTTTATATGGTTCTTTCTGTTATTTATCGGTGTTTTTTTTTTTTTTTTTTGTTAATATTTTTATTAGTATCATGTAACCATGAACTATTGTGGGTTTGAATACGTCCCTCGTTTAAACTAATATACTCTATAATTATTTGCAAATGATTCGCGGTCACGTATTTGCACGTGACATTTGCGGTTTAGTAGAATGTCAGTGACTGACAGTGATGGTAATGTCATAATGTCAGAAATTACTTCACCCACATTACGAGATAGGAGTTACATCATAATGATGGTTTAGAAAGATAGATTTAGTTTAACCTTTATAGATGTGAATGTTTGGTAATAAGGTCAAAATGATAAGCAACCAACACCTGGACGTGATGATTTAATGATAAATATCTTGAAAGAAAAAACAAATGGTGCAATATTAATCGATCATAGGTGAGCCGATCGATCAAATCAAGCAATCCTAGTTCTTCTTTCAATTTATTGCCAATAATCTACGCTTTCCTGCTTTTAATCCAGTGTGTAGGTTACAGATTCCCTTGAAGGAGTGTTTGTTGTAGGTATTCTAGATTTCAGAACTCCTAAGCGCTAGATTACAGGATCAATACTGGCAACTACTAGTAAGTATGCAGCGATTTTCTGATGTAATTTAAAACAACACTCTTCTTCTTTCTACCTTTATGCCATTCGCATTTGCACTCAGTCACATGCGCTTTATAGTAAAAAACGTAATAAAAGCGTATGTAAGCATAGTAGAGCATGACGAAATGATGATGATAGATGTAACGATATATAGGGTGACTGGTAATTAGTGACCGATACTTAAACATATGATTGTTCTCATGATAACAGACAACTTTTACTGTGGGACCAAATCCGAAATCACGAAAAAAAATCATCTGCTCCCTACATTTTGACGAGTTATGCGAACATGAATGTATGGGACAACAGACTTTTTTTCGCGAATCCAGGTTTGGTCCCCTAGTACAAGTTGTTTGTTATCATGAGTACAATCATTTGTGTGTGTGGTCACTAGTTACCAGTCACCCTATATGTAAAAGGTGGTGTTCTTTAGTTTATGCCTACCCCAATAGGAAAAAGGCGTGAGTTTATGTATGTGTGTGTAAAAACGTTGAAAATATAATCCTCGTAATCTCAGCGACAATCAATATTAAAAACTTGTTAACTAGTGTAGTTCTGCGAACAGCAGACCTCGCGAGCACAAACTTTCTTGTAACAACTATATACACCACTAAAGTTAAATAAAAACATGGTAAATATTCCGTTTTAAATAACTTAAATAGGGAAAATAAATATGTCAGTTTAAAATCCTGTAATCAATATACATATTCAACTTAAAAAAAAAGTAGTGTGGCCCTAGCGCTGCACAGTAGCGCCATCTAGTGACCTTATTGTAAAACTAACATTAATATTGGTTTTAAAGCCTCGTTTTAAAGAATTCTGAATATTATTTTCAAAATTATCTAGTTTTGTGATAAGAAGATGGTCCCAGGTGCTCCATCAATCCCTACCTAGTAGTAAAGGGTCGATTCCACAAGTAGAAATCTAAAAGTGATAAATTTTCTGCATTTAGAGGAGCTATTCTGCTCATCATGCTGAAGACCTTCATCAGATCTTCACCAAATTTTTGTGAGACCAACTTAAAGTTAGTACCTTTCAAATAAAAAAAGAACTATCGAAATCGGATTTCGATATATCCAGTAGCCCTCTTTTGCCCTTTTTTGGAGGAAGTACCCCTTCAATCAAAAATCCCCGGCGACAAAATGTTATATAAAGTCGTAAAACCTGTACACTAAGTTTCGTCCAGATCTGTAGTAAAATACGACCTGTAGAGAAGTAGCAACAAACTGACAGACGAAAGCAATTTTTGCCAGACTGAGAATTGAATGTAGTGTTTATTCTATATATATATATATATATATATATATATATATATATATATATATATACATATATATATCTAAGCTATTGAAAAAACAAAAAAATATCTAGCCATACCTAGTTTTTTTTCTCCGTTCACCTATTGGACCCAATTTTTTTCAAGACGCTAAAAAAAAAACCATCCATTATAATTAAATAAATAATTAAAATAAATCTAATAATTGTATAATTCGCCCTCTGATCACATTCCCATGCCAATGTTAACGATTCCCTTTCGACTTTTCCGTCACTGGCACCTATTTTTTATTTAAAACACTACTGATTTTGATTAAAATAATTGCCAACAAACATTTTACATCAATGCCTATTCCTTATCTGTATTATCAAAGGGTATGTGTAAGAGGCCCTCTTCTCTGCAATGGGACAAGTACTGACCAGACTAAATGCTAACATTATCCTTCATTTAAACATGATAATCTCTATCTCTTCAACACTAAGGTGCAAGGTTTAAAGATCAAAATAATAAATATCTCGAGACAGATTTATTATACCATTACCTGGATATATAAATCATTTCCTTTTGTTGAGGAGTCCTCGGAAACCTGCTGGGTAACTGGTTCTATTCAGAAAAGAGGATTATAATTGCACATAGAGTTGTGAATTGAATCTATAAACATGGAATTATTAAAATCAAAAGTCATTTGTTCAAAGTAGTCTTAGAATCAGCACTTTTCGAACCTCAAAATTACATAAGACAGTCCCCCGAAAAGCCCGCTCTTCACCACTTCCTTTCCTAGTTCTTTATCTGGGAAGAAGATGTGGCGCAACAAACCCCCCAGCCGCATTAAGTACCTACTAAGTCAAAACGTCGAGATTTCTTTGTGAGATCTAAGTTAAACATGAAGTTATTATACATATATGTAGACTTCCCGGAATAAATTTTACAATGCATGTGCTCGAAAAGAGCGTTTTCCAAGCAGCCAAACTGTGCGTAAAGTGCCACTTTTTCGCACTAGTCCTTTTTATTTTTCTTTTTTTTTTAACTCCGTTGTCAGCCCGACGCAGAGTTGAGACAGTTATATGAGAAAAGCTTTACAAATTAGGCAAGAACAGATATCATTCAAATAAAAGATACAATAAAACTAATACTTCATTAAACGACTTATTAATTACTTTAGATTTAGATTTTTATCAGTAAATTAATATTAAATATTCATTAAATGTTTGGCTGAACGTATATTTTGCTTGTGCCTTTTTGCGATACGACGTGGCAGCTATTTGCACGTGCGCAGTGTAATGCTGAGCGCACATGTATTTAAAATAAGCCCGCCATTTTACTAATTTCTTGCTTAGTTCGGAGTTAATCTGTGTAAATTTTATACACTCATCTGGAATCACGTACTTCCCGCACTTGTAACATAAATAACTACATATTATAAATTATGGTGGAAAATGCATCAAAATCCATTGTGTGGTTTAGAAGAGTGAAGCGGACATAACTTTCTTATTCATTTATCTGTATAAACATTTCGCAGTTAGTAGCTTAGTACCTACTACCACAGATTAACAGATCTTGCACTTCACAAATTCAATACAGTGCAATTCAGGTCGCACAACGCTTATTACCTACAAGTTATATTTACCTACACGTTGCCTCTCTTTCTATCGCGTAACTCTTATTCCTTCTGACCACGTTAGGGTAGTTAGGGTTGCTGTCGGCCTGGGGCTGCAGTCTCGACATAGATAACGATCGCTATACGACCGAATTCGGTCGCAAAGTCCTAGAGGGGTACCTAGACAGTCAAAATTGCTTGACAAGCTTGTGATTTTTTCGTGTTTGTCATGAAATTTTGACCGTCTAGGGACGCCACTAGGACTTTGCGACTTAGTTCGGTCGTAAAGCGATCGCTATCTATGTCAAGACTGCAGCCCCTATGGACGGTACTTCAATTTTTTAATCTCTATTATTTATTAATATGTATGTATCGCTGAGCGCGTATAGACCCTAGTCAATACTGTGTTGTCGCGAGCTGTAGGTACTTGTCTCGAGCGGAATGTACCAGTGCAATGGCACTACGCGATAGCACTTTTTAGCGACTCCCTTATTAAAGTCGGTTTATGCAGGTACTTCATTAAAGACGTATTACATTACACATACACACATACATACGTGACTATTACGTCTTAAAAACTTGCTTCGTAAATATTGTAAGTCTAACAATCATTATCCCAAAGCAGCACACTCACACACAAAATATAAAGGTATATTGTGTTCAATGAAGATGATAGTTTATAAAGAAATTTTGTGAGATCGAAGAACAAATTAGTATAAAGAAATCACAAAAGTGTTAAATGTTAATTCCAAAATTTAATAAAATTTTCTAATTAACGTTAAAATATTTTTTTTTCGAACGTATTGTATTCGTATATTCTAACATCATTTTGCCGATGAAATCTTTTTAAATATTAGACGTCAAACTTCTGATTTTTCATTAATTCCAAAATGTAGCGCGTAGCATTTCGTAGCAAATGAAATTCGTAGCCAACGACGCGTTGAACTCTTTTATTCTCGCCCGCATTCATTATTGAGTTAGATCAATAACTTGAGCTATTTTCTCACTAAATATAGGTCTCTGCATGCTGTAGGTATTTTTAAATTAAATTATCTTCAGTATTTTTTTTTATTTGTTCCACCAACACTTAGATCTTACTTTTAAATGAGTAGGTAATAGATGATATAGCAACAAAATCTCTAATATTAACAACATATAACAACGGAACCTATAATTTTATTTAATATAGCGATTAGTTAATATAATGAACGATTGATATAATTTTAAAATAACTAACTTGTATAAGCATAACATAAATCAAATATAACATCGTTTGACTTAACATACATTAAATATAAAATCGTTTGACATACCCTCTCAAAATATATAAAACTTATTTGGTCTAATATGATGAAAACGCCTACTAGTAACTGATTACCACCTGCGCTAAGATAAGTCTATTTCTGGGTGGTTTAAAAAAAAATAACCACGAAGGCCTTCTAACCTAACCTATCCGAGTCGGGGTACTCTGAGTCGGGATGTTAACCATAATGACGTTTTTTTTATTTATATTAAACGTTAGACCTAATGATTTTCGATTAAATAAATAATATACATATTAAACGTTAGACCAAATGAATTTCGATTACATAAACGTTATATCAAACAACGTTATACTAATTAAGTTTTAGAATAAATAAATGTTATATGTAAAGAAATTATATCAACAGTTGGTATATCTCACGTTGATTATATCTTATGAACGATAATAAAATTAAATTAGACCAAATGAGTTTATACGTTATGAGACGCACCCCTTTTAAATAGGTACTAACATTTATAGTTTATTATTTACCGTTATATATACCTATTTTTTTGAGTACCAAGAATCCTCCACTTCTGCCGCGGGTTAATTGATTGATTAATCCTAATTAATATTATAAATGTAACAAATAAAGAAACAAACTCACTTTCCCATTTATTGCGAAAGTGAATTTGTTTTGTTTATTTGTTTGTTACGCTTTCACGCTAAAATGGCTGAATGGATTTGGATGAAATCTGACACATTGGTAGACCACGACCTGCGTTAGGACATATGATAGTTTTATCCCGATATTCCTACAGGATGGAGGCCTATGCGGGTGAAACCGCGGGGCGCAGTTAGAAGTCAATAAAAAAACTTATTCAAAATCATCGTACTAAAACCATCCGTGCCTCGGAAAGCACGTTAAGCCGTTGGTCTCGGCTGTCATTCGTGGATCTTTGACAGTCGTTACGGGTCGTCAGAAGCCCGAAAGTCTGACAACCAGTCTTACCAAGGGGTATCGTATTACCCAGTAACTGGGTTGTGGAGGTCAGATAGGCAGTCGCTCCATGTAAAATACTGGTATTCAGCTGCATCCGGTTAGACTGGAAGCCGACCCCAACATAGTTGGGAAAAGGCTAGGCAGATTGATTGAGTACTAAAACCTATCATTTATTTATTCACAAAGTGTTAATTTCTTAATATAAATAACGCAACTGCCACCCTTTTCTAGGTTGGGTAAATAGAAACCGTATTAAGAGGATTGTGAAGCTGTAAATTTTCATACAAAAAGAGATAACGTTTTTCTCCCCGTAAACATAGTTTCATTTTCATAATTTTTGGAAATGTTGTTGGTATAATAAAAAACTAGGTCCGTACGTTTTTATTATAAAGAAATATTATATACGATATAAGTTATTAGCATCTAAATATCTATATTTTTGACATAAAAACATCCTCGAGCATTTTTATTTTTTTAAATTAAATTAAATTGAATTACTAAAAATGAAAAACCTACAGACCTACATTAAAGTGTACTGAATGTAATGAGATTAATATTGTCTCATTTCGTAAAGGTTTAGGGGCGTAAAAACGTTATCGCCCGAAGCAATATTTATGTAAATAATTGTATGAAATGTAGGCAATTGCCTCTAAAAATCGCGCCGCGTATCGGCACTTCACAATCCTCTTAATAATGGTCTATTATATAACTCTAATAGAACTGCAGTATGTTCTTATTAAACTCGTCACTGCCCCCGGTTTGCCCTGCGGGCAGATGGTCTACTCGTACAATCTCTGTGATATTAACATAAACTGGTTTTGGACTGGTCAGGTTTTTATCGTTCATTAAAAAGTTAATTACTAAAAGCTTCTTTACTTTAGTTTGAAGGCTATGTATGATATGCCAGTCTCTAGAGGCTTTTAGACTTTGAGTCTTGTCACATCTTTCAGAATCCGACTAGTTAGGCTAGATAGGTTCCCAACCTTTTATGGATTACCGCTCCCATTACAAGAAAAACAATTCCAACGCCCGCTTTAGATAATAGTTAATTATACTAATTTTATATGTCTGTCCATTATCTATTAATAATCACAAATTAAAAATTTATTCTCTCTCTCTCTCTCTCTGTAATCGTGGCACACGAAAAGCTCCAGCGCCCCTGTTGGGAACCTATGCAATATCAGCCAGGGTAGTCTAGCCGCTAGACTATCCTGTCTGATATTGCTAGCAATTAGCCGTTAATCAACCTAGCTGGAAAAGTAAACTATCAATACTCTCTTAACCCACAGAACAGGTAAAAAAGGTTTTATCTGTTCTGTGTCTTAACCCTTCGTATCTACGCGAACGTAGCTCTACGCGAGACACAACGGCGTGCGCATTATGAAGGAAGTTTGGATGTACTTAGTGCAAATTGGTGGAATGGCAACTAGGTATGGATAATAACTTTCAATGCGTCTAAATGTTCGATTGTAGAAGAGGGCCGGTGGGATGAGGTTGTGGAGTTCCTGAGCACACTCACCGAAGTACAGTCTATAGAAGACCGACAAGCAGGCAACCTTGCGGCGATGATTCTATACAAATATAGATAGTAAAGGAAATAATATTAAGAAAAGATCATTTTACCCAGCATTTCCGACCAACTCAACTTTGTGATCGTTCCATCTTGCAATCTCCTCATTAACAGCTACAAAGAAAATAGTTAACATGCATATATTGCGAATACTTAGTTATAAACGCTGTATGAACGTTTAACACAAGTGCAATAAAAACGTATGGGATCAAAGGTCTCACATAACCTATGGATGCAAGATGACAGGTGTAACAGTCATTATAATGTTGGTAATCGGTCTTAACTCTTAAGCAAGTGGGTTACTTAGGGTGTAGAAATCGTTCTACCGGAGTCGCGTCGCGCCTGCCTGCGGGAGTCTTAAATCACAGTTATCTTTATTTACATTGCAATAAGGTTCCTATTGCAATACTGCTGGGGTTGCTTCAAGAGGTAAAGTAACTGTGAAAAAACTGTAACTTAGTGTTTGTGTTATTTTTTTTAAACAAGCTTTTTTAGTCTGAATATCATCTAGAACCAGAGTCCTTGTCAAGACGAATCAAATGAGCCCAAACTCGATAGAGTTGCATCGTTTTATTACTGAGTTCCGATGGCCACCTTCCGGCACCATCATCAGATCAGCTCCATGTCATAATAATAAGTTATGCATTGTTATCCGATTTAATATATTTTTTTAATATGCATGTAAAATTTCAGCTCGATCGGAAACCGGGAAGTGGGTCTTTAACTTGCAAGATTCTATTACAGACAGACAATTTTTTTGCTTGTTTAATGTTTTATTAATAATTACAGTGAACTCTATATAGATATATCGAGTTCACTGTACTTCTGCCCTAAAGCGAATCTGCCGTAAAGCGAATCTGTCGTAAAGTGAATCTGTCTTAAAGCGAATCTGTCCTAAAGCGAAAAAGTGCATGAATGTGAAGCTAAATAAAATAAAAGCTCGTAAAAAGTGATCTTTTTGAAAATATATTGATTAACTTTGAAATATTTTTAAAATAATCTTCACCCTGCAAAATGCCAACCTTAACCAGAGTGTATTCGCAAATTCTAAATTAAACACAAGCACAACGCCAAACATTGCGATATCACTAAGGAATACCAGAAAAAGAAATACACTGCTTGACCCAGAGCAAAGTAACATTGCCTGCAGCTCGTCTTATAACACGAGTCAAAAACTAAGCTAGCTAAATTGCTTTGCACTTTGTTCCCAAAATCTATATTATACGACGGCCGTAAGGCATACAGGGTGAATTTTTCAAGTGGGCGTGGATGGCCAAATCCGAAACTATGAGGAATAGCGAAAAGTACTCAAAAGGAGTCTCGGGCTCGATTTTGATGAAAACTAAAACTGCATCATTAGGATTTTTGAAAAATCAATCAAAGATTTAATAGGTAGGTAACATAAGAAAAAATAAAAAAGTATTTTGTTAAAAATGAGCTCTTTGGCCGTATGTTATTACTTCCCAGAATTCGATCCTTATTAGCGACACTATCGAGTGGTGTGTATAAAGTGTGTTTTTTTTTTTCAAAATCAACGGGTTCGATTCCCGGCTAGAAATATTGATTTTTCAAAAATCCAATGACGCTGTTTTAGTTTCATCAATATCAAGCCCGAGACTTCTTTGAGTACTTTTCGCTATTAATCATAGTTTCGAATTTGGCCATCCCTGCCCGCTTGAAAAATTCAGCCTGTATACGGTTATCTACAAAATCATGATTTTACAGGAGAGTGTTTTGTACGAAAAACTGCGATAATCAATAGAAGAACAAAGCTATCTTTTTCTATTTTATTACAACGTTTATTTAATAGGGCATTACCATTTTTCGGGGTAGGCCAGTAGTGCCCGCCAGAGTGTGGAGAGGGGTTGTCAGACTCTTACTGATTAAACCTCCCCAGTGCGCGGTGTTCCGTCGTACACCTGCGTCGCTGGCTGCGGGTGTAAATGCGACTTCTGCGGCCCCAGACTGGTGATATTATATGTATAGGGTGAGTGGCAATTAGTGACCAATACTTAAACACATGATTGTATTCATGATAGCAAACAACTTTTACTAAGGGACCAAACCTGAAATCGCGAAAAAAATCAGCTATCCCATACATTCATGTTCGCATTACTCGTCAAAATATAGGGAGCAGCCGACTTTTTTTTGACGATTTCAGTTTTGATCTCATAGTAAAATTGGTTTGTTATCGTGAGTACAATCATGTGTTTAAGGAGGAAGCGTCAGGGTAGCCCGCGAAATTCTAATTTTCTTACGTTTTTTGCAATTTGCAAGTCAGTATTAAGTTGTATGTTAAATAAAGTATGATTTGCGGCCGTAACAAATATGTTTTTACAGAATTATAGAATCAGTAATACAAATCCTTAAGTTAGTATAATCCTAAAATGTCATGATTTCATGAAATAGTCATTTTTTGAGATTACCTGGTCTTAAAGAGTTGTATTGATCACTTTAATGATTCTGATTATGTAAATAGATACTTGTTACGACCGCAAATTATAATTTGATCAACGTACAATAAAATACCGAGTTGTAAATTGCAAAAAACGTAAGAAAATTTGAATTTCGCGGGCTACCCTGACGCTTCCCCCTTAAGTATCGGTCACTAATTGCCAGTCACCCTGTATATAATCAATAGAAGAACAAAGCTATTTTTTTCTATTTCACAACATTTAGTTAGTAAGGCATTACCAAGGAAATGGTTAAGGCCAATTAAGTACTTAATAAATAAGATATAAATGTATGTATGGTAGGTCTTTACCTACTTCGTACAAATAAGTAAACTAAATGAGTTAACTGCCATATATCTGCTTCTACGCAGCTTATTTAATTTTAAATTTTAAAATAGTTATGCCGCAGGTCGTGGGTTTGATTCCTATCCAGGACAAACGTTTGTGTGCATGAACATGTGTATTTACGAAAAAAAATAGTAGATATCAGTTATCTGGTTTCTGGGACCAGATGACCGTTTGTATTTTAAATTGTTGATTGCTGTAATATAGTTGCGGTTGTGACTGATATCTTTGTTTACCACGTGAACGCACCCGTTGTCCGAAGTACACGCGGACTGATGGCTTATGTCCGTGTCTACTTCGTCACTTTGTGAAAAATAGGTGTACTTGTCTTTATATACGTGACTTAATATTAGTAAAAAAAATTAAATTAAACAGAAAAAAAAATCATATGATACAACAAAGAATTCTTAGTCAAATTATGTAACTAACAAAGTGAATTTAAAAAAAACTGCAGTTAACTCTTAGTACTTAGGGCGGAGTTCACCAACATTTAAAACGGCTGTTTAGATATTTAATCAGCTGTTTCCTTAGGAAATTTGACATAAATCAACTGTTTAAATACCTAACCGGTGGTTTAAATGTTGGTGAATACAGACCTTAGCTGCCGTTGGCTACGTTTACGAACAGCAGGAGTCTGGGACAGTCTGCAGCAGAAACTATGTACACTAAGAACGGCCGATACCCTGGTGAAGTCACGAGAAAATTCATGAATATAAGCAACCCTGATCAATCACGGTTTCAGTGGGTTGGATACACGGAAGGATATTTTCCCGATATCATCCCCTAAGCTCTAGAGTAGCCTAGCCTAGAGACTGCGTCAACCACTGACCAAGACCTATTATGAGCCCAGAGTGGTCTAGAAGTCAACTGTAGTGCTATTCTTGGCCTGCGGATTGTTGGGGGGAGCAGTTGAGTGATTGATTGGTTTTGGGTGGGATATTTGAGATATTTTGATGTGTGGGTTGTGTTTTCTTTATTCACTTTCCGTGGGACGGGATGCCTGTTGTTATTAGTTGCGTTATTATAACGCGACTAGTGATAATAGGTATCTTGTCTTGTGGGAGGATATCTTGCATATCGGAGTGTCTTGGGTATCTTACTTGGGGCTAGTTGGTTGCTTCATTGTTCTTCATCGGCAGTCTGCGGACCGCAATACTGAGAGTATGGTCTGCGGGCTCTCGGGGGATCTGCTTAAGTAATGTGGCCACGATAAGTGTCCGCACATAATATTTATTTGCATAGCTGTATGTTCCGTTCCTACAGACAAACCGTGAAAACTTTGTATTTTTAATAAATAAATAATAAAATCTCACAGCGAAAACTTAGGTGAAGTTAGCTATAAGTGAGCTGTCAACGGTGTCCCTGGCGTCTGGTGGAATGACAGCTCACTCCACGCTCACTTCACTTAAGTTTTCACGGTGAGATGGTTACAGAATAGCTTGGCTGGTTGAGTTATGAAGAAGGAAAATACCGTAAGATAACCTGGACTTAATGGGTTGATATTAGGCACAGTGAATAGGACAGGTTTTTGTAATACCAGCACCTCATTCAGTCCAATATTCTGGGGCTATTTTGTAAACCAATCTTGAGATTGGTTGGTTGCAAAAGCACCTAATAATTTTGAAAGACAGCGGACGAAATGTTAACGTCCTCTGGTCTTCATCCATTTGACATCCTAAAATCATGTTCAACATCAGATTCTCGGGCTACATCCGATCTTTAATGAGATCTCTCAATAGCTCAAATGAGAGCGTTTTATTAATACGGCCTTAGTATGAGGCATGACGATTATACAGCTCAGTGTACAAATACTTGTATATATCGGCTGCGCAGGAGTCATCGCCCGTGCGGCTCTCGTGATCGAAAGTAAAAGTGACAGCTATATACATAGAGTATGTATGCATGCGTAGACAGAGTATAGCAATAGACAAGTCACTCAATAATAATGAGACAAGGACACTCTTATTAGATCCAGTAGTAGTAAATGAGACAAAGATATTTTCTCTATCTCCTTCGCGTAGGCAAACTTTTTGTCTGGCCCCAGTTATTACTCTACATCTGGGTTCCTCCAAAATAAAGCATTACCCGACTTTATAAAATAGTATCAGTTTACAAGTGACTGTCAAATAATATCGCTATCTCATAAGGTATCCGGTGATAGCTAATCTATACACTTTTATATCTACGTATGAATGCGTCTGTTTTGTGCAGTACAGCTGAGAACGATGGTGACAATGAGAATGAACTTCGTTTGTTTGACGTTTTGTGATGATATGGACCCGTTGTTAAACAAAGACGCTTTCTATACAAGCTTGGGGTTACTTGAATACTTAAGGTTACGCTAGTCGGTCATTTTTACATACAAACGTAGTATGGTGATTACTCGTCTGTTTGACGGTGTACTTTCTAAACTAAAATTTATATCCATTTTTCTCGTCATTATTTAGTACTGTGTGGAAGCAGAGTCGGAAAAAAATATTGGTTTGAAACTTATGAGCGTGGAAACTTCCATATTTCAACACAAATTTTAACGCATTTTTGGGTGTAAATAAATTAGCTCCCGGAGTATGAAAATGACAAAATTGTTACCGTACGGCATAAATAATTTATTCAAATAAGTTTATTTTGAAAAAATACATCCAGTATTTTTTTTTTTATAATATCTATACCCACGCCCAAAAGTCTGTTCATGAAATTTTACGCGCTCGTTTTCGTTATAAATCACATAAATAAATATCACACAACTAAATAAATAGATTAATAAACTAAATAGCATGCATATTAGCCACGCCACCAACGAGTTGGAACCGCCGAATAGTCCAACCTTAAATAATCATTATGACGTAATAGTACATTACGTCTATGAGGTGGCTATGGAGGTGATTCATTTATTGCTTATATATTGAGCTGGGCTCGTAGAACTTAATTTTGTTCAATATTAAGCGATAACCACTTTTAACCCTTTCCCATCGGAAAGTAACCCAAACAAGAACACGAATGAAAGGAATGCATATGTCGCAGGCAGATTGTCTGATTCGTAATTATATGATACATACGGCGTCGTCCGTTTAAAAACGCTCGCAGTCATGAAATATGCCGAAGGCAAATTGGCAACTCGTTCAATTGTTATTATTTCGACATTGATTGTTATTGTAGGTTCAGTTGGAGCTGTGAGCAACCACGAGAGAGCCGAATTCGTCGCTGTAACTAAGCCAGGGCACCCCGACCAAATGACCACACCGAGCCGAGCGAGCGAGCGAAGCGAGTGGTACTTCCAATGGCTAGGCGGTTAACTATATACTAAATAGAACTATATACTTTAATTTGCCGCGGCATTTTGTAAATGGCGTTTGAATTATGCATCAAATGTTGTGGCACATTCTATAATGACAAGGCAATTTACATGTTTGATTTCATAACTGCGAGCGTTTTTAAACGGACGTCCGTTTGTAAAAAGCGGAGTCATACAAATTGCCTGCGACATATATGTAGGTACATTAACATAGTTACAGATAACTTTGACCAAATGAAGAAAGTGAAGATGAAATTTAACTTTTAAGAAAAGTGTTGTTTTTCTCTGTTCTGCACAGATTTAGTCTGATGATGATTTGTTGTTGTTAGCATATGAGCTTAAGGATGACCTAGACGTCTATCCTCAGCTCAAAATTACGAATTTAATCTTTTACGGCTCATCATCATATGCCTAACCTTTTCCCAACTATGTTGGGGTCGGCTTCCAGTCTTCCAGATGCAACTGAATACCAGTATTTTACATGGAGCAATGGCCTATCTAACCTCCACAATTCAGTTACTGGGTAATACGATACTTCGGATTTCTGACGACCCGTAACGACTGTCACTGAAGATCCACGAATGACAGGCGGGACCAACGGCTTAACGTGCTTTCCGAGGCACGGAAGAGTCTCGGTATTACCCATCCACAGACCAACCCCAGCAAGCGTAGCTTAACATGATGGCTGGTATTAATTAGGCACGAGCTCTTTTACGGTTACATGTGTATTTTTATATTATACTCCTAACAGGATACCTACGCTGTCCGCCATCGAAATGTTTTAATAGCTACTGAACGAGATTCGGTTCGATTATCTTAGCCACTTCCAAGTAACTTGATGTGCTGGCTTCTGTACAAACTAGAATTTTAATTGCTGGAGTCAAGTTTCTGTTACCAACACATCTAGGATAATAAAATCCCAACGGATGTTAGCAGCCAATAAAAATAAAGACGCTGCGACAGCGCGTATTCCAGAAAAAAAAAACTCGTACCTTTTTATAAACTCCAGAACATTAAGATCTAAAAATAACTGGACTTGCCGAACTGGTATCGTTTACTCTATGGCAAGATTTCTTCATGTGTGTAGGTATTATTCCAACATGTATGTATGTGTGTTGGTGTGAATGGCATGTCGGTTATTCTTGAACTAGTTTGTCTTTGTTAGCTCTATTTATAAGCGAATGCGTTATTTTTTCGTTATATAATAAATATGTAATTATTAAGTGGTCGGATGGCCTTGGTTTAACCGTTTCTTACTATAAAAGTTAACGGACTTGGGGTATTGGTTTAATGAAGACAAGCAATTATTTAATTAGGTAAATAATAAATTATTTTCCTTTTTATCATTTTTAGTTTCCGTACCTCAAAAGGAAAAACGGAACCCTTATTGGATCACTCGTGTGTCTGTCTGTCACAGCCAATTTGCTCCGAATGTAATGGACCGATTAAGTTGAAATTTGATAAATTTGATGAATTTCTGTGACTCAATGAAAGGGCTTACTGTGAGGATCTCAAATATATATATTACAATTTTAAAATATATTGTAAGAAGTCTATGGTCTTAAAAAAACATGGTAAATCACTCGATATTGTGCGTACAAACTTACATTTGCAGTTAGCATGTAGGTATGGGAGAATGTTTTTCAACTACAATGTTCATTAAAAGCTTGTTTTTAAAAAGGTTTTTACTTAAATTATATTTTGTAATTTTTAGCATTAGAATTTAATAAAATATCGGTTCTACAACCTTCACTTGTAAGGTACTTGTCAAGACAAATCCAACAAGTCCAACACATCGGGGCTATCTCGTAAAGTTGAGGTGTTTCTGTGGCCAACTTCCAGCTCTATCATCAGACCCTGGATACTACTTCGGGCTATAGTACTTGTCAAGACAAAGCCAATAAGTACAAACTCGATGATATTATCTCGTTTTTTGAGAAGTTCCTATTTGGCATCTTCCAGAACACCATCTAGTGTAATAGCACTTGTCAATATGCAGGAAGTAAGTGTAAACAGTAGCAACCTTTTAAGGAGTCATTATACTCATCATTATGAACAACTTTTACTATGGGACCAAACCTGAAATCGCGAAATAAAATCAGCTGTTCTTTTTTTTTTTTTTTTATTTGTGATGGGTTTGCTCTTGACTCTAGTCTAGGTCAGAGGTGACAGAGACAAAGTCGACGATGGAGTGAGCTTACCCAGAAGAAGCCTGTTCACTCTCACTTTGAAGAGATTAGGGTTGTATACGTTCGGAAACACAGACGCAGGTAGTGAGTTCCACTCTTTTGCTGTGCGCATTATAAAAGACATTTGGAAGCGCTTAGTGCGAATTGGTGGAATAGCAACCAGGTAAGGATGGTAACTGGCAGTGCGTCTAGATGTCCGGTGGTAGAAGGGGGCCGGTGGAATGAGGTCGTGGAGTTCTCGGGCACACTCTCCGAAGTACAATCTGTGGAAGACCGACAAGCAGGCAACCTTGCGGCGATGAGCCAAGCTATGAAGCTTGGCATCCACCAGTTTTACGTCGCCATTGAGCCTCTTAGCTCTGCGTTCCACCGAGTCAAGCGCGGCTAGTTGGTACTTAGCTGATCCATCCCAAAGGTGACTGCAATACTCTATGCAGGATCGGACTTGCGCTTTGTAAAGGGTTAAAAGCTGTCCAGGCGTAAAGTATCGATTCACCCTATTCAGGATGCCCAGTTTCTTGGCCGCAGTTTGGGCCTTGTACTCGATGGTAGCGCCGAAGTTGAGACCAGATGTCAACTCCATGCCTAGGAGCTCAAGTCGATCAGTTACAGGAACAGATGTACCCCGAAAAGTAGGAGTTTTGGCGAAACGACTCTTTTTAGCGGTAAAAAGACACGCCTGCGTTTTGGTGGCGTTAAAAGAGACCAGATTATCATCACCCCATTGGGAGACAAAGCTTAAGGTCAAATCTGTCCGCTCTACCATGGCCTCTCTCAAGGAACGAACTTCGGCCCCGCTGGTTTTTGCTCTAGACAAGTATCTCTCTGAAACTGTACTGTCATCTGCGTACCCAACAATACCAGGCCGAAGCAGGTCATTGATGTGCAGCAGGAAAAGAGTTGCAGAGACATATTTTGACGAATTATGCGAACATAAATGTACCTACTGAACAGCTGATTTTTTTTCGCGATTTCAGGTTTGGTTCCATAGTAAAAGTTGTTTATAATGATGAGTACAATGACTCCTTAAAAGGTTGACTCTGTTTACACTTACACCCTGTATATCTGGTGTAGGTAGGTACTTGAAAATGTCATGGTGTATGAACGCGTATAGAAAAGTTAGTGTCTGTGCTATTGACAGTTGAGGAGTTCGCTCGTCTAGAGCCAATCCTGGGAGCAGCAGCCAGGTCATGATGAACTTTAGAACGGACTATAATAATTAAATGCGTATATAAAATTTCGTGTCTGTACTGTGTAGGTACCGTTGAGGAGTTCCCTCGTCTGGAGCCAATCTTGGGTGCAGTAGTCAGTTCATGGTGGAGTTTAAAATGGACTATCATAATTTAATCGTACCTATATAAAATTCAGTATCTGTACTGTCGACCGTTGAGGAGTTCTCCCGTCTGAAGCCAATCCTGGGTGTAACAGCCAGGTCATGGTGAACTTTAAAACGCACATCATAATTAAATGCGTATATGAAATTTTGTGTCTGTACCGTTGAGAAGTTCCCTCGTTTGGAGTCAATCCTGAGTGCAGCAGCCAGATCATGGTGGACTTTAGAATTGACTATCATAATTAAAGCGTATATAAAATTCAGTGTCTGTACTGTTGACCTTTGAGGAGTTTCCTCGTCTGGAGCCAGTCCTGGGTGCAGCAGCCAGGTCATGGTAGACGTTAGAACGGACTATCATAATTAAATGCGTATATAAAATGTAGTGTCTGTCCTGTGTAGCATTGAGGTGTTTCCTCGTGTGGAGCCAGTTCTGGGTGCAGCAGCCAGGTCATGGTAGACGTTAGAACGAACTACAGTAATGAAAACGTATATAAAATTCAGTGTCTGTCCTGTTGACCGTTGAGGAGTTGCCTCGTCTGGAGCTAATCCTGGATGCAGCAGCCAGGTCATGGTGAACTTTAGAATGGTCTATTATAATTAAAGCGTATATAAAATTTCGTGTCTGTACTGTTGACCGTTGAGGAGTTTCCTCGTCTGAAGCCAGTCCTGGGTGCAGCAGCCAGGTCATGGTGGACTTTAGAACGGACTATCTTAATTAATAGGGGAGGTGTTCAACAGTGAACCATGAAAAAGTTGCACATTCAAAGCTGAAGTGTTTCTAAACATAATAAAGATTTTTTTTTTACTAAAGTACTTCTCATGTATCTGACTTCCATTTAGCATATTAATTTTAGACCCAAACGTAACAGGATAGAATATATTTAAGTTTTTTTTAAAGGCGGGAAATGGCTCACTGAGTCCACCTCGTGGGACACTGTGAACCACTGGCTAGGTCAACAGTGAACCAACACGTACACAGTGAACCATCCTATTTATTTTACAGTAAATTATGACTATTTATGCTACAAAACTAAAGGTAAAGCAATAAAACGTCTTTTTTATATGTTACCAAATAATCAACTTTATTAAATCTAAATATTTTTAACAATGTGTTTAAAATATTTAATGTTATAAAAAAATTAACAAATATCTTAGGCTCACAGAGATCAATTGCTCAGTCAACTTTGTACTAATCAGTCTTAATAATTACAATTATTATTCTTACGATAGAAAAACTTATATCAAAACACAAAAAAACAAAAATTCAAAAGAAAAAGCATCTAATAATCAAAAAGGGAAGTTCAAAAGAGATAGATTAATTGGAAATTTGAACGTTGCTGTTCGGCGACTGCTGCCGTCTACCTTGGGGTTCGGTAATATATATTTTATATAATTTTTTGTAACCATTGCAATATCTGGCTCTATAGGCTCACAAAATGTGTGATAAATATTTGCGTTTTAATTTTAAATACGAAACGGAGTAGTCATATTCAGCTTCAGGAGAATCATCAAGAATCTTCGCAACATAATAGCATTTTATCTTTTTTTTCTCTGATTCAATCAAAATAATTACAAAATTATCCGCTTTGGGTTTTCTACGCAGCGGTGGAAAGTCTTCAGATAAAATAATTTCATAATAACTTCTGCAACATTTCTTCTTTTGTATGACCTCCAATTTTCCTTTGCGCTGTTTTAATTCGCCCCATGCTGAAACAATAACATTATAATACAATGTAATGTTTCAACTCAATATAAATTACGTATAAAATTCAAAACCTACCCACATAAAGTAGCAATATAGAGGTGGTACACAGTGAACCGGTTCACTGTTCAATCTACGTTCGTGGTTCACTGCGTACTACACCCACCATTCAATATTTAAGGTTATGTTAAAAACAAACAAAAAGAGTTACCGTAGTTATTTCAGTTTTATATGATACCCCAATAAACACCATAATAAGTATAATAAATGTCACACAGAAAAACTATACATAACAGAAGTAATAAGAAAAGATAGTACTTACGTTTTATTTTGTTTTGTCGCCGTAAAGTATAATGCGGTCCGCCACACGGGCGTCTTTGGCGCTAGCTCGCTCGCGACTGGGGAGCGGGCGGCGCGGTTACAACTGAGTACTTTCGTGTCTACGACACGGTTTGGCAACGTCGCGTTTACAAAGTAGGAAGGGTGGCTCAATGTGTACCACTGGTTCACTGTTGGACATCTCACCCTACTTATACCATTGAGGAGTTCCTTCGTCTCGAGCCAATCCTGGCTGTAGATTCAGGTCATGCTTATCATAAAAATGCATTGTCTTCGAAACAGAATCAACATGTAAAATTTCAACTCGGTAGAATAAGAGGAACTGGTTTTAATTCAGCTTGCAAGATTTGAATAATACGAGTACATACTCGTACTAACTAACAAGGCAAGAGTGAATATCAAAACTATGATTCATTACCTAATTTTGGTGAACCATTTTGTATCTGAATTTTTAAATAATATTTATTTATTTATTTATTTATTAATAATAATTATTTATTTATTTATTGATAGGAGAACCAACAGCTATGACAGATGGATAACAATTGTATATAAAACAAAAAGCCAATTACAGGTTCTCACGGGTAGGAACAGATAAATTAATAGAAATCTTAGGATCACTAACAAGCACGATAGAAAAGTAGGTATATACATATAAATAATACACAATAAGCACTATGCACTTTTAAAGAAGTCAGCGTTCAGCCGACTAGGTCAAATGAGAACTCTTTACAAAGAATATTGAAATGTTTACTCGCTCGCACTATGTATGAGTTTTGCCTGTAGTTAGAAGAGGAAAAAGGAATGGAGATAGGCGGATTAAATCTAACTGATCTCTGGGGGACAATGAAATTTGAAACGCAGTTTCTGCAGAAGATCAGGACAATCAATCTCGTTCGATATAATTTTTCATAGAAAAGTGCAATCTGCTAGTTGACGACGATTTATTAGTGGCTGTAGGTGAAATAATAGGTTGGGGAAAAAGTTTCTTCGCATTTTTTACGAAAATTCAAAACATTTTTTAATATAGTTTATTTACATTTAACTAAAGTATGTAGGTACCATTTTATTCGATAACTTTTTGCCATCTTGTAGGCAGGGACATGATCCCATTGCTATAGAAATTTTGGGACTTCTGGTCAAAATACCGCGACAAGTGGTTTTGGCAGTCCTCTCGTGATGTTAAACTGACACTGCCTAAAGAATTCTGAAGAGACCAAAACAGGTGGATATCTGAAGGTGCAAGGACAGTACTATACGGCGGATGCATTAACACCTCCCAGCCAAACTCTCTTAATTTTTGCTAAGTGGCTGAAGATGTGTGAGGTCTAGCTTTATCATGATGGAAATCTACACCCCTTCTGTTGATTAATTCCGGCCGCTTTCTCTCAACTTCTTGCTTTAATCTCATCAGTTGTTCGCAGTAGAGTTCAGAATCGATGGTCCTACCTGGTGGTAACAGCTCATAATGAATAATGCCCTTCTAATCCCACCACACACACAGCATCACCTTGTTGCGAGTTAACCCGGGTTTCGCCACAGTCTGTGAAGCCTGACCGGCCTTTGACCACGACCTTTTACGCATGTTCTTGTCATACGTGATCCACTTTTCATCACCAGTTATCCGCTTCTTCAAAAATGGTTAGGTTTCATTACGTCGTAATAAAGAATCACAAATGAGTACACGGTTCATTAGGTTTCTTTCAGTGAGCTCGTGAGGTACCCAAATGTCGAGCTTTTTTGTGTACCCAGTTTTTTTCAAATGCGCCAAAACTGTTTTGTGGTCAATTTCCAGTTCTTCAGCTACGTCGTAACTACTGATATGCCGATCTTGCTCCACTTTTTCAAAAATTGCATCCATTTTATCCGTAATAGGGCGACCAGAGCGACGTGCATCTTTAACATCAAAATTTCCGGATTGAAAACGCTTAAACCAAATTTGTGCTACTCTCACAGACACTACACTAGGTCCATAAACATCGCAAATATTTTTCGCGGCTTGCGTTGCATTTTTACCTTTTTTGTAGTAAAATTTTAAAATGTATCGAATTTCTTCATTAGATTCACTCATTTTGACGACACGAAAAACAAATGAAAATCACACATTTTCCTAATTTGAATTTGGAATTATGTTCTTTAAAATTTAAACTTTCAATGATACCAAAACCAGCCAGATACAAATAGCCAAAGAGATTTTATTACAAGTTCATACATACTATAATGCGAAAAGACTTTTTCCCCAACCTAATATCTTGCAAAGATTTATGTAATCATAAGAATGGTATGGTATACGTAGCCAGAAACATAGAAAACGAACAAATCTTTTTTGTATATTCTCAATACGATCGATGTATTTACCATAACACGGGTTCCAAATTTGTGACGTATACGTATACGTGTGTGTATGTTATTTAAAAATTCAGATGCAAAATGTTCCACCAAAATTAGGCAATAAATCATTGGTCAGTGGGTCGTGTTAGGGGCAGACTTTAATAAAAGCACTTTCAAAGCATTTCACTCGCAAGTTAAATAAAAGTAAAAGCTTATAAACATAAAAATCTATGACGTATGACGTGACATCAAATGACATGATTGCCATTACTACAGTAATAACAAATCTGAATAACTAACACGTCTACAAAAGCCATATTTATAATAAAGAGCTCGTACATATTCGTCCTCATATTAGGTCCTTACCAATGTCCTTACTTATGAAATTACCGTTTTACATAGAAAAAATAATTAAATTTTTTTTTTTTTAAAGAAATTTTGTATTATAATATTACACTTTTGCCATTTCAATGAAAGTTAATTGCTGCCTCCGCTTTAGATATCCTGGGAACGGGAATCGTTCACCGCCTCGTTGGATTTGACATTTTTCGCCGGGGCTCATTGTTGAGATCAAAATTTCCAGAAAGGAAGCGATTATACCAAAAACGCACCGTGCGTTCACTTGCGGTACCTTGTCCATACACGTCGTTAACATTGCGGTCTGTCTGTGTGGCGTGGGTTGGTGCCACGACGGAAGTCGTATTCGAAAATAGCGCACAATTTCGATTTTTCCATGGTTACAGAAACCCAAAAACTAAACGGCGGGAAAAACAAATGCACAACTGTTTTTTTTTTTAAATATCATGCTTTATTATGAAATTAATTTAAAATTGGGATTCTAAATAGAATGAAAGTTATTGATCTTCACACTAGCCAGTATCAAAAATCATTTTCATAGTTAAAGACCATATCATTTTATAATTTTAATCATTTTCATTTTACCTACAGGCAAGCACAGAAAGATAACAAAAGGTCCCCGGCACCTAAGTAGGTACTGTGTTGCCCTAGAAATAATTTCACTTGATGGAACTTATGGAATGTTGCGTGCGATAATAAGAATTGTTGAGGAAAACGCATTGTTTCACAAAAATGCAGGTATGCAGGTATTGAATAACTGGTTCTACATAGTTACCAAGGTAATCAAAATATGATTAATTATGTAGGCTGTATATAAATCGATATTTATGTGAATACTAACATTTGCCCGTGGCTTCACCCGCGTGGACGTCCAAAATTATCCCACGGGAACGTACTAATGGGATAAAAAGTAGCCCATGTCCTAACCTAAGTCATGTTCTGTGGCCAAATTTCGTAGAAACCCGTTCAGCTATTCAGGCGTGAAAAGATTATTACACGAACGATATTGAAATCAAAAACCTGTAATACCCCCTGCCTAACCTGTAATACCTACTACTTAAGCTCTGACACTGACCTTACTTCAAATAAAGTGACACCTACTTGTTGGCTGAAGTCAGACCCATGAGGGATTTTAAATAAAAATAAGTTAGCCAAAGACATTGGAGCACTACCTAGTGGGCCCGATATGATAGGAAGTTAGCCAGAGACATTGGAGCACTACCTAGTGGGCCCGATATGATAGGAAGTTAGCCAGAGACATTGGAGCACTACCTAGTGGGCCCGATATGATAGGAAGTTAGCCAGAGACATTGGAGCACTACCTAGTGGGCCCGATATGATAGGAAGTTAGCCAGAGACATTGGAGCACTACCTAGTGGGCCCGATATGATAGGAAGTTAGCCAGAGACATTGGAGCACTACCTAGTGGGCCCGATATGATAGGAAGTTAGCCAGAGACATTGGAGCACTACCTAGTGGGCCCGATATGATAGGAAGTTAGCCAGAGACATTGGAGCACTACCTAGTGGGCCCGATATGATAGGAAGTTAGCCAGAGACATTGGAGCACTACCTAGTGGGCCCGATATGATAGGAAGTTAGCCAGAGACATTGGAGCACTACCTAGTGGGCCCGATATGATAGGAAGTTAGCCAGAGACATTGGAGCACTACCTAGTGGGCCCGATATGATAGGAAGTTAGCCAGAGACATTGGAGCACTACCTAGTGGGCCCGATATGATAGGAAGTTAGCCAGAGACATTGGAGCACTACCTAGTGGGCCCGATATGATAGGAAGTTAGCCAGAGACATTGGAGCACTACCTAGTGGGCCCGATATGATAGGAAGTTAGCCAGAGACATTGGAGCACTACCTAGTGGGCCCGATATGATAGGAAGTTAGCCAGAGACATTGGAGCACTACCTAGTGGGCCCGATATGATAGGAAGTTAGCCAGAGACATTGGAGCACTACCTAGTGGGCCCGATATGATAGGAAGTTAGCCAGAGACATTGGAGCACTACCTAGTGGGCCCGATATGATAGGAAGTTAGCCAGAGACATTGGAGCACTACCTAGTGGGCCCGATATGATAGGAAGTTAGCCAGAGACATTGGAGCACTACCTAGTGGGCCCGATATGATAGGAAGTTAGCCAGAGACATTGGAGCACTACCTAGTGGGCCCGATATGATAGGAAGTTAGCCAGAGACATTGGAGCACTACCTAGTGGGCCCGATATGATAGGAAGTTAGCCAGAGACATTGGAGCACTACCTAGTGGGCCCGATATGATAGGAAGTTAGCCAGAGACATTGGAGCACTACCTAGTGGGCCCGATATGATAGGAAGTTAGCCAGAGACATTGGAGCACTACCTAGTGGGCCCGATATGATAGGAAGTTAGCCAGAGACATTGGAGCACTACCTAGTGGGCCCTATATGATACAAAGGCTCGTACCTACATAACGGACGGAAAATTCATAATTTTTTTTATGGTTTCATACCTCAAAAGGAAAAACGAACCCATAAGTCCGTCTGTCATCACAGCCAATTTACTCCGAATATAAGGAACCTATTAAGTTGAAACGTGGTACCAAACACGGACCAAACTTGGACCCAAAGACGGACATGTAAGGTAAATTAATTAATTTTGTGTATGAGCTCACTTTTGAGGGCAAATAAGAAAAAAAAATGTTTTACAATATTTACTGTGTGACAAATCAAAGAGTCTCAAATAGATTTTTTTTTATAATTTTAAAATAAAAAGTTTTAAAGTTATTTAAGAAAATAGTCGAAAATTTACCATCCTCCTCAATATTGTGAGTACAAACTTACATTTGCAGTTGGAATGTATCGGAGACCATGTTTTTCATATATGATAATGATAAATAAAATTCATCCCAATTACGAAACTCTTCATTGTGCGTGGTATGACACGCACTTGGCCGGTATTTTTTTTATACTGCTGAAAAGCAATCATAATCATCGTCATAATTGTCAGCCTTGTAAAAAGGAGGAGATCTATACTCAGCAGTGAGTGGACTCATTGCTGAATATTAGACCTCCTCCTTTTTATGTCATGCTTCCGTAGTCCGAGTCTCCTCCAGGTCTCCCCCGCGATCTTCTGTATATAGTCTGAAAGGCAATAATTAACATCAGTCATCACTGATACTTTGGGCATTATCTATATTTAACAATAGTTAATCCTGGTCTGACCAAGTATCGGGCTAAACAAAAGAGGTAACTTTTACCATTGCTGGTTGAGGAAAATGTCACCACTGTTTGCCCTCGAGATAACATCTTTATTAAGCTATACTGACAGGTGCGATCTGTTAATTTCATTGCAGTAAACGATAATGGTGTTTCTCTGCAATATGATTGAGAAATAACCGCCGTTATCGTAAGCTTCTTGAGTAAGTACCTACTTACTCATGAAGTTTACGATAACGGCGGTTATTATTAATAATTAAGAATTTTTAACGTATCTACTTTTTTTTGTTATCCTTTATTGTGTCGCACTCCTGAGCAAAGGCTTCTCCTTTTTCTTCCAAACCTCCCTGTCTTGTGCAATCTCTGGCCATGTTGGCCCTGCAAACCTTATCAGATCGTCACACCACCTTCGCCATGGTCTGCCTCGACGGCGATGTCCTCCCTCAGGCGTCCAGTGATTGACGATCTTTGCCCGTCACTCCAGGTGCATTCGTGCGACGTATCCGATCCACTTCCACTTCAGCCATGCAATATTTTGTCCAACATCCGCTACTTGAGTTATGGAGCGCAGGGTTGTGTTTCTAATTCGGTATGTACGCTTGATTCCATTCTTGAGTTTGAACTTCTGTAGTTCAGTTAGTGACCAACTTTGTGCACCATAGGTTAGTAGGACGGGCAGGACGTTCATGAGTTTCCTTTTAAATGTTATACGAAGACTACCTTTCATGCGTTCTTTATGGGCCCAGTAGGTCTTCTAAGCATTTTGTACTCGTCTTTCGACTTCTTGGTATTGTCTATTATTGAAAGACACTATCTGATATCTGACCCAATTATGTATACACACAGGTAAAATTAATAATAAAAACACTATTCACATCGTAATACGTCCGACCCCCGTTATGGTAATGGGTAATCAATCCAACAACACTGTAAAAGAGAAAATACACCATCCAAGCGTCGTAACACAAAGTAAAAAACTCTTTTAAGTAGCAAAAGTAAACAAACCTGTACAAGGTGCGTGTAAAAGAAAATGGCTTTAAATAAGTACATACAACAAAAAAACAAAATTAATTATTAGTAGTGCTTGCTTTACATAAAAAATTAAATGTCGTCTCAACAAATTGATTCGGTTCTCGCAATCAATGATTGCGATAAAAATTAAGCAAAATAAAATAAATATACATGTTTATTTATATACCATAACTCTAGAGTATTAATGAAACCATCATTTTGAACATCTTTTACTACGGGACCAAACCTGAAATCGCGAAAAAAAAAAATCAGCAGTTCCCTACATTTTGACGATTTTGCGAACATAATTATGTATGGGACAGCTGATTCTTTTTTCGCGATGTCCCATAGTAAAAGATGTTCAAAATGATGGTCTTATTAATACCCTAGAGTTATGGTATATAAAAAAAACACGTTGTCTAAGCAACATGCAAGACGATTACGATTGAAATATTTTAATTTTATTGTTCATAATGTTTTTCAAGTGTTTATAAAAATATTTAAAAATGTAAATGATATGTATATATAAGAAATAAAGGAAATAATAATAATAACCCCACCGCTGTATCTCAACGTTGACGTCGTGGTGGCGCTTGCGAACTTGCCGAACTTTAGGTCTGTGCCGGTAGAGTTTACTTTGCCGGAACAGGTCTAGGATGAGGAGCCAGACCAAGAGAGATACAGAAACCCGCAGGGCAGAATGTGGCGAGCTGTTGGGCAGTAGCGACCCCACGGACCCTATCTCCCGGGAGAGATCTTGTCTTCATCTCTGGCTTGCCTTTATTGGCCGGCTGGAATCAACACTGACGGGGAACAGAGCTCGCACCTGTTTCTTGCCTTTATTGGCCGGCTTGAGTGAAGATTCGCAAGAGAAAACGTGCTCGGAGGAAGAAAGTATTCCAGTAAGGTGCTGGTAGGGATCTGGACCGTACTTCCGGGATTGTCCTGAGAGCCGTGGGATACCTCTCCACTCCTCAAGCACCTCAGGAAGTGTTCCCCCTTGTCGCTACGTCACTATGTGCTAGCGGCCGTTTCCGGGGACCCATTATTGAGTGTGCAAGTCACCCCCCGCCATTTTATCCGTGTATAATATACATATAACATTGGTCAGGCAGGAAGGGACATAGTTCTTCCATAGTTCAAGTTACCCAATCCACTTTAGCCACCCAGACCCATAGCCCAATATATTTTTATGCCTTGTAATTTTTGAATAAATATTATTATTATTTCCTTTATTTTTTATTATATACATATGATTTACATTTTTAAATATTTTTATAAAAACTTAAAATAAATAAAAACATTTAAAAATATAAAAAATAGTAGCCCACCGGTATCGGGAACAGGGTCCAAGCTACCGGTGGTCAGGGCTCCTGAGAGAGGAACCTCCTAACAATACGTGCCGTGTCCAGAAGTACCGCTTTCTGGACACGACAAATGTTTTAATACGTATTGCATTATCATATTATAAGTCAATAAATGCTTGAAATAATAATAATTTCATCATTTATTTTAAGGCAAGAATTCACTTAATATATGCATTAGGTATACAGTAAATGGAATGACCCATATTAAATAAATACCTTACAAACATAGGTAGGTACATAAAAATATAAACAATAACACAGATTTTTTTATGCAAACGATACCTGCTTACTGACCAAACTCCGAACAGCCGGATTTGTTGGCCAACTAGTGTATAAATGAAACGAACGCGCAACAGAGCTAACGTGTCTTGCCATACAAAGTGCAGGCTCCCACCGTACAATGCTAATACCTGGACTGATCGCACGATTAGTTGACCTCTAAGTGAGGCGACGAGTCTATGGTTACAGTAAAATCGTCGCACGCACACAAGTAAAGTGTTGGAATAAATATTTCCTCTCGCACATTAAAATAATCAAATTTTGTGGAGGGTCGTTCATTTATAGAATGGTTTATCTATAACTAATGTGATGTTACAATTTTGTACTTTGAATATAACCATAACCACGGCCCGCATTTACGCTAAGTGGATGGCGAATAGTTTAAATCCCTTAATCATAATTAGATTTCAGGTCAAAAGGTCCACAAGGTGAAGTCATGAGCAATAACGACGGACACAGAACACTATTACTCCAAGCGGAGACGACGGAGTTTATGAAATTCCAAGAAAATACATAAAAAATATACATGAAAAATAAGAATCTATGCAATACGAACGCGTCCATTTATTGGGACAGACTTGACAGCTTTATGTGACAGTGACAACAGCTGTCAGAGTTTTGAATAAGTCAAGGAAAAAAAAAAAAAAGTTTATATCAAAAGAAACTTTATTTCGCATATTTTTAACCCATACTCGCTACGAACAAGATTTAAAATGGAAAGAAATACACGTAACAAAAACATTATCATTGATCACCAACGTCAAGTTGTAATGAAAACAAGAATGTTTCGCCTTTCGTCATTCGACCTCTTATCAAAGAATTTTAATCAAAGCACAACTAATTACAATTGTAGATAAGATGTATTACCTAATTTATTTATCGTTTCCACTGGGGGCACTACGCACGTCGCCATAAACGTTAAAATGGCCAGTTTAGTGACGAAAAAAACCAGTTTGTTTGTGAAATTAGTTAAAAATGTGAATGATTGTACAAAGAGACTTTCTTCTCATTTTATTTACTATCCTGACAATGAGAAACCCGTGGAAGGTAAGGCATTAATTGTATGCAATAGCAATTATTTAATATAAAACGTGTCATCATCATCATGCAGTAGATTTACAAAAGTTGTCTTAAACTACCATATCTACAGAAATATTGAAAAATTATTTTCTATCCGATATAGTAAAATAAAATTATTTTCTATCCGATATAGTAAAATAAAATTATTTTCTATCCGATATAGTAAAATAAAATTATTTTCTATCCGATATAGTAAAATAAAATCCCTGCTGGGCAGGTTTAGAACATCTTCATAATCAAAATGAACTACATTTTAAATGCATTACTTACATTCTACTGGTTAGTATTATTATAACCATTGTATAGCAACAAGATAAAGAAATAAAAGATAGCTGTGATTGAATCAGTAGGTATCAGCAATGTATTTACATTATTTTATAACCCAATAAAAATCAATAAAAGTAATGCTATAAAATATAACAAGTCAACTTAATTAGTGCAATCATATCCCTCAAATGCAAAATGCTTTAATATTGCATTTGTTTTTGCCCCTTTTTTTTCATAGGTATTCTCATAATGTTTCAGAAGCTTTAGCAGCATTTATTATTTATGCTTGCTTAGGGCTTTTTGATTGGCAGTTAACTTAACCATTGGTTAAACATAGTAACTAATGGTTGAATTGTGGCTAAATGTGTTTGCCAAAATGCCATTAGTTACTATTTTTTTAAATGAATGAGTTAACATTAATATGTTTACGTTAACTCATTCATGTTTAGCCTTTCATATTTAGCCAAAATTCAACCATTAGTTACTATGTTTAATTGGTTGACTGCGGATCAAAAACTGGCCCTTACTGATATCACAATTTTAAGAGTACTAACTTGCAATTTAAAATATTTAAAAAAATGGTAGGCTTCCGGCATTAGGAACAGGTCCAAGCTATCAGTGTACATGGATCCAGAGAGAAGAACCTCCTAACAATATGAGCCATGTCCAAAAGTAACACTTTTTAAATCAAACCCTTGATCCAGCTGCCTAATGAGAGCCTCATCAAGTGTTAGTTGAGGCCCATTATTGTTATAATTAAAATATGTGTTACCAATCTTTCAGGAGAGACCGCCAAGATGAATATGATGCAGGCCATCAACAATGCGATGGACCTCACACTCAAGACTGACCCAACAGCTGTACTGTTTGGTGAAGATGTAGCTTTTGGGGGAGTGTTCAGATGTGCCCTAGGGTTACAAGTAAGTACTTGAGTTTTCTTATTGAAAGTGTTATATCTACGAATTCTCTCAATCTTACAGTGTACTGCTGCGCAAAGATCTCCCAGATAAAGTTCCATGTTGTATGTTGTTGGGTTTGCTTCCTGCACTTAGTCCTTCAAGTGGACCATTGTACGTGAGCTATGGTGACCGTCGGTGGTAATTCCATCCAACCCACCACCAGAAATTGATCACGGCTTCTGGTCTGTTAAGAACATCTGTAAAAGATCTGGGTGTCCCGAGGGTTTCTGTACTAATCTGGCTAAATGCACAGGGCATTCAAAGAGCACATGCGCAACCGTTTCCTCAGCCTCCATGCAAGCTCTGCACAGAGGGCTGTCTGTGATGGCCCCCCTCACCACGCGCAGGGCATTCCTGTCCAGGCGTACCTAATGATCGACTGGATAGTTTAGTTTACCATCTAAGGATGGTATAGCCTCCTTGGATTGGCTGCAACCCAGTGGTGTTGAGTACCACCAACTCTGCTTGTGTGTGGGTGTACTCCTGCAGCCACCTGCGTAGTTGGTTGAACTCGAAGGGGATGGGTACGATTGGTACGAGGCCAACAGACTGACGTGCTGGATGCTCTCCTAGCTAGTTCATCAGCTGTGCCGTTACCTAGTGATCCAGTAAACTAATGATTGCAGAGTCATTGTGTTGCAGTTAGATACAATTACCCGTTCTAATGAATTGTGACATTCTAGTGATAGTCTCTCTATTTGCTGCATCATCTGACCAATCCCCTATCCAATGGTCTGATGGCCTGGTGAATACTACCATCCAAGATGTCAAACCAATGATTCTTAGGCTTTTTTAAATAACGAAACCCTTCTTCAGGCACACAGCCTCGTTGGTCTAGTGGTCGTAAGCGCGACCGCTGAGCATGAAGTCCTGGGTTTGATCCCGGGTCGGGCAACGTCGTTGGGTTTTCCATCTGGAATTTCTCAGCCGCAGCACGGAGTCTGGATTTGTGTCCGGTTGATGGCTACAGGCTCGCCCCCTATTTATTACATGGGACTTAAACATAGCTGTCGAATTGTGGGTGTACTGTAAGTGCACCTCTGCCTAGTTCTTCGCGGATCACAGGCGTGATGTTATGATTTCATAAACCAAATGGGGTTTTCCAGTAACGCCATGATTGTAAGTAGTCTGGGCTAGGAACATTACTCATATTGACACAACTGACACTATGTTTCCAGGAGAAATACGGCAAGGACCGCGTGTTCAACACACCACTTTGCGAGCAAGGCATCGCGGGTTTCGGCATCGGACTGGCCACAGCCGGCGCTACGGCTATAGCGGAAATACAGTTTGCTGACTACATATTCCCAGCATTTGATCAGGTTTGTGACACTGACCTATGGCCTATTAGTAGGGGAGGTACTGCTTAATCAGCATGTCAAAGTTGTAAAAATAACATTAAAAAAAAGTAATTTCACACACAAAAATCTTATGGGATGATTTTTGGGATCATGGTCTACCCAAAAAAAATAGTCAGCTGCATTGATGTGGGGGGATTATAATATTATTATGTCAGTCGCGTAAATGAACATAATTGTTCAAAATAATTGTAATTGTTGTTTCAAAGTGGTCAAAGGAACCATGATCTCAATTTTGAAGGAAAATAAAACTGCATTTTTGGTTTTTTGAAAAAGCTTCTGCCACAGCCAGGAATCGAACACCCTTTGTTTTACAAAAACAGCACCCTTTTTTATTACATTAACCGATAAGCTAGTATGGGTCAAATGCTGTGAACAATTGTAATGGTAATGTGACAAATCAAAGGAAATGAAATGTTCTTTTTTTTATTTTCGTAATTTATTAAACATAAAAATTGCAAAAATCTGACACCTACACAAAGTAACCTTTGCAGTATTTGATCCTTGTCTGATACAACACTATCGCTCACTATAAAAATACCAGGTGCTTTTTTATAAGAGGAATTGGGTTCGATTTCTGGTTCAGGCACACGCTTTTCAAAAAACAAAAAATGTAGTTTTATTTTCCTTCAAAATTGAGGTCTTGATTTCTTTAACCGCTTTGCCCTACCACCTTTATGGGAATGAATCCTAAAATCCTTCCTTAGTGGCGCTCACCATCGTTGTTTAAGGAACTCTTGCGCAAATTTTCATGCATCTAAACCCAGCGGTTTAAGCTGTGCGTTGGCTATCTGAAGAAGAACATTAACAATGTGCTTTTAGATGTAGCTTATTGCTCTTAATTAATGAGTTTAAAGCCTCTGAATAACGCAGTATCGCAAGGTTCTGGTCGGGGTAGTGCCTAAGTCTTGTAGGTATTAATGTTCTGAACTTCCAGATAGTAAACGAAGCAGCGAAGGCGCGGTACCGCTCGGGCGGGCAGTTCGACTGCGGCGCGCTCACCATCCGCACTCCCTGCAGCGCAGTTGGCCACGGCGGGCTGTACCACTCGCAGAGCCCGGAGGCGTTCTTCGCGCACGTGCCCGGCCTGAGGGTGAGCTCCTTACTGAACTGGCTGTGGTGATGCAGCTTGGCCTTCCTCTAGCGCGAGTAGATTGATTGTCTGACTTATCAACGTACGAAAACATAATATAATGAACCTCTGTAGCCTCTGTAGGTCATCATTCTCCTGCCCTTGTCCCAATTTATTTGGGGTCGGCGCAACATGTCTTTTTCTTCCATACTTCTCTATTAGTCGTCATCTCGGTAATCGCTCCCTTTCTAGCCATATCATCTTTCACACAGTCCATCCATCGTTTCTTTGGTCTTCCCTTACCAACTTTTCAGTCACCGGTGTCACTTTCAGACTTCCTCTTACATACTCATTTCCTATTCTATACATTCGCGTAATACCACACATCCCTCTTAGCATTCTCATCTCGGCTGCATGCAATTGCCTTTCATTCATTCTTTTTATGGCCCAACATTCTGATCCATACAAGACAGCTCTGTAGCCTCTGTAGGTACTCCCTAAGAAGGTATGCAGAGGAGTACATTCCGCTATAGAGCGTAATTTGTAATTTAGCGTGTATTGTAACGCGAATCCTGCATGTGGATGGCACTATGCACACATGTAACGTTCGTACCGACGCTCGCGCTTCTGCACCGGGTGTTGGTTTTTACGCGAATATAGAGGAATTTCATTTTTAGGGTTCCGTACGTTCAAATGAAAAAACGGAACCCTTATAGGATCACTAGTGTCTGTCTGTGCGTCTGTCATAGCTAATTTGCTCCGAATCTAATGGACCAATTAAGTTGAAATGGTAAACCAATTATAAAATACATACAAATATATCCCCCCCCTCCCCTCTCTTATCTCCGAAACTACTGAGCCTACATTTTTGAAAAAAGTACTAAGAAAATAGTTCTGTACTTACAGAAGACAGGAAAATCTATGGTCTTAAAAGGACATGGTAAATCTCTCAATATCGTGCGAACAAACTTACATTTGCAGTTGGAATGTATGGGAGGACGTCATGTTTTTCAATTACAATATTAAGTTTGTTTGTAGCTCCCAACTACGGAACCCTTCATTGTGCGTGGTCCGACACGCATTGGCCGGTTTTTTCTTGCATCATTGCTGTAGACTGTAGTCATAGAGGGACTGATGGTGATGATGATCTTTTAAGACTTCGACCACCAAAGATTATACAAACTTTTGAGAGTATTTGTTAAAAAGCGCTTCAAGTGTGCAAGTTCATAAAAAATACAGACGTATAATCATATTTGGTTCATACAGGTGGTAGTACCTCGCGGTCCAATCACAGCCAAAGGTTTACTTCTGGCATGCATCAGGGAGAGGGATCCCTGCCTGTTTCTGGAGCCCAAGATCTTGTACCGTTCAGCCAGTGAGGAGGTACCTGTGGAAGACTATACCCTGCCGCTTGGGAAAGCACAGGTTTTGAGAGAAGGTATGATGTTTGAAGGTTTATTTAGAGCTTACATAACATCACGCGTGTAATCCCCGAAGGGTTGGGCAGAGGTGTACTTATAGTACGAGTACATCCACATTTCGCCAGTTATGTTTCAAGTCCCATGTAATACAGGGTCAGCCTATTGCCATCAAAATCAATCTGTCTAGCCTTTTTCCAACTATGTTGGGGTCGGCTTCCAGTCTAACCGGATGCAGCTGAATACCAGTATTTCACATGGAGCGACTGCCTATCTGACCTCCACAACCCAGTTACTGGGTAATACGATACCCCTTGGTAAGACTGGTTGTCAGACTTTCGGGCTTCTGACGACCCGTAACGACTGTCAAAGATCCAAGAATGACAGCCGGGACCAACGGCTTAACGTGCTTTCCGAGGCACGGAGGAGTCTCAGTATGTAAAGATGGTCACCCATCTACGGACCAACCCTGGCTAGCATAGCTTAACCTAATGATCGACCCGTGCGGCTGTTATTACTTAGCCACGAGCCCCTCCTATTGCCATCAACCAGGCACAAATCCATGCTCAGGGCTGCTACTGAGAAATTCCAAATAGAAAACCCAATAACACTGCCCGACTCGCGAATCGAACCCAGGACCTGCTCAGCGGTAGGGCTTGCGACAAATAGACCAACGAACAATCGAGGCTGTCTTTAGAGCTTAGTTCTGCCAAAACGAACCAACCCACATCAAAGAATCTACCATTTTCCGAAGTAACTGTACTGATTTCGGATAGTTAATGCTGGTTAATTTTAAATCTATCTTCAGCCGCACGGGGCACGCTTCAAGGCACATTATCTGCGCGAAATTTATGCAAACGCTTCTTTATGCTGCACTAATCCTATGTGGCAAACGCTCGGGTGCGTGCAAAAAATATCTTGAATGTAGACACCGATGTTTTCGAAACAATAGAGATGCACAACGAACGCACAGGTGCGGCGCGCCGCACTCGAAGAAAGTTATGTAAATTGTATGGACGCGCATACGCGCCGTCAAGCACATAGTGAACGTCCGAAAACGCGCATGCGCGTCGGCCGCGCCGAATGAATTAAGCAAAGCTTGTCGAGGTCGGTCCGTGGATGGGTGACCATCCATTACATATCGAGACTCCGATGAGAATGTTGGTCCTGGCTGTCATTTGTAGATCTTTGACAGTCGTTACGGGTCGTCAGAGGAGCCCGAAAATCTGACAACCAGTTTTACCCAACAACTGGGTTGTGGAGGTCAGATAGGCAGTTGCTCCATGTAAAATACTGGTACTCAGCTACATTTGGTTAGACTGGAAGCCGACCCCAACATGGTTGGGATATAAGCTTTGCACTATTTTACTGGCTAGTAATATACCTCATTTTGAAGTATTGCATTTGTTTCTTTTATATAAGGTGGATCTATTCATACACGAAATCTCTAAAGGGGTCATTGCACTCATAATTATGAACAACTTTTACTATGGGACCAAACCTGAAATCGCGAAAAAAAATCAGCTGTTCAGTACAGACGCCAGCACATCAAGCTACTACAATCTGTCAGATTTCTTTAACACATTCGGTGCGGCAGACGCACATGTGTGTTTTCATAACTTTCTTCGAGTGCGGCGCGGCGCACATGTGTGTTCGTTGTGCATCTCTATTGTTTCGAAAACATCGTAAAAAAAAGGGTCGGTAAGGGTGTAGCATAAAGAAGCGTTTGCATAAAGAATTCAGCAGAGAATGTGTTAATAGATTTTCGACTTTATTGTTAAAGCATTAGGTTCAAGGTTGATTGGGAAAATCTGACAGTTTCGGGTAGCTTGACCTGCTGGCGTCTGTACATTAATGTTCGTATAATTCGTCAAAATGTACTGAACAGCAGATAATCATCGAAAGATAGATGTTTGGATCGTTTTGGCAGAACTAAGCCCATTATAATATAGAAGTGGATTAGAATTTGAGTGGTTTAAGTTTTGCCTTGCTGGCTTTTTCTTTGGTGCAGGTAGCAAATGCGATTAGTGATTTTAGTATGAAGATTGCTTCGGGTTGCCAGCTTATGATCTTTTAGTCTCGTCAAAAGCTTGAAACCGCATCGAGTCTAGTTTTTTATACACGAAAACAATCCTTATAGCCTAAAACACATTGGTGCCGATTCTGTTGTACACAAATCAATCTGCGTAGCCTTTTCCCAACTATGTTGGGGTCGGCTTCCAGTCTAACCGGATGCAGCTGAATACCAGTATTTCACATGGAGCGACTGCCTATCTGACCTCCACAACCCAGTTACTGGGTAATACGATACCCCTTGGTAAGACTGGTTGTCAGACTTTCGGGCTTCTGACGACCCGTAATGACTGTCAAAGATCCACGAATGACAGTCGGGACCAACGGCTTATCGTGCTTTCCGAGACACGGAGAAATCTCGGTATGAAAAGATGGTCACCCACCCACAGACCAACCCCGGCAAGCGTAGCTTAACCTGATGGATCGACCCGTGCGGCTGTTATTACTTAGCCACGAGCTCCTCATTCTGTTATACACAAACTAAACTTAATTTAAGCTATTGCTGACTTTTTCTCTCTAATAAAACAAGAAAGAGACGGACGTAAATTAGAGCTGTCACATTTAGTTGGAACTAATATTTCCGTACAAATTCAGACGACAAGTAAAAACATGTCGACTAAAAACACGGTGAAGCGCAAGGCGTAAACTAGTTTGACATCTCTAACTTAGTTCATAGCTATAGCCGTTCTTTTCTCGCGCTGCCTGTTAGTAAAAGATAGCGATTCTCTAATTTTACTTAAGGGGGAAGCGTCAGGGTAGCCCGCGAAATTCAAATTTTCTTACGTTTACAAGTCGGTATTATATTGTACGTTGATCAAATTATAATTTGCGGTCGTAACAAGTATCTATTTACATAATTAGAATCATTAAAGTGATCAATACAACTCTTTAAGACCAGGTAATCCTAAGGAATGACTATTTCATGAAATCTTGACATTTTAGGATTATACTAACTTAAGGAGTTGTATTACTGATTCTATTGTATATAATTCTGTAAAAACATATTTGTTACGGCCGCAAATCATACTTTATTTAACATACAACTTAATACTGACTTGCAAATTGCAAAAAATGTAAGAAAATTTGTATTTCGCGGGCTACCCTGACGCTTCCTCCTTAAGTTATTGGACAAGAGAATCGGCACCATAGTCCCAACCCAATACGAATATTCAAATAACAACCTAGCAAAGACTAATGTCATTTACTCAATATCACCAAGTACACCTTTTCATCTTCAATTTGTGCGGAAATCGGTTGTCATGGTATGAGCATGTGATGCGGAGGAGTTAGGAAAATGTGAGAAGTTTTACGTAGAAATGAATGTGGATGGCTATAAAAGTAGAGGAAGACCAAAGAAACGATGGATGGACTGTGTGAAGTATTCAAAAATCTTTCTTACAGGTGACGCAGCGACTCTAATAGGCTGGGGCACACAGATCCATGTGTTATTAGAAGTAGCACAGATGGCTGAAGAGAAGCTGGGAGTCAAGTGTGACGTCATCGACCTGCAGTCCATCCTGCCCTGGGATGAGGATACTGTTTGTAATGTAAGTAGTCTGACGTATATATAGGCTGCGGCACACAGAGCCACGCGTTGTTAGAAGTAGCACAGATGGCTGAAGAGAAGCTGGGAGTCAAGTGTGACGTCATCAACCTGCAGTCCATCCTGCCCTGGGATGAGGATACTGTTTGTAATGTAAGTAGTCTGACGTATATATAGGCTGCAGCACACAGAGCCACGCGTTGTTAGAAGTAGCACAGATGGCTGAAGAGCAGCTGGGAGTCAAGTGTGACGTCATCGACCTGCAGTCCATCCTGCCCTGGGATGAGGATACTGTTTGTAATGTAAGTAGTCTGACGTATATATAGGCTGCAGCACACAGAGCCACGCGTTGTTAGAAGTAGCACAGATGGCTGAAGAGAAGCTGGGAGTCAAGTGTGACGTCTTCGACCTGCAGTCCATCCTGCCCTGGGATGAGGATACTGTTTGTAATGTAAGTAGTCTGACGTATATATAGGCTGCGGCACACAGAGCCACGCATTGTTAGAAGTAGCACAGATGGCTGAAGAGAAGCTGGGAGTCAAGTGTGACGTCATCAACCTGCAGTCCATCCTGCCCTGGGATGAGGATACTGTTTGTAATGTAAGTAGTCTGACGTATATATAGGCTGCAGCACACAGAGCCACGCGTTGTTAGAAGTAGCACAGATGGCTGAAGAGCAGCTGGGAGTCAAGTGTGACGTCATCGACCTGCAGTCCATCCTGCCCTGGGATGAGGATACTGTTTGTAATGTAAGTAGTCTGACGTATATATAGGCTGCGGCACACAGAGCCACGCGTTGTTAGAAGTAGCACAGATGGCTGAAGAGAAGCTGGGAGTCAAGTGTGACGTCTTCGACCTGCAGTCCATCCTGCCCTGGGATGAGGATACTGTTTGTAATGTAAGTAGTCTGACGTATATATAGGCTGCGGCACACAGAGCCACGCGTTGTTAGAAGTAGCACAGATGGCTGAAGAGAAGCTGGGAGTCAAGTGTGACGTCATCGACCTGCAGTCCATCCTGCCCTGGGATGAGGATACTGTTTGTAATGTAAGTAGTCTGACGTATATATAGGCTGCGGCACACAGAGCCACGCGTTGTTAGAAGTAGCACATATGGCTGAAGAGCCTGGGGTAGGATATTGATGACTCTTGTTTATTTTGGAAAATTTTGAAGACTGTTTCACAAACCCAAATTTTATTATTGCCATTAGAAAGTTAATTATTATAAATCTTTGCTACTCGTCTAAGTAGATCATTTTCATGTTCTTATCAAGTTCTTTATCTATAATTCTATAGTTATATACAATATTTAAAAAAAAAGTTATCTTGGTTATAAATATCAATGTTTTGTTCCAGTCCGTAAAGAAAACCGGTCGCTGTCTGATCGCTCACGAAGCCCCTCTGACGTCAGGGTTTGGTGCTGAATTGGCCGCTACTATCCAGGTAACTAACACTATCATGAAATAAACCTGGAACTCTCCACTCGTTAACATTGAACTTCTCAACAGATTGGGAAAGTGTCTTAAATTAATCAGTTGACTACATGTCAAAATGATTGGTGACTGCAGATTCTTAGCAGTTAGAGATCTTTAGGAATTAGAATTGCACACCTTATTTTTATCTACTGAGTAGATTACCAGTCCATCTTAGCTGAATATGCTTGCGTTAATACTAGATCCACGAGGTTAATAATAATAATAACCAGTAAGGTGCTGGTAGGGATCGTGACCGTACTTCCGGGATTGTCCTGATAGCCGTGGAATACCTCTGCACTCCTCAAGCACCTCAGGAAGTGTTGCCCCCTTGTCGCTACGTCACTATGAGCTAGCGGCCGTTTCCGGGGGCCCATTATTGAATGTGCAAGTCACCCCCTGCTATTTTATCCGTGTATAACATTGGTCAGGCAGGGGACATAGTTCTTCCATAGTTCAAGTTAGCCAATCCACTTTAGCCACCCAAACCCATAGCCCAATATGTTTTGTTTCCACGCACAACAATAGTCCTGCACCAACCGGGGGTTGTCCTTGGGTGCACTTGCATAGTGCATACAGGGATAATCGTCGGTTGGTGCCTCCTCATCATTTAAAATTATCCAAGGGGCCTCTGCGAATTGGCTTCGGCTCCTCGTATGCCTTCCAAAGATCCGGGACCCCAGGGTCCCGAGAAATATCAAAAAATCAGATAATAATAATAAGGAGCTTCACGGACGCTTTTTCCGGGCCCTTCATGGGCCCGACGTAGATTCTTAGCGTCCATGGCCTGGCTACGCTTCGGTGACCTCTTTGGGGAAACCGAAGGTTCAGTCTGTGCGATTATGGATGAAGTTATGCTAACGAATAACTACCGGAAGTATATAATGAAAGACGGGACGATCGACATATTATGTCGGGCATGCCATTGTCCCGGTGAGTCTATCAGACATATTACTTCTTGTTGTTCTCGTTTGGCTAACGGCGAGTATTTGCACAGGCATAACCAAGTGGCCAGGATTATCCATCAGCAACTTGCTCTGAAATTCGGCCTTGTGGACTCTTAGGTATTACAGGTATGTGGCCGACCCAGTCTCGAGAATGACCATGTCACGTTATACTGGGATCGATCTAATATCACTGCCAGGTCTATTGTAGCAAATAAGCCTTATATAGTGGTAATAGATCGATCAGTGCGCCACACAATGATAATCGATGTCACTATCCCACATGACGAGAACCTCGTGAAGGCTGAGAAGGAGAAACAATTGAAATATCTCGACTTAGCCCACGAGGTTGTCGCCATGTGGAATGTGGACTCGGCAATCATTGTGTCAATAGTCGTTACGGTCAATGGCCTTATCGCTAAGAGCCTCGACCAACATATCAAGAGGCTCTCGTTGGGTGGCTGGGTGAAGGGCCTGATTCAGAAGGCAGTCCTCCTTGATACGGCGCGTATTGTGAGGAGGTTCCTGTCTCTGGGGCCCTAACCACCGGTAGCTTGGACCCTGTTCCCCATGCCGGTGGATTTCTATTTTTTATATTTTTAAATGTTTTTATTTTTATTCTAATATAATAATTGTAACCACCGCTGTATCTCTACGTTGACGTCGTGGTGGGGCTTGCGTGCTCCGTACTTTAGGTCTGTGCCGGTAGTTTACTTTGCCGGAACGGGTCTAGGATGAGGAGCCAGACCAAAAGAGATACAGAAACCCGCAGGGCAGCATGTGGCAAACTGTTGGGCAGTAGCGACCCCACGGACCCTATCTCCCGGGAGAAATCTTGTCCTCATCTCTGGCTTGCCTTTATTTGCCGGCTGGAGTGATCACTGACGAGGAACAGAGCTCCCACCTCTTTCTTGCCTTTATTGGCCGGCTTGAGTGGTGATTCGCAAGAGCAAACGTGCTTGGAGGAAGGAAGTATTTCAGTAAGGTGCTAGTAGCCGTAAAGGGATTGTCCTGATAGCCGTGGAATACCTCTGCACTCCTCAAGCACCTCAGGAAGTGTTGCCCCCTTGTCGCTACGTCACTATGTGCTAGCGGTTGTTTCCGGGGGCCCATTATTGAGTGTGCAAGTCACCCCCTGCCATTTTATCCGTGTATAATATATATAACATTGGTCAGGCAGGGGACATAGTACTTCCATAGTTCAAGTTACCCAATCCACTTTAGCCATAGCCCAATATGTTTTGTGTCCGTACAACAATAGTCCTGTACCAATCGGGGGTTGTCCTTGGGTGCACTTGCATAGTGCATACAGGGATAATCGTCGGTTGGTGCGTCCTCATCATTTAAAATTATCTAAGGGGCCTCTGCGAGTTGGCTTCGGCTCCTCGTACGCCTGCTAAAGGTCCGGGACCCCAGGGTCCCGAGAAATGTCAAAATAATAATAATATATCCTGGGACATTATTCACACACGGTCATTTGATCCCAAACTAAGCAGAGCTTGTACTATGGAATCCAGATAACTGATATACTACATACACTACTTTTTTTGTAAATACATAATTATATAGATAATTACACCCAGACTCAGGACAAACAGACATGTTCATGCTCACAAATGTTTGTCCTGGATGGGAATCGAACCCACGACCAACGGCATGATAGGTGGTATCTTAACCAGCCACGCCATCTGGCCTGCCAGGTTGTGGGTTTAATGCCCGCACGCTCGCCAGATGCAAGAGACCTGAACGGCTGAGTCTCAACGCATAATAATAAATTAATATAATAATAAATTCATTTATTTCAGAACCAGTCCTTAGGCATACATGTGAAATTAAAACTATTTGTACATTAAGAATTAATTAAAATATTACAATTAGGTACCTACACATTACAAAAGTCAAATCATTATAAATTACAATTTTACAATAACAAAAAAGATTAAAATACACTACTATGCGTTTCAACTAAGAATAGGATCGCGCTTGCTGCCAACTTCGCATGACAGCTGTCGAATTAGTACTGCCAGCAAAAAAAAACTGTGTACAAAAAGAAATGTTATATTTTTTATTCATAGATTTCATTATTATTTATATTCATTTTTATAAAATGTTATTTCTTGAATTCCATAAATAGATAATTTTTGATAAATTAATACGAGTATATGAAAACAGTATTCATTAAAAAAATGAACCTACTTAACTTCACGATTTTTTTTGTTATCATTGTTGACTTTGTTTCTTCATATTTGCTAAGTTTGTGCTTTAGAGTGAACTTTCAACTCAATATGAGTTCGAAGAGAGGAGTGGCGCTCCGTTGTAGAGCACGAAAAATCGTTTTTAAAGTGCACAAGTACTTTGAAAATTTAAATAAATCGTGCTAATGAACTTGCGCAATTTCACATTGAACTGAGTATAATTTTTCTTTATTTATTTTTTTGCACACCTTACGCTTTGGTAATGAAGTTCGCGAGTATTGCGAATCAAAATAGCGTCTTGACAGTACTATTCTTATTTGGCACGCACAGTATAAATATGTTTCAATTTAGTATAAATTTAGGTTTCGATCCGGAGTGCTCAACATGCAGAGCCTGGTACAGTACCGCATTATTGGGCAATCCAGATCCATCCTCCACGCGAACAGCTGAAAATAGCTGTTGGAACTGCCTCGTAGGCGGCTCATCAGGGACACAACTCTCTTCCGAATAATCGCTGAAAATCCATATATATTTGCGTACGCAAACTATCGTGGGCCTGCAGTCTCGACATAGATAGCGATCGCTATACGACCGAATTCCGTCGCGAAGTCCTAGTGGGGTACCTAGACAGTCAAAATTGCTTGACAAGCTTGTGATTTTTTCGTGTTTGTCATGCAATTTTTAACCGACTTCCAAAAGGAGAAGGTTCTCAATTCGTCTGTATTTTTTTGTTTTGTATGTTTGTTACGCGATTACTCAAAGACGGGTGGACCGATTTGGAAAATCCTTTTTTTGTTTGATAGGGTATACTTCCGAGGTGGTCCCATATAAATTTTATTAACTTTGCTTGGGGAGTTTTTGAGTTAGCTTCAATAATGCGTATATTTCCCACTTATTTTATATGGATGATGTGATGATGTTTTAATAACTTCCTATCACTGTTATTTACATGGCTATATCTACAATTATTGTGCTCAATTATGTATTCGAATTGGTGTGGGGTAGGTTCCACAACTAAAAAGTGAAAAATAAAAACTTTTTAGCAAAAAATAAAACCGACTTCTAAAACAAAACACTACAAAGTGAAAAATAACTTTATGACCATCTAGGGACGCCACTAGGACTTTGCGACCGAATTCGGACGTAAATCGATCGCTATCTATGTCGAGACTGCAGCCCCTGATGTGCTACAATAGCGAGGCAGCTTCGTCAACGCCTTGCAAGGCGTTATTGTAGAGAACACGCAGGGTATCCTACGATTTTTTCATATGCTTGACCCATAGGCTGCATGTGTAAAACGATTGACAAAATGCCCTAAACGATGTAGCTTTTACTTCCGTAGTAAGCGCGAACCTACGAGCCAGCATACTAGTTGCATATCTGGCTGCAGTAATTTCAAGAGACCACATCAGTACATTTCCAAACATCTTGACACAGCGAATGCGGCTGACGTTTATAGGAGACTTCACCTTTAGGCTATTGCTGCCCTCATTACACCAAATTGTTTCTTCTTACAGGAGGAATGCTTCCTGCATCTGGAGGCTCCCATCTCCCGCGTGACCGGCTGGGACGCGCCCTTCCCACACGTGTTCGAACCCTTCTACCTGCCCGACAAGTGGCGATGCTACCAGGCACTCACACAGACCCTGGAGTATTAATTTAATATTTTATGTGATGGATTCTTATATTAAATGTTTACTATATTTACTATTATGATACTTTTATTAAATGTTTGTTTATGTTCAGGTAACAAGTGTCTTTTCTTGTGAGTAGTCCATACAGTCAATACTATTATAACGTTATAGACATATGAATAATATGAATTTTCAAACGGTTGTAACATGGGGAGAATATCAATGAAAACAAATAATTTACTTATTAATTTATTTAAAAAAATTGAAAATCAATCCATAAAAATAACTAGATATTAAGAACAGTGAAGTTAGTAGAAATACTTAAAATCAAAATGTCAATTTATACTAAATTAAACACACCTAGGTCTCCTTGCTTTGTGCTGCCACATCAACAACTTACAAATTATAAGAAAATAAATCAAATGTGTGTATGCGTCGGATATATCCTATGAACTTATGTCCTATTTAAGACTACCTACCATTTTTAAACAATCTGTTCCAAAACATTGCCCTTGAAACTAGTACTTAACTTAAACAATAGAAATTACATTTCAACCTTGTGATGTCAAATATTTACAACAATTCAAAAGAGCAGATTTAATTTCAAATGCTTAAAGTATTGAAAAACATTTTTCCTTCCAATATAAGGCTTTATGTTAATACCAGCACCTTTACTATAAGGAAAATAATCAGATCATTGACCAAGTCGTAAAAAATTAATTGACAAGGATTTTAAGCTTAGTACATGTTATTGGGCACAGCACAGCCCATTTTTGGGATATACTTTTTATAATAATAAAATATAACACAGGTACAATATATTATTACAATCATTGACGTATTCAGGCAAGACTTAGTACAAACCAAATATTTCATGACTCTATTTTATAACATATCTTTATACTTTTGAAGTGTTACCAATGTTATAGTAAACTAAATACAAAATGAAACATTAATATGCAGTACTTACATTTATTATGAGATGTTAGAAAATGAAGGTTGATTAATTTGGGAGTCAATTCGCATGCAATCTTTACAATTACATCCACCCTAGGCCATAGTCAAATCAATCCATCAGTTTCTAGACCAGAAAGAAATGCAACAAAATAAACTTGATGCAGACAACAATCCTTGAAAGATACTCGCAATAAATAAATGAAGCTTACAGGTAAAGTTCTGAAACTTCTGTAACACACAAGTATAACATTCCTGAAGCGCTACTGCACTTTGTAGTCGGCAGTCTAGTCGTCGCCCCACGCGCCGCGCCGCGCGTGACGCGCCAACGTTAGGTATGGGCCCGTGGCTGGGGAGCCGGGGAACCTCTGCATGTAGCGCTCCAGGCGCAGGTACTTGACGGTGATGAGGCGGCCCTCGTACCACCAGCCATGCAGGCTACGGTACACCACGCCCGCGTCCTGCGGCGACGCGCACTTCACATACACGCAGCAAGACGTTCTGTCGATGTCAATATGTAAGATGTTGCATTGTGTATCACATTTTTCTAAAATAGCGTCCTGAATCTTCACCTTCAATAAAGAATTGTCGTCGTTTTTGTCGAACATGTGTCGTATTTTGAGACAGGGTGTTGGAGAGACCACTAGGTTGTTGACGGACCCTTCCTGGGTTTCGAAAGCCTGACCTTGCCATGAGGCGCTACGCTTCGGGCTGCTGGTGGGAGAGATCCATCTCCAGACGCGACAGTCCTCTCCATCAACAGACTGCACCTCCATACGTACTCTGCTCTCATTCCTCTGTATGAATTTCACAGCAGCATCCCAGACAGATGCCATTTTCTCCCTGTTTTGCGGCGAGATGAGTGTGTCTCTCACATGGTCCACAGATATGTATGGTTCTCCACTGTCCTCAGTCTCTTGAGATATCACATCAATAATTTGTTCCACCATAGAGTAGATCTCTTCACTTTTCCTCTTCTGGTACATTGTATAATATTTGTAAGCTCTTTGGAGGCCTAAGCCTAGTAAAGTGAGGAGGGCAACAATAATAAGACTGGACCCGGCAGAATATAAAGTATTAATAAATAAGCAAGAAAGAGGTGTTGATGGATCTGCGAGGGTGATAGCAAGAGTGCCTTTAGTTCTTTGTTGGACAATCAAGCCTGTGGAGGTGAGAGGAGAGTATTCTAAATCCTTAGTGTAGAGCCTTTTCAGTTCAACAACATTGAGCCCCCAACGAGGATTGCTAATCAGAAGAACTTCCAAGTTATTCAGATCTGTGCGACATTGGCTGACATCAGCAGTCTCTGCCTTAGCACTGGCAATGTCAATAATTTCCTGCTCAGTGAGGTAAGGTAGAGTTCCTGGCTGGCCACATTTGTATGATGCTATCCTACTTGTTAACTCAGGATGTATGATTTTTAGAATTTCTTTAGCATAACTAACTTGCTCTTTAGGCACACAGTTGATGCCTGGTCTGTTGCCGGGTATGTTCAACTGACAGATTGGTATGACACTGTTCTGATCATCCGCCACTGACGTGATATCGTTTTTCTTAACTATATACATGAAAAATAAGCAAAAAAAAAAAAGAGCAACTAACACAACCAGAGCAAGGGATACAAGATTGTTCTTTAAAAATTTCTTGTCAGTAGCAGATTTATAGTCCACCACATCAGCACGGTTAACTCCAGTGATATAAGATCTACGTGGTAGCACAGTGCTACCATTGTTTGTGTCCCGGTCAAGGAAAGATGTGGGTTTTGGATCTGATTTGAGTGCAGATAGACGCCTAGTAAAGTTACTTAAATATGGAGATTCTACCTCATCAATAGTAGAAGTAGACGGCTGATAAGTACTTGTTGTATAGTTTGAGCTATAGTTAGATGTGGGCACAATAGATGGACGGTCTGCCAATGAAGATGTCAAACCTAAGCGTGAGCGTATTGAATTGAGATTATCAGAGGAAGTCATGCCAGGCGAATATGTAGGTGAGTAGTTAGTGGGTATGATAGATGCTCGTGAGAACACTGACTTCTTAGGGGGGCTGATGTTAACACCGACAGAGGGTAAGGTGCTCGAGATATAGTCGCTAGACCTAGAATTGCTTCGGAAAGGACTGGACGTCTTCTTGTCGCCGTCAACGTCGCTATCAGAGCCAGTCTCGTAGTCGTCCGGGTCGTTCGCCGCGTACGTGCGCTTAATAGTACGTGTCGTCACTGTTTCCACTTCTTCGCGTGTCCTAACGGGCGGCTTTTCTTCGTCAGACTCGGACCCCTTGTCGGAGTCCCGTTTAGCGGGGGAACCTTTCTTAGGGGGCGGGCGACGTGTTTTGTTAGCTGCTGGCGGCAACATCGCCCCACCGGTCGTGGCCCGGCGGCCACGTTTCTCTTTAGCATTCGTAGTTGTGTCCAAATCAGACTCCTCGCCGCTCGAGTAGCGTGCGAGCGACCGCCTTGTATCAGCTTTGTTATCGACGCTAGTTCTAGGTTTACTTTTGTTATCTAATACTAATTTCAACTTTTTCACCAACAACTTCCTTGTGGACGCCGTAATAGGCATTATAGGGAACCCATGCTCGGCTAGTTTCGTTCGCAGCTCCGCATCTGACATTGAGTCGACTTGATCGGCCATTGTGAAGTCTGCAAGCACAATATTACAGGTTATTTACACATGCACTCACTAGAACACTGTATGTAACGCTATTATTAATAGTTCACCTTATTTTCGAGATATGCACTGAGGAATTACGTCAAATTTATAATAAAATTCACCGGCGCGTCATGTCGCACGCACCGCGAAAGAACGTCGTTATTTAGTGTTGCCAATTTGCCATAAATGTTTATAATTTACCCATTTTTTTTCTAACGATAATATTTCAAAATATTGTGTAATATATGATGTCAGTGTTCTATTTATAAAAAGCTACAATGCGTATTTCATTACATAAATAAATAAATGTTAAAACTTTTGTTGACGCAAGAAACGATATGATTACCTAATATGAAATAACCTTGAAACAACCTAGTTTGTTGCATTGTAAATGCTCACGAATTAAATGAAATAGATAAATAATGATTATTCTTCTTAGCATCTGTTCAAAAATAGGTAAATTATAATTTAATCGATTTGACTCCACCAATCAAATCACGATTACTCTGGCAATAATACTGAAAATTATTGAATATAAGAGAATACCAATATAAAAAAAATCAGGATTCAGATTTTTTTATTATATTTTATTGCTTTCATCAGTTGATTATGTATAATTATGTCACATATATACTTATGATATTATAAAGCTGAAAAGTTTGGTTGAACGCGCTAATCTCAGCAACTGCTTGTTTGAATTGCAAAATTCTTTTAGTGTTAGATAGATAATTATTATCGAGGAAGGCTGGGCATTTCCGCCAAATCACGCTTTTCGACGGATACGAAAAAAGTGTCAGATATTTATTTAAAAATATGTGTAATGCATTGCCACAGTAATCACAAATATCCCACTTTGTGTGTACACTAATTATGTCATACGTACCGTTGTTAATTAACGTTTTAAAAAATGGTAAGGACTCAAAAATCCCGGTAAGGACAAAGTTATTTAATTATTAAAATTAGATAACTGCAATTAGTAGAGAATCCACAAATAGTTGTTGTCACTCATATATTTATTTCAAAGGTCTACAAAAAATAACGTAATGAAGGAACGGTGAGGACATACGTAACACGGTAATGACCGTTGTTAATCAAACAATTTTAATTAGTATTTTATTGTCCCTGATAAAATGACAACACTGAAATAGAAATAAACCAACAGGTATATAGGTAATCAACTTTATTATTGTGAACAATTCGTAATAACAAATCACTTTTTAAACTCATCACTAAGTACCTTTTTGTCTTCTTAATTCTTTGCCTTGTTATGAATTCTTTTTTCCTGCTGCTTATCTACTATTAGTATCCTCTTCATAAAATTTGTGAATCTCGTTAATAATAGTTGTTAATCGTATTTTATACTGCTTATTTCGACTTTTAATATTTTTATCTTTTCTCAATCTATGTATTTTCACTCTGTATCTATTATTGATATTTTGAAGCCTCTGAATTTTCTGTTCATACAACCTTAGCTTGCTTTTAAGATACACCGTTAATTTCCTTAACCTGAATAATCGGCTATTAATTTGAGGGTCTTGATTATCATTCAAATCTTGCAGTGGATCTTTGTCTTGAATGCTGGTACTTGGGTTGACCTCATCTGCTTGCTCCATATTAACTTCTTGTATCGTAGTTTTCCTGTTTCTTACGCCTATAATTTCTCTTATTAATTTTCCATTGCTTTCTTTTTGCTCTCTTTTCTCTTTCTGTCATTTCTGCAATGTTTTTCAATTTTTTAGTTTCTCTTCGTTTTTTGTAACGCTCTCTTTCTTTTTTTTAATAATTCTGCATATTTTTCAGGCTCG